>CM019828.1:133697885-134297885 GCA_009763385.1 Coix lacryma-jobi var. lacryma-jobi
CCTCCCGGACGCCTTCGACAAGCTCGGCTCGCCGTGCCTCGTCGACGGGCCGTGGCAGAAGTTCCCGTTCGCGGGCCTCATCGCCATGCTGGCCGCCATCGCCACGCTCGTCGTCGACACCATCGCCACGGGCTACTTCCAGCGCGCGCAGGCCAAGACCGCGGCGGCGGTCGTCGTCGGGGACGACGTGGAGACTTCGGGCGGCCACGCGCACGACGGTGGGCATGGGTATGACCACGGCCACGCGCACGGCATGTCGTCTGTGGTTGCGGCGGCGGCGTCGATGTCCAACGGCGACGACGACGACAGCGGGCAACTCATACGCCATCGCGTCATCTCTCAGGTCTCGATCGAGCACAAACAGCCTGATCATCGTGATTACATACATGCTTGTTCACTATTCACGTGTGCTAATTTAATTAATTTCTTCATCATGTGTTCTTGATTACTACGTTCTAACTCGATCGCTTATTGAATTATTAATGCTCTTCAAGGTGCTGGAGCTGGGGATCATAGTGCACTCGGTGATCATCGGGATGTCTATAGGCACATCTGAGAGTCCCAGCACTATCAGACCACTGGTGGCCGCGCTAACGTTTCACCAGTTCTTCGAAGGATTAGGGCTTGGAGGGTGCATTGTTCAGGTATGTAGTCCGATCCTATACTGTCGACCTTGAGCCTAGCTTCTAATAAAGTTGTAGTATGAAATATTCTCGTTTATGACAGTGGTAATTGCCAAGTGCAACAACAAATTAAATCTTATTATGTCGACATTTCAAAGTTCTATTGCGTCCAATATATTTTATGATGAATTCGATGAAGGTAATTTAATATTACAAATGCTGGTTAAACTTGATCAAAGTCAGAGAAATTTTACTTAGCATAAAACTAACCAATGCACATCTTGGAATGGTAGAGGGAATATATAGTTACTGATGCTTGTTTTCTTTTTTTTTCCCGAAATGTAATATAATCTCACTCACCCCATGCCTATATGAGGAATTCTGAGAGACAAAGATTGAGCTAGCAAACCTGAGATTGACGAACTGAATGAACAACGCCTTTTAAGTCCTTGAAAAATGCAAACACCACATCAAGCTAATTTAATATTACAAAATGCTGGTTAAACTTGATCAAAGTAAGAGAAATTTTACTTAGCATAAAACTAACCAATGCACATTTTGGAATGGTACAGGGAATATATAGTTACTGTGCTTGTTTTCTTTTTTTTTCTGAAATGTAATATAATCTCACAAACCCCTTCGAGGAATTCTGAGAGATGACCGAGGTTGAGCTAGAGCAAATCCGAGATTGACGAACTGATTGAATGAACAACGCCTTTAATTAATTAAGTTCTAGAATAAATCTAGAAAATGCAAACACTCACATTAAGTCGAGAATTTGAGCATGGATGGATAAGTTCCGCCACATCCCAATTAGATGAGTTGTGCTCTGTTTGCAGTTACTGCTTTTAATTTCCTATGTTCCTCTTATATATGGCCAATCACCAGAGTTCTCATCGGCCATCAAGTTGCCTTGCTAGGCTCTTAGCATTGATTTCACCTAGTAGCTTGAACGATCCCCAATATTGGCCATAATCAACCCATATCCCAATTCAAAACCTAATCCTAAACTTCACTAGCGCACACAAAGCGTTAAAGAATGTAGAAATGCCTGTCAAGAGAACTTAACTGAGAAATTCCAAGTGAGATTTAGCTTATCTTATTTATTTTATAATCCTAAATTAGATTTCCAATTGTTTGTAACCAGGGGGCGGATCCACAGTATTGGTAATGCTATCACCTGACAGCAATAGCTTGTGCAAATTCAATGCAATTAAAATTATATGGATACAAGAGACAATTACACAACATATGTTTATCATAGATATGCTAGAGTGACATCAATGGTTTCTTATTCTAGATCCACCACTGTTTATAACCCTACTAATAATTTGAAATCTCATACAATTGTAACATATATTGTTGTGACGTACTGTAATGAAGTTATGTTTTTATCCAAAATGAATGGTTTATTTGGGGATATAATTTTTGCGACATATATAGCAAATAATACTTATAATAATCATGTTAAAGTGAAGTACATAGGATCTGCTTACACAAATATATAAGTGACGTTTTTGATATAGTATCTAGCTACATTTTTTAAAATACTTTTGCTAGTGTTCTAAGTTACAGAAAAATTATGATTCTGAGACAATCCTGCTTTCATTTTCACATATCCGGTCTGCTGACATATAAAAAGCAATGTTCAACTAAAGTTTGAATGAATTAATATAAGACAACCTCAGCTATAACATATTTGTGACTAGCTAGATCGAGGGTGTAACAAACCAAACTCAGAATACAATGATCATAGTGGGATGTGTGGAACTGATCATTCTGAGGCACTGTGCTAGCTCGCTCACTGATCATTGATGGTGAAATCATTGCTTGATTGGTTCGAACAGGCCAAATTCCGTCTCAAGTCAGTGCTGATGATGACGCTATTCTTCTCACTCACCACGCCGATTGGAGTGGTGATCGGCATTGGGATCTCATCTGCTTACAGCGAGAACAGCCCTAAGGCCCTGATCACCGAAGGAGTCCTCGATGCCGCCGCGGCGGGAATCCTGAACTACATGGCCCTCGTCGACCTTCTAGCCCAAGACTTCATGAACCCTAGGGTGCAGAACAATGGAAGGCTGCAAGTCATCATCAACATCTCGCTGCTGCTCGGGACGGCGCTGATGTCTTTGCTTGCTATATGGGCGTGAACCACAGGCACTCGAGTACACAGTGCATACCCTGCTTCAATGTTAATTACTTTTTTTTTATTCTCAAAAATTGTTAATTATTTTTTAAAGAAGGTTTTTTGGACTTTGATCCTGTCATGCGATCATGGCATCATACAGTTTATCATCTGTTGTATTTGTAAATAAATATAATGTAAATCCATGTAATAATTAAAAGTGTCGATTATCCTCCTAAACGGCGCCAAAACTCTGAGCAATTTTGTTGAGGAATGCAAAGAATGAAAGGCTAATTGAGTTGTTAGTCTGACCGTTTGCAATATCGAAGCGTTGTTTAAACAGTATGGGGTAAGGGCACTCACAACCACGAAACCATGTGGTTTCTATCTTCGGGCCACCTAAACAAAAAGATGATGTGACACTCTAATTAAAGAGAAGAGATAAAGAAATTGTTTCTTAGACAAGAAGCAGCGTTGTCTCTTAGTTGTTTAGCTTCTTTACTAAGTCGAAGCGCAGCCGTCGTCTCTTAGTTGTTTAGCTTCTTTACTGAGTCGAAGCGCAGTCGTCGTCTCTTAGTTGTTTAGCTTTTTAAGCCACTTTTAGTTCCCCAAAGATTTTCAAAAATTTTCAAGATTTCTTGTCACATCGAATCTTTAAACGCATGCATATCATTAAATGTAGTTAAAAAATAACTAATTGTACTTTTAGTTTGTACTTTTAGTATGTACATGTCGAGACAAATCTTTTGAGTCTAGTTAGTCCATTTTAAACAAAGTTTGATAAATGACAACGAAAGTGTTACGTAAACTTTTCTCCAAATTTTTTGCGACCAATTGAAATGGCTAAGTTAAGTATATAGCAAGCCACTAGAGATACGTGTGCACGCATGCCACTACGTACATTGCGCATAGGTTACTATAAACCATCGTCAAGGTCAGAATAATGCATGCATCATGAGGCCTATCGATCTCATCTTAAATGACGCGGAATGTCGACATGGTGGCAACATGTCAAAACTCTTCTGCGTATCTTTTCTTTTAATCGCAAGCGTCTGATGTACATGATCTGTTCCACGGTCCTCAAGACTTAGATAAGTCCAGGTTGCTGTACTTCTCTTGTTCTTGTTTACTACTATTTGGTTAGGCTAACAATGTCATCGAATCTATCCATGCCACCCGAGACGAATAGTTTAGGACATGTTTGAATCCATTATAGCACTAAAATTAGCCGCTAAAATTAATACTAATATCTAAACAGACCTACCAATAAACCTGCTAGCAGAGAGCTGCTAACATTATTAGTTCCATTAGCATGTTTAGAGTTGCTAACAATAAAGTTTAGAGTTGCTAATAGGTCAAAATTAATTCATGTTTAGTCCTTATAATTAGGATCCAAACAGATCCTTAGCTAGCTAATTTTTAGTACTAATTGATCCAAACAAGCTTGCCCATGAGCCCCGTGGATTATTATCAAATACTAGTGTATGTACAACTCGCTCTATTTGAGCCTCTGAGCAATTAGTGGAGCACTCAAGGTAAAGTGGACTCGCCATCTTTGGGTTCGGGAGACGTATTCTGACTCGTGATCTGTTTACGTTACTGTCACTACTACAAAAAGCCTTTGTAGAGGCGGCTCGAGAAGATTTCTAGGAGCGGTTGGGTCAGCCGCCTCTACCCAACCGTTTCTACAAATCACAAATTTATAGGGGCGGTTGGCCAGCCGTCTCTAGAAATCGATTTGTAGGTACAAATCATTTTCAAAATAACGATTCTAGATTTTTAAAAAAACCTAAAAAAATAGAAAAAAACCCCGAAAAAATAGCAAAACATTTTTTTTAATCAGGGAACGACCCCAACCATCCAGCCCACCCATCTTTGCTATTTTGTGAAGTCACAGCCATTTTTTACGCGCATTTCTTGCATTTGCAGAATGTGAGATTCGAACTCACGACCTCACCTCCGCGCGTACCCTCTTCTACTACTGCACCACACCAATCACTTGTGTCTATATTAGATTTCGGGTCTACTCATATTATACTAAATTGAGTTTAAATTAAGTGTTCGAGACCCTAAATGAATTCAAATCAAAAAGTGGTCAACTACAAAGTTGTGTAACTTTTCAAGATCTACAACTTTTATTTAGGTTGTTTCTCCATCCGAGGTAATTTAAAAAATTGAATTTTAAATTTGACAAATTCAAACATAGATTTTTATGACAAGATGAATTCAAATCAAAAAGTGATCAACTACAAAATTGTGTAACTTTTAAGATCTACAACTTTTATTTAGGTTGTTTTTCCATCCGAGGTAATTTAAAAAATTTGAATTTTAAATTTGACAAATTCAAAGTAGATTTCTATGACAAGATGAATTCAAATAAAAAAGTGGTCAACTACAAAGTTGTGTATCTTTTTAAGATCTACAACTTTTATTTAGATTGTTTATCCATTCGAGGTAATTTAAAAAATTTGAATTTTAAATTTGACAAATTCAAACATAGATTTTTATCACAAGATGAATTCAAATAAAAATGTTGTATACATCAAAGTTCTATAACTTTTTAAGACCTACAACTTTTGTTTTGGTTGTTTCTTCATTTGAGATTATTTGAAAAAAATAAATTTAAATACTTAATTTAATTATTCGGCGTCTATTTATAGGGCCGGCTAAATATAGAACTGTCTCTAGAAATAGGATTTGTAGGGGCGGCTGGATATTGAGCCGTCTCTACAAATCCGAGCTATTTGTAGGGGCGGCTCATAACAAATAGCCGCCCTTACAAATGGATTTGTCGAGGCGGTTCGTCTGGGGGCATTTGTAAGGACGGCTCTATATAGAGCCGTCCCTATAAAAAAAAGTGAGACATTGCTACAAATGTTTTTTGTAGTAGTGTGTCAAGCAAGTACAGAAGGACCACGGGAAGCGAGCAGGCAATGATGGGCAACCAATCAAAACAGTCAGAAGATCGACCGTCTCGCCGAGCTGCGCTGCGCGCGGTGCAGCGTGCCTCATCAACCAGATAGATTCGGCACCAGTACGTGCAACCCTCATTGCTTTGACACTATTAATAGGACGGAGAGGTGATAAGAGAGATTTATAGGAGTGGAGAGAGTTCTTTGGGAGATGAAACTCTTCTAAAATATTTCTAAAATTTGAGTATATTGAAAACTGAGAGATACAACCCTAAGTGAGACTAGCCTAAGACCAGTCTTAATACACAGTTTCATCTCTCGGTTTCCAAGACAAATGATCACAAATAAAATAGATCTCTCCTTCAATGTACAGTTTTAATACACAGTGTCATATGCTTCATGGTCCAATGATCCCTCTTTCTCTCTTTGTTTGCTTTCTCGAGCCGCGCGTATTGTATAGGATGAAACACAATGACGCTCTCAATGGAGGTTTCACCAATATTTCACCGTTTTGTAAACAACGCTCAAAGGTTTCGTGGGATGAAACGTTTAATTTCTCTCTCCTCCTAGTTTCATGCAAAAAGCTGATGTGACACCTTATTTTAATGTGCATGAAACCTCCTATAAAACTCCATTGACAATGAGAGTTTCATTTGTATTAAATATACTGCCACATAATCATTTTTGATGATATGACAGTGTATTAAATAAGAGAGACATGAAATGAAACTTTCTTAACACGAATACCAACTCTTTATGAGTCATAAAATTTAATATCTATGAACTCTAGAATGAAACTCTCAATAGAGAGTTTATTCAAATTTCTTTTTATTTCATATTACATGACAGTCTTGGAAAACAATATTTCATATGACATGACAGTCTTCGAAACAACGCAACGAAACTCACCATTGACATCAGTATATTTGCATAGGTTTGTTAACAACAATGACGGGCTCTGTAAATAACTCACTACGGGAGAGCCAAACTTCCCCGAGTGTCAGTTGCACTCGGGAATAAGGGGCAGTTGCACTCGGGGAAGCCTTCCCTGAGTGCAACACTCGGGGAAGAGCCTCCGGCTATTCTTCTCACGGTAAAGACGTCTTCCCCGAGTGCCAAAAATCGTACACTCGGGGAAGGACTTCACCGAGTGCTGTGCTGGCACTCGGGGAAGAATTGACGCCGTTGCTGATAGCGAACGCCGTTTTCTTTTTTCTTTTTTTTTTTAATTTTCTTCCCCGAGTGCAACACTCGGGTAAGAGTTGCACTCGGGGAAGCCATTTATGAACAGTTATTTTCAAAAAACCAAAAAAAATAAACCTAAAAAAAATAACAAAAAATATTTTTAATCCAAAGAGTGTCCCACTCTAGTCAGCCACACCATCCATCTATTATTTTAATATTTTTTGCACCTTTTCACACTTTGCATTTCTCAGGTGGCAGTATATTTAATGCAAATGAAACTCAAATGAAACTCTCATTGTCAATGGAGTTTTATAGGAGGTTTCATGCACATTAAATAAGCGTTTTTGATGACATGACAGTGTATTAAATAAGAGAGACATGAAATGAAACTCTCTTGACACGAATACCAACTCTTTATGAGTCATGAAATTTAATATCTATGAAACTCTAGAATGAAACTCTCAATAGAGAGTTTTATTCAAATTTCTTTTTATTTCATATTACATGACAGTCTTGGAAACAATATTCATATGACATGACAGTCTTGGAAACAACGCAACGAAACTCACCATTGACATCAGTATATTTGCATAGGTTTGTTAACGACAATGACGGGCTCTGTAAATAACTCACTATGGGAGAGCCAAACTTCCCGAGTGTCAGTTGCACAAGGGGAATAAGGGGCAGTTGCACTCGGGGAAGCCTTCCCTGAGTGCAACACTCGGTGAAGAGCCTCCGGCTATTCTTCTCACGGTAAAGACGCCTTCTCCGAGTGCCAAAAATCGTACACTCGGGGAAGGCTTCACCGAGTGCTGTGCTGGCACTCGGGGAAGAATTGACGCCGTTGCTGATAGCGGACGCCGTTTTCTTTTTTCTTTTTAATTTTCTTCCCCGAGTGCAACACTCGGGGAAGAGTTGCACTCGGCGAAGCCATTTACGAACAGTTATTTTCGAAAAACCGAAAAAAATAAACCTAAAAAAATAACAAAAAATATTTTTTAATCCAAAGAGTGTCCCACTCTAGTCCATCTATTATTTTAATATTTTTTGCACCTTTTCACACTTTGCATTTCTCAGGTTTTGAACCCGAGACCTCCAGCTTCACATGCGCGCGCCTCTACCACTACACCAATTCATCATTTGTGTCTATAACTCATTTCGGTTCCCCACATATTATAACAAACCGACTGTAAATTGATTGTTTGAGGCACTAAACAAATTCAAATGAAAAAATTGTCAACTACAAAGTTTCATAACTTTTCTAGATCTATAACTTTTGTTTAGAATGTTTCTCCATCCGAGGCTTTTTCAAAATTTCAAATTTCAAATTTCAAACTTCAAACTTCAAACGCAATTATCAGCAAACTAGATGATTTAAATAAAAAACTTGTCAACTACAGAGTTTATAACTTTTTGACATCTACAACTTCGTTTAGAGCGTTTTCTATCCGAGACTTTTTCAAATTTCAAAATTCAAAATTTGAAAAAATCTTCCCCGAGTGCCTCTGCCTGGCACTCGGGGAAGAGACCCTTCCCCGAGTGTCAGGCAGAGGCCAGCTTCCCCGAGTGTCACGTCTTGGCACTCGGGAAAGGGCCTCTTCCCCGAGTGCCAGAGACGACACTCGGGGAAGAAATTTTCTTTTTTTTTGGCCCCATTTTTTTGTGAGGCCTTCTCACATTATTTCAAACTTCTTGTTCAAATTTAGGACAAATTTGAGTTTTGTTCAGTATATTTCATTAGTTTTTTTGTTTCGATGAATTTTTTTTGCATACTTCAAATTTGAACTGCAGGTGCATAAAATAATGGAATTTGATGATTCAAAAAATAATATTCATGATAGTTGGTGTATGTTGAGGCCGTATCCAGGAAGTCACATGAAATATCAAGCATCTTGTTGCCATAACATGACGAACAATTGGTGAGAAAAGTGTATTTAAATTATATAAAATTTGAATGAAGTCCAAAAATTACGAAACTTGTCGGGGAGTCATGCTATCACATGTAGAGTCTGTGGTAAAAAAATGAGAAAATTTCGAGTAAGTTGTAACGTCGGATGCCTAAAACCCAGACATCTCCACATGCTATCACACGTAGAAATTTGTGATAACACGTGGAGATGTCTGGGTTTTAGGTATCCGACGTCGTAATTTACTCGAAACTTTCTCATTTTTTTACCACAGCCTCTACTCATGATAGTATGACTCCTCGACAAGTTTCATAATTTTCAGACTTCGTTCAAATTTTATATAATTTAATACACTTTTCAACCAAGTTGTTCATCATGTTATGGCAACAAGATGCTCGACATTTCATGTGACTTCCTAGATATGACCTCAACATACACCAAATATCATGAATATCATTTTTTAAATCGCCAAATTTCATTATTTCATGCACCTGCAGTTCGAATTTGAAGTATGCAAAAAAATTCATCGAAACAAAAAAACTAATGAAATATACCAAACAAAGTCAAATTTGTCCCAAATTTGAACAAGGAGTTTTAAATAATGTGGGAAGGGCTCACAAAAAATATGGGGCCAAAAAAACAAACAAAAAAGAAAAATTCTTCCCCGAGTGCGAGAAAGAGGCCCGAGTGCCAGGAAGAGGCACTCAGGGAAGAGGTTAGCTTCCTCGAGAGCCAAAGCTTAGCACTCGGGGAAGTTTTTTTTTAAAAAAAATCATAACGACGTGGAAGGATTGGCCGTCAAGTTACACTTTTCTTCCTCGAGCACCGCTCTTCCCCGAGTGTTGCACTCGGGGAAGAGGGCCTTCCCCGAGTGCCGATCTTTACCGAGTGCTGCCGATCTTACCGAGTGCCAGGCACTCTGCGGCACTCTTCCCCGAGTGCAACACTCGGGGAAGATTGGCTTTCCCGAGTGCCCGATTTTTGGCTCTCGAGGAAGCCTACCACACTCGGGAAATTTTGTCTCTCCCGTAGTGACTAGACCATTAATAAACGTCTTCCCCTGTAAAGTCTTTTTTGTCTGTCTGCCTCTGGAAATAGTTAATTGACATCATTTCGCAAAGGTGGCTAGCTAATAGGCCGCCTTCCTTCTTAATGTTTTTTTGGTAGCGGTGTCTTTTTTATTTCTATTTCTATCTCTACAACTAAAAAAACAGAGTATCAACGTTTACCCGATAACAAGCATGGGATCCATGCCTCAATCACGCCCATATCACCCTCCCGCAATCGTCATTCACACACACGGTACTCTCGGTTTTTCTCACGGAAGAAAAAAAAATGTTCTCTTCTCCGGCCAATCAAAATCAAAACATCAGGAGAGAATCACCTTACTCAGTGTTCTGATATATGCATGGATGCATGCATTTGCAAGTTACGCCTTCGTTCCTTTCCTCACATGACTTCCATTGCCGTTGAGATTTGCATAGATGCACTACAGGAGGTCCAGGCTTTGCCGAGTGCTGGAAGGACTCGGCGAAGGCCCTTTCGCACTCGGCGAAGCCTTCGCCGAGTGCCGCACTCGGCGAAGGGCACTCGGCGAAGAATATAACGGCAAAGATTTCTTTGCCGAGTGCCAAATATCTGGCACTCGGCAAAGGCTTCGCCGAGTGCCAGGTCAGCACTCGGCGATTGCAAACGGGAATCGTCACTTGACGACCGCTTTGCCGAGTGCCTGGCGGACTGGCACTCGGCAAAGAGGCCTCCTTTGCCGAGTGCCACGTTGGCCGGCACTCGGCAAAGGGGGCCTCTTGCCGAGTGCCACGTGTGCAGGCACTCGGCAAAGAGGGCCTCTTTGCCGAGTGCCACGTGGGCCGGCACTCGGCAAACGTGGCCTCTTTGCCGAGTGCCACGTGGGCCGACACTCGGCAAAGGGGGCCTCTTTGCCGAGTGTCATGGTCAAGACACTCGGCAAAGAGGCCGGCCTGGGCAAAATTTGCCCAGCTTTGCCGAGTGTCGTGGCCTCTTTGCCGAGTGTGGCACTCGGCAAAGTTGGGAAAAGTTGATTTTTTCTGTTTTTATTTTCCTTGACAGAAAACATATCACATATCACACATCCATATTCCATTTCAGACAAATATCACATGCATATATATCACACATCCATATATCACATACATATCTATTTCAAACAAATATCACATGTTCAGTCTCCATGCATCACAAGCTCACAAGTTATCACAAGTCCATCACAAGTTCACAAGTCCATCACATCCATCTCACAAGTCCATGACAAATCTAAGTCGGCCATCACTGCTCACCTTGGTGTTCAGATTGTGAAGAACCCCCACCTTGCCACGCGTCCCGCGACCCGCCCGAAGGACCACCTTGCCAACCTTGCCACCCAGGCGGTGGAGGTTCAGATGGCGACCGGTGTACCCTGACTGCGGAGAAGGGTAACCTGGCCACCCATAGGGCGGAGGAGGGCCACCGGGGAGCCACCCAGGCTGCGGAGGAGGGCCACCAGTGATGTGCAGAGTGTGCGGAGGAAGGCCAGGTTGAGGAGTCGGTGCCGAACCCTCCGACTGTGAGTGCACAAAGGAGAAGCAAATTCGTTAGGACAGCCATAAAAGTTAAAGAAATATAAACAACCATATATACTCACCGGAGTCTCTGTCGTAGGAGTAACAGGAGGCACAAAAGGAGTGAGCAGCGAGGGAGGCACGACAACACCCGGGATGTTCAGGCTCCCAAAGAAGTGAGCTATGTCTTGCGTCCTCTGCGCCTCCCGCTGCTGGACGGCCAGTAAGTCGCGACGATGGGCCGCCGCCTCGGCCTCGTGCATGGCCTGCAACCTCTGCATCTGGTCCGCCTGGGCCTGCATCTGGGCCTGCAAAATTCGTCCCGTAAGGTTTAAACAATGCAAAGACAAGGTATATGTGTAAAAGTAATGAACGACGAATAGAACAAGTACTTACCTGAAGTGCTGCCATCATCTGCTGTGAGGTCGGCTGCCGAGGTCGTATGGGGACGGAGGAGCTCGTTGCTGGCAGCTCGAATCTCAGCGAGGTTGGGAACAGAGGACGAGTCGACTGCACTGTTGGCTATCCAGTACCGGCCGTGCTGCTTCCCTCCTCCCAGCCTCATCACCAGGTCTGTATCTAGGGGCTGGGTGGGCCGGATCGAAGTACTCCCCATGGTGCTCACGAGCCGCAGTGGTGTACTCGGTGACCTTGGTGTAGGCGTTCGTGTTGGTGAATGCCTCGGGCCCGACGTTTGGGTTGTACTGGTGCTCGCTGCAGTCGCCTTGCCCTGGTGCGACAAGTGGTACGCCTTGAAAGGGAGGCACTCCTCACCACCATGCGACTGGGACTGCAATGAAAACATAGATGATTACAAGTAATGAGTAATTGAGTGTTAGAATAAAAAAAATCAGTAGAGCATACCCATCTGTCGGCGTACACAACGAGGCTAAGGTTGCCTTGGTGGTGTGGCACCCCAGGCATCTGCAGGCGGGCAGTCTCGGCGAGCACTGTGCCTCTCGTACCACTCTTCCGATCTCCACTTGTCCACAATGGCCACCCAACAGTCTAGGTGATTGGCGCACCAACCAGGACAGAACTGCAAGACAATAAGTATTTAATATGTTAGAAGAGCCGCTAAGTGATGGATGGACCAATCAGTATTACTATTTTGTACGTACCTGGATGTACTGCTCCATAGTGAGGTCGGTCTCCCTAGTGAGCATCATCTGCCTAGCATCCGACTTCTTCACCGCCTTCCCTAACATGTCGGCGTGTTGTAGTTGATGAAGCACTGGGAACCGCGCCTCGTGGTACATATCCGCGAGCCGAGACCTGCAGGACCCTGTCCTGCACGTGCAACGCCTCGGCCTCTCTCCCCGCCTCGCACGCAAAGTACTCCTGCATAAAGATAACATGTACCCTTTCATTATTTCAAGAACGTCCAACAAATACGTATCATTGAGAAATGTTGTGCGAGCAAGACTCACCAGAACTCGGCCCCTAATCCGCGCTGCAACGGTGGTGTACGTGGGGTCCGGAGCGGCACCGAAGTGGTCCCACGTCCAGGGCGGTGACCTAACCCCAGCGTAGGTGACCAAGCCAGGGTAGTTCTTCCGAATCAGAAGACTTAACATGCCATTGATATGGCGTGTCTTGCCACCTGCTACAAGTTCCCAGTTCCTGCATGAGTCATTAAGAACAACTGTTAGTCGGAAGTTCAATTTTGAACATGTCATGTGAACAAGTAGTGAAAACATTAATGGTAACTTACTTGTCGCCGTAAGGTCGAATCACCGGATGGCGGCTAGGTGCGAGACGCTGCTGCGGGAGCTGCGAGGGGCCACGCAAGTACACTCTGCTCGAAGCAGAGGAAGTGGAACCCCCTCCTGAGGCACCTACGATCTCGGCACCCTCGTCCCTCTGGCCCCCCTGGCCACCCGCCGAGTCTGAGGAAGTGGTGTCGTCGTCCGACATCCTCCTGGTCGTCCCTCTGGCGTCCCCCTGGTCGTCGTCCGAGGAGGTCTCCGCCGGGTCGGGAGTCGGGTCGGGAGTCGGGTCGGGAGTCGGCTCCCTCCTAGGACGTCCGCGGGGGCGGCCGGACCTCGCCCTCCTCGTCGACGGCTCCTCGGCTGCGGTGGGTGGTGAGCTGGACCTCTGGTTAGCGCGAGTTGACCCGCCGCTGTTGCCAGCCTTCCGCCCGGCATTTTGTCGAGTGCCTGCCATTACAAGATAAAATCAATTAGCATATATAAACGATAAGTATTTATAAAGAGATACAAAATGAACAAAACATAATTGCAAAATAATTATAACAATATAACATTACATGAATTAAAAATTATCTCCGTGATTGTCAGTGGCTAGTGCCCCTCGTGTGTTGGCTCGTGGCACACGTGTGTCGTCATCACTGTCAATATTGTCAAAACAATCGGCGTCGTCTCCATCACCCTCGTCCTCATCAATGTCACCACCAAACTGTAATCGCTCAAGCATTCTTAAGTCCTTGGCATTGTGCACCTCATCACCCTCGTCCTCATCAATATCATTGTCATCGTCTTCTTCCATGTCCATCAGCTCAAAAATGTCAATGTCAAACCTCCCTTCTAGCCCCTAGGGTTGAAAAAACTCTCCGCTATATGTGTTTGGGTCGAAGTTGTAATCATCATCGTTTGGGAGAGGCGCTTACGGCGCGGGGTGATACTAACTACACAAGGTACCAACCCATAAGATTGTTGTCTTCTTGACACGCCCATGGGAGATAATAAACTTGTGTGGCCTGTTGAGCCACAATATAGACATCATCTCCCTTGTAAACGGAGTCCTATCGAATTTCGACTAGCCCAATCTCAGGTGCTCTTCTCGTGACATCAGGATTGAACCAATGACATTTGAATACCACTGGATTAATAGCTTTGGTACGCTCAAAGTTGAGCTCATATGTACGCTCAAAGTTGAGCTCATATATTTCTTCGACTATGCCGTAATAGTCGTGCTCATCGGTGCCAGGCGTACGAACTCCGGTATTCGTGGTCTTTCGATTGGGCCGACTCTGCTCGTAGCTGCTTGTGTGAAAGCGATAGCCATTCACATCATAAATGGTGAATGACTTGACCCTATAGTCGAAGCCATTGGCAACCTGTTTCAACTCATCCATCATTTCCGCATCTGTGTGGGCCTGTAAGTTGAGACAGGGTAGATCGTTTCATCAAATGAAACAAGAAATGAAATGAAATACAAGGTTAGTTGGGTGGTACCTTTGTACTAAACCACGAAATGAAATCGGGCACACCATTTTTGAGAAGACGGTCTTGTTCTTCAGTGGAAGGTTCTCTATCCTCTCTCCAGTATTCATCAATAAATTTCCTTAAAACAAGGAGGTCGAATCAATAGACGGCGCATGTAACAAGCTCATTGAGAACTTACTGCACATAAGGAGTCACTTCGTCAAGGTTCAACAACACATACAACATGATAGTGTGCCACTCATCATGCCGCAACATCTTGGTCCTCGATGCGCTTGCTCGTCCGAGTTGGCCTTTGAAAAGGCTGAGGTTCGATAAACTCTCGTCGATGTTGTAACGAGAGGGTGGATTGTGCACGCTAGGAAGGTTATCCTTATAATATGTTGTTGTGAAGTTCGACACCTCCTCCAGAATAAATGCTTCTGCCATAAAAGCCTCTATTTTGGCTTTATTTCTACACTTTTCCGAAGAACCTTTAGACATCTCTCGACTGGAAAGCACCAATGGCACTGCACGGGCCCCCCATCCGTGCCTCGTACGGTAGGTGCAAAATCAGATGCTGCATCGGCAGGAAAGAAGCCGGGTGGAAAGATCATCTCCAACTTGCAGATCAACACAGGTGCCACTTCCTCTAGGTTAGCAATCACGTCATAAGATAGCTCCTTGGCACAAAGCTGGCGAAAGAAATAGCTCAACTCTGCCAGCACGCGCCACACAGGCTCAGGGAGGTATCCCCGGGTCATCGCAGGAAGGAGCCGCTCGATCCATATGTGGTAGACAAGTTCACTCCCCTCCTCAGATTCGCCGCATACCCATCAGGGAACCTTAAGGCCTGGATCCACTGTAGTACTTTCTTCCTATGGTCTCTTTTCAATATATAATCGGCCGGACCTCTTTTCCATTTCTTGCCAGCACCAGGAGCCCTCATCACTAGCTTTGGTCTATCGCACATCTCTTGCAGGTCCAGTCTGGCCTTAACGTTGTCCTTTGACTTTTCTGTGTCCATGAGTGTTGCAAAGAGTGCCTCAGCGATATTCTTTTCTGTGTGCATTACATCGATGTAGTGCGGACAAAGAAGGTCATTGAATAGGGGAGTCTAGTCAAGCCCGATATATGGGTCCACATGTGTTCCTCTCCGTACCCGAAAAAAACGACCGTTGTCTTTATCAAACTTCAGAGCCTCTATTTCGGCACGGACCTTGGAACCGCTCTTGAACTGAGAATGGGGTTGGTGACTTGAACACCTTTCCTGAAGTGCTCGATGTCACGTCTGAACGGATGGTCAAGAGGCAAGAATTGACGATGTGGTGGAATGAAGAATACTTCCCTCCCTTCTTCAACCAAGTGAACTTCACAGCTGCCTTGCATATTGGGCATGGGAACTTCCCATGAACACACCAAGCGCTGAATAAGCCATACGCCAGGAAGTCATGCAGGGAGTACTGGTACCACACATGCATTTTGAAGTTCTTCATTGTTGCTCGGTCATATGTCAGTACCGGGTTTTCCCAAGCTTCGAACAATTCATCCAACAAAGGCTCCATGAACACACCCATATTTTTCCCCGGGTGTCCAGGAATTATCAGTGACAAGAATACGTTCTTAGGGTCAAACATAACAACCGGGAGGGAGATTGAGGGGGATCACGAACACAGGCCAACAAGTGTACGGGGCCGCCATCATTCCATACGGGTTGAACCCATCTGTCGCTAGCGCCACACGTACATTTCGAGCCTCCATAGCTTGCCAGGATGCATGGCATCGAAGTGCTTCCATGCTTCACCATCCGATGGGTGTACCATCTTGTCAGGATTGTATCTTTTGCCATTCTTGTGCCATGTCATCTGTTTCGCAGAGTCCTCTGTCATGTACAGTCATTGGATCCTAGGTATGAAAGGAAGGTACCGTAGGACCATCTCGGGGATATTAAGTTGTTCCTTCTTGCCATCTCCATGGTCTACCTCCACATACCTAGAGGCTTTGCACTTGGACAGTGTGTTGCTTTCTCGTGATCTTTCCTGAATAGGAACGCACCCTTTTGGACAAGCATGGATCTGCTCATACGACATCTTAAGTGCACGAAGAAGTTTCTGTGACTCGTACGTGTTCTTCGGCAGAATGTGACCCTCCGGCAACAGGGTGCCCAAAATTGCCAACATGCCATCGAAGGCGTCTCGACTGAAGCTATACTGGGACTTGAACCCCATTAGGCGTCCAATGGCATCCAATTGTGAAAACCATTGTCTTTTCATGAAGGGCTTCTGGCCGAAGACATCATGTCGTAGACGCCTTTGCGGTGTCCTCTGGCTCCCTCCAATCCTTTCACCGAATTGAGCCTCTTGAAAGTCTCCCATCATGTCTGCTACCCCGGCATCTCCATCATACTCCTCGAGACGTTGTCTCACCACCTCCGCTCTAATCCGATCGGCTTCACCATGGTGGACCCCAACAAGTATAGTTTTTCAACGAATCCGTACTTGTAAAGATCTACCCCCACGTTATTCTTATATTTCTTTTCTTGTTCCCACATTTGCTGCAGGGACACGGCATCCGACTCGACCCTTTAGCAGCCGGACCAAACGCATGCTCTAAGAAAGCATTGGTCTTAGTAACCCATTCTGTGCTCTTACTTGCGTGGCCGTGTACATCTAGTCACGGTTATCCATCCTCTGGCATATACATATGTAAGCGAGTAATAAAACCAGCAATTGCATCTACACGACGTTCCTACCATCTAATAGGAGAAGGATAGGTCCTAATCCCACCCGAGGATGCGCAGATGGGTTAGTTTTCCATGTTCTACTCCTACCCGAGACAGAATTTTGGCAACCACCTCCT
This sequence comes from Coix lacryma-jobi var. lacryma-jobi, assembly GCA_009763385.1. Lineage (NCBI taxonomy): Eukaryota > Viridiplantae > Streptophyta > Magnoliopsida > Poales > Poaceae > Coix > Coix lacryma-jobi. Next base: position 133,715,240 of record CM019828.1, read on the forward strand.
CGCTGTTCTCCGATACACGTCCTGGCAGGGGAGAGTGTATCCGGAGAACAACGAGGAGGTGGTGCCGAAACTCTGACTCTGACCAGGAGCAGAACATGAAAACTAGCTCATCTACGCATCCGCGGGCTGTCCAAATATGTGGACAATTCCGAAAGAGATACGGTCGCAGATATGCAAAGGACTGAATATCTAAGACTGTATCTCTTTCGAACGGGAGACGTCTAACTAGGTTACGCGACCAAAGATCAGATACCTAAGGATACGGATAGAGGGGTTATACCTAAGGTGTCGGTGAGGTCAGGGTAGCGGGGCAGTGGTGAGTCGGGGCAGTGGCGAGACGACGCGGTGCAGGCAGACCCGCAACGCTGACGAAGACGATCGGGGTCGCCGAGTCCCTCCGACGGGTCCTCCTCTGCCAAAAAAAGCATATGGTTAGTTTCGACCAAAAAATTTCGGCAGCACCTCCCCTGCACGGCGAGGTTCCCAAAACCTGCAGAAAACGTCGGCACGAAGGCCAACAACCACATGTATAGCAGACATAGTCACGAAGGCCAACAATCACAATAGTACCAAGATGACTAACTTTACTACTAACACTAACACTACTACTAACACTAACACTACACTACTAACTACTACTAACTACTAACTACTAACTACTAAGTACTAACTATTTACTAACTACATAGGGCATACCTTCGCGACGAGAATAGCAAGAACGAGCTTCGGCGACGGCCACGGGGACGACCGAAGCGGCTTGACGACGGACCACTATTCTCCTCCTTGTCCTCCTCTCTTCTCCACTCCTCCTCTTCTTCTCTCCTCCTCCACCTCCTCCTCCTCTTCCTCCTCTCCTCCTCCACTCCTCCTCTCCTCTCCTCCTCCTCTCCTCTCTCCTCGACGGCGGGCCCGGGGCCGAGGGGCGCGGCGGGCGGGGCCGGGCGCGCCGGGGGCGGGGCGGGGCGGCCGCGGCGGCCGGGCCGGGGGGGGCGCGGGGGGGGGGGGCGCGGGGGCCGGGCGGGGCGGCCGGGGCGCGGCGCGGCGGGCGGGGGCGGGCGGGCGGGGCGGCGGGCGCGGCGGGCGCGCGCGGCGGGCACGCGGTGGTCTGGGCTGGGGGCGCGGTGGCGGGCGCGGCGCGGCGGCGGGCAGAGCTTTGTGTGCGGGTGCGGGTGCGTGTGCGTGTGTGGTGGCCGAAAGGCCGTTTTGTATTTTTTTTAATTTCGAACGACTTTGCCGAGTGCCAGATCGGCTGACACTCGGCAAAGGTCCTTTCGTTGCCGAGTGCCAGCCGATCTGGCACTCGACAAAGAGGCCACGTGGCAGACACACCACGGCCAGCAGGCCAGTCTTCGCCGAGTGCCAGCTGGCACGGCACTTGGCAAAGATGCTCTTTGCCGAGTGTCAGGGCTGACACTCGGCAAAGGTTTTATTTTATTTTTGAAATTTTGACACCAATTTTTTGTGGGTCATCCCCACACTACCACTGTCAATATGTTCGAATTTGACAGTTTTTTCAAAACTTTTTTTAATTTTTTTTGACTTTCTTTCATTTTCTTGAATTTTTTCAAAGACGCAAGTTTGAACTGCGGGTGCATCGAATAATGAATTTTCATGATTTAAAAAATATTATTCTTGTTCTTAACCGTATGTTGAGGCCAAATCCAAAACTGACCCTGGTTTTCGATCAACGTGCTCACGAGGCAACGCCTCTAAATTACGTGCGGACGGTTTTTTAATTATAGAAAATTCAAATGAATTCCGAAAATCGCGAAACTTGGCGAGATGTTTTACATCATATGCGTATGCCGTGAAAAAAATTGAGAAAGTTTCGAGCAAGTTGTCACGTACGATGCTTACAAACCTGAACATCTCAACATGCGTATACCTGAACATCATATGACTTCGCGAGTGCTATTCTTTGCCGAGTGTTGGGCATTCGGCAAAGCTATCTTTGCCTTGTGCTCAGTCTTCGCCGAGTGCTAGATTTCCGGCACTCGGCAAAGAGGCTGTTTGCTGAGTGCCCGAAATTTGGCACTCGGCAAACTGGTAGGCACTCGGCGAAGATCGTGTTTTCCTGTAGTGATGTATGCAGCAGGGAAATTATAATTTCAGCATCACTGATAGGAAACACTAGGAGCCCATTTTCTTTTATTTTCTTTCCAACAACATCAGACTGCTTTCTTCTTCTCTAAATCGCTGCATGCTAGAGTACACATATTCACACTGCCCAATTCTATCACGTCACGGCTGTCACAACGACGATATATCCATCTTCATCTTCACCGCCTAGCATATGCCATCACCGTGGAATTTTGTCCTACAAGCCCACTAGATATATACTGTTCACTTGCTTAAATTGAAAAGAGCAATTGTTTGTCTTCTTTCGTGCGTGGTGAAATAAACCAAGATGATGTTTGCGATATATCCCATGTTCTTTCATAGAGTAGTTAATGCATAAAGCACTGTAATGTTTTTTCCATTAATCTTGTGATTATTTTTGTCTTGCTGATATTTGACGCTTAAAATTTTTGCTTCCAATGTACACACGTTTCAACTTAAATTATTGTGAAATTATGCTTCAAAGATCCTACTTATAATATCAGAGAATTATTATTCTCATATCCATGACAAAGCTAGAGCAAACTAGAGGGGTGTACTTGGCTTGTGAGTGCATATACACATATTGTGAAGTTGTATATATATATGTGAATTTCAAGTAAATCTATTTTTTTTAAAAAAATTCGGGTGCATTTGCACCCTACATTCAACTGAGATTCGCGCCTGTCTGCCATTGCAACGTACAACCAAGATAGTAGTATACTATCAGAAAGACTTTACACAAACGGGCAATAGCATTTTCCAGAATTGGGTGGGCACCCGTCTTGATAAATTAATTAAAAATAAAAAAAATGTTTCACCACCGAGCCCTCAGTGGAGGCTCGCGCTATCGATCCCTCCACCCGCCATTGACAGAAATGCATGCCCTGCTCCATTGTGGATTCACACTATTATAGGATTTTTAACGGAGGGGAGGCTGATATTCCACCGCGTCAGAGCCTTAACCGAGGGTCTCGGTTAATTAAATTAATAGAAGTGGTTTCCCTTATGCGTTCGGCTCCGTTAATAATTTAACAGGGACAATTGTTTTTTAAAAAACGTCTCCATTAATTATATAACTGGGACGGTTTCTTTACCATGCCCGCCTCCTTTAAGTATTTCGAGAATTTTTTAAAAAATATTTCTTTTCGTTTTATAATTTGAATTTAAAAACCAAATTTTGTCAAATTAAACACATGCAAGCAGAAAGCATGGTATGAACAATAAAAACATATATATTACATTCATTCATCATGTGTCGTCGTCCTTATCATTACACCATGCATGTCATACACACTAAGTTCGTATTACATTAATGTTCACATGATAACCTTATGGCACCTACTTGAAGATATGCGATATGTAATCATCATGTCGATAGTGCCACTTCTCTAGTGGCATAGATTCACGTACTTCTCTGTCATCCCTAGCTCGCTCTCATTGTAGAAGAAAGTTTCCCCAACATCAGCATATTCGTACGTGACAACTTATAAATGTCAGCTTGAGAACATGGTTGAGAAGTGCCCATATGTGTGTGATGAATGAATGACACTAGTGGGGAAGGTTTGAGGGTTTTTCCGGTTGAGTCTATTTCACATGTGCTTGATAATGCTAATGACTAACTGGTGGTGTTGAGTTGTGTTATGGTGGTTCGTGTTGGTGTGCATTCTGTGCAGTATGTCTCTTGGTTGTGTTGGTGTGCGGGTGTGGAGCTCGGAGGCAATGGTCGATGGCGAGGTGAAGGTCAAGTAGAGACGTGTCGTGCCGATAGACCGAGAGTGGCGAAGGGCGTATGTGAGGCTTGGACCGAGGGATCGAAGGGCCGGAGGACTAGTTGCAGTAGCTAGCACTAGACGACAACAAGTAAGAGTACATGGGGATGTCAGCGACATCGGTCGAGTCAACACGAAAGGCGATGGCGTCGTGGCACCTGGCGGAGGCCGGTCACGAGCTTTCATGAGAGATGCAAGTGTCATCAGTCGAGTCAGGGAGGAAGGTGAAGGCGTCGTGCTTGGCAAAGGATGGACATGCGTCGACGTCGGCGTCGACAGCCGAGGCGTGAGACCCACGCTCCATCTTCGGCGCGAATTTGGTAGTTGAGCCTCAGAAAACTACTCTGATGATTTTCAGGTTTGGGCTTCAAAACCTAGGGTGACCGGTTTTTTGAGTTTAGGCCTCAAAACTCATGGCGGTGGGTTTTCTGGTTTGGGCCTCAAAATTGAGCAGTGGTTCCCGAGCGGAATGGGACGACACATGGCGGCACTGTGAGGCTTGTGTCGAGGCGAAGTTAGCGGTGGGAAGGCGCGGTGGTCGTTGGGATGACACATGGTAACATCTGGAAGCTTGCGTTGCGATAAAGTGACCGATGAGGAAGGCGTGTGACCGTCGATGAAGAAACTCGCAGAGTTGGACGGTTTTTACCCCTAAAGGATATTTGGGTTATGTGCTTCGTGTAAGGGTATTTTTGTCTTTCAACATGTGCCTATATATATGAGAAGGGGTTGTTGGGGGCAGCCATCCTTGGAGGTGTGCTACTCTCATTTTGTTGTTGTGACGGGAGGCTAGTGTTAGAGAGAAAGTGGGCGGGAAGGATACAACCATTTTCCTAGATCTTCTTCATGGCTTGTAAGACGTACTATCCCTTTCTGAAGTTGATCTCGCCTTGCATCAAAATATGGGCTTGCACTTGCTCCATCCCTTGCAAGTTGCCCAGCTTATTAGGATGCGTGTCCGGTATATCGTAGCCAATGATGGCCCTTTGGATAATACACATAGAAGATAGGTAGATAATATCATTCTTCCCTAGTTCCTTGAACACATATGGTTGCAACCTGCAAGTACAAGTCATCATCATGACATTGTAGTTGGATCACAATGAACGTACCTACAACAAGGCATAGGTGTAATACCTTACATTGCAAAAAGGGTGAATTAGGCGATGTCGATGTTCTTGCGCCGCAGCAGCCTATGCATGTCATGGACGACAATGGGGCAATAAGCGTCATCATCTAAGTGTAAGTACTCCTTGGGGACCCTCACAATGAATTGGTTCATGCCTAACTTCGTCGCATGCATATACCAAATTTGGAACCTCCAAACCTCCCATGAATCCTCCTGGATGAGTTGGCCCAAGGGCAACATGAACTTGCCATTCTCAAAGTTATCGGGGAAATCTAGAGTAAGGGACCCAACTGACGGCGGGTTCGCTCCCTGTAATTGAGATGAATGGAAAAGTTTGTTAACATTTTCAATCTACACACAAATAATTAGTTTACTATGTTTGGGTGGCATTAGCATATATACCTATCGAACGCCATTGTGTACTGGTACTCTTCTGCTATCTTGAACACCGCCCATTCCAACGTGGTCGGGAGGGCAGGTTTGTCCCCCCTCTTATTCTATAGGCTTCTTCGGCGCAGGTGGACATTTCCCTTCACCCTGGCTTGAAGGAGGTGTTTCGTGGCCTGGTGCACCCCATGTGTCTCCTTGTGGGTTGCTCGTGTCGGGAGGGGGGCTACATGGAAGAGGGCAGTCGTCATTGTCGTTGCCATCGTTGCCATTGTCATCGTCATCACTTGGACCACCGGGGGGAGACGACGATGGCTTTGGCATTTGCAAGTCAATATCTGCCTTGTTCCACAACACTTGCATGTCGAGAGCATTACTGAGTCTCGTGGATCCATTTTCAATGGGAAAAACAAGTTCATCCTCATCGTGGTGATCGTGCATCCAAACCACTAGCACCATGGCATACTCGGGCGGAATGGGCCTGCCAGGTAGCTTCAGGGCTACACAATTGTACCTCTCCTTTTGCCACGTTCTTCTTCCTCACTGACCTGCACCAGGGCACCTGGAGCATGTCGATTGTTGGATGCGCACACGATCTCATCGATCGGGTACCTCTAGGGTTGTGAGGTACACAACACCATCTACCCTTGTACAGTGGCTTCACCTTGTTATGTCATCACACTAGCCTGGCAAAACATCTTTGTCCTCAACTCTACCATCTTAGGGTCGGTGCTCGTGAAAGCATCTTGTATCATCCCCATGATTATTTCATTCACTATCGCTTCTTTGCTGGCCTGGAATATCCCTTCCTTGTATCTCTGCCTCGTGTGATAAGAGGCAGTGTCGGATTGCCATGAATCCACATTCTTTCAGTTATGCCTCGAGAATAAACACTGGATGCGGCCGCGGTGCTTGGAGTTTCCCAGCACCTTGGTCAGCTCATCGTGATCCCTACGAGGTTGGAACTACCCTCATTCCTTGGTCACCTTGATCGTGAACAAGGCCTTCTCCATCTCCTTGGTCTGCAGCTTGTTGTACTTGGTCCTTCCCTCCTTTAGCTTCTTTGGACGACGGGCATATAAGAAGTCATGTCCCCTCTCATTGATGCCTTCCAACAAATTGTTCTAGCCTGCCTCAGCTACATCACTTTCCTCCTGCCGCCACTTTGGCCTCTTAGCGGCGTAACCTATCATACCCATGTGGTGGTGGAGCGTGTTCCTCTTTGTGAGCTCAAAGTACTTCTCGCCCTTGGCCTTTACTTTGTCGGTACTCATTTTTTATGAACTCCTCCCACTCATGATGCTTGGTGAAGTTCTAGTCTTCAAAGGGGGTCTTCTCTTTCTGCAAGTACAACTTATTGAGTCTTGACCTCAAGTTGTGAAGCGCTTTGCATGCAAGAACCATAGCATGCCCCCTGCATAGATTTTCATTGAATTGGTCTGGTGGATTCTCGAATTGCTTCTTCACGTCTCTCCACACTTTATCCTTGAGGCCTTCTGGGACTATCCTCCAATCCAAATAAGTGATTGACATGTGCTGACAGGAGCATTGGTTGCCAGAGATATCGATCACACTTATTGGCTCAGGGCTCTCCATGTGGCCCTATATCGTGTATGGCATGCACCTTCTTGGTCACCCTGTGCCTCCAGTGTTGGCCGCTCTTCAAGTCTAACTTCTTGCCACTAGTCATTTTGGTTGAAGTGCTCTGTGTGGGACCGGATGCATGCCCTTCCTACTCTTGTTCCTTCTCTTGTCCCACCTCATTGGCGTACTCCAAGCACATAGGAACCACTAGGAGCTATCGAGGACAAGAACTCGCATTAGTTTCATACTCAAGCGAGAAACTCATCATTATCTCAAAGGTTTTGTTAGTTATTTACTTATGCGGCCCTCACCATCCCATCTTGGGGCATGGAATTCCATGTCAAAGGCCCCGTCTTTTCTAGTGTATAGGTTGGATCATCTTCTTCCTCCGTTTTAGGTTTCTTCCCGGCCTCGGTGTTAGCACCTCTTCCTCGTACGAGGTGGTATCGCTTGATGTTGTCTTGTCTGATGCCGATGAGGATCCCTCATCATCTGATGCTGGGCTTGGCTCCCGCCATTCTTCAACATTCTCGTCCGCCATTGGAAGTTATGAATAAGAGATAGTTTATATATATGGAAATTTAACAATTATATGAAAATAATGATATGTACATTCATCTCAAAACATATATATAAAGGAATCATGAATTATATTCATATGAAAAGAATATTACATCTTTCTTTCATGTACAATGGTAGTGTGGTACAAAAGAGTGAAAGAAAAGTACAAAAGAGTCACATCGATTCTAAATTGGTTGCTTATAGATTACATATCTTGGATTTGCCCCATTGTAATCACATTGCTTCTAAACTAGTTGCTTGTATATGGTATACAAGCCATCCTAATTTAGTGGCTCACAAGTATGGGGATATTTCATCATCATAGTCACTGCCTCAACATAAAAGGTTTCACATCATTGCAAATGACACTGCCTCAACATATGTTGTTTACAAGTTTAAGAAAATCATCATTGCAAATGTCATAAAGTTTGAGAACAAGCCAACAATGACAATGGTAGGTATAGTAGTAGTAGTTGCAGCAGCAACAATAATAGTAAATAAATATTGTGCAAAGATGAGAAGTGCTATCTGTATATTTCAATTACTATCTCTAGGTAGCCACATCGTTTAAGCAAGAAGAGCATGCATATGCTAGTTAAGGATAGCTGCTAGTAAATAAAAAAAACTGCACACTTAACTGAGACAACGATAGAGTGCTTCGCAAAGAATCAAGCTAATAAATTCGTAGCACCAAAGTGAAGGACCGATAATGCTAAAGCAAGGCGACCAGAGGGGGGGGGGGTGAATGGGAACTTTAAATTTCTTTTCAGAAACTTATCGCGACTGTCCCGAGAAACAACCCCAAGAGAAAATCTGGAGCTAGGTAGTGTCCACGACCCTAAATGTAGGGTGGATGCTTCCAAGAAGCACAGCGGGACACTACACAACTCTAGAAACCCAACGCAAAAGCCGAAAACCAAAACCGACAATGGATGATCGAGCTGCGGACGAAAGCGTGCTGATCAGCTCTGACCGGACTCTGGTGAGCGTCCGGTCAGTAGAGATCGGACGCGTCCGGTCGGTTCGAAACCGATTCGGGAGCTCTCTGAGTTGGACCGGACTCACAAGGCAGTGCGTCCGGTCACTCTACAGGCAACGCCCGGTCAACACGAACGAAATCGATGAACAATGCAACAAGCGAGTCCGGTCATGTGATTTCACTGTGTCCGGTCAATCACGTACAGGGAAGTTGTCGCTCAGCCTTCAACGACCGGACTCACAGGTCAGAGTCCGACATCCCGAGGCCAGCGTCCGGTCACCCCGACGTAGTGCATTTCATCCACTGATTCGACTTGATCTCACCCAAAACGAATCCTCTAAGAGTCAAACTTGGTGAGAGGAGTCACAAGGATGATAGTGAGCTACTCCTAGGAGATCATGGCTCGAACCTATCTCCAAATCGATGAATCGAAGAAGTTCGTGAAAAGAGGAGAGAAAACGACCCCACAAGGAAATTGCTCGATCTGATGACTCAAGAAGTTAGAGAGCAGTTCCTTCGGTCAAAAGATCGCAAATACATTCGTGAACAAAGTGGTTCAAGCGGAATCGCAAACCTAATCATGGAGAGAAAGAACGAGGCAAATCTCCGTGAGAGCAAAAAACAAAAACGCGAAGAACACAAAAGCAAGAACCCGATTCGATCTCAATTTCCAGCCAAAACTTGTCCACACGAGGAGACAACGGGAATCTGGTCCTATTTCCGCAAAATCCAAATACACAGAGGTATTGTTCACCGTCTCTGCGGATCTCAGTAGCTATAGCAGGGAATGGGAAGCAGGAAACCCTAGAATGAAAATAGCAATGGCTGAGATAGTCTGGAGGGAGGGGTGGCCTCTCCTTATATAGCCTAATACAATTATTCCCCTTCTACCCTTATAGCTAATGAGCGAGCAGGCTAACCCTAAGGGTATTCCTGACCAACTCGAGGTTGATGTTGATCCGACGGCCACGCCCGCACATCAGGTAGCTTCGCCTCGACACGACCTCAACGGATGCTGCCATGTGCCGCCATTGCGCCACTCGTCCTTTTCACGGACCTCCCTCCGGTTTTGAGGCCGAAACCGGGAAACCTGGTGTTGACGCAAAACGTGACGCCCTGCGCCAGGCACACAGCAAGCCGAACGAGGCTGGCTTCAATCGGGTGCCCGGAGTATTCCGAATCTGGAAACGTGCTAGTCGGTTTGACCTGAAAACCAACAAGGGATAAAAATATGAGAATACCTTGGAACATGCTGGGTGAGACCAGGCAGTTCCATATGTACGGCTTTGAAAGCCACTCATGACGGCACACAGCTATAAAAGTTGTTTGTCGAAACAGGTTTATAATGTCATTCGACAAGTATGAAGATGGAGCTCATAAACATGTTGAATGCCGAACACATGAATAATAGAAGGGTAAAAGGGTAATTTGTAAATATAAATCTATTCAAATAACATATGCATAGACTAATCCAACTAATCTGCCGCACGTTTAGCCTTCATGAACCCGTCAAGTATAAACTCAAGCAAAGCTAATAAAACCGCATGATACCACTTGCTATAAGTCCACACCACTCCTTATAATTAGATTAATCCACCGCATGATACGATCTAATTATAAGAAGCTAAAAGCATACATATATCTGAACAAATCTATAAAAACTTATTACTCATGTAAGCTTAACCAGAGTCGGCAAACTAGCCGAACTGGGGTCCATGAAGAAGGAACATACAAGCAAAGCATGATTAAACTAATCTAAAACCTGCACCTGTCGCACGGTACCCAGCTCTATCAAAGCCTAAGCATGGTCGACATGCATGAACCCACAACATGTAACAATCTGGATTGAAAGTTAATTCGGCCATCATGATCTTATGATTAACGAAGCACAAGTAAACTCATGCAGCAAGGCCGAACAAAGATCAATCTAGATTGGACAAAGAGTGTTATAGGAATTGAATAAATAAAACATATAACACATGATAAATTAATGAATCTATTAGATCTGCCAAATCTAACAGAGCCGATAACTATTTTTACTCATGACTTAATCCGCCGCACGATACAAGGCACAAGCAAAAACTTCCCTTCATAAGCTTAAATCCGCCGCACGATACTAAGCTTAACATACGAGACTACTTGCATCATATCTAAATCCACCGCATGATACTAGACATGATAGCAAGGTTGCCGGTACTTACGGAGGTCGACGGATCGATGATTCCTCTCGAAGAACTCGACGACACGACTTAGGGACTCGAAAGGTGGCACGGGGCCAGTTGTATTGATATGGTTGTGAACAGTTTTACAATGGTCGAGGGCTTATATTTATACCCTGGACGAAACACGAATCCTAGACAATTACGACTTAAAAAACAAGGAAATATATAAATCATATTCCTAATCCTTTCGGCGTCTTCCATCGTCACGTATCTTCTCGTGCAAGCCGGTTTTACCTGCATCATCCATTTCCCGAATGGGGCTACTGCTTTACGAAATAGCCGACCGCGCAGGTATTCACCGAAAGTCTTAAGGACCAAATAGCCGTCCGAATGCTTGCCGAATCCTTCTCTTCTCTGCTGGCTGGACCCACCTGTCATATCCTCGTGTGTGCAAAAATCTGGTGTTAACACATGCCCCCTAATTTTGGGATAAAATGTTTATTCCAAATTTCCTCTTCCTTTTCGCACTGACGTGGAACCTCCAGAAGCATCTGTCTTCACTCGCCATAATTACCGTACCTGCCGATTCGTCTCCCGATGCACTAGGGATCTTTTAAACTCCCCCCTTCACTTTATTTCGGCCTGTGCTTCTCGACCTCTCCTGCTTTGTTCGCAAACCAGAAAACCCTCTTCTCTCTTGCTACTCAAAATCAACTAGAAGATGTCTTCTCAGGCAAGCCGCCATAGTCTCGAGCTCGGCGCTTCCAGTACCTCCAAGAGAAGGTTACCCTCTAATTGCTTTCGCTCGAAGATGAAGCAGTCGCCCTCACATTGTCGTTCTTGTTTAGGAGGGTCGATGACGACGTTCCCGAGGTTCTGGCTCAGAAGGTCACGGATCTTCAATTTGATCTAGAAAGGAGGAATCGGGAGATTACCCGAATCTCTCGAGAGCGTGATGCCGCTCGGGAACAGGCCATTGGTAAGTATCCTTCCACTGTTCTTTCCCTATTCTTCTTCTCTGTTTTATTGATCCTTCCTCCTCTTAGCTCTGGAGGCTAAGCTTCATTCCCTCGAAGCTGCCATTGCCGATCTTGCTGTCACAGCCAACGTGCCAGGCACGACGGCTCTGAGGCGGGTGAACGAGGTCAACCGGGTTCTCCCTGACATCTCCAGGGCTGGCAAGGGTTACGGTGTAGCGCTCGCCTTCAACGCTGTTCGGATCCACTCCGGCGCTGACTACCGTCATTTTGATGTTTGTGAGCGAGGACTAGAATTCAGGGTGGCACACTCTGTTGATGACATGAAAGAAGCTGGAACAGATCTGGCCGATTCCTTTGACTTTGATCTCCCGATTAGGGACAGAATAGAATGGACGAACTAACTTTCTATTGTAACTTGTTTCTCTCCCTGTAAATAAGAGGGTTTTTTTATTCGTCCATCAACTTGTGATTGATCCTTCGAGATCAATATGTGCTCTGTTCCATGCATGGGTCATTGATTCTCTTCCCATTTTAGCAGCGATGTACATTTCATCGGCTGTTGTTAATAATTATGCTCAATCATCTTCGCCTTGCAAGCAATCGTTGTAATTGACTATCCCAGACCTGGAGTCCTTTGAGTTATCCTCCTTTTTTTTTGGTTCACGACGGTACCAGGATAGTATCCCTTCAGTTTTCCTGTCTTTAGTGTCGACTGGTGACTTGAATCTTCCAAATAACTAACCGAAACTGAACACCTTACAGCCGCAATTGTCTTTTAGTCGAACTTGAGCATTTTTTATAGCAAACACTTTCAGCCGAATCCTATCGGCTCTTCGAACTTCTTAGGTTAGGCAAGGATTCGATCCGGCCCGAAAATGGCCCATAAGCCATGAAAAACCCTACCTAGTCTCCCAGTGTGCAAGCCATGGTTCTATAAATTTGACCTTAGCCAGGCCATTCCTCTTGACTTGAACCAAATAGCTCGTCTTGAAAACTTTCTCCCCTTCTCGGCTTCTAAGCTCAAGCCAGAGAAAAAAATTTCTCACCTGCGTTTCCAATTACGGCAGGCAACAACAATCACATCGGACATCCCAACGGGGACGAAGTAGGAGGAAATCAAACATCAACCTATTGGCGTTATGGGTAAAAACCAATTTCTTGCCCCCTTGTGGTAGCTCTTCTTACTCATCTACTCTTAACTCTCTGTTTCCCTTCCCTTCAGGGTAAAGCCTATATCCAACCATGCTCAGGCTCTCTTCCCAGAAGGCTTGCTCAAGAGATATGACATCGAGGAAACTGAACAAACATATCAGAGGAAACAGATCCACAACGCTACCATAGGTTAATGAAATCCTCACTAGACACTCTTCCTTTGATTGAGTTTTGTATTTGCCTAACACACCTTCTTTTGCTAGTTCTTTCTGCAGAAAATGACCGTCTGAAATCAACAGCAAACAAAGTTGTTGGCAAAATGGATGCCCATGAGAACACAACTGAGGCTAGCCTTGATGCTACTGATGGTTGCATAGATCAGGCCGTCATCGAAGGTATATGTTTTGATGCTTTGGATGACCATATAGATCAGACCATCATCCAAAGTGCGTATGCCGGGGTCTTCCTCAAACTGGTGGTGACGAGTTCTTGACTCAAGAAGACTACCCTTTTATCAATCGGCTTTGCAGATGCACTTCCGGACGACTTCGAAGATTCCAAAGCTCCTGTTGGTTACACCATCGTCCTTTGTTGAAATCACTGATTCTTAGTTCGCTTGAATAGACCATTTCAAGAGTAGCTTGTACTTTAGGACAGATTTTGTAATTGAAGTTTGCAGCAGATGAACTTGCTCTTTTCTGAATAATGTTTATTTTTAATTCTTCAATGACTTTCCTCGTTCGCAACATTTCTTCAGAAGAACGCTTGCCGAATGTATGACGTCATCTTAGCCGACTAAATCCCATTCTCAACATGTCATATCACTCGTCACTGCACTTACTGCACTTCACCTTTCTCTTTCCCCGATAAACCTGCTAACTTGAAAAACACTAGGGTCACCAAGGTCATGAATATCTGTACTAAAGGTGATATAAATAAGATATCGGCTATAACTTAAACCCTTTTTTTCTTTTTGAACATTTTTTCTGCTAAAGGCGATGCTTTTACATCGGCTGTATATAAATATCCTTGAAATTCGTACACGCAATTTCCACGCATTCGGCTAAACAATGCCGAAGCTTAATCCATGAGTGACGCATAAAAATTTCTTTACGGCCGAACACCCCTCTTTGGGTTTAACATTTTTGGCTAAAGCCAGCTGCTATCTTTCCTTTATGCTTAAAATAAGGGCCGATTCTACTATAAGACCATCGGTCGTTACGTACAACTTGAAACGATCACCAAGTCGTGGAAGTGCTCTCATATATCTTTAATCTCATCATAATCTTCTGTTGCACGTCACCTTGTACAAATTCCTCCTGATCTTCCTTGAGCTCTGGCAATGGAGAAATAAACAGAATCCTTTAAAGGTTCGTCAACTTTAAAACATACTCGAGACCCAAACTTGCGTACATTGATCCAACTTCGGCTTCATTACCAACACTTTATTCCTTGTTAGCCGATATGAAACTTTGGTCTCAATTCTTCTCCATTACCACCGGTTGGACTAAAAATTGCTCTGAGAGCCGATCGTTTGAATCGGCTGTTGATCCTCGTCGAAAACGTTCACAGGACCTGCCTCCCAAGCTCTTCCAGAGAAACACTCGACACCTTCATATTCCCAGTAGGTGGGCTCTGTGTTAGCAATACTCACCGAATCATCAGCATGGACGATCTCAATGTCATCCCCAATCCACTGGATGAGGAACTGGTGCATAGTTGATGGCACACAACAGTTTGCATGTATCCAATCTCTTCCCAATAGCAAACTGTATGTCCCCTTGCCACCAATGACAAAGAAGGTGGTGATTAAAGTTTTAGTCCCAATTGTTAACTCGACAAGGACTGCACCTTGAGTATCAGAAGAATTGCCGGCAAAGTCCCTCAACACCATGTCGGTCTTCAATAGATCTTCACTTGTCATGCCAAGTTTTCTGAAAGTGGTATACGGCATGATATTTATGGCAGCTCCTCCATCGATGAACATCTTGGTTAATGGCTTGCCATTGACATACCCTCTCATGTATAATGGCTTCAAGTGTCGGTGCCTGATTGGTTTATCAAATACTGCCCTTTGAGCCAAGACGAGATGAGCCAACAAGTCCTGAAATTCACTTTCATCGAAGTCTGAATATGTCTTGTCTTGGACGTCTTGATTCTCAGGGGCTATGAACTCTGATGGTAGAAAGAATGTCATGCACGTATCAGCCGAATGATTACCTTCACTCGGCCTTTCCTTAGGACGCCAGACTTGCTTTGCTCTGGTGCCTGCTTGTGCCAACTCTTTGTTCCTTAAGCGCTGCACTCTCCTCTTCTGGATTTTCCTTAAACCTGGCGGACACCATTGTCCCTTCTGCCAGACGTACTTACGGTACTCTTCTTCTTCAGTATGAGCCCAACCTCGATCGGCAAATCCTCTTACGTGCCGATCTCCGGAACTATTTATTTTTACGCGCCGATCGTCCTCAGGGACTCGTGCCCCAAGCCTTTCATGGACAGATCGGCGGTTGACTCGAGACTGCCTATACTCGGAATACTGATTACTGCACTCGGGGCAGTCGTCTTTAACAGGCAGCTTCAAGCCTTCGTTCCAACAATACTAGAAAAACGAGCATTCCCAATGAGACCGTTCATGTTCCCTCATATCTTCTCGTTCTTCCCGGTACATCTCTTCTTTGTACCTTCGCTGTTTCTCCAGGAACTTCCGTTCTTCATAAAGCCTCTGCTTCTGGTACCGTTCCTATTCCCGACGCCATTTATTCAACAAGATGCGTGTCGTGACCCTGGGTCTGGAAGTTCCACCCGTCTCAGTTCGGCTATTCTGGAACTGAACCCTCTGCTGAAGCTCTTTATTTGTAATCTGCCGATGAGGGTCAATAGCACCAGCTTCCTTTGCTCTACCAGAAGTTAAAACTTTCATTTTATTCTTACCCCCAAAATCGGCTGCATTGATCATACTAACAGAGAAGGACACAGTATTCTGTCCAAAAGGACTACCATCCACTTTCATTTTTCCATCAAACCTCAGGTGTCCGTCTTGGATGGCCTTCTGAATCCGCACTCTGAACACTCGGCAATCATTTATGGAGTGGGATTTAGTATTGTGGAAACCACAATACTTCTTGTCTTTGACACCCTCAGGAAGCAGCATAGGATGACCTTCCGGCAACTTGATGCGTCCTTCCTTCAGCAAGTACTCAAATAATTTATCTGACTTGGAAACATCAAAGTCATAAGTACCTTTTTGTTGCCTCAGCCACCGCTGGTTGACTTGAGTTGGTTCTTTAGACCAGGTTATCTCGGCTGCAGCTACTTCATCTTCATCATCATATTCATCTGCTTCCTCCAGGAAAGCCTGATACATTTCGGCAGCTACATCACCCTTCTGGAATTGATTATTCCTTCTGAATCCTTGAGCTTGATTGCTCATCGTCGCTAGCCTTTGGGATAACTGCCCGAGGTCATCAAACTCCATGCCGAATAGTTTTTCTTTGATACTCGGCAACATGCCAGCTATGGCCATCCCCGGCAATTGGTCATCCGGCAAATTCAAGGAATAGCAGAGATTTTTGGTTTCCCTGAATCGGGGTAGATACTCTTGCGGCGTTTCGCCGGGTCTCATCTCCAAGCTCATAAGATCGACCAACTTCTTTTCACTGGTTCCCGTAAAGAAGTATGAGTGGAACTTTTGCTCTAACTCTGCCCATGTATTGATAGAATTCGCCGGCAAAGAAGCAAACCAGGAGAAGCCTGGTCCTGTCAACGACAGTGGGAAATACCGAATCCTCCAAGCTTCATCTGTAGATGCTTCCCCAAGTTGCATCAAGTATCAGCTGATGTGCTCTATAGTGCTGGTATCATCCTGACCCGAAAACTTGGTGAAATCAGTAGGAGGTTTTACTCTTGGAGGAAGTGCTACCCGATTGTACCATTCTGGGTAGGGAGACTTGTAAGCATATGTCTGATTCTTTGGCTTTAGGCCGAACTGATTCTGCATCATATCAGCCGTCCTGTGCATGATGAGGTCAACACTTGAATCAGGAGTTGTTTGTGCTTGCCCCCCAGTATGTAGTCCTGCTGAACTCTTGTAGCCCGGATTTGGAAGAGCATTAATCGAGTTATAGTCCATAAACTCCCGATATCCATCTCCAAACATAGCTCTCTGTATCCTGTTCGCCACAAGAGACACTTTAGAAGCAGATTGTGGGACATTCCCTGTTGTGCCGAACGTGAGCTGGTCATAGGTCTGGGGAGGTTGTTGCGTCTCCTGAGAAAACCACTCCACCTGTGCTTGGGCCAGCTCCACTGTTCTTGGCAACCCTCCGACGTTGAGGTATTTGAAACAACAATGGTCCTTGCATCGGACCAGCAGCTTCTTCAAAGTATTTATCCGTGTTTGGACCGAAAGTATTGACCATAATAGCACGAAAAGTGTTGAAGAAAGCCGACTGATGATTAGTCACGGCTCCTGATACAACCTTGTGCATTATTTCAGTCATCTTCTGGATAGCTTCTTCTTCACCACCGTCGGGCAGCTCAGGTTGGTGATGAGGAACAACCTTCGGGAATGTCTGCTTCTGATAGACCTTGCCACTTTTATTCTTGGAGAAAGTCTCCAAGCATCTGCGCTGGAATTCATCACAAGCCCGTTGCACCAAATCCTTTGATTCTGGCAGTAATTCGTCCATGGTCACATCGAAGGTTTGATCCTCGCTGATCTCAGGCATCTTGAAATGAAGTGGTCCCACCGGGCGTGCCAAAAAGTGTGTTGACGCAAAACGTGACGCCCTGCGCCAGGCACACAGCAAGCCGAACGAGGCTGGCTTCAATCGGATGCCTGGAGTATTCCGAATCCGGAAACGTGCCAGTCGGTTTGACCTGAAAACCAACAAGGGATAAAAATATGAGAATACCTTGGAACATGCTGGGTGAGACCAGGCAGTTCCATATGTACGGCTTTGAAAGCCACTCATGACGGCACACAGCTATAAAAGCTGTTTGTCGAAACAGGTTTATAATGTCATTCGGCAAGTATAAAGATGGAGCTCATAAACATGTTGAATGTCGAACACATGAATAATAGAAGGGTAAAAGGGTAATTTGTAAATATAAATCTATTCAAATAACATATGCATAGGCTAATCCAACTAATCTGCCGCACGTTTAGCCTTCATGAACCCGTCAAGTATAAACTCAAGCAAAGCTAATCCACCGCATGATACCACTTGCTATAAGTCCACACCACTCCTTCTAATTAGATTAATCCACCGCATGATACGATCTAATTATAAGAAGCTAAAAGCATACATATATTTGAACAGATCTATAAAAACTCATTACTCATGTAAGCTTAACAAGAGTCGGCAAACTAGCCGAACTGGGGTCCATGAAGAAGGAACATACAAGCAAAGCATGATTAAACTAATCTAAAACCTGCACCTGCCGCACAGTACCCAGCTCTATCAAAGCCTAAGCATGGTCGACATGCATGAACCCACAACATGTAACAATCTGGATTGAAAGTTAATTCGACCATCATGATCTTATGATTAACGAAGCACAAGTAAACTCATGCAGCAAGGCCGAACAAAGATCAATCTAGATTGGGCAAAGAGTGTTATAGGAATTGAATAAATAAAACATATAACACATGATAACTTAATGAATCTATTAGATCTGCCAAATCTAACAGAGCCGATAACTATTTTTACTCATGACTTAATCCGTCGCACGATACAAGGCATAAGCAAAAACTTCCCGTCATAAGCTTAAATCCGCCGCACGATACTAAGCTTAACATACGAGACTACTTGCATCATATCTAAATCCACCGCATGATACTAGACATGATAGCAAGGTTGCCGGTACTTACGGAGGTCGACGGATCGATGATTCCTCTCGAAGAACTCGACGACATGACTTAGGGACTCAAAAGGTGGCACGGGGCCGGTTGTATTGATATGGTTGTGAACAGTTTTACAATGGTCGAGGGCTTATATTTATACCCTGGACGAAACACGAATCCTAGACGATTACGACTTAAAAAACAAGGAAAGATATAAATCATATTCCTAATCCTTTCAGCGTCTTCCATCGTCACGTATCTTCTCGTGCAAGCCAGCTTTACCTGCATCATCCATTTCCCGAATGGGGCTACTGCTTTACGAAATAGCCGACCGCGCAGGTATTCACCGAAAGTCTTAAGGACCAAATAGCCGTCCGAATGCTTGCCGAATCCTTCTCTTCTCTGCTGGCTGGACCCACCTGTCATATCCTCGTGTGTGTGAAAATCTGGTGTTAACACCTGGGTTATCCCCCGGTTTTGAGGCCGAAACCGGGAAACCTGTCGTCCGTCGCCTGAGTTTTGTGGCCCAAACTCAGAAACCCGCCAGCGCCCAGGTTTTGTGGCCCAAACCTGGAAACCGTCCTCAGCCCGAGTTTTGTGGCCCAAACTCGGAAACCGGCCGCACCCAGGTTTTGAGGCCCAAACCTGGAAACCGTCCACTCGGTGTTTTTTCTGTGGCTCAACCACCAAACCGACGCCGTAGAGGGATGCACCGCCCGTGAACCCCGTCCACCCGCAAGTCTTCACTTGTCGCTGTCCCAGGCTGTCAGCCACCACGGCCAATCCTCAGGCCACCGGTCCGTCAGTCCAAGCCTCACGTCCGCCCTTCACCGCTCCGGGTCCATCGGCACGACACGTCTCTACTTGACCTTCACCTTGCCTTCGATCACCGTCTCTGTGCTCGACACCTGCACAACACAAGCCAAGGAACATGCACATCATACCAGTTGACAATCACTCATCATCTCAAGATCCGGCATACACCCATGTATCCGCAATCTCCCCCTTGATGAGTGCATTGTCAACTACCAACACAAATCATATGAAGTAGAAAGAGAGAAAGAGGAAGGAAGCAAACTCAACCAATCGACTAGAAGCAAACCAAAGCCAAGAAAAAGTCGAATGGAGTGAGCGAGACAACTTGGTTCCCAAAGACATGGGCAACGGCTCGACGCAACCAAGCAAAGCACAGCTAGCCTTTAAGAAGAGGCAGAACGGGCTCAACACCGCTAGCGAGAAGTTCAGAGCAAAGAAGCTAAAGCTCAAGAGAAACAACTAGTCCCTTCAGAAAGAGGCAAAGGCTCAACACAACTAGCTGAAAATCACTCCAAACCAATTGAAAACGAACCGCTCAAACCAATTGAACAACTTGTCAAGCAAACTCCCCCTTGATATGAGCTCCCCCTTCAATAGTGCACACAACTAGGGCATGATTTGTCAAATTTTCTCCCCCTTAGTTTCAAATGCACAAAACAAGGCAAATGCATATGAGTCACAAATGCAGGTTAGCAGTTTCAGGTATATAGTCGATAGAAAGAATAGAGGTCTAAAGAGTGCTGATCTGACGACTAAACAACAAGTAATAAATGTGTTTGGTCTTAGAATGCAACACGGGGTTCTTAGCAACGCTAATCGCACTCGTGCTGTCACAAAGCAATGGAACTCGAGAAAAACTCAGACCAAAATCACGCAAAGTGGTCATCATCCACAACAACTGGGAACAACAGCTAGCCGCAACAACATATTCAGCCTTAGTGGTAGACTGAGCGACACTAGACTGCTTGCGAGAAGACCAAGATACAAGAGAAGAACCCAAAAACTGACAAGTCCCAGAAGTGGACTTGCGCTCAAGTCGGCAACCAGCAAAATTAGCATCCGAGTAACCGCAAAGGGAGAGGGTGGAAGAAGCAGAATACCAGATCCCAAACTCAGGTGTGAAACATAAGTACCTCATAATGCGCTTGACCGCCTGACGGTGAGAAGTGCGTGGCGACGCCTGAAAGCGTGCGCAAAGACACACAGCGAACTGAGTGTCCGGGCGTGTCACCGTCAGGTACAGCAGCGACCCGATCATACTCCGGTACTCCTTCTGGTCTACAACTTCTCCATCCTTGTCTGCATCCAGAGCCGTCGTGGTCGACATGGTGGAAGAGGCTTGGCCTCACCCATATCGAACTTCTTCAATATATCCTTGGTGTACTTGCCCTGGTGCACAAACGTCCCTTCTCGGGATTGCTTGATTTGCAATCCGAGGAAAAACGTCAACTCGCCCATCATGCTCATCTCAAATTCTCTGCTCATAGTATCTGCAAACTTGACAAACAAAGCATGAGAAGAACCATCGAAAATGATATCATCCACGTAAATCTGAACCAACAAAGTGTCATTGCCTTGCTTGAGGAGAAAAAGAGTTTTATCCACACACAGGAGGAGGTGGAACTAAAACCCAAACCCGATTTCTCTCAAAATTTTCTAACTCCTCATGCATGACATTAACCCAATTCAGATCAGATAAAGCGTGTCCAACATCTCGGGGTTCAAAATCAGCAACAAATGCAGAATGAGCAAAATGAGAGATTTGTTGTGACCTTGACCGAGTGACGCATTCGTGGATGTCGCCGATCATCTGTTGAGGTGGGTGTTGGCGCTGAATGTGTTGTGGCGCCTCCCTTGCTGAAGTAACCTCCCCCTCAACAGTAGATGGTGCCTCCTCGGGTATAAGTGGTACGGACTGAGGTGGTGGATCACACGGCCCCCATGTAGTGGAAGAAGACGGGTCGGGGCCACGAGCAGTCGTGGTCAAAGTCGACCCAATTGGCACAACAGGTGGAGGAAGTGCTGGATCATCAATCCCTTCAGCACCTTCTTCCTCATCATCAAAAAGAGGTTCACCAACCTCGTGATCACCTGCACGCTCAAATCTAGAAGAAGGACAATGCATGGTCTCATCGAAGGTGACATCAGATGTCTCCATGACTCGGTTAGTATCAAGGTTAAGTACACGATATGCACGAGTATGATTACCATAACCCAAAAATACACCGTCAGAAGAACGAGACTCAAACTTGTCCAAGTTGCCTTTCTTAAGTATAAAACAGTGGAAACCAAAAACTCTAAAATAACTCACTTTGGGCTGTCTTCCAAAACGCAACTTATAGGAAGTCTTTTTCAAGAAAGCTCGGAGGAAAATGCGATTGGAAATATAGCATGCAATGTTAATAGCCTCGGCCCAATACCGCCTAGGAGTCCTATGCTCATCGAGCATCGTCCTGGCCATCTCTACAAGGGTCCGATTTTTCCTCTCTACAACACCATTTTGTGGCGGTGTGTAGGGGGAAGAAAACTAATGCTCCAAACCCAAAGAGTTACAAAACTTCTCAAAATTCGAGTTCTTAAACTCGGAACCATTATCGCTACGAATAGCTCTCATCAAGTTCTTAGGGAACTCGTTCTGAAGTCACAAGATCAAATTGCGAACAAAAATGAAAGTCTCAGTTTTCTCAGCTAAAAAGAAAACCCACGAATATCTCGAAAAGTCGTCAACAACAACAAGCACATACCACTTTCCCCCAACAGAGCTCACCCAAGCCAGACCAACAAGATCCATGTGTAAAAGCTCTCCAGGGCGTTTAGTCATAACCTGATTCACCGGATGGTGGGGAGCGGCTACCATTTTCCCATGTCTACAAGATTGGCAAACAAGATCCTTCTCCATGCACAACTTGGGCAATCCTCGGATTAAGCCAAGTGAACTAAGCCTTGCAAGCAAGTCGAAGCTCAGGTGACCTAGTCTCCTATGCCACTTCCAAAGATCAGAGGAGGAAGGTCCAGCCACAAAACAACGAGAAATTCCAAATGACTCTGAGAAATTCGCACGAAAGACTTTCCCAAAGGGCGAGATCAAACATACAAGATTGCCCTGAGGATCCAAAATACAACTGAGATTTGGCTTAAAATGAATCTCATAGTCATCATCAAGGAGTTGCGAAACAGAAAGAAGGTTAAAATGCAAATTAGAAACAAGAGCAACATCACGCAACACAAAGTGCTCATTAACTCGCACAGACCCACGGGACAACACTTTACCTTTGCTATTATCACCGAAGGTGATAAACTCCTTTCCGACAACTGGACTAAGACTGGAGAACCATTTGGAGTTTCCGGTCATGTGCCTTGAACACCCGGAGTCCACCAACCAAATGTCCTCCAATCGTTTTACCTACATCAATAAAAAGACATAGGGTGAACATACGGTCCAACACTAGGGTGAGTGAAATAGGAAGAATACCAGTGTTGGCCCGGCTGCTCAAAAGAACGGTTAGTAGCAAAACCATTCCTAGCACGCCTACGGGGAAAGCGATCACCACGTATAGGAAAACGTGGTCCGCTAAGGGAAGAGCGTCCATCGCGATACTCAAAACGCGGTGGGGGGTAACGCTCAACAACAAAGCCACCGCCACGGGGTCCATAGCCTACAAAAGCAGGATCCCGTCGGGCACGTCCTCCTTGTGGCCTAGGACCTTGAGGCATTGAGCCTCTAGGCCTAGCAGCTCTCCTTTGAACATTCGGCACATGTACATCATGGAAAGGATGGTACATGTCCGAGTTGTTCAACTCCTTTGCACGACGCTCCTCTCTCTTGCGCCGAAAGCAAAACTCCCTCAAGTGTCCATCTCTCCCACAGTGCTCACAGTGGTACCTCACCGCTCTCATAGGGGGTTATTGGTACTCATGGTATTGGGTGTGGATCACTTGGTTCTTTTGTGGCATGAGCTCCTCATGGATTGGTGGCATAGTGTCTAGCTTGTTCCTGAGGTGGTTTGGTTTTGGAGCCCATGTCTGTTTCTTGGATGGAGCTCTTGGAGATTCCACAAACACTCCATCCTTGGTGTTCGGCTTGAGAGGCTCTTTGGATGGAATCTTGGTTAGTTTGGGAGTAGTGGTGGAGTTGGGCTTCTCACTCGACTTAAGACCACTAAACTCTCCAACCTCCCCGAAAGATGTAGCACTCTCAGCACCCTGAGCAAAACCAACGCCAGGACCTCCAGCAGCACGTTTGAATTGGGCAATCATCATCCCAAGCTGCGGTTCACCACTAGACACCCATGACAAGATGGTCCGAAGGTATGTGTTTTCTTCCTCGGTTTGCATCTTGTCATGCTTCACATTTGCAATCTCTATCTCCAAACCCTCACACAAAACGCATCTAGACACACATGTGCTATCCGAGCTGGCCTTCTCAAGAGACACAATCTTGGCATTCTTCTCTACCAACTCGGATTACAAGCCTGCACAAGACTTGCACGCACCCAGCAACACGGGTCTAGCCCTAAGCTCATCCACCTCTCCAACCAAAGCAACATACTTTCCCCTCAAGGTGAGAAGGCCAGTCATGTGCTTGGAGCACATCTCACACTCATCCTCCTCAGTCACGACAACAGTGGACTTGACAGACTCAAGCTCCTTCACCGCATCCTCCCACTTCTTCCTAAACTCCTTCCTCTCTCTAGCAGCACGCCTAAGCAGTTTATCTTGACTAAGGAGGGCGGCAGTAAGTTTATCGACTTCAGCAGAAAGCTCGTCGGGGGTCTATGATACCTGGGAGGTGTCATCGTCGTCGTCGTTCTGAGCGATCTCCTCCAGCTCGCTGTTGACCTCATCGCTGAGGGCCATGGTGTAGAAGCCCTCATTGTAGGCGAAGAAGCAGAGACCGTTCAGCTTGTCTTCGATCTTCTTCTTCTTCTCGGACTCGTCATCGCTTGATGTAGCGGAGTCGTCATTCGAGTCGTCGACGTCGCTGAGCGTGGCGAAGAAGGCACGCTGCTCGGCCTGGGCCTTCTCCAAGTACTTCTCCTTGATGTACTCCTTGTTGAAGCCGCCCCTCCGCTTGTGCTTGGCAGGGACGTACTTCTCCTTGCGCTTGCCGGAGTCGTACTTATGGCCATGATCCGCCTTGCCGAAAGCTTGCTTGTTCTTCTTCGGGCAATTGGCGATGAAGTGGTCCGAGTCTCCACACTCGTAGTAGCCACCTCGTCCTCCTCCTCGGTGACGGTTCATGAGGTTGTTGTAAAACCGCGAGAACCGGTTGGCAAGCAGGGCCAACTCGTCGTCTGCCATGAACTCCAGCTGCTCCTCTATGACGGAAAGAAGAGAAGACAATGCAAAGCCTCCAAAGGGGTTAGCAGAAGAGCCAGAAACCAAAGACATCGACGGGCCAGAAGGATTTTCATAAGAAGCCCTTGCCATGGCATCAATCTCACTAGACTTGAGCTTACTAAAGAGCTCGTCGCACGTGAGAGTCTCATAGTTAGGTGATTCGATGATCGCCTGAACCTTAGAGTCCCACACCGATCGATCGAGAGTGTGTAAAAGCTTGAGAGCCCTCTCATGATCGTCGAAAGGCAACAACTCCTTGTTAGCCCTCATCCTGTTGACAATCACCTAAAAGCGAGCGAATAAACTTTCTATGCTCTCGCCAGGCATGTGTCGAAAGTTCTCATACTCTCGCTTGTGCGACTCATAGAGACGGGTTTTGACTTGAGTGGTTCCCTCATGAAAACGCATGAGGGTAGCCCAAATCTCCCGAGCCGTAGCGAGGTGAGAAACGCGATCAAACTCAGACATGCTCAAACAGGAGAAAAGAGCATTACAGGCTCGGCTATTGGCATCGTGCTCATCAATCTGATGCTGAGTCACACGAGCAGCCAAGACCACGTAATCTGCAGAGTTGCAAATATCCCAGATGGAAGCACCCATGCTCTGAAGATAGGTCGACATGCGTATCTTCCAATACGCATAGTTTGTCCCATCGAAAAACGGCGGTTTGCCCACGCCGCGATCCATGTCGCCTTCTGTGGATCTGGAACCGGCTAAGGTGGAAGATCCTTAACCTGCTCCGATACCAATTGAAGGACCGAGAATGCTAAGGCAAGGCGACCAGAGGGGGGGGGGGTGAATGGGAGCTTTAAATTTCTTTTCAGAAACTTATCTCCACTGTCCCGAGAAACAACCCCAAGAGAAAATCTGGAGCTAGGTAGTGTCCATGACCCTAAATGTAGGGTGGATGCTTTGTGGCCCAAACTCAGAAACCCGCCAGCGCCCAGGTTTTGAGGCCCAAACCTGGAAACCGTCCTCAGCCCGAGTTTTGTGGCCCAA
Organism: Coix lacryma-jobi var. lacryma-jobi; assembly: GCA_009763385.1. Classification (NCBI taxonomy): domain Eukaryota; kingdom Viridiplantae; phylum Streptophyta; class Magnoliopsida; order Poales; family Poaceae; genus Coix; species Coix lacryma-jobi. Next base: position 133,741,043 of record CM019828.1, read on the forward strand.
ACTCAGAAACCGGCCGCACCCAGGTTTTGAGGCCCAAACCTGGAAACCGTCCTCAGCCCGAGTTTTGTGGCCCAAACTCAGAAACCGGCCGCACCCAGGTTTTGAGGCCCAAACCTGGAAACCGTCCACTCGGTGGTTTTTCTGAGGCTCAACCACCAAACCGACGACGTAGAGGGATGCACCGCCCGTGCACCCCGTCCACCCGCAAGTCTTCACTTGTCGCTATCCCAGGCTGTCAGCCACCACGGCCAATCCTCAGGCCACCGGTCCGTCAGTCCAAGCCTCACGTCCGCCCTTCACCGCTCCGGGTCCATCGACACGGCACGTCTCTACTTGACCTTCACCTTGCCTTCGATCACCGTCTCTGTGCTCGACACCTGCACAACACAAGCCAAGGAACATGCGCATCATACCAGTTGACAATCACTCATCATCTCAAGATCCGGCATACACCCATGTATCCGCACAAAGCTCAGGAGCCAAAGAGCCAAAATGTTCAGCATTGGAGTAATTAAAGTTGATGCTGCTTTAGCAAGAAAAAAAATCACAAAACAAAAACATTGCATGCCAACCTACTGCTCTCGATCAGTTAAGTTGAATAAAAACAATGTATTTTAGAAAAATGGTGCAACAACTGGCACTAAAGAAAGATGTATAACTTTTTACAAGAGTTCACAAATTTATTGTATATAGTGGTTGAGATCTTGGCCTTAGCCATTAAGCTAGCAGCAAAGTTCACTAATTTAATTGGATCAAACAAACCGTTTGCACAACAGGATATATCGACTACAACCAACAGATGAAACCAAAATTAGTGATGTTCTGACAAATCTAGAAAAGAATCACAAACCACATGCTCTCCAAAGTGAGAAGGCAGGAATAAAACACTCAATAGACAAGAATTGATTATTAGTAGTTGTGATACAAGTGCAGATCACAAAAGGCTAGAATTTTGGAGGATTAAATTTTGGGCGTTCATCACCTGGCACACCGTCGTCGATGAGCCTCTCCCTGGACTTGAGCAGCTCCACGCAGAGGTAGTATTCCGGCTGTGGGATCCTACATAGCGGAATCATTGGTGACACAGATCTCATTGCCGCGACACTTGGTGAGGTAGATGGGGTTGACACTGCACGAATAGAGCTGATGTGCACATGGGAAGCTCCCCCGCGCGGTTGTCCTGGGGCGAGCGGGCAGCTAGGGTCGATGGTGGGGAGCAGGCGTCCTACTGTGGTCCACAACCGGAGGCAGCGTCTGCACAACGGCTGGCTGGCTGGCAGGGGGCAGCCAGGTAGAGGCTGGCCGGTGGAGAGGTCGGTAGGTATCGACGAAATATGGTCGATAGCCCACCGAGGGGTATGCCTACGACGATGGTTTAATTGGTGGAGCTGCGCAAGCGACGATGATCCAAGCGTTAGCACAAAAAACACTAGAAGAACACAAGGGTTTATCTAGGTTCGGGCCGCTAGAAGAGCGTAATACCCTACGTCATGCGCTAGGTTTTGTATTGTGTTGTATGATGGGGTGAATGAAGGTGTTTCGAAGGGGGAGGGTCCTTGCTCGCCTATATAGTACAAGGATCAAGGTTACAGATTTGAGAAGATCGAGTCAGTTATAAGTATAAGAAAACTACTCGATTACAATCAACATATCTGTATAAGATGCGGGGTCTATCATAACCGACCAAGTTTACTTGATCGTCAAGCTTGCTAGAGGCCGCATGGGTCACGCCAACCAGGTGGGCTTCATTCGCATGGGGCTTCCTCCTCCCGAGCGGCCCAAGCTTGGCCACGAGGGTATACAGGTTTATACCCTCACAGTAGGGTGAAGGTCGGCCGGTGGAGGTGTTGATGGTGGAAGGACGCCGGAGGGGTGGAGGTGGGCAGGCGAGCGGTGGGCGGAGATGGGAGCTGTGATTGGTGTGGAGGCGGGCAGGAGATGGTTGCGGCGGTGTCCTTGTGGTCATGTGTGAATCGAGCGCTGACTAGAGGGAAAGGGACCAGAGTGGTCTTTGTGTGCTTGACTTAGGGTTTAGGTCATTTTGGGCCAAAACTTTCACGGGACGGGCTGAAAACTTCGTGCCACTGGATATTTTATTTAGTAGACTCAGTCGCTAACACTAGTAGAATGATGATTTTTCCTAGCGCCTTAATTTTTTTTTACTGGCGGTTTGAGTTACCACGTGCCTGTAGAAATGAAACGGTAGACCTCAAGTCTAGAACCGCCTGTAGAAATGGATTTCTACAGGCGGTTTGTTAAGACAACCGCCTGTAGAAATGTCTTATTTCTACAGGCGGTTGTCTTAACAAACCGCCTGTAGCGCGGTTCGTTAAGACAACCGCCACTAGAAATAGATGTGTTTTTTAAAATTTGATTTTTTCAAACTATCTCGGTGAGAAAACACCCAAAATAAAAGTTGTTCGTCTCAAAAAGTTATGAAACTTTATAAATTACAACTTTATAATTTGAAGTCATCTTGTCATCGAAAAATATGTTTGAATGGTCTCAAATTTGAAATTCAAATTTTGTAAACGACCTCGGATGGAGAAATGACCAATACAAAAGTTGTTCGTCTCAAAAAGTTATGAAACTTTGTAGTTGACAATTTTTTGATTTGAAATCGTTTAGAACCTCAAACAAGCAAATTACACTCGGGTTTGTATAATATGTGGGGAACCGAATGAGTATTTGAACACATGTGAGTGTGTGGTGCAGTGGTAGAGGAGCCTTTGCGCGAGGGCGAGGTCGTGAGTTCGAATCCCACCGGCCGCGTTAGCCGTGGATTTTGCGCGAAAAATGCCGCGACTTGCGACTTTCATTTTCACAGGCGGTTCGCTAAGTCAACCGCCTGTGGAAATTATATTTCTTTTCACAGGCCGTTCATAAGCAACTGCCTGTGTTGTGGTCCTATTTCTACTAGCCCCCAGCGCAGGCGGTTGATAAAAACGTCTGTACAAATTGATCTACAACCGCATGTGTAGTATCGTTCTGTACTAGTGTAATTTATAGCGACAGACAATACGACACAAAATTTAAATACACATAGGAACGGACCATCCATTGAAGTATTAAATTTTAGCGATAGAGGATCTGTGAGGCACATTTAGCAATGGACCATTCAACGCTAATTTTTATCTTTAGTAATAAACTCCGATGCTATTTTAGTGTTTTGGTGTAGTGTAGCTGGGGCAACGACTAATGAGATATCTGGGGCCTCCCACTTCCCTCAATGCCAGCGCCTTTGACCCTCTATCTTGCTTGACATCCTGTGGGGCGCCTGTGGGGTGCAAGAAATGCTCAAGTCTTCCGCGAGTGCTTGTTCATTCTGCAGGTAGCATTAGTGTTTGGTGATTGTACCTGAGTTCTTGTCATTAAAATGTTTTCAGGTGGGGATCCCCCCGTTTGAATTTGTCAAACAATAGTCATAGAATTTAGGGATAATTGGCTGTGGGACACTCCCAAAGCCAGAAATTGACTGGTGCACACGTCCACTCTGTTTATTTGCCAGAAGACACTCACACTCCGTGCAATTGGGCCAGTGGACACCGTGCGCCGGTTCTAGCGGTCCAAGGAGAGAAAACGTTGGTTTTTGGACGCCTAGTGCCCTGAGCCGGCTTGGACCCGGTTTGGGCTCAGTTTATACCTGGCTCGCGAGCTAAGCTGGTTGGACCAGCTTTAACTGGCCCGGCCCCCGGCTGATTAGGGTTTCCATCCCCAATCTACTCGCTCCGCCGTCGCTGGCTGCGCCGCCGCGCACTGCACGACCTCCGTGTCCGCCTCCCTGCCCGCCTTCGTGTCCGCCTTCGTGCTCGCCGCCGCGCAGTCCACCGCCGCGCACTCCACCGCCGCCATGGAAGTCTGAACATCTGGAGCACCCCGCGCACAAGGAGTTAAAACTGGTCCAACCAGCTTAGCTCGCGAGCCAGGTATAAACCGAGCCCAAACCGGGTCCAAGCCGGCTCAGGGCACCAGGCGTCCAAAAACCAACGTTTTCTCTCCTTGGACCGCTAGAACCGGCGCACGGTGTCCACTGGCCCAATTGCACGGAGTGGGAGTGTCTTCTGGCAAATAAACAGAGTGGACGTGTGCACCAGCCAATTTCTGGCTTTAGGAGTGTCCCACAGCCAATTGTCCCTAGAATTTAACATTGAACCAATAACTCTGTTAGTTTGATAAATTTGTGACGTAAATTTAGTATAGTCATCTTTACCTTGCATGTTGTCGGGGGCGAAGCTACGTACGCCGGCCTGGGTGCCCAGGCACCCCCCGGATTCCCAAAATTTCTTAGAGATGTCCATTTTTTGGCCCTTTAGGCACCCTCGCAGCCCAACAGGAGGCACCCCCGCCAGGCCTTGAAACCCACGACGCTCATCAGCCCTCGACGCATCGTCTCCTATTTCAGTACGTGTACGTTGCGCCGCCGACCGCGCGAAGACGTGCCGCGACGCCCGCGAGTCGTGACGCATCGCCTACCCTTCCTCGCCAGTCGCAGTCGCAGTCCTCACATTCGCTTCGCATCTTCCATCTTCACCTCGCCGGCGCTCAACGCCTCCAGCCCTCCACGGTCGAAGAAGTCTCGAAGACAAAGTCGTCCCCCGTCCGTGAGTCCTTGTCCGGCTGTTCGTCAGTTCCGCGATCACCGATCAGCTCGCTGATCTGGCGATCTCGTCCTCATCGAACAGCAGCTGCCGACCGCCACTCCCAGTCGACTAAGAGTGAGTGCTCGTCCTCAATTAATTTTTTCGATTTTTTAGTGCAATAAGTGTCGTATTTTTTATTAACAGTAAGTATTATTGTCTGTTCCCCTACTAGTTTACTAATATTTTCACCAAAACCACTTTGCCATTACCGAAACTTGAATTTTGATGGTAAAAATTGTTGGTTGCCTATACTATTTGGTGGAACATCGTAAATTTCATTATAGTCTTGATAAAGTTGGGCACCCCCATCCATTTACTCTAGCTTCGCCACCGCATGTCCGTTGATAGGAGGACAAACACCCCAACCCACGGTATGGTAGCTAGTACATATTGTTCCCTGCACCATAAGCTCAGATTAACGACATGTTTGACAATGATAGATCAGGCACATGTTTTTCATTTCACTCTGAATGGTACGCCGTTGCTTTCAATTGAAACCAAATGGTTTGTCTTTTTTGCTGATTGGGACACAGCTCTCCATCTTGACATGTTAATACATGCGAGAAATGTGATGATTCACGCAACGATGTTTGGGAGTATTTTTAGGACTTGTCACTTCTGTACGTCCTGCGGCGGTGTGTGGTACTCGTGTGCTACTGTGCTTGTGGGCCTAAGATGAGGCCATCACTTGTGCTAATTTGCTTGTTGTGGGCCTACGAAAAGGCCATCACTCTATCTTCTCGTTATTGTTAGTGCACAACTCCTTATGTTCCATATGTGTTACTCGTGAAAAGGCCAGCGGCAATGACACTGTTCATGACAGTGGTAGGATAACTAACGACGAGCTCGTTTGATGGATAATCAGCGTACCCTAGCTATACCACAACATCAAAATATTCTTGGACGCCAGTCGCTACCGATAAACTATTAGTCGGTAAAGCTTTTGTCAAACAACATGGGTAAGTAATTCAATGTGTTATCTGAAATAGTTAGTCGATAAAGAGATGTTGGTCCGTAAAACTGTGTACCAACACCATTTAGGGCATGTACAGCCTGTCGATATACACCGTTCGTATACTGCTATTTTTGCGAAAAGCCACCGCCATCCCGTGTTGAAGGAGAGAGAATGACCCCGTCGTCTCGTGAGTCTGCGAGCTTTGCTCGTGCTACCACATCTCATCGCCAGCTACTAGCAGCACTAAATTGCTATTATTTCCAACACTATACGTCACACCTGGCTCTATTCCATATGCACAGGATCCACATGCGGCGCGCATGATTTCGTTTCTTCCGCGCGCATTTTCCCTTTGGTTGCGGGAGCAGTGTTGTGTTGCACCCAGCTCCGGTGGCGAAGGATATGGTGTGGCATCCTATTCGGGTCCTTTGCGGCTTCATCTGCAGTAGCAGAGGCTTCTTCCATAGCTGGTCACGGCGCTGCTGCGGCGGATGATTCATCCCCAATCCATGGAAGATGAGGTTTCCCTGCCGCCGGCAACCATGGTAGAGGATTTGCTGTCTCTGATTCTTGGATCTGTCGGCAGCTATAGCAGCTATGTCTCTTGAATGGTTCCAAATTGTTTTGAATCCATTAACTAATTGTTTGTGGGCTGTACATTACCCTACGGTGACCGGCAAAGATCTATACTAATGGATATGGTAAGTCAGGACTTACTGACTCTTAATAAATTTGTTACTTTTGGGTTATGGTATAGTAGTAGCTCATTTGGTTAAGAGGCCTGTTTGGAACGTTGAAACTTTTTTTCTATCATGCGTTTTTTCTGTGGAATTGAATTGAATCATGTGAAATTTATGTGTGATTCATAAGAAATTCCTACATTCTAAATAGACCCTAATTCTTTATGGTAAATGTGCCCACCAGGTTCAAGTCTATGACCATATATAATATCAAATTTATATATAGCTAATTGTTCTTTCAATAATAAATGATATATGGGGGTAGACAGTGTGAAACGACTGTGATGCCATGTGCATTGTCGATATTGACAATTTTTTTAGTTGCATGATGAGCAGTTTTTCGATAAAGGATAATCAAATCCGGCCTCTACATTCAGGGATGTACACAGCCAATTATTAAAAAAGAGACAGAAAAAAATAAAAGAGAGAAAATCCATAGTCTTATACATAGACCAGGACATTACAGCAAACGATAAATGCTTCGACCCTCTATTTGATCAACGATAAATGCTTCGACTCTCTATTTGATGAACGATAAATGATGAGCAGTTATAAGGATAAGTTGTACGCGTTGTACAACTTATTATGAAAAAATACAATCTTACACCATTTGCATAGGTCCCTACTTGCTGCTTTTGCTTGTTCCATTGTACTAATAATTTATAGAAAATAGTATCACTATTTTTTATTCAAAATAGGTATACCATCAATATATATATAACGCATGTCGTGTCTCTCCCCCCCTATCATCTCCCTTGTCTTCACCTTTTTTTAGACGAAAGAAGAATCGTATTAAATATAGATGGATACATCATCACATTTCAAGTACTCTGGAAAAAACATATATCCACAAACTGATATTCATCTATGTTGCACCCACACGTACTGTGAATAGCTCAAACTCTCAAATCGAAACTTATTTGACGCTTCATATGGATGACCGCACAAGCAAATACTCGACAACAATTGTTTTAGGCCAGACAATAGATGTCCAATAGACGGCCAACATTCCTGTAGGTGGAGTTGAGAAACTTCTTCTTTCTCGTGTCTTCCTTCTTCCTCTTTCTGTCACCGAAGAGTGAGGAAGACTCATCTAAAACTTATTCTCTCTAGTCCTTCATTGTGGCAAGATCTAACCACAACAAAACGAAGAAGAGACCGGAGAAAATTATTCCATGGCAGCGAGATCATCTCCGTCTTGATGCCGCTGTTCGGAAACAAAAGTCTCCATGTCGTCATGTCGGTGAAGATACCGACGTCGCAATTGTCGCCCTCATCTTCAGCGGAGCCGCCATGGAGAAGACAATTTCATCCTTCTCCTTCACGGTCGCCGAAGAGGAGAAGGAGGAGATAAATCTCCAATACCACAATACTTGGCATGAAGAAACTCAAACCCTAAGAACTCGATCTATTGGGGAAAAATTATTAAAAATGATGGATCTCCATTCCCTCCGGCATATCGCCGGATGCCGGAGGGAGAAGAGAGGGGAACCAAACCGAAGGGCGGCGGCGGCAGCGGCAGTGGCGCTCGGAGTGGCGGCGGTGGAAGCGGCCTTTTTTCTGTTTGGCGGCGGCTCGTCAACGAGGACCCCGACGCGGCTTCTCGTTCCTCCCTTGTCTTCACCTTCTATCCCACACAGTACTCTCCCTTCTCTGCCAGGGTACGTGTTTTCTTTCTAAGCTCTTTTATGGTGGTTGCGGTTTCTCTTAGTTTCTAAGCAAGTTATTATCTCTAATTAATTTTATTAGTTAAGGGTTACTATAGTAATTACAACCCGACAACCCACACACACCTGATCCGGGCGAACCTGGTACGCGCGCTGCGGTGGCTCGTGGACGACGGCGCTAGGCCGCCAGTGCCGAGGACTCCCTGGTGTTCCACTTCTTGGGCCACGGCGTCCAGAAGCTGGACAAGGCGGCGATGAGGCGGACGGCTACGACGAGGCGCTATGCCTAGTGGACTTCGAGGATCCACACGGGGCGTCGACCTGGACGACGAGATCAACGCCGCCATCGTGCGGCCGCTCGGCAAGGGCGTGAAACTGCACACCATCGTGGACACCTGCCACAGTGGCACCATCCTCAACCTCCCCTACCTCTGTTGCCTGTCTAGGACGTCCGGATATTGGTAGTGGGAGAACCAGCGGACCCGCTCCTCCGGCGAGATCAAGTGCACCAGCGGTGGCCTCACTATCTCGATCAGCGGCTACGGCGACAGCTAGACGTCGCAGGACACCGCGGTATGTGAGCTTTAGGTCTATCGCTGATGAATGGTATTACCTGCCCTGCCTACTCAATCAAATGTCCCTATCTGCACTACATGCTTAGACGTTCTCCAGCCTGGAGATAGGGACATTTGATTGAGTAGGCAGGGCAGGTAATACCATTCATCAGCGATAGACCTGAAAGCTCACATACCTAGGTCTGCCTCCACTGGCGCCATGACGTACAACTTCATCAAGGTGGTGGAGTCCGACCCGGGCACCACCTATGGCCGCCTACTGATTGTTAGAAAAAGTGGCAATTTCTCTAGCAGTTTAATCCAGAAAATAATTACAATAAATAAAAGGTTCATATAAACAATTATATGCTGGTGTGATCTAACAGTTGCAAGAATATAGATGATACTAATAAAAAATGTAGGAAAATTCACAGATAAATAAGCACGAGGGATATACGAAATATACCCTGCGGAGGGACCAGTGCCGGAGGCACCAGCGGCTCCATTCACATTCATTGTGAATGTGTTGCTGGAAGTCGTGGACCACAGTCGATGCAGGGAGAGGTTCGCAGTGCAGTCCCTCGAACGTCCACCAAAAAGAGTAGTCGATCGCCCGGAAGAAGAGTCGATCGCCCAGAAGAAGAGTCGATCGGATCAGAAGCGAGCAGTCGTGATGACGCTCCCCAAAAACCTTATCGCCCGCACACCCGAGAGCAGGTGTCTCGATGCGGATGATGGTTCCGGAGGCCTGCTCTCCCAACTCTCTGTGCGCGCATGTGCGCAGAAGATTGAGACGGGGAAACTTGGAAGCAACTCAACAGAAAAACAGTGGTACGGTCTTTCGCAATCCACCACCGCTCAAGGAGAGATCTCCTTTTATTTTATAATCAAGACAAAATAGAAGATAAAATATAGAGGATGAATCTGGACGTCATGAAGCGTCCTTCAATGACCAGTAACCTCTACCATAATCATGGGGTTATTAGTAACTACAACCATAACCATGAGAGTTACTAGTAACCGCAACCATAATCATGACCGTTACAAATCCAGCCATCAACTACAATTAGTTCACTATTTTATTGCACCTAGCATCTAATATTGTCATAGAATTTATTTGATTTAATTAAATTAAATATGGGTCATACCCACATTAAATCTAACAATCCCTACCAAATTCTATGACGCATATGAAATACTCCCGGTTTTACTGTTGTTTGATATACCAGTGTTACGATGGAGACTGTTAAGTTGAACATCCACCTAGAACAGAGGTTACACTTCTTCACAACTGAACAATGGACTATGCCTTGAATTGACAGTTTTGTGCGAAACAAGTTTCACCTAAGTCCTTTACTGATACATGGTTGCCTTAAGCGTCCCCTCTGATTGGAGCATATAAGTCAAACTCCTGGGCCTTTCGTGAGTATCTAGAGACCACCCAAATCTTGTAGACTGTGACTAGCAGTCGAACTCATATAGGTGTGTTCCTTTTAGGATATTCTGTAGTCGAACTCATATAGGTGTGTTCCTTTTAGGCCAATATCCCTGCTTAAATAAGCCACTCGAATCACATTAAGAAATTAATCAACCTGCCATACAACATAGGAGAAATAGTGCATCTCAAACGAGTTGGACCTTAAAATAAGGGATTTCTCCATATGTCACTCCACTAGCTTGTTTCGCCATCCTAATTCATGGGATCTTCGATCACATAGGACAAGTTACCACTATAGAATGACTTCAAGTGGGTCTCAAGCCCATCTCCCTCGATGCACCTTCTATCACATTACGTGACACACCCTTGGTAAATTGATCTGCCAAGTTTTTAGACGTATGGACATAGTCCAACGCAATTACTCCGGAACTTCTCAGTTTCCTAACAGACTTCAACCGCCTCTTCACGTGCCTAGTGGTCTTCATGTTGTCCCTAGAACTGTTCACTTTGACTATCACCGTTTGATTGTCACAGTTCATAGAAATTGCAGGAATTGGTTTTTCAACCAATGGCAAATCCATAAGGAGTTCATGAAGCCACTCAGCTTCAACAGTGGCGATATCTAATGCTGCTAGTTCTGCTTCCATTGTTGACCTCGTTATGAGCGTCTGTTTGCAAGACTTCCAGGAAATAGCACCACCTCCAAGTGTGAACACATATCCACTTGTGGCTTTTAACACATCAGCATCAGATATCCAATCGGCATCACTATACCCTTCTAGTACCTCGGATACCTAGTATAATGAATACCATAACTCACAGTACCCTTTGGATAACGCAACACTCTCTCAAGAGCACGCCAATGACTATCTCCCGGATTAGAAACAAACCGGCTCAATTTGCCCACTGCAAATGAGATGTCAGGTCTTGTTGCATTAGTAAATACATGAGTGAGCCTATTATTTGAGAATATCTCAATTGGTCACGTGCTATTCTATGATTTTTCCTTAATAGCACACTTGGGTCATAAGGAGTTGGAACATGAGTGCAGTCACTATAGCCAAAGCGACTCAATACCTTTTCCACAGTGGGATTGCACAAGTGTTACCCCACCATTTTCTTCTCTCAATAGCTTTATGTTAAGAATAACATCAGCTTCACCCAAGTCTTTCATTTCAAAGTTACTAGACAAAAAGTCTTTCACTTCGTTGATCAAATTAACATTATTTCCAAAAATTAAAATATCATCTACATACAAGCATAAGATCACACCTTCCCCACCAACAAACCGATAATACACGCATTTATCAGCTTCGTTCACAACAAAGCCGACTGATGTCAAAGTTCTATCAATCTTTTCATGCCACTGCTTAGGCGCCTGTTTTAGACCATACAAAGATTTTAGTAACTTACACACCTTTCTCTCTTGACCATTTGCTACAAAACCATCTGGTTGGTCCATGTAAATTTTCTCCTCAAGCTCTCCATTCGGGAAAGCTGTCTTAACGTATATTTGATGAACAATAAGACCATGTGAGGCAGCCAGAGAAAGTAGCACTCGTATGGTTGTTAGACGAGCAACTGGTGAGTAAGTATCGAAAAAATCTTCACCTTCTTTTTGTGTATAGCCTTTTGCTACAAGCCTCGCCTTGTACTTCTCAATAGTAGCATCAGGCCTAAGCTTTTTCTTAAATATCCATTTATATCCTACGGGTTTGCACCCATAAGGACGATCAACAACCTCTCATGTACCATTAGACATAATAGAATCCATTTCACTCTGAACAGCTTCCTTCCATAAGTCAGCATCAAGAGATGAATATGCCTCTATAATGGTTTTGGGAGTATCATCCACGAGGTATATAATAAAGTCATCACCAAAGGATTTTTTAATCCTTCATCTCTTACTCTTTCGAGTGACTGTATTATTATCCTCCTCTAGATTTTCACCTTGGGATATTTCATCAGCATGTATTATGGGTTCAACAATTTCATGAAAAGAAATAGACTCATGACCAGACCCGCTAGGTGTATTTTTCATTGGAAATTCATCTTCAAAAAATGTAGCGTCTCTCGATTCCATAATAGTACCCTCAATCATATCAGATACTTTAGAATTTATAATTAAGAATCTATAACCCACACTGTGAATAACATAATTAAGAAAGACACAATCAACGGTCCTTGGTCCAAGTTTTCTCTTCTTGTTAATTGGCAATTTACCTTTGCCAAACAACCCCATGTTCGCAAGTAAGAGAGATTTGTTCTCTTCTTTTCCCATTCCTCGAATGGTGTTATTTCTTTGTTTTTAGTGGGCACTCTATTCAGGACATGACTAGCTGTCAAAATTGCCTCACCCCACCATTCTTTAGATAGTCCCGTTGTCTCTAACATGGCATTAACCAATTCAGTTACAGTGCAGTTCTTTCTTTCTGCAATCCCATTGGATTGTGGTGAGTATGGCGGTGTCCTCTCATGAATAATTCCATGCTCCACACAAAACTCAGAAAACTCATTTGAGAAATACTCTCCCCCGCGATCAGAGCGTAACCGTTTGATTTTCTTTTCAAGTTGGTTTTCTACTTCAGCTTTATAGACCTTAAAATAATGCAACGCTTCATCTTTTGATTTTAGTAAATACACATAGCAAAATCTAGTACAATCATCTATAAAAGTCATGAAATATATTTTACCGCCTTTGGTCGACTCGCCATTCATTTCGCACAAATCAGAATGAATTAGTTCTAATGGTGCCAAAACTCTCGCCATAGCAGCCTTGTGTGGCTTGCGAGGTTGTTTTGATTCAACACAAACATGGCATTTAGAACCTTTGACCAAATCAAATTTTGGGATTAAATTTAAACCAGCTTGTGACACCCCAATTTTAAGAACAAAATTGGAGCACAATATATGTATGCCAGGATCAATTTTCATACATATATCCACATCATAGTAAATATCAAAACAATGCTTTATTAATAATATCGAACTTTATTACAAAAATGACCCTCGGGTCCAAAAGAGAAGTACAGACTCTCAGTCTAACTCTAATGTAGACTCGCGGAAACTGGACGCCATCTCCACAGGAAGGTCGACCGGGGGCTGCGCCATCCTAGTGCAAGTCGTCTGGGTCGTAACCTCCGTCTTCTGGATACAAGTCGGGTTCGTAGCCACCGTCTTCGGGGTACTCCTGCTCTGCGTCGTAGACTCCAACGTCTGGGTGGGGTAGCAGGGGGTTCAAAGAGGAAGGGTGAGTACATCGAAATGTACTCCGCAAGTGTAGGAAATGAATGCTTATGAGGCTTATAACAAAGGTAGGCTGACTTGGTTTGACTCAAGCGCCTAAAGCAACACATCCTATTAAATCCTATTAATCCTATGCACCTATTTACTAGGTTATAACCACAGAAACAGTAGAAAAGTAACAACACTCGGAGTCACACCGAGTAACCAACACTTGGAGTCACACCAAGCAACCGCACTTGGAGTCGCACCAAGTACCCACACCTGAAGTCCATCAGGCAACCGCACCTGAAGTCCATCAGATGACCCGAAACAGCAACCAGTAACCAACTAATCTCGAAGAAGTCCAAGCCGCTCGTGACCGTGAGCACGGCTGATATATCAGTTTTACACTCTGCAGAGGGTGCACATCGTTACCCATGAGTCGTGCAGATCCCGTCACGCTAAACACTGCCAAGGTGCATAGCAGGTTGCACTGCAAGGCTTTTACAAAGCCCCTCCAAGTCTGTGTTACACGTACTCTAAGGTTTCTCCCCTGTCCATAAGTCAACGACCCCAAGGGACCTCTCTTGAGCCACTAAACAAACCCCGTGTAGCATAACTTAGAGGAAACTAATTAATTAGCCAGGTCCAGCCCATCCAGATCTCATGGTTGCGCTGTTAAGCCGGGTTACAGGCTTCGAGAACCGGGTCCTAGGGATCCAGGCAGGATATGTCTAGCACGAGCCCCGAACCAAAACCAAAAGCAGCTGCCGAGTCCCACGGCACAAAACCACCAATACGGTTCCATCCTGCCGGATTTACCTAAACCATGTTTCTACAAAAGTTACCATGCCCACATCGTTTCATAGTTCATTAATCAGGATTAATTATATTTGACCATCATCCCATCCCAACATGACTGCAAGGCTAAGCAAGACTTCTACCCGAACAACCCAAAGCAGGCGACAAGGATAATATAACAATAACTAGTAAACCATATCATGGGATTCAAATTAATGACAAGCATGCATCAACAAGATCTAACTACTCTAGTACCAAAAGTAAAATAAAGTAGGTGCAAGATGTTCAAGGACACTTGCCTTCGGGCTGGGTCGAATCTGCAGGGTCACAGGAAGGATCGGGAGCGTCCTCGTACTCCACACTCTCTGGCCCAAACAACATACATGGCACATACAAAGCAAAATAAGAAACAGTACAACAAATAGTATGAAAACAGTAAACAAATAGTTCTACTGCGTAGAGAACGAAATTATGAATCTAACGCAAGTTGAATGGGTCAAATCGGAGTTAAAACGCAAAAGTTATAAGCATTTGAAGTTGGATGGCAAAACTGTAAATAGATCAAAGTCATTTTCGGTTTTAAAATAAAAGAAAACAGGTTTTAAATGGCATCAGGACCGGGGGTCATTTTGATGGAAACGGAAGGGCTAGAACGCGAGTTTAATTAGACTCAGTGAATAGGAAGGATGGACTGCGGGTTTATTTAGCCTATCTGGAGGGGCTCAAGTGCAAAAGTCGCGAGGCTGGTCGGCTGGCGCGTGCGGGGTGTCTGCGTGGCGCCACGCGTCGAGGCTAGCGGCTCTTCTCCGTCTCGCCCGAGGCCAGCGGGCTCTTCTCCGTCTCGCCCGAGGCCAGCGGCTCTTCTCCGTCTCGCCCGAGGCCAGCGGGCTCTTCTCCGTCTCGCCCGAGGCCAGCGCTGGGTTAGCCTCGGCCTTCCTCCTTCCGACTCGCCCGAGGCTAGCGCTGGGTTAGCCTCGGCCTTCCTTTTCCGATTCGCCCGAGGCTAGGATTAGATCGGGGGCGGTCGGCTGGCGTGTGCGCCATGTGTCACCCGTGGATTGGAGCGGTGCGCCACGCGGCCGGTGAACCAGCTGACGCGGCTTGTGTGGACTGGGTCCATGGTGCTATGCACCTGGTGCATACCGGTTGGAGTTAGGATCTAATCTGGGCCATTCAGAGGAGATCGGACGGCACCGGATAGAGGAATGGGGTGCTGGCGGCGCCGGTGAGACTAGACGCGGCGGCGCAGGGGCTCTACGCGGCGGCGCCATGAAAGGACTTGCCGGAGTTCTCGGGGAGGGGCCTAGGGACCAGTAGAGACCTAGGGGAGAGGCGGGATCGGACGAGGGCCTTACAGCGGATCCGATGGAGGGTTTTCCGACGACGGGGAGGGCTCGGCAGGGTGGTTTCGACGGTGGGGGCGACGTCCGCGGCTCGGAGCTCCGGCGTGGTCGCTGGCGGAGAGGTTCCGGGGCCCGGCGTTCACCGCTGAAGGCTCCCACGGATGCGGCGCGGCTTGGCGAAGTCGACGATGGCCGGAGGAGAGGCGGTGAGGGTTTCTTGGGGAGGGACTGGAGCTATTGCCGAGCTTGGCAATGGCACGGTCCGGCGGTGGTGTCTCGGGGAAAAGGAAGGGAAAAACTAGGGGTGCGAGCGGTGCTACTTGTAGGCGAGAGGAGGAGGTATGACGGCTTTATCAGATGGGATCGACAAGCTGATAGTGCGGTAGGATGAGGCCGAGCGCGAGCGCGATACGGAGGAGCCCGATGCGGATACATCGCGCGAGAGGTTGGGGAAGACGCACTGACGAGTGGGTCCCGCCTGGCAGTGAGGCCGCACGCGCTGAGGGGAGGCGGGCGCGGCGCCGTGGACCGTGCGGGGGTGGAGGGAGTTGGAGTGGGCCGGAAGCTGGGGTGAGCAGGCCGGGCGCGTGCGCCGGGCCGCCGGGGTGGAGAGGCCACGGCCGATCGAGAGAGGAGGGAGTGGCGCGGCCCGGGGTGAGGGGAGAGGGGGTGCCGGGCCGGAGGGGTGAGTGCGGGCGGGCCGGCTCGGTTTGGTTGGGCCGGATGGGTGGGTTGAGGGAGAGGGAGCCCTTAAGCCTTTTCATTTTATAACTTTTACCAAATCCTTTTCAAAATTCAAAATCAAAACCATTTGAAATCAAAACAGTTCACAAAGTTTCAAAAACATTTTCCCTAGGTTTTGAAAATAAAACTTTGGATTTGATTTTTTATAAAGTTTTTCATAAATATTTTATTGTTTCCTAAATAGAATAAATTCGATTCGCCCTATACGAGATTTAATAAATTCTTTTTCACCCAATAAAACATGCAACGGCATGAATGCAACAAACATCTGGTTAGAACTTTCCTCCATCTAGGATTTGGGCCATTTTCTTATTAAATTCTATTTAATTTTAATTATTTAAAAACCCGGGGTGTTACAAACTACCCCCTTAACTGGAATCTCGTCCCGAGATTCAGAGAGGCCACAGTCAATACAAAGAAGCAAATCAAACAAGAGCACAAGCACATGTCAATCAACGTTCTACGAGTTTAAACAATTATGGTGGGCATCCTACTATTGGAGGACCTACTTTGAAACAAAGTTTGAATTTTCAGCAGAGAAAGGGTCTACAGAAGTGAGAAAAGAGATGGGGCTTGTAAAAATAGTTTTGTAAACTCGACGACTGACTAGGGTAGCGTCCTACGGTCAACACGGCTCATCATGCAACCAAAATTAACATGGCATAAATGCGAATGCCAAACATTCGCCTCCTCATTGTGACATACATGATTCACAGATTTAATACCAAGATCATCAGTTAAAGACAAGCGGAACAAGCCTCCGCTCTTATAGCCTTTACCGATAAAAGTTCCAAATTTTGAGATTACACATTTATTCGATTCAAACACAAGTTTGTAACCATCACGATACAACAAAGATCCACTAATTAAATTATTCCTTATTGAAGGGACATGCCGCACGGTCTTTCCTGAAGTAAGCTTCAGATCAACCGTACCAACACCACGTACAGCTGCATGTGCCCCGTTCCCCATCAACAAGGAGGAAGTCCGCCTGACCTGATAAGAAGAAAACGAGGAAATATCAGCACACACATGTATATTGGCTTCTGTATCAACCCACCAATCAGGTGAATGAAATACTGAAAGAACGATATGTAATAAATTACCATACCGCGATGTTCCTTCGTCAATCTCAACAACATTTGCTGAATTTTTCTTTGGCTTCCACTTGGCATCTGGACAATCTCTCACAAAGTGTCCAGTTTTGCCACAAGTGAAACAATTTCCCTTTTCCTTGTTCTTCTTCTTCTTAAAAGGTGTAGTGTTCCTTTGTTTGAGGTCTTTCTGGTTTTTCTTTTTTTGGAAATTATGAGGATTTTTTTGTACCACATGGGCACTAGAACTTCCCTCAATAATTTTCTTGCCACGGACATCTTTTGCTCTCGCTTTCTCTTCAACATCTAAAGAGCCAATGAGATCGGCAGTACCGAACTCTTTCCTCTTATGTTGCAGAGAAGTAGCAAAATCTGTCCAAGCTTGTGGTAGCTTTGCAATAATGCATCCTGCCACAAACTTTCCAGGCAATACACAACCAAACATTTTGAGCTCTTTTGCTAGTGTTTGTATTTCATGAGCTTGTTCCACCACAGAACGGTCATCAACCATTCTGTAGTCATGAAACTGCTCCATGACATACAACTCACTGCCGGCATCAGAGACACCATATTTGGCCTCAAGTGCATCTCACATCCCTTTACCAGTTTGTAGCGGCACATATGCATCGACTATGGTGTCTCCTAGCACGCCCAATATTGCGGCCTTGCATATGGCATCAGCATATTGGAACACATAATCTTCATCAGAAGTGTGAGGACCAACAGCTCTAGGCTCGACAACAAAGTAGGAATGCATAGCAGTTAACCATAGCATACACCTCTGTCGCCACCTCTTATAATGAGTACCCTCAAAAACATTTGATTTCAGCATGCTCGCAAATCCAGTACTAGAGAAAAGCCTATAAGGTTTTTGGAATGTTAGAAAAATGGCAATTTCTCTATCAGTTTAATGCAGAAAATAATTGCGATAAATAAAAGGTTCATATAAACAGTTATATGCTGGTGTGATCTAACAGTTGCAAGAATATAGATTATACTAATAAACAATATAGGAAAATTCACAGATAAATAAGCATGAGGGACCAGTGTCGGAGGCACCGGCGGCTCCATTCACATTCATTGTGAATGTGTTGCTCAAAGTCGTGGACCACAGTTGATGCAGGGAGAGGTTCGCAGTGCAGTCCCTCGAACGTCCACCGAAAAGAGTAGTCGATCGCCGGGAAAAAAGTCGATCGGATCAGAAGCGAGCAGTCGCGATGACGCTCCCAAAAACCTTATCGCCTGCACACCGAGCAGGTGTCTCGATACGGATGATGGTTCCGGAGGCCTGCTCTCCCAACTCTTTGTGCGCGCAGAAGATTGGGACGGGGAAATTTAGAAGCAACTCAACACAAAAATAGTGGTACGGTCTTTCGCAATCCACCACAGCTCAAGGAGAGATCTCCTTTTATAAGCAAGACAAAATAGAAGATAAAATATAGAGGATGAATCTGGACGTCATGAAGCGTCCTTCAATGACCAGTAACCTCTACCATAATCATGGGGTTATTAGTAACTATAACCAGAACCATGAGAGTTACTAGTAACCGAAACTATAATCATGACCGTTACAAATCCAGCCATCAACTACAATTAGTCTACTATTTTATTGCACCTAGCATCTAATATTGTCATAGAATTTATTTGATTTAATTAAATAAAATATAGGTCATACCCGCATTAAATCTAACACTGATGGCGATGAGGTCCACCATTCGCAACACCGGCAGGGAGTTCGGCATACTAGGAGACCGGGAGAGTTACCATTCTACCCTTTATTACATATTTTTCGAAAATAGAATAATCCCATCTTTTTTTCGAAAAAAGGTAGGATTATTCTGTGTTTGGCGTACCCGTACTTGTCCCTGTCGCTTGGAAGTTCATGGATGGCCAGACGTCAGCTTAGCGTACCTTTGGCCATTCATTTTGCATCGAGATATACATGCATATTATTATTATTATTATTATTATTATTATTATTATTATTATTATTATTATTATTATTATAAAGAGTAATAGAAAGAACCATGCATGGGTTATTAGTGAGAGAATCATCATCAGTTGCCTATTTGGCCTTGAAAATAATGCAGCTTGTCTATTTGACACCGAATCTCAAATTTTTTCCTATATGTCCTCAACTCGATTCCTATATGACACTTCCGTGAGATCTGAGCAGTAATGGTGTTAAGTCTGAGGAGAAAAGACATTTTTGCCCTTCATTGTCGCCATGTCGGGCGCCTCTGTGGCCGCCTCGAGCGCCCCCGAGGCCGCGTCGAGCGCCTCCGTGGCCGCGCTGGGCGGCTCCGCGCCGGGCGCCTCCGTCGCTGCGCCGCCCGCCGTTGCGCCGCCCACCAGAGAGGCCACGCGAGCCGCGCACGACTATGGGCCCCGCCGGACACCCTCCACGGTCGCCTCCGAGGTCGCCGCCTCGATCTAGGGTTCAGGGAGGGAGCCGCCCAGCCTAACCGCGACGCGGACAGGTCAGGAGGATGTCGCGAGGCCGAGTCGGGAGGAGTCCATGACATCTATTTTTTCTGAAGGGCATTATTATTTTTTCCCATCACCTCCCTTGGCCCTCTAACGGTGTTTGCTCACAGATCTCACGGAAGTGTCAGATAAGAAAGAAAAAATTGAGTTGAGGATATGTAGGAAAGAATTTGAGATTCGGTGTCAAATAAGAAAGCTGTATTATTTTCAGGCCAAATAGGCAATTTTCTATGTTGCCTTTCAACCGAGGATCCATGTTACGGCATGGGCAAATATATTGGCATCAGTCGTCAGGAACTCAGGATCAGCTTAGCAGCATGTACCGTGGAACCTGGGGTCGTTCTAATTTCAAGAAATTTCGTTTCCAAATGAGGAATGAAAACAAATTTGAGACGCCGGTTGAAATTCTACTCGGACCAAAAGTGCAAATGATCAGAGGAACCAAATTTGAGACGCCGGTTCAAATTCTACTCGGACGCTGGCAGAAACAACGACACAACGCAAATTTCACATCCTTGCCATGCAATTCGATTCTATCCGGCCCACTATATATGCCCTAAGCGAAAATATTTCGTGAATAATACTGGAATTATTTCGCATGCCAAAAGAACACTGACGTCTGGCTTTTTGTCGGCAGGCAGCTGCAGCTCTGCGTATCTAAAACGTGAAGCACATGCCAAAAAATGAGTGGACTTCAGGAAAAAAAAAAAGAGACTGGGCATTTCGTTCAAAACCAAACAAACAAAAAAGAGTGGACGTGGACCCTCCTCCTCCTCCCACGCGGCGACGCTGGTTATAAAAACACATAGGGAGATCGAAGTGATTTTCATATCTGCGCTGAGTGCCTTTTCCGGCCATATCTGCGCTGCTACGGTGTGGGTACGTGCAACAACAAGTAGTAGTAGTAGTAGCTAGTTGCAGCTGAACCATAGGTACATGGCAACTGAGGCAAAGATGGAGATTCATCCAGCTCCACAGGACGAGGACGTGCATCACAGCAGCAAGTACCACTCCAGCCTGTGGGGTGACTTCTTCCTTCATCATGTCCCATGCCCTCCATCACAGGTATGTAGTATGTTGAAGTTGAACAACTCCATTCTCTTTCTCTCTCCCTCTCTATTATTACTAGCTAGATACATATTTTTCAGATAATCCCAAACTTAGCATTATATTGCAATAGAGGAGAGTGTGCTCCTTGCAAAAATAAAATAAAAGACAGTGTGCTAAGTAACTATTTTTCTCTCGAGTATCTTATTAATTAGCACATTGTGGCTAAATAGCTACATAATAATTTTCAACAAAATAGGAACAAATATAGTGTGTGCACAGTGCACACGCACGTGCCTGAAACAAGGCCATGACATGGCTGAGAGTGTAGGGGAAAAAAATCTGATGATGGACTTGGCTGCCTTCCTCCATAAAGTGGCTTAGGGCCTGTTTGGATCACATAGCCCCATTATTATAATCTGGATTATATAGAGTGTTTGGGTTTTATGGATTATGGTTGGTTAAAGTAATTAATTCCTATTCTATCCTTTATAATTTGGCAAGTTGGATAATCAATGGGGGCAAGGTGGACTTTCAACCCCCATAATCCCCTATATAACTTGGTCTCACCTGGATCATGTGATTATGTTAATCAAGAGTTTTGATTATAATAACGCATCATATATATAATCAATCTTGCTTGGATCAAAATTTGATTATAATATGAGGGGTATCCAAACAGCGCCTTAGTATTATGGTAGGGAACCAATGCAAGATATGGCCCTATCCCAATGTGTATATAATTTGCGTTATTTTAACAAAACTACTTCATTCATATACTAATCCAAGTGATTCTTCCTTATATCAAGCAGGCCTGCAACACTAGAGCTTGCAATATCTCTCTTCATCATGTTCGAGCCAGAAAATGTACTTCCAATACACATGAAGTGTTACTAGGATCTCAAACCAATAGAGAGACACACACAAATTGCTTATGGGATAGAACAACTAGTAGAAGAACTCTATTATGGTCCACACAACCACTAGTACAAGATTTATTTTGCGTGGCGTCAGACTTTTATGAATGGAGGCAGACACAACTTTTGCTCGTCACTTGTCAAAAAAAAAACTTTTGCTCATCACTATTGCTCCAAGTCAGGCCATCCTCCCGATTGGTTACTTTAAACGGACCGCTTCGATTAATCACACATTAATCGAGACAGTTATTTTAAGACAACAACCTTCAAAAATAGTCTATTTTTGGAGGCAGCCATTTTATAACAACTGCCTCCATAACTCTATTTTTTGAGGCTGATCCTGGCCAGCCCATCTAGGCCCAGCAATGGGCTCGTAGTATATATATACGTCGGTCACGCAGCTAACTCTAACTCTCTTCCTCTCCCTTAGGCATCGCTCTTTGTCTCTATCTCTCCCTCAGGCATTGTGCGCGCCCTCCACCTCTCTCCCTCTCCAGCGGTGCTCAAGTCGACCACAGTGGCTCGCAGGGCAGCCTTCTTTGAGTGGTGCACCTAGAGGCCAAGGCCCCCTACTGGCGGCCGGAACCCACCACTAACAGTGGGCTCGCGGCGGCCTTCCATGGCGAGGGCTCGCAAGCCACAGGCATGTGGCAGCCTTCCACCAGATCTGGTGCGTGCACCTCCTCTACCCCTCTAGATCCAGCCCCATCGACACGTGGAAGGCCGGATCCAGCGGCAGCACGTTCGGGGAGACCAGATCTGGCGCACGCTCCTCCTCTACCCCTTTGGGCGCTGATGTGTTCTCCCCCTCCTCCTCATAGCGGCAGTGGCCTGCCCCCTCTCCACTACCTCCAGATCTGGTGGCGCGAGAGGGCGCATGCGGCAGTGGGCAGATGGATCACGGTGGCGAGAGATCGGATCCTGGCACCTCTTCCTCTCTCCCATGGAAGCCAAGGCTCCTTCCTCTCCCTATCCTCTCCATCTCCCTCCCTCTCTCCGGGTGGTGGTGGCGCGTGACCGGGCGACACACGACTGGATTTGGTGAGCGGGTCATCCCCTTCTCCGGTCGCACTCAGATCTGGCAACTGGCATGGAGGCGAGCAGAGGGCAGATCCGGAGTAGGGGGTAGGGGGCAAATGGATCCAGCGAGTAGGCGAAGAGGAGGGCAATTCTGGCTAGTGGGCTCAGGAATGGGCTTGCTGGTAGGCTCGGGAACAGGCTCGTCGGTGGGCTCGAGATATGATTTTTGTTTGTTTTTTATGATTAATCGAGGCGGGTGTTGTAAGAAACCTGACTTGGTTAATCAATTAACCAAGGCGGGCAAGGCAACCGCATCTGTTATTCACAGATTAACCGTGACCTTTAATTGGAGGCGGTTTCCTTTGCCCATCTCAGATAATGAGAAATATCCGTCTCGGTTAATTTTTCTGTAGTAATGAACATAACTAGCACATCTTCTCTTTTACCATTGTCATATTTATAAAGCAAGTTAAGAGAGAGAGAGAGAGAGAGAGAAGGATTTGCCCAACTGATTTTACACTGCTATGAACTCGTTTATATTGTTTTCTCTAGTCCACACTAACCTGCATCAACTACTTGGTGTCTTTTCAAATAGAATATGGCTCGTTGTGTTGTGAAGATGAAAGGGTTCACACATTGCCTCTTACACTACATACAAGAAAAAATACTATATATAACATTAGAGATTTCTTTCTTGCAGTATTTGATGATGATGGATACAGTCGAAATAAAGAAGGCGAAGGTGAAGACAACGCTACTTGATGTTGATTCTTTTGATTTGTCTGACAAGCTAGATTATATTCACACACTAGAACGGCTTGGATTGGATTATCACTATACCAAGGAGATTGATAAATTGTTGTGCAATGTCTTCGAAGCTGGATATCAAGATCTTGATCTTCCTACAACATCACATCTTTTCTATTTGCTTAGGAAGCATGGATATCATATTTCTTCAGGTAAGGCTCCAGTCAAATTCTTCTTATACCTAGAACTTAACTTTAAAAGGACCTTTATGTTGTACACCCTCCACCAAAGCAACGGAGAGGGGTTTTATTACTTCAAATATAGTGTGGGGACAAAACTAATAGTATTGTAATTATATTATTGGAGGTAAAGTCCATTTTTCAACACCCCCAGCCAACTTGCACGTTGTTTTACACTAGACTATGAAACCAAGTACACCCCCCTCCAACTCTTGAAACCAGGAAATTTTGGTCATTTAGTTAGTGTCAAAGCCAGTTTTCTACTTTATGAAAATAATAAGAATCTACTTAAATCTCTAAAGAATCATAACTGTTTTAGATTAAATAAATATGTATCTAGAATCAATTATTTTCTAAAAATGTTATCTATATGTTGGTGCTCTATTTAGATTTATTTTGAACTTATTAATTTTTGTTCTATTATTTCATTATCACTAAGCATATGAACAGATAACATTCAAATAACTTGAGAAAGAGCACCAACATATAGATAACATCTTTAGGGGAAAAATTGCTACTAGTTTCACGTTTTTCTAATTTAAGATACATTACTTATGAATTTTTAGAGGTTCAACAAGTGTTTATTTTTAGAATATAGAAAGTCACCTTTGAAACCACCTAGAGAACCATTTTTTCTTGATTTCAATAATTGTAAGGCGCCCAATACCATATTTCGTAGTTCATAGTTGAAAATCAAACTATAATTCAAGTTGAAGGATGAAAATTGGACTCTATCCTATTATTCTGTCACTACCATCTCTTATAATTATTTCATAGTCCATACTTCTGACTAACATTATAATTGGATGTCTCACATGTTTTACTGTCACAGATGTATTTTTGAAGTTCAGAGATGACAAAGGAAATATTATAACAGATGATGCAAGATGTTTGTTGAGACTGTATGATGCGGCACATCTTAGAGTGAATGGGGAAGAAATGCTTCACAATATTCTTGTTTTCACCAAGAATCAACTTCAATGTATTGTAGACTATCTTGAGCCACAATTGAAGGAAGAAGTGAAATATGCATTGGAAACACCTCTTTTTAGAAGACTCCAAAGAGTAGAAGCGAGGCAATATATCTCAATATATGAGAAAAATACTACACATAATGATATGCTCCTAGAATTTGCAAAGTTGGACTTCAACATTTTAGTAGCGCTATATTGTGAGGAGCTAAAAGATCTTACTGTGTAAGAACCATCATTAAAATCATAGTGAAGTTGTACTAAGTTCTCTAATTATCATGGTTTCTAGACATCTTCTCATACCCCTTAATATATTTACAGCTGGTGGAATGAGTTCCAGACACAGGCTAACACATCAATCTATGCACGAGATAGGATGGTGGAGATGCATTTCTGGATGATGGGAGTATTCTTTGAGCCCCAATATTCCTATTCACGAAAGATGCTTACACAACTATTTATGATTGTGTCTATACTTGATGATTTGTATGACAACCATTGCACCACAGAAGAAGGCAATGCATTCACTATAGCACTGAAAAGGTTTGCATCACTTCTTGTCCATATTCATCATATTTCTTATATGCTAATAAATTTGTATACTCTTAATTATATATCTATAAGGGAAGCTCATGTCTCTGGAAGTCCTTTTATATTCATGGTGACAAATATTGAAAGTTTCATAAATGACAGGTGGGATGAAGAAGCAGTAGAGCAATGCCCAACATACTTGAGGAGCTTATATATGAATATACTTGCCACTGTAAAAGCCATCGAGGAAGAGTTGAATCTTCAAAACAACAAACATGCCAAGTTGGTAAAAAGACTGGTATGCCTTGTTGAAACTAGATTAAAATAGAGAAACAATTGTATATAGCTTTGGATGTGTTGTTGATTAGAATCTTAACATGGGTAACAAATTAAACTTAACGTGGGTAACTGCTTGATCTATTATTAATAACTACTCCATTTAAAATATAGTGCATGTCTATGAAGCATTATTTATATTATGTGTGTATGTATAAATGTGCATTGTGCATCCTTGTGATGGGCAAATCTATAATCTTACTATGGTGCATCACAATCTAAAACTGATTTAGAAGAATATGATTATCACAGCTTATTTTTATTCACTATATACTAAACAAACAAGTGCAACATATAAACTAATCTAGTTTCAAAAATTTTGCTTTGCATGTGTAGTAGATTAGAAACTTTAACATGGGCAACTGCTAGATCTAATATTAACTACTGCATTTAAAATATAGAGTATATGTTTATGAAAAGTGTAACTTGACAAATTTTGACCTATAATTATTTCAGATTATATGTGCATAGTACATAAAAGTTGTATCAATGGATTCACATTTCACACGTCTTTCAATATAGATTTATTTTTTTAGTGACTAATGATGTCTTATAAGAGTAATTATTGGTAACTATACTTTAAAATACTTTTCTAATTAATTCTTCTTTATGGAAATTTCTAATATTAAATCTTGATATGCCTTATAGAAACAAATATAGTACTTTTCATAGAGAGGACAAGAAACAAATAGAGTTTTAACCTCTGTGTGTTTGAGACTTTGGTGGGTGCACATAGTATATGCAAGTATAAATGATAATTAGTGTGTTTCAGACAAAATGGTATTTGCTAACAGTATAGTTGAAGCTCGCTGATGCCTCTATTATAAATTTAAGTTGTGGCCAATTAGTTTTCTCTTTGGGATATAACGTATATATGTATCTTTGAGCTTTCTCACTAATTTTATATGCATTTTAGATCATCGACATGGCCAAATGCTATAATGACGAGACAGAATGGCGTGACAAGAAATATGTGCCAGCCACCGTTGATGAGCACCTAAAAATTTCAGCAAGAAGTAGTGGTTGTATGCACTTGGTGAGCCAGGGATTCATTTCAATGGGGGATACGGCAACTAGCGAGGCTATTGAGTGGGTTTCTACCTATCCGAAAATCATCCGAGCTGTTTGTGTTATTGGACGGCTCGCTAATGATATAATGTCATACAAGGTGCCATCGGTTAATTACTCCCCCTCCAAGTTCTTTAAATAAGTCACTTTAGACAGCGACACAATCTTTAAAGCATAAATTTAACTTCTTACTTCTAAAAAAATTATTAAAAAGTGATATATGTATATTTTTATAAAGTACTCCGTATCTTTCAAGACAAATTTGTTCATATATATATATATATATGGCTACTCCCTATATTTGACTCAAGTTTTGCTCAAAATGACTTCTTTTAGGAACCTAGAGGAAGTATATGTTTTCGAAGTCCTCATAAATAATGATAAGCTTAATTACATATAGAATCGTTCCTAAACATTTCAATGGGTTTTTTTTTTCTGCAGCGAGAAGAAGCGTCGAAGAATATGGTATCTACAGTGCAAACTTGTGCAAAAGAATATGGCACCACAGTAGAACACGCCATAGAAAAGCTTAGAGAACTAATCGATGAAGCATGGATGGACATCACCGAAGAGTGCATGAGACAGGGACAACCAAAGGCTCTTCTGGAGAGGGTAGCCAACCTGGCTCGTACAATGGATTTTCTGTACAAAGATGTCGATGGATACACTGATTCACGGAGTATCAAAGGCATATTGGATTCATTGTATGTGGATCTAATCAACTAAAATTAGGCGACAGCGCAGCTATAAATAACCAGCTGCTCAACAATTCAAAATATGCTCGTGTTAGTCGTGTATACATAATTTGTATGTAGTATTGCATATATATGTATTGTGTTTCTCGCAAGATCGATCTTGCAGATATACTTTAGTCATCTTTTTCTATAGCAATATGTTTGCTAGCCAAAACTGTAAAATCCAGCTTGACATCCACAAAAATTTTGCAAAATAAGGAAATATAGCCTCCAACAGATTGACATCCCAGCTTGACAATTTTTTCAACTTGGCATCTCCCCCTCCCCGCGCGTATATTGATTGACAAAAGTGATTAGAAGATTGAAAAATGACTATAAACTCTTTCCAGAGTTCCAGTTGCAAAAGTACCAGGGATAGAAAAGGTGGGAGGACCTCTTTTAGTTTAGATAAAAGTTCAGTATTTATTTTGTAAAAGTGTTTTTGATTTTGACAAGTCAAAAATAGCAAACTCTTAGAGAGGAGTTCTATTTTTACTTTGCATATTTTTTTTAGAGTTGACAAGACACAAGATTTGTCAAGTAAAATATAGAAAACACTTGGAGATGGTCTAGGTTTTTAAGTACGGCCATAGAGTTAGATGCAATAATTTCGGGGCACCAGAAATTATTGAAATTGGAGCTATAGACACATGGATGACATTTATACTACTAAAAAGCATGGAACAAAATAGCGAGCTATAGGCTTGATGCTAAGCTATTTCTCTTTTTTCTACTATGTCAATTTAACCGCTATTTCACACTATAGTACTGCTATTTGCGTAGATTTATGTAACACCCGGTTTTAAGAACAAAACCAGGATAGCCATATGTGTGTCCAGAAAGTCCACACGTACAACAACAGAATATAGAATATCAGAAACAATGTTATTACATAACGTAACATAGCTATATAAACACTTATAACATCGGAGTAAAGCGGAACATAAACTAATCTTCACAGGGACGGCTGACTGTGGGCACCGTACGCCAAGCACAACTGATAGCCTTCTGGTAAACTCCATGACATCTCCACTAATCTTCAAGGTAACTTTGGCTACCGTCCGGGGTTGTGGGGAATAGCAAGGGTGAGCACATATCGTACTCAACAAGTACAGGCGGAAATACAATGACATGCAAGGCTTGAACAAAAGTAGGCTGACACTGTTTAACTGCGGTAAGCATTTTAGTTGGTCAAGTTTTATTAGCACTTGATTACTATAAGTGAGTATAAGATAACCCATCCCATTAGTTAAGAAGAGTACCACCATTAATATAACCATCAACCGAGGCAAACACCTCCATCTGAGAAAACATCATCTTATGTCCATAAATCCAACTGTCCAAAACTAATCATGTGAGGGTCCAGGTCGCTCGTAACGGTGAGCACGGCTGATATATCAGTTTTACACTCTGCAGAGGTTGCACACTTTTCCCAACGAGCAGTGATTCCCATATGCCAGGGTCATGACTCCCACATTACACTTCCAAGGTGCATGGCAGGGTTTCACCACGGGCCTTTACAAAGATTCATCTAGCAAGCGGTAATCACCTAAAGTTCCAACTGGAAACCGCAGCAACCAGAGGTCCCCTAGGTCCATACCACATTCTTGGGCCATCGCTCAGTAGCGCCGCCCGGTTAACACAATACTAGAATCCTCTAATTAATTAGCCCGGTTAGAGCCATATAACATCTCGTGGTTGCACTGTTATCCTGGGTGGTCGCTCCATGAGCCAGTCCTAAAGGCGGACCCGAGCACAAACCACAAGCCAAAACTTACCATAACCACCATACCATACCATGTGCCCGAGTCACTGAGTTCCACGTTAAAACATAGTTCCATATCCATTAAGTCATCATTAATATATCATCATCATGTGGTATTTGTAGAACAAGCAAAATTGCTTAGCATAGCATTTCTACCCAACATAAAACCCAGGTAACAAGGAAGATATGGAAAACTAGGATAATCCTGAGGGTTCACATAATTAGACACATGCATGCATATAGTGATTAATGGTGAATAGGTAAAGAACATGATCAAAGGGTGCCTGCACTTGCCTTCTTCAAGCTGATGTTGATCACAGTCTTCAAACTCAAGCTCTTGCAGGTTCACTTGCAACTCTTCGTCTAAACGCAACAAACATCGGCACACAGGAGCAAACATACAAGCAAAACATGCATTAAATTAGAAAACAGTACACCAATACATAAAACAGATATAACAAGCTTATAAAACAGTTCTACTCGTCAGGACGAACGCGTGAACACGAGAACCACTAAAAATGGAGCTATAACGGAGAAGTTATGAATTAAACAAGATTTTCTTTAATAAAATATTAGATTAAAACTAAACTCGAAATTTAAAAGTTGTAAACATGATTAACAGTTGTAAAAACATGTAGGTTATGTAATTACGAACCTAACGCAACTTGAACGGGTCAAAATGGAGTTAAAACGGAGATTTTATAGCGAAAACAGTTTCAGTGGCAATCTTGTAATTATTAGGAAATGCATTTAAAAAAACAGACTTAGATTACGTTTCCAAAGGGGGAAGGTGTACTCTACGTTTGCACTTTGGACGGCGGGTTTTATATTAAAAACTTTAGGGTTTCTTTTGCAAAGTTCCAGGCCGAAGGGGTATGGAGCTTCTGCGGCCGTTGGATTTGAGATGCGCGATCAGGATTAGAAGGGGGAGAGGGCGGTGGTGCTTACGGCCGGAGAGGAAGGGGATGGCGGCGGCTTACGGCAGCGCCATTGCCGGAGGGAGGCGGCGCGATGCAATCGGACTCTAGGAGGCAGTAGAGTCCATGGGACTTGGTGCAATCGAACTGGAGGCTCAAGGCATTCTCAGCTAGATCAAAGATGATGCTGGAGCAGACTCTAGGACGGTGGGGAACTCGTTGAAGCGGTCGGCGGAGCTTCTGCAAGTCCGGCGAGCAATTAGAGAGTCGGACAGAGGGGAAAACAAGGGGATAAGAGGTCGAGGAACTTCACTAGATCTAGCTGGAGCTCGGGATACCTTCGGTGGACCCTAAAACTCGTCGAACCATCGAATGGACGGCGGCGGGATCTCGGTACTCGGCGGAGCTTGCGGTTGGGGTGATTTAGGGCACGAGATCAACCGGGTTCAACAAGGAGAGGAGTGGCGGATGCGGGAAGCTTTATAGAGGGGCTCAGCGTGCGGAAGGGGCAAGGATGAAGCGCGCACGGGTTGGGGACGAAGGATTCGGCCGAGATTTGCGCAGTCAGTTCGGTTGAGGACTCCGTCTCCAGGGAGAAGACGACTCCGCCAAGTGGGTCCAAGGCGTCAGTGAGAGGAAAGGGCGGGCCCGGCTGGCAGTGGGACAGGAGGAGAGGGACGCGGGCTCCCGCAGGCTTGGCCGCTGGGCCGGCTCGGTCGTTGCGGCCCAAGCGAGGAGAAAGGGGGAGGAGGGTAACCGGCTGGGCCGAGTCCACGAGCTGGGCTAGAGGAGAGAAGAGGAGGCGCTCGCGGGCTTAGCTGCTGGGCTGGGCGCGTGGACTAGAAGGGGGAAGGGAAGGCTGAGGGGGAGGGAAAAGGAGGCCGGGCCGTAGCAGGCCGGCTGGGACTTCCCGGGCCAGATTGGAGAGAAGGGGAGGGAGAGAGGAAAAACCTTTTCTTTTTGTTTAAAGTCATTTCAAAAGCATTTTCAAAACAATTTGAAAACCTTTCAAACTTTGGAGCAAACCAATCATCACACAAAAATAAATATGCATCAGCATGTATGCTCAAACATGTTATTACCCTAAGATAAATTTTAATTTAAATAAAAGTTTTATTTCTCCTATATTCTCATGAGCACCAAAAATACATAATAAAACATTTTCCCTCTATTTCCAAGATTACAAATTTTAGGGTGTTACAATTTAGCTTTTCCACAGCGCCGCTATTTTAGATTTTGGCAATAGGCCATATTGGCAGTTGGCCTGCTAAGAACTCCAATCTTCCGGACCGCTATGTCAAAGTGCATCATCAGCCCACAATTGATCAATCTTTCCGGTCTGAATCTGAGAACTCCATCTCATACTAGATTGCACTTTGTGTCCTTGAATTGCACTACAAACAGTGATAATTAATTAGTTATTTCCTACTTATCAATTATCATTGCTATCAATTTGATATTTTGGACAATTAAACTTTCATAAACTATGTTGTAATAATAATTGGTATTTGGTAATGTTATCTAGACCTTTGGAACCTTAGGAACATATTTATTTTCATCGAATTTCATATTTGTCATGTTTTTTTTCATCAATATTACTTGTGTTTTCATGTTTTCTTAATAAAACACTATCTGTCGTAGCACCGCTATAGCTTCATAGTTTCTGAAAAAAAATTGCCGCTATTTTTAATAGACCGCTACTTAAAACCTTGCTATAAAGTTGATTTTAGCAAAAAGGTCCATTTCATTAACGGAGATGGTCACAAGATTTTTGGCGATTGTTTTATTTAAGGAGACTGTAAAAAATTTTTCCAAAAATTGATTCGAAGAGGTCCACCTCTGGATCGTAAATATTAAAGGATGACTAAAGTATATCTACACCGGCTATATCCTGCTATTTAAGCGAGAGCTTGTACTAACAAATAAGCGCCAAAATAAGTTATAAAGATTCGACCAATTTCAAGCTATGCACCCTAAGATATAGTATGATTTTTCAAAAATCTAAAACTAGTTTCACAATTTCTATGTTAAACACATTTTCTATGAAATTCTAAGATTAAACAAGATTTTAGGATTTTAATTGTTCTATTGTTTAATGTAAAACTATTTAGATAAATGCAGAAAAAATATTTTTAGAATTTTTGGCTATATTTTAAAATATGTATAGTTCGACTTACTCCCTGTGACATGGGATCACATCATCAAAATCACTATTCAAAATCACCCAAACTGCAAAAACAAACGATTTTAAAAGTTGAAGAGGTTGAAGAACTAGTTTTGTACAGTAGTATATATAGGATCGTGCCCGTGCGTTGCAACCGGAACAAAACAATAGCTAACCACAGATAATACACTAAGAGTTAGTTCAAAGGTAGCAACAACATCGATCACAAGCAACTCCCAACCTCTGTAGCTGATACTGATTAGTTACAGTAGGGAATCTATATACATCATGGACTGAAGATGTCTGGTGCTATGTTCGGCAAGCACAATTGCACAAAAGGATGCGTAAAGTGCTTAGCATGTAGTTATCCTCTTTACTTCAAGCAGCATATTTTCAGAAGTACCTCCGTACGCATTGGAATCGATCAGGGTAGCATGATCTCTTATTAACTACTATGGAATGTATAATTAAGAAGGAAAAAAATCCACATCTTATGAGAAGTTAACGCTACTTGCTTGTGCTGGACCACCAAGGTCCAAACCTAGATAGAAGCATAAGACATAGGATTTTGAAAAGCCGCTGCTTCACATCATGTTCAAATTCCAATTGGAAAAAATCTAAATACCCCCCTAAAGTATAAACACCTGTGCACATAATCCCACCAGCTTCAAAACCGGGTATTTAGCACCTTGAAGTATGGTTATTGGATCACATAACCCCCTGGGCGGTTTGTCAGGCCGGTTTTGCCTATGTGGCTTGCCTGCGTGGCAACCAGGTGCCACACTGGCCTTCCTGCGTGGCAAACAGCGCCATGGTGGACAGGCCCACATGTCAGGTGTCATTTGGTGTACAAAATACGCCACTGAATCGTTCCCCTTCCGCCTCCTCCCCTTCCTTTTCACCGCCCGCGCACACTTCGCTCTCTCCGCTCCGACTTCTCTCACCGGCGACACGGGAAGCGTGTGGATGATCGGGACGGCGGCGGCTTGATTGGAGCGGCTCACGTCGATCAGGTCAGCAATCGGTTCGTCTTGCCCTGTTTTACCGTTTTGTAGTGCAATGTGTGAGATTTGGTGGCTGGGGTTTTGGTAGTAGTTGTGGTTTCCGTTTGTGGTGATGATTAGGGTTATGTGTATTGATTTGGTTGATTTCGGAGTTATGGTAGGTCGTGCCAGAGGAATGTGAGATGCTTTTTTATGATTGTGGTGCGGCGATTAGTAACTAGGGTTTGTAAAAATCGATTTTTGGCGATTTGTTTGTGTTCTGAGAGCATGAAGGTGTGGTTTGAAGGATGGATGAGGACAATGATTATGGCATTAGATTTCACTTTGGTGGGAAGTTTGTCAAAGTTGGAAGTTCCCAGTTTTACAATGGTGGAGATCTTGCAGAATGTTACATTGAAGAGGACAAACTGTCTTTTTTTAGATCAAGGGCTACTTGGCAGATTACTACAACCCAGGTTGTGTTATGAGGCTGTACTGGTGCAAGCCAGGGATGGTTGAAACCAATGGTCTCGTTCTGTTGGTAGATGATCAATCAGTGCAGGTTATGCTCTCTCATTTCAGTCTGGGGCAAGTGATTGATGTTTATGTGGAGGATGTTGAGGAGTTAGAAGAGCAGGATGTTGATCTTGGAAGCCCTTCAGTCCCACCTGTTGATTTGGGAAGCCCAAAAATGCAAGATAGAGACTACAAATCCTATGTTGCATTCTACAAGTCTCCTGCAAAGCCTGTTGATAAAGGAAAAGCCAAACCAGTTGAGGAGGACAGTTCTGCAGATGATGAAGATGAAGTAGAAGAAACAGATTCAAGTGATGGTGATGAGTCTGATGAAGATTATAAGCAACCAGTTGAGGAGGACAGTTCTGCAGATGATGAAGAGGCCAATGAGCTAAGGATGTATGCTAGCCTGGTGTAGAGGCAAATCAAAGCTAAGAAGCTAGGTATACATGGCAGTCAAGTTGGTACTGTTGCAGTGGAGGATCTTTTTGATGAAGTTCCTAACTTGGATGACCCAGGCAGTCCTTTTGATGATTCAAATGATGAGTACTCATATGGTGAAGATAGTGATGGTGAAGTGGAAATGTGGAAGAGCATGGAGAACAAGTTTGATAAAACTGCTGAGGTCCCTGTTTTTGCCCTTGGTATGGCATTTAGGGATAGCAGGCAGTTCAAAAAGGTTGTGGTGAAGTATGGAATAAAAACACACAGGTCACTGAGGTTTCCCAAAGATGAGAAGAACAAAGTTAGGGCTGAATGTGACTGGCATGGGTGTGACTGGTTCATCTATGGGTCAATCACCACAAGGTCCAAGTGGTTCAAAGTTGTCACTTTCGATGATAAACATACCTGCCCACCTACAAGGCAGAACAAGCTGGTTACTTCCACACTCATTGCCAAGCACTATTACCAGCAGATCAAAGATAACCCCACTTGGAAGCCTGTTCTGATTAAAGCTGCTGTTCAAAAGGATTTATTTGCAAATGTGTCCCTGTCCAAGTGCAAGAGAGCTAAAGCAATGGTTCTCCAAAAAGCTTTAGATGCAATGAAAGGGGAATACAGCAGGGTCTACGATTACCAACTAGAGCTGCAGAGATCCAACCCTGGAAGCACAGTGGTAGTCTGCCTAGACCCTGATTTTGAGGATAGGAAGGTATTTGGCAGGATGTATGTATGTTTTGATGCATTGAAAAGGGGTTTTTTGGCTGGGTGCAGGAAAGTTGTAGGGTTGGATGACTGCTGGTTCAAGGGTGCTAACAATGGAAACCTCTTATGTGCCATTGTTAGCGATGCCAATAATCAAATGTACCCATGGCCAATTGCTTGGGCAGCAGTGGCAATTGAGTGCTATGACAGTTGGTACTGGTTCATCTCTTTACTCCTGAAAGATCTCAACATCAATGTTGGTGGAGAGGATTGGGCTGTCATCTCTGATCAACAGAAGGGTCTCCTAAAAGCTGTCAAGGAGCTACTACCAAATGTGGAGCATAGAATGTGTGCAAGGCATATTTATGCTAACTGGAGGAAGAGTTACACTGAAAAGAAACTGCAGAAGAAATGGTGGAGGTGTGCCAAAGCATCTAGCAGGCCACTCTTCAATCTATACAGGGCTTATCTAGCTCAAGAAACACCTCAAGGAGCTCTGGACATGATGAGGACGCTACCAGAGCACTGGAGCAGAGCTTTCTTTAGGATTGGATCCAACTGTGATTCAGTGGACAACAATATGTGTGAAAGCTTCAACAATAGTATCATGGAGGCCAGGTTCTTCCCTGTGATATCAATGTTTGAGCACATAAGGAAAAAGTTCATGGTTAGGATTCAGGAACACAGGACTAGAGCTGCTAGGTGGACTGGAAATGTGTGTCCCAACATATTCAAGAAGCTGAAGCTTTACATTGAGCTGTCTGCTAGGTGCTATGTCCTATGGAATGGTGAAGATGGTTATGAAGTCCAAGAGAAAGAGGAAAGAAAGTACATAGTAAATTTACAGAAGAGGGAATGTAGCTGTAGGTACTGGCAGCTGTTAGGCCTTCCTTGCCAACATGCAATTAGTTCCATCTACAAAGCAGCTCCGAAGATTGAAGATTACATTGCACCCTGCTACAGCATTGATGCTTACAACCAGACTTACCAACATGTCCTGATGCTAGTTGAGGGTCAAGAAAATTGGCCAACTTCTTCCATGCCAAAACCAGAGCCACCAGCATTTGTCAAGAAGCCAGGAAGGCCTAAGACAGAAAGGAGGAGGGAGCAGGGTGAAGAACCAAAAGGCAAGAAGCTCAGCAGGGTTGGAATTAAGATGTCTTGCAGCAAATGTGGGAAATCTGATCATAACTCCAGGAGGTGCCCACAGAACCAACAGGCAAAGAACAAGCAAACCAAGAAGAGGAAACAACCTACCAAAGCTGCAACTACTTCAAAGAAGAAGGTGAGCCTATCAACAACCGTTTGGTTTGCATAATAGAACTTGACTGTCATATTTGATTTGATTAATCCATGTATGACCTTAACTGTAGGCTAAGTCAGGCAACATTGCATCCCATGCTCCAAGTGAGGGCACTTCTACACAACCTTCAAGCCAGCCCATTGGTTCTCAAGCTCCAAGATTCGTTCCAAGTCAAGCTGGTGGAAGCCAAGGTCCAAGCCAACCAAGGAGGGCATCAGCAGGTGACACAAGTGCAAGGCAAGCTGGTGGAAGGAAAGGTCCAAGCCAACCAAGGAGGGCACCAGCAGGTGACACAAGTGCAAGGCAAGCTGGTGGAAGGCAAAGGAATGCAGGGCATGGTCGACTGCGCCATCTGATCTTTGGAGATTAACATATGAGATCATGACCTATGATGTAAAAAAAGGTGTTATGTGATCTGTGGACTTTAGGTGATCATGAGATCTGTGAACTCATGTTAGGAGATAAACCAACTCAGTCTCATCTTTTGGTAGGGTTATGCATTGATCTCTATGATCATGCATCCTTTTGCTTGTGATGTCATGGTTCACTATGTCACAAAACTGATAATGAGTCTGTGTTACTCATCCATGTGACAACTGATAATGAGTCGGTGTTACTTGTCTATGTGACAAAACTGAATGCATCTATGTGTTACTCATCTATGTTTTCTGGATTTTCCTCTATGACAGATACCATTGCAAATGAGAGCTGCATCACACAAAATGACAACGCATTGATTTGTCTTAGACAAGGAAAGACACATTTGTCACATTACATTAGAAAGGTGCATCATACATCTTAGGTTACACACATTTGTCACAAAAGCCATCATGCCTACATCCAGAACACTTCAGACCTAAACACACTACCAAGGCAAACAACATGGCCAAAACAAGGTCTGCTTTCCATTGATCTTCATTTCCATCTCCTCAAGCTCCTGCTTCAGGCGTGCAATCTCTTCTTCTTTCATCTGCAGAGCCTGGTCCTTTGCATCTAACTGAGCTTCCATGTTCATAAGCTGCCTCTGCAAAAAATGGTTCATCTGCTGTCGGGGGTCCACAAAAGGGGTACCCCCGATCAACGCAAACAAATAGGTTAAACCTGGAACACCGGTAAATAACAAACCTAACTAGTCTACCCCCCTAAAGAGACCAAACCCTCAAGGCCCACAACGCTGGCCCGCCAAGCCAGGCCTCGGGCAAACGCGCACTCTCCGTCTCGCCCGAGCCCTCCGAGCCAGGCCTCGGGCGAGCGCTCCACTAAAACCTCGAGCCCTAGCATATAGGGCTCGAGCCCCCCACAGCCGAACACCGCACCCCGAGACCCCACGCGGGGACCTCGAGCCTCTCTGGCATGGCAGCCTATCCCTCGAGACGCTTTTATGCTTCCCTCGAGCGGCGCAGACATCGGATGCCAGCCCCATACCGCGCATTTAATGTTTCCACCTACGCCAGTCATATCCTCTGCAGCCCGACGTGTACCACAGTAACCAGGGCAGAGTCAAGTCTCGTTTTCACCACAAGCATGGGCAGAAAGGCGCTAGTACCGCACTGTTAGGCCAAGCCCTGCACTGACGCACGCTCGAGCCTCATCCCGAAGCATGGGTTCCCGCTGTACGCCCGGGCGTTCCGGGACTTGCCCATACTCGCGGGGGCTCGAGCCCCCCGTAGACGCAACCTCGAGGCCGGCTCCGCGCCCCTCGAGCCCTAACTGCTTTCATGCTATTGGAAGACAGGTACCCCAAGACTCGGAGGGACCCCGTCGTGTCTTGTACGTGTCGGAATGGGTGCTGTACGGCTTCTACATCGTCACGCCATCGCGTCCGCGCCCGGGATGGAGGCCACGCCCCAAGGATGCCTCAACAGCGACGCCCACACCGGCTCCAGTGGCCCCGACAAGACAGGGTTCCTACCCATCTCCGTATTGGACATCGTACGCCCTGACACCTGTAAATACCCTTGTGTAACCCTGGCCTCCCCTTGCTCTATAAAAGGGGACACCAGGGCCCTCATTCCACGGTTACGCAACTCCGAGAGACAACACACGAGTCCACACACGTACACACTCGACTCCGGACTCCGGTCCACGCTCATTGAGCTTGTATTTGCCCCTGTACAAGCACTTAGGTGCAAGTAATACAAGAACCTCCTCCCCCGCTGGACGTAGGGCCTTCTTTGCCCGAACCAGGATAAATCCTTGTGTCATCTTGCATCACCATCCAGGAAGAGAGCACGCGATCATATTACTCGTTGGTGTCGTACCCCCGGGTTCGAAACACCGACAGTTAGCGCGCTAGGTAGGGGCCTTCGCGTGTCGAGTCGGTTTCTCGCTGTTTCCTGGATGGCTGCTTCGACTCCTTCGTTCTCTGCCGGTGCCGTCATCTGGTTCGGGAGCCTCGAGTTCCTGGCCACCGACAACGGCAACGAGCTGACCTTGCTCTCCACGGAGGGCCCGAGTGGAGGGCGTGTCACGCCACCCCGTGCGAGGAGCGTGGCACGTCGCCCACACCACCACGCGTCGCCACCCCGTGAGCGGCGCTGTCGTCACCATCGTCGCCAGGCACAGGCGGTGGCCGGCGCGGAGTTTCCGAGGAGGAGCCTGCCCGGCGCACGGCCGAAGACTTCCAGGGCGTGCCCGCGCCCACCCAGCGACTTCGCATTTATCATGCGCACGGACCAGGAGCCAGGCCAGAGGCCTCCGAGCCGTGCACCGTCGACGCCACCCAGCCTCCTCCCGCACGGGGTGTACCGCGCTCGACGCCGGCGGTTCCCGTTCGGCCTCGACAACTCCGCAGCAGCCTACGCCCGCCAGCTCAACGAGCGCCGTCGGGACCGACCGCCGGCAGACCAGGAGGAGCGCCCGGGCATGCTACTGCGGGCCATGGCCGACCTGGAGATCGTCCACCCCGCGTACGTCGACCGTGGCTTCTCGCGAGCCACCGTTGGAGAATGGTACCGCGAGCTGCGATCCCAGCATCTGCCAAGGCGGCACGCCGACAACAACTCCGACTCCGACGAATACGACTACCACGACCCCGACCTCTGGGATCCCACCAGGGAGTGCTTCCAACTCGAAGGGGTCGTATGCGATACCGAGGATGAGGGCGACGACGGTAGGCCGACGCTCGATCTAGAGGGCCCCAACGACGTGGCCGCGGCAGGCGGATCACGTGTTCAGGGGAGGAACGAACCTCCAGCACCGGCTGCACCGCCTCAGCACGACGACGGCCGGGCGGCGCAACTCGCGCAGGTGCAGGAGGCAATCACCAAAGCCGAGGAAGAACGGCGACACCTGCTGCAGCTCCGGCAAACTCTGATGCAGGAACCACCCCAGCCCCGAGGAGCCGGAGCTCGAGGTCGGGCTCGAGAGGTCCACCGGTGGATCCTCGAGGACGGGGCACCAGTACGCCCCGAGGTATGCTTCCCACGAGCTGGGCAGAACGTGATGGCTGCGGCAATGATGCTCCGTGATCTACCCGCCGTCTCCAATCCTGAAGCCAGGCGCATGCTTGGGGAAATGAAGAACCTCCTCGAGACAGCCGCTGTGCAGCAGGCCGAGAGCTCGGCGTCACGCCGGCGCGGAGCAGCCTCGGGGAAGCCGGCGGACACGCCCCGCAACGAGCACGAGGCATCCGTCCACCAGCCTGACGCCTCTCGAGCTAGGCCAGTCCGCGAACGGATCATCGACAACCGGCCACCTCGAGACCCCAATGACGTCCGTAACGACATCAACCGACGGCGCAAGGACAAGGGGGCCCAAGAGCGCGGCTATAGCGCCCATCGAGGGGGGCGCTACGACAGTGATGAGGACCGGCAAGTCCTCGAGCCCCCGGGCCCCAGAGTCTTCAGCCGGGCCATCCGCAGCTCAACCCTCCCCGACCGCTTCCGACCGCCGACCAACACCGTGAAGTATGACGGGGAGGTCGAGCCCAAGCTCTGGCTCTCGGACTTCCGCCTAGGCTGCCAACTGGGCGGAGCGAAGAACGACGACCGTGTGATCATACGCCAACTCCCGCTTTACCTCTCGGACACCGCCCGCCGGTGGCTCGAGGGGCTCCCGCCGAATCGGATCGACGACTGGGCCGACCTAGTCAGGGTCTTCGACGGGAATTTCAAGGGGACTTGCGTGCGCCCGGGCAACCCCTGGGACCTACGGTGTTGCAGGCAGGCGGCGGACGAGCCCCTCCGCGACTTTGCTCGATGATTCTCGAAGCAGCGCCTCGAGCTCCCCCACGTGCTAGATGAGGACGTCATCTCAGCGTTCCTCGCGGGCACGACATGCCAAGAGCTAGTTCATGAGCTAGGACGTTACCGTCCCAGGACGGTCGAGGACCTGATGGATCGTGTCACCAGCTTTGCCTCAGGCGACGAGGCAGTGGGGGCCTTCTTTGGCCGTTCCACGGACAAAGGTAAGGCGGTGACCGCGCCGGAAGGCTCGAACAAGGGCAGCGACGCCAAGAACGACAACAATAACAGCAACAAAAAGAAGAAGAACAAACGCAAAGGTCAGAAGGCGAAGCACGGCGCCAATGACGACGACGACGAAGAGGCGCTCGCAGGCACCCTCGAGCCTAAGAAGCCCCGAGGCCCCCTTGATGGGGCTGTTTTCGACCAGATGCTCGAGGACCCCTGCACTTATCACAGGGGCCCCGTAAATCACAAGTTAAAGGACTGCCGGCTGTTGAAAGGCTACTACTCTAAGCTCGGCGATAAGAAAGAAGACGCGCCTAAGGGCAAGGATAACAATCGGCGCGGCGGTGGGGACGCGGACGGCAACTTCCCCCCGGTGCGCGACTGCTACATGATCTACGGGGGGCCGACCGTCGGGCTCTCAGCTCGAGAAAGAAAGAAGGAGCGCCGGGAGATCTTTGCACTCGGCCACGACGCCCCCCGGTATCTTGACTGGTCTGATGCGCCGATCACGTTCGACCGTGACGACCATCCGAACCGTGTCATAAACCCGGGGGCGTACCCCCTCGTCGTCGACCCCGTCATCGTCGACGTACGGTTCTCCAAGGTGTTGATGGATGGGGGCTCAAGCCTGAACATCATATACCTCGAGACCCTCGACCTCCTGGGGATTTCAGAGGGTCAGCTCCGACCCAGCGTCGGGGGGTTCCACGGAGTCGTACCAGGGAAGAAGGCCCACCCCCTCGGGCGCATCGACCTGCCGGTTTGCTTTGGCACGCCGCCTAACTTCTGCCAGGAGACGCTCACCTTCGAGGTGGTTGGATTCCAAGGGACCTACCACGCCATCATCGGCCGGCCAGGCTACGCCAAGTTCATGGTGGTTCCCAACTACACGTACTTGAAGCTCAAAATGCCGGGGCCAAAAGGGGTCATCACCGTCGACACATCCTACGAGCACGCGTACCACTGCGACGTGGAGTGCGTCGAGCGTGGGGAGGCGAACGTCCAGCTCGACTCGCTCGAGGCCCTAGCCACCCTGGCCACCGAGGAGGCCCCTGAAGCGAAGCGCCACGCTGGCACCTTCGAGCCGACGGAGCACACGAAGCTGATACCCGTCGACCCGACCTCGACCGATGGCAAGACGCTGGCCGTCAGTGCCAGCCTCGAGCCTAAATAGGAAGCAGTGCTCGTCGACTTTCTCCGCGCGAACATCGACATGTTTGCGTGGGGCCCCTCGGACATGCCGGGCATACCGAGGGAAGTCGCCGAGCACGCCTTGGAAATCCAGGCCGGGTCCAGACCGGTGAAGCAACGCCTGCACCGCTTCGACGAGGAGAAGCGCAGGATCATCGGCGAGGAGGTGCACAAGCTTTTGGCGGCCGGGTTCATCAAGGAGGTATTTCACCCAGAGTGGCTAGCTAACCCTGTACTAGTTAGGAAAAAGAATGGAAAAATGCGGATGTGTGTAGACTACACTGGTCTGAATAAGGCATGTCCAAAAGTTCCATTTCCTTTACCTAGAATTGATCAGATTGTCGATTCCACTGCGGGGTGTGAGGTACTTTCATTTCTCGATGCGTATTCCGGCTACCACCAAATTAGGATGAAAGAATCCGACGAGCTCGCCACCTCTTTTGTTACGCCTTTTGGTATGTATTGCTACGTTACAATGCCCTTCGGCCTTCGAAACGCCGGGGCAACGTACCAACGTTGCATGCAGCATATTTTTGGTGTACACATAGGCAAAACCGTCGAGGCCTACGTCGATGACATCGTGGTTAAAACCAAGAAAGTCGAGAACCTCATCAGCGACCTCGAGACCACGTTCGAGTGCCTCCGGACCAAGAATGTGAAGCTCAACCCCGAGAAGTGTGTCTTTGGTGTGCCTCGAGGCATGCTACTTGGCTACATTGTCTCACAACGGGGGATCGAGGCCAACCCCGAAAAAATCTCAGCAGTCACGAGGATGGGCCCAATTCGAGACCCCAAGGGTGTGCAAAAAGTGACAGGCTGCCTAGCCGCTCTCAGCAGATTCATCTCGAGGCTAGGGGGAAAAGCGCTACCCCTCTACCGCCTGCTAAAGAAGACGGAACACTTTGCGTGGACTGCCGAAGCCGAGGAGGCCTTAACCAAGTTGATGGGGTTGCTGACTTCCGCACCAATCCTCGTGCCTCCGCAACTAGCCAAAGGTGGCAATTCCCCCGAGCCTCTCCTCCTCTATGTGGCCGCAACCACTCAGGTGGTCAGCGCGGTCATAGTCGTCGAGAGGCACGAGGAGGGTCATGCATTGCCGGTCCAACGACCGGTGTACTTCACCAGTGAGGTACTCTCCGAGGCCAAGGTCCGGTACCCGCACATCCAGAAGCTGCTCTACGGCATCATCGTCACAAGGCGCAAGCTCCAGCACTACTTCCTCGCTCATCCCGTAACGGTGGTGTCGTCCTTCCCCCTCGGTGAGATCATCAACAATCGGGAGGCCACGGGGCGCATCGCCAAGTGGTCCGCCGAGCTAATGGGGGAGACCATCACCTACGCCCCGCAAAAAGCCATCAAGTCGCAAGCATTGGCAGACTTCGTTGCTGAATGGACTGACACCCAGCTCCCGCCAGCACAAATCCAAGCCGAGCTCTGGACCATGTACTTCGACGGATCCCTCATGAAGACAGGGGCAGGCGCAGGCCTGCTCTTCATATCACCCCTCGGAGTCCACATGCGCTACCTGCTACGCTTGCACTTCCCCGCCTCCAACAACGTCGCCGAGTACGAGGCCCTCGTCAATGGGCTGCGCATCGCCCTCGAGCTCGGGGTCC
The DNA here is from genome assembly GCA_009763385.1 of Coix lacryma-jobi var. lacryma-jobi. Lineage (NCBI taxonomy): Eukaryota > Viridiplantae > Streptophyta > Magnoliopsida > Poales > Poaceae > Coix > Coix lacryma-jobi. Next base: position 133,784,354 of record CM019828.1, read on the forward strand.
GACGCCTTGACGCCCGAGGAGACTCGCAGCTCGTCATCAACCAGGTTATGAAGGCTTCAAGCTGCATCGATCCCAAGATGGAGGCATACTGCGGGGAGGTGCGCAAGCTAGAAGATAAGTTCTACGGCCTCGAGCTCAACCACATAGCTCGAAAGTACAATGAGGCCGCAGACGAGCTGGCAAAGTTGGCGTCCACGCGCGGCACGGTTCCACCAGACGTCTTCTCGAGGGACGTTTTCGAGCCATCCGTCAAGATCGACCCGGGGGCTGGCCCCTCGATGCCACACTTCGAGCTAGACACGGGGGCTCGACCTTCAACGCCACCCCTCGGGAATGACCCCTCGACATCCGCTGAGGCGATGCAGATCGACGCACCCGCTTCTTCATCGCGACCCCTCGACTGGCGGACACCCTTCCTCGACTACCTGACGCAAGGCGTGCTACCAGAAGACAAGACGGAGGCCCGACGCATCGCTCGAAGGGCCAAGACCTACGTCATCTACGGCGACGAACGGGAACTGTACCGTCGAAGCCCATCGGGAATCCTTCAACGCTGCATCCCCCTCGAGGTGGGACGCAGGCTCCTCGACGACATGCACTCGGGGGCTTGTGGCCACCACGCAGCACCGAGGACCCTGGTTGGGAACGCCTTCCGTCAAGGCTTCTATTGGCCGACCGCCATTGGGGACGCCAAGCGCTTGGTCCAAGCATGCCATGGGTGTCAATTCTACGCCAAGCAAACGCACCAGCCCGCACACGCCCTGCACATGATCCCAATCACTTGGCCATTCGCCATTTGGGGGCTCGACCTCGTGGGTCCCCTCAAAAGGACAAGTGGAGGGTACACACATGTGCTCGTGGCCATCGACAAGTTCACCAAGTGGATCGAGGCTAAGCCGATAGGAGACCCCACCTCCGAGAAGGTTGTCGAGTTCATCGCCAACATCATGTACCGGTTTGGGGTGCCTAACATCATCATCCCCGACAATGGCACCCAATTCACGGGCAAAAAGTTCACCAACTTCTGCGACGACAACGGCATTCGCGTGACCTGGGCCGCGGTCGCATACCCTCAATGCAACGGACAGGTCGAGCGCGCCAACGGCATGATACTCCATGGGCTGAAGCCGAGGCTGTTCAAGACCCTCAAAAACTTCGGAAAGAGGTGGGCTGCAGAGCTCCCCTCGGTGCTGTGGGGCCTCAGGACTACGCCGAGCTGAGCCACCGGGTTCACTCCATTCTTCCTAACCTACGGCGCCGAGGCAGTCTTGCCTACAGACCTCGAATACGGCTCCCCTCGACTTCGAGCCTACAACGAGCAAACCAACGACGAAAGGCTCGCCAACGCCAAGGACCAGCTCGAGGAGGCCCGAGACGTGGCGCTCATCAACTCGGCGCGCTACCAGCAAACGCTTCGACGCTACCACGACAAGCACGTGCGCACGAGGGACCTGGCGGTGGGGGACCTCGTGCTTCGACGGCTGCAAGATAATCGAGGGCGCCACAAGCTTACCCCTCCATGGGAGGGCACATACACCGTAGCTGAAGTGCTCAAGCCAGGAACGTACAAGCTCTACGACGATCAAGGCAGGATCCTGGCGAACGCGTGGAACATATCTCAGCTACGTCGCTTCTACCCTTAAAGGCCTCAAGGCCTCACTCATTTTGTTGCTTTGTACAAACACGCCCAAAATGAATGAACAAACTCGTGTATTGTCTTTCATTTTGCTTAGCATCTTAAGGTAGCCTTGACCCTGCTTTGCTCAGGGTCGAGCCTCCCTCGGGGGCTGTCAAGGGGGTAACCGCCCCCAAGACTCCGGAAAAATGCGCGTTTTCTTTTAAAAAATTCGACCCTCGTCTCGACTCGTGCCTCGAGTGAACTAGCGACGCCTAAATCCTAAAATACCTCGAGCCTCCAAGGGTCGGGAGGCGTCGACGTAGACGGCCACCTACGCCCCCGGGCTACGGTACCCTACCTACGCCTCCCCTCGAGGAGCTCGTGACGTATCGAAGGAACACAGACTAAGTTAGCAGAAACTCGAGCTTGCAACAAAGAGAAGTGGTCAAACGCATTTGAGAAGAAAACAACTCCTCTAAACAAGCAAGTCATATATACGTACGGGTCTCGGCGGACCCTCATCCATGTCATAAAATTCTTACAGGGGCCTCGACGCCCAAATTTGGCACGCAGGCCCTAATCTTCGTCCGTGTGGTACTCCTCCCCGAGGTCTTCCACGACGGGCTCAGCCTCGACACCCGAGCTAGAGGGAGGAGGGTCCTCGACACCACTGCTGGCGTCAGGAGGCAGCACGTCCTCCTCGAAAATCTTGGCGAGCGACGTCCCCGGCCTCTCCATCTTCTCCAAGATTTTGTCGACACGGCGGTTGTTCCACTCCTCGTCCTTCCCCTCAATCTCGACGAAGCCATTGGCGACAACGTGGACCGGGAAGCGGAAGCCGGAGCGGACGACCGCGAGCGTCTGCTTGACACCATGATGGAGAGCTTGCCGGACACGGTCCCGCGCTGCTGCGTCGAGGAAACACAAGGCGTCGACCAAGGCGTCGCCTCGGGCCACCGCACCTTCTGCCGCAGCCACCGGAGGAGCACCCCCACATGGAGCCGAGCCGGTCGAGGGAAGTGCGAGCCCGCTCCGCCACCATCGTCTCATCTTGGAGTTGGTCCAAGATAGTCTGGTTCGTCCCGCGGAGCTCCTCGACCGTCTTCTCGACCCCTGCGCAACGAACAAGGAAGAGTGAGACTATGGCGTAGCAAAAAACTTCGAGACCCAAACAAGGACAAGGTGTAAGCCTCACCATCACAGTGTTGCCCTAGTGCGGCGAGGTCCCTGGTAAGGCCCTCAGCGCGCTGCTCGAGCCTGCGCTTCTCGGCCAGCATGAGGAGCCTCTCGGACCTAAGCTCCTCGATCAGCCTGCCCGCCTCCACGAGGCCCAGATCCTTGTGGATCACCTCCTGCCGCGCCGCCCCCTCGGCAGCTCGGGCGGTGGCGACACCGCTCTCGGCGTCTTCGGCCTCCTTCTTCGCCACCTCCGCTGCGGACCTAGCGGCGGCGGCATCGCATTGAGCATCCTCGGCCTCTTTTCTCACCGCCTCCGCTGCGGTTCGGGCGGTGGCGGCCTCGCCACGGGCGTCAGTGGCCTCCTGCTTCGCCGCCTCAGCTTCAGCCCGGGCGGAGGTGGCCTCGCTTCGGGCATCCGCGGCCTCCTTCCTCGACGCCTCGAGAGCGGCGGCGGCCTCCTCCTTGGATCGAGCGACCTCACCTTGGGCCGCCCGGACCTCCGCCTCCGCCTCGTTGAGCCGGCTCGCCATTTGGGCGTTCTGGCTCAGCTCAGCGCAGAGATCTAGAAGCTCCGCCTCAGCCCTCGCGAGGGCGGCCGACACCTGTGCGGACCGGCCCGCCTCCGCCATGAGCTCGGCCACCTCCCGGAAGATGGACCGTACCTCGCGCGGGCCCCCCGCTGGACCGGTTGCTCGACGGAGACCATGGTGAGGGACGGGCTCGGCGCGTCGGGAAACGGCCATACTGGTCGGTCAAGCTCGATGTCGGGCAGATCCTCCTCAGCCCCGAGCTGCCCCAGCTGCGGCCCGCCGCCCGACGGCACGGGCCCTGACTCTTCCCTGGCCGGGTCCTCCGGCGTCTTGTCAGCGCTAGCCGGCGCCTCGGGCGCCTCCACCATCGTCAAGCCCGCGGCGAGGAGCGGCCCCTGCTCCAGCTCGTTCAGGAGGTCCTCCACCGTCGGCTCCTTCTCCGCCAACGCCTGTCCCCCCTTTCCCTCCTCCACAGCCCGGCTCGTGTCGGTCGGGGCCTCGAGGGGCGCGATCTCCTCGGCCCCAGACACCGGCGGGGCCGTGCTCGCCCCAGGCGCTTCCCCCGGAATAGCCGCCGTGGTGGGGGGAAGGGTGGCGCTCCCAACTGGCGCCATCGCGGGAGGAGGAGGAGGGGGAGGAGGCAGCGCCTCAGTGGGCGTGGTAGCGACGGGCTCGATGCCGCGAGCTGCGGCCCCTGCAATACGAGGTGACAGTGTTATTAGAACCGGGAGGGATGCCTCGACCCCTGCGGTCGATGGCGACGGCCTCACCAAAATTCGCGACGATCATCTGGCCTCCTCAAGCCATGGCAGCTCGAGCCTTCTCCAGCCAAGCGGCTTCTCTAGCGGAGGAAGGTGCCATACCTCGAGGTGCTTGTGCCTCGACGGGGCTCGAGGTCTTCGCCCGCTTGGACACAGCGAGGTCCACCTCCTGGTAGGAGCGCTTCCCCCTGAGAAACCAGAGATGGCATGCATCATCAAAAGTAAAGAGGTAAAGCCTCGCTACCGACGAGGTCCAAGAAAATTACTCACCCAAAGCGGCGGCTGGGCTTCTTCCCGGAATCGCCGGACCCACTCAGGGGCTTCGAGCCCACCCCGCGGCTCGAGCCCTGCACCTGGGCCGTCTCCACAGGGCTGGGATGGGGGGAGGGCTCCCGACGCCTCCCGTGGCTCGACCTCGAGGGAGATCCCTCCTTCCGCCCCACATCGCGGGAGGGCGACCGCACCTCCCTCGTGCTGTCATCGTGGCGCCCGCCCCGGCGCGGGCTCCGGGACTTGCTCCGGCGCTCGCGCTGGCGGTCGCGCCCTCCCGCGTCCGCTTCTGTGTCCCGGCGGCGGTGCGGCGATGGACTCCGGGGACGCTCACGCCCCTGGTCACGAGACGCCCAGGGGCTCCCTCCCCGACGCTCGTGATGGTGCGGGCTCGACGCCTCCTCCTGACGCCCGCTCCTCCGCGGGCTCGACCCCGACCTCGATGGCTCGCGGCGGTCGGACCCGGAGCCCCTCCCGATGTGGTCACTGCCCCTTGAGGCTCGGCCCTTCTCGAGACCTCCCGCCTGGGCTGACGCGGGGGCGGCCTCCGTTGGTGCTGTGGCGGAGGCGCTCCGAGTTCGGGGCCTCCTCACGACCGGGGGCACGTCCGGCACGGAGCTCGACGGACCTCGGGCCCCCGACGAGGCAGGGATCGGCGCCGCCTTCCGCGGCTGCGTCCCGCGCGACCCCTTCGCCGGGGGAACCTCCAGTATACCCTCCTGCACAGAGGAGTGGTTAGCCCGGACGTCGACGACCCCCGCGCGCCTCAAACGCACATCCATCCCCTCGTCGTCACTCTCGTCATCATCATCGTCCTCTTCCTCCGAGCTCGAGGAGCTGAGCTCGGGGGACTCGTCTCCAGGCTGCCGGTTGCGACAAGCCTTCGCCAGCCTCTGCTCCCGGGCCGAGCGACGCAAGTTTTTATTTTTCTCTTTCTTATTTTTGGCATCCTTGTTCTCCTTGTCTTTCTGAGCAGAGAGGCGCCTCACCTGGGTATCCGCGGCGTCCTCCCTCACCGGGGGCCTCGACGCACGGCAGGTGAATGCCCCCTGCAAAAAGAAGAAGTGTGACGAGATGAACCACAAGAAGGATGTGCCAGGCTCAGAGAAAGAGAAAGAGGGAGGAGGCTCGAGACGGCTTAGCTCGAGGGAGGCTTACCAGGTCTAGACACCCCTTGTCGGGTGCCATGGCGATCAGGTTGGTGTCCTCGGGGATGAACGACCCTTGGATCGTGATCGACACCCGCGAGACGCCCTCGTTCTGAGGCAGCCTCCCCTCGGCCATCCTCGATCGATTTAGCGCCTCGAGCTGGGCCTTCGGCCCCATCTCGTGCATGAGGAGGGGGCGGTCCGCCAGCGGAAGAACCCTTCGCTGGTGGAACACCCAGATGACCGCCTGAACGGTCAGGCTCTTCTCGTCCACCAGCATCTTCATCATCTCCATCAGGGGAACCAGGTAGCGCTGCCTGTCCGCCGCGACCCCCTAGGTCCACTTCTCCGGGCGCTGAGTGAGGACCCTGCCGGTGTACCGCGGAAGGAGACCACCTTCATTCCGCAGGTAGAACCAGTGGTCGTCCCACCCGGCCTGGTTGGAGGAAAGCTTATAGCAGAGGTATTCGCGGGGGACATTTGTCGACGAGGTCCCCGTCCTCGCAGTGACGGTGAGGGAACCCATGCGCACGAGACGCCTCCCGCTGGGCTTCAGGGCCTTGATGAAGAGCTCGCCCCGGAAGAGGTGGACGAACATCTCCCAGTGCGGCTCGATCTTCAGGTACCCCTCGCACACCGCGGCGAAGATGGCGGCGTGCGAAATCGAGTTAGGGGAGAAGTGTTGCAGCTCCACCTCGTACTGATGGGTCAGCGCCCGCATGAAGCGGCTCGGCGGAACGCCGAGCCCCATGCGGTGGTAGCGCGTGAAGCTCACCACGTACCCCTCCGGCGGGTGCGGCTCCCGGTGATCCGCCGACGGGGTAACCCACCACGCGGGCCCCTCCTCCGGGTTGGGACGGAGAAGCCCCTGAGCCACCAGCGACTCCATCTCGCGCTGCGTCACCTTCGTCGGGCTCCAGTCTTCAGCCGGCAGCGCTTGTGTCTGGGCGGCCATGGCGGTGGCGCGGCGCGGACCCAACAGCGGACGGGCAGCCGAAAAATCCCCAATCGACTAGCTCGAGGGAGAGGGCGCGTGAAGGCTATGGCGGCGGTGAAGGCAAAGGCAAAGTAAAGGGTTCCTTTTCCCCTCTTTCGATATTTATAAGGGGAAACCCCAACGGGCGGGGTCTCCCACGACGTAAAAAGGTAACCGCCTGCATTTAATGCGCCCACCTAACCACGTCTCGAGCCAGATGCAGGGTACACGCGGCAGCTCTCCATTCGCTCCACTACCCGGGCCCGCCACGACCGTCGCTCCGGCTTCGCGTCCGCCGCCCTCCCCGACGATTTCTGCCTAAAAAGGCGCGCCCAACGGGCAGAAGGATTCCCAGACGATGGAGGCTTCTTCACGAAGGTAAAAACGGGCCCCGGCCCTAAGCCTCGAAGCAGCGAAGGCTGGCCCTCGAAGAGGGTTCGACAGCCGGCTTCGAGCACCCGAGTCAGGGACACCAAGGGGCGCCACTCGCGGCATCACTCGAGGGCCAAGCCCTCGAGGGCCCTCACGTGTATCCAAGGCAGGGAGCACGACGTGCAGTGAGATCCCCTCGGAGGGAGGCATCGAGCCACCAGGCCCTATCGAATGGACCCGGCACTCCTGCAGACTGAGCACCCATGCTTTATGAGATCGCCTCCGGGCTACAGTCGACCCCTATCGAACGGGGCACGAGGTCTCACTTGGATTCCCCGTTATCAGCTCACCGGGAACCTCGATACTCGCCCGCTCATGGTAGTACGAGGCATCCCCCCTCGCATCCGACCGAAAGGACTCGCGGGATGACAAGCCAGGGCAACCGGCGTGCCGGACAGCTCGAAGAGCCGGCCGGCCGGTTTAGCCTGGCACCCCTCGATGAAAGAGGGTCTAAAAAACTCGGGGGCTCGACACTCCCGGACCTAAAAAACGCAACTAAAACTCGCAAAAAGCCCACGAGGGAGTTTTAACCACTCCCCCGTGGCCTCGGGGGCGACACCCACAGAATCAAAACGACCAAACCCTCGAGATCAGTTAGCTAACCTTCGAGATCCCAGTCGGGAGCCCCTGCTCGAGTGCAAGCACTCAAACAAGGGCTCGGGGGCTACTGTCGGGGGTCCACAAAAGGGGTACCCTCGATCAACGCAAACAAATAGGTTAAACCTGGAACACTGGTAAATAACAAACCTAACTAGTCTAACCCCCTAAAGAGACCAACCCCTCGAGGCCCACAACGCTGGCCCGCCAAGCTAGGCCTCGGGCAAACGCGCGCTCTCCGTCTCGCCCGAGCCCTCCGAGCCAGGCCTCGGGCAGCGCTCCACTAAAACCTCGAGGCCTAGCATATAGGGCTCGAGCCCCCCACAGCCGAACACCGCACCCCGAGACCCCACGCGGGGACCTCGAGCCTCTCTGGCACGGCAGCCTATCCCTCGAGACGCTTTTATGCTTCCCTCGAGCGGCGCAGACATCGGATGCCAGCCCCATACCGCGCATTTAATGTTTCCACCTACGCCAGTCACATCCTCTACAGCCCGACGTGTACCACAGTAACCAGGGCAGAGTCAAGTCTCATTTTCACCACAAGCATGGGCAGAAAGGCGCTAGTACCGCACTGTTAGGCCATGCCCTGCACTGACGCACGCTCGAGCCTCATCCCGAAGCATGGGTTCCCGCTGTACGCCCGGGCGTTCCGGGACTTGCCCATACTCGCGGGGGCTCGAGCCCCCCGTAGACGCAACCTCGAGGCCGACTCCACGCCCCTCGAGCCCTAACTGCTTTCATGCTATTGGAAGACAGGTACCCCAAGACCCGGAGGGACCCCGTCGTGTCCTGTACGTGCCGGAATGGGTGTTGTACGGCTTCTACATCGTCACGCCATCGCGTCCGCGCCCGGGATGGAGGCCACGCCCCAAGGACGCCTCAACAGCGACGCCCACACCGGCTCCAGTGGCCCCGACAAGACAGGGTTCCTACCCCTCTCCGTATTGGGCATCGTACGCCCCGACACCTGTAAATAACCTTGTGTAACCCTGGCCTCCCCTTGCTTTATAAAAGGGGACACCAGGGCCCTCATTCCACGGTTACGCAACTCCGAGAGACAACACACGAGTCCACACACGTACACACTCGAGTCCGGACTCCGGTCCACGCTCATTGAGCTTGTATTTGCCCCTGTACAAGCACTTAGGTGCAAGTAATACAAGAACCTCCTCTCCCGCTGGACGTAGGGCCTTCTTTGCCCGAACCAGGATAAATCCTTGTGTCATCTTGCATCACCATCCAGGAAGAGAGCACGCGATCATATTACTCGTTGGTGTCGTACCGCCGGGTTCGAAACACCGACATCTGCTGAACCTCTTCTTCATTCACCTCATCAACAACAGGTTGTCCAAGCTTCCTCTTTAGCCGAAACACCTTGTTCTTCAGGTCCACCAGCAGCTCCCTCGTCCACTTTGATGGAGCAGGGTCAATCCATTCAAAAAAGTTGCAGTCATTCTCATTCTGCAAACACAGATTCATGGGACCTTAGCTAGTTCCTATATTTACCAACATCATCACAACAAACTTGAACAAAGAGCAAAATCTCACATCTGCCTCCACGCACCGATAGTACCTACGGCCAGGGTTCTTCGCACTCCACGAGATCCAGCGTGCCGCCTTCTTCGTGACCTTGCACTTGCAGTACACCGGAGGAAGGTAATCGAGAGGAGCAACCCGGTACGGCACCGGCGACCCACACACCTCGATGAGAACGCCGCCACCAACTCCGGTGAAGACTTCGCCACCAACACTGCTTGATTCGGCCATGGCAGCCCACCTCCCAGGCGCCAAAGATGACCGCCGACTAGCGAACAACGCTCGATCCACAAGAGCACGAACCCTAATCTCACAGCGACGGCGGCGGCGAGCAGAGAGTGATGGCGAGGGCAGAGAAGCGGAGGGGAACGATTCGGTGGCGTATTTTGTACACCAAATGACACCTGACATGTGGGCCTGTTCACCATGGCGTTGTTTGCCACGCAGGAAGGCCAGTGTGGCACCTGGTTGCCACGCAGGCAAGCCACATAGGCAAAACCGGCCTGACAAACCGCCCAGGGAGTTATGTGCTCCAATAACCATACTTCAAGGTGCTAAATACCCGGTTTTGAAGCTGGTGGGATTATGTGCACAGGTGTTTATACTTCAGGGGGGGTATTTAGACTTTTTCCAATTCCAATTCAAGGTGTCATCAACCAACCAGTCCGTTGTCCCTGAGCCTTCTCGGCTGCACATAAAACAGCGGCTGCAGCAGCCATCAGCTGCTGCTGCTACGGTGCCCGCTGAGAAGGCCTAAAGCGAACAGAGCACAAGAACGGGTCAACACATGATCAGTCCAAACATCATCATAGAAATGAAGAGCACAAAAAAGTGGCCTTCACCAAGGGGTACAGATGAACATGCTTTATTAACAATTTACTAAGCAGAGTGCATCAGGGTGTCAATATGTCATTTACTTGAGTATATGAAGATCACAACCTAGTTTTGTGCTGAAGTAAGAGCATCTCCAACAACTCCCTATTCTCACTTGCTATTCTTATAAATTTAGTAAAAGCACAAATATTCTTCTCCAACAACTCGCTAAATGAACTTGCTATCTTTTCCAACTTCCTATTCCTCCGTATCGCGCGCGTAAATTTCTGCGCGCGGGTGAGGTTGCTATCCCGTGATTTCACCGTGTCCGCGTGCTGTTCCCCCACCTCTCCTAGCGCAAAATCTTTTCCACTTCTCCAACGCAGATCGGCCTAGGTGGGCCTAGTTTTTTTATTTTAGCAAGTTGGAATAGCAAATTGTTGGAGAGAGGTCTTTTTTTTACTTGTCAAATGAATTAGCAAGTTGCTAAAACTCATGATATATCAAGTCATTTTTTCCAACTTGTTGGAGATGCTCTAAGATTGGAACCACATATTGACATTCTAATCTAGTGCAACTTATACCATTATCATCAAGCATTTACAACTGGTACCAAAGTCTGGAGAGGATGGTGTCCCACGACAGCAAGATCCAATGGCACTCCCTAAAAAACCATTCTCTAAAAAAAATCCAACATCGAGTGTCTGTTAAAAAAATCCAACAAAAACAGAAAAAAAGATGGTGAATTCCTCACCCAGCTGAGGCCCTCGGGAACTTGCCCAAAGCACTCGCAAATTTAAAGCAAATAAGTAATTAAAGTACACTCCATAGTGCACAATTAACTCATGAATCCTGATACAGAAAAGCAACTCCACCAATTGGCTGCTACAGAATAAGACTCGGATAAAAAAAAACCAAAATCACAAGCTACGTGCAGAACCTAGAGCTACACAATCCGATAAACAAGTAACGCCACTTTGCGAGATTTTCAAGCTAGCAGAGCACCGCAATGAGGCTGGAGACGCTATCAAGGAGTGCCTCCAGGTCATCCTTCTCCTCTAGCGCCATCGCCATGTACAGCTCCGGATCCGAGATCCTGGTCAAGACCCAGGCATTGGTGCACGCTGCACAAAGGTGGAGGCTATGGCGATTCTTCCTGCTCTTCAGAAGATTACTAATCTAGAGGTTTTGTCAATATGTCTCGAATACAATCTATGTGTGACAAGTTCCTGAAGGAGCTCATCCCTGTACATGGTTCAAATATGGAGTTAGCATTTGCTGGTTGCTTGTAAATTGCCCATGAACCTAGAACGATGCAATATTTTTTAAAAGGAAGTCTATGAATACATCTTTTCTTCTAGAATTCAGGGGGCTTAGATATTAAATATGTTATTCAATTTACTGCCCCTGCTGTTGTCCAGCCCTATGATTCAGAATTTTAGTTAATTCCATATGAGATACAAGTGGTATGCAACTCTGCATTGAGCTTAGAAGGAGATGGTCTACACTGTTTTGACCTTCTTATCTAAGCAACAAATTAATACCAAAATCTGGATGGGCTTAGTTCTCAACTTGATTTGCATACCATTCTCATCCAGTAATTCTCACCGCAACAAGGATTCTACTTCTGTATGCCAATGAGGACGAAAGAAAAAAAAAAGACTGAATATACTTGAGGCATCCTAACACCAAGGAGACCAGAGAATGAAGCACTTTGAAGAGAAGATACCTTGCGGGTGCTCGTCGTCAGGAAGGGGCCAACCAATACGTGGCGTAGCTTCAGTCGTTCCTTGAAGCTTCCCAAGCTTCCCACGCTGGCGGCGGTGGCAGAGGCCCTGTGCAAGGGCCATGGGGGCGCCGGCGTCGACGGCAGCAGTGGCCCAGCGCGCAGGCCACGGGGCACAGATGGCGGCGGCGGCCGGCATTGAGCTTCAACGAGATTGAAACGTCGGCAAAGAGCATGCGCCGATGCCGGCGGCGGCAGCAAAGGCACGGTGCAAGGGCCACAGCGACCGACATCGACGGTAGCGTTGGCCCAACGCGTAGTTCAGGACTCCAAGGGGCGCCGGTGGTGGCGACGGGCACAGACTGGGGCTAGGTTGAAACGTTGAGAAAGGAAGGGACACAGACACGGAGTAAGAGTTGACATACGAGATGGGGATGCAGGGATCGAAGATGTAGCGGTGAGTCGGGGCAGAGATTTTGACGAGTGATCTTTTTTTTTTAAAGGCGGCCTTTGGCCGCTGCCTTCAAAGAGGCGTGCGGAACCAGGGTTCGAGCCCCGGTCGGCTGGCTCCCTTTGGCCACTGGAGCAATCAACCACTGCGCCACTTGCACGTCCAATTTTGACGAGTGATCGTGCAGGCGGGATTTGCGGGCGTTGATGCCGGAGGGTGCCGCGGGGGGAGCGTGTTTCAAAGTGCCAGGTGATTATGCTTTGGGCCAGGCGAGGCACGCTTCACGATGGTAATTTTTTCGCGAGAGGTTCACCGCGGCCGGGTGGAACTTTAGGGAGAGCTTCACCGTACCGGGGTAGACGGGTCCTCTCCATATTTTTTAGTTGTGTATATATATAGAGAGAGATAGAGATCACTGGAAACGGCCGCTTTGCCGACTGCCTCAGGCACTCGGCAAAGAGCTCTCGGCAAAAATCCTCTCGGCATAGGAGCTTTTGCCGAGGGCCATTTGTCGCGCTCTCGGCAAACCCTTTACCGAGGGTCCCGTGCGGCTCTCGGCAAAAAAAAAAGTCGTTAACGGCGCATCACGGTGATGGTTTCTTTGCCGAGAGCCGGCTAACCTGACTCTCGGCAAAGACTTTATATTTTTTTCCCCAAAAATCTTTGCCGAGAGCTTAAAAACCCGGCTCTCGGCAAAGAGGTATTTTTTTCAGTGCCGAGAGCTCACCGGGCTGGCTCTCGGCAAAGATATTTCAATTTTTTTTGGAACCTCTTCGCCGAGAGTTCGACGCCCGGCTCTCGGCAAACCTTGGCCTTTGCCGAGGGCTATGACCAAAGCCCTCGGCAAAGTTGGGGAAATTGGCGTTCTGGTTTCCAGCTTTGCCGAGGGTTATTGTCAAAACCCTTTGTCGAGAGCCACCCTCGACAAAGAGGCAAATTTTTGTTTTTCAATTCTATTTTTCCTTTTCTCCGACACTACCACACACATATATATCACATTCATCACATATCACACACATATATATCACATTCATCACATATCACATATATATCACATTTCACATCACAGAACATATATATCACATCACATAGTTCAATAACATATATATGTCATCAAATAGTTCAATACCAAGGTCACCACAATACAACATGAAACTTCAATAACACACGAGGATAGTCCAAAGTTCAATGTACTACACCCCCGGCCAACCGGGCCACCCCTGAGAACTGCCGCCTGCTTGACCCCCGGTCGGGTTCCATCCAGGAGCGTGGCGGTTGTTCAAACCTTCTGACGGAGGCTGCAAAAGGAAGACATCCATGTCAGACAAGCAAATGCAAAAATGAAACACTGACATATCGATACTCACAGCAGTAGCTCCGGCGTTCTGAGACGGCGGTGGCGTTGGATTCATGAGCGTCTGGGGCACGGCCATGCCCTGGGAGGCCATGAAGGAGATGAGGTCCGCCATCTGCTTAGCTTGGGCCTCCATTTGAGACAACATATGGGTCTCCAAGACCTGGCGCTGTTGACTTTCTCTTTCAAGGCGGGCCTACGATAATACAAAGTGAATGCTAGAACAATGCAAATATTTAAAGATCAATGTTAGACGAGTTAAACAGAAATAACCTCAAGCTCGGCGACCCGCGACTGCGAAGGCAATGGGCGTGGGCGTATGGGGACGCTCCTGCTTGTGCTCTGTGCTTGGAGCTGGGACAGAGTGGGAGTGGAAGCCGAGTCTATGACGCCGTCGCCAAGCCAGAACCACCCGTGCTTCTTCCCTCCTCCGATCCTCATGACGATGCTCCCGTCCATGGACCGCCCTTGCCGCCTCTGAGTAGTCAGTGAGGCGGTGTGGACGCTGGAGTTGGTGTACGCGTCAGCGGGGTCGTCCGGATTGTAGGAGGTCTCCGGTGCCGTGGCCTTGCCCTTGTGGGACATGGCGTATGCCTACAACGTGTCGCAACGCTGGCCACCGTGTGTCGCCGACTGCGAGGAAGACAACAAGATGATTAACAATCAGGCAACATTTGAGCAAGGAATTCAGAAAGTATTTTACGTACCCAAGCTTGTGCGTACTCGGCGAGGTTGCGGTTGCCCTGGTGGTGTGGTACACTTGGCATCTGCAGACGCGCCTCCGGAGCCTCGGCGAGGTTGCGGTTGCCCTGGTGGTGTGGTACACTTGGCATCTGCAGACGCGCCTCCGGGGCCTCGGCGTGGTGGGCCGCCCACTCTTCAGATAGCCACAGGTCCACGATCATCTCCCAGCACTCGGGAAACGACTGGCACCATTGGGGGATCATCTGCACATCATCAAGTATTTCACGTATAAGTGTCAGATGAAAAGTACCAAAATCTTAATCTCAAAAGAAATCACTTACCTGCAAGTACTGCGCCCAACCCAGCGTCATGCCTCTTACCTGGGCCTTCGTCACCCTCTTGCCCAAGACCGTGGCGTTGCAGGTGATGATGGCCTGCAGTCTCGCCTCATAGATCATATCGGTGACGAGCTTCCTACAGTCCTGGGTAGCCGTCACCTCTGCCACTGCCTCCTTCCCCGGCTCACACTTGAAGTAGTTCTGCATACAGACACAATACGAGGCGAGACAGTAATTAAAGAAAAAATATGATGAATGTGATGTTGTTTGATGAAGACTTACCCACAGCTCCGCTCTGACCCTCGCCACCTTGTTGGAGAAGTCTAGGTCTGGGGCGACGGTGTAGTGGTCAAAGGTGTAGGCCGGCTCGTGCCTCCCGGCATACTGTACTATGTCGGGGTAGTGCTCGCAGCACAGGAGACCCAGGATACCGTTGGGTTTGCGGCCTTTAGGCCCCACAAAGTCCCATGACATGCACAAGTGATTAAAAAAGATTATTAGCTTCTATTTCAATTTTGAGTCTCATCGTATGAATAGGTAGTTAGAACATGTACTTTTGTCCGATGGGCGTGATCACTAGGCGTCGGTCACGTGCCGGCAACGCTGGGAGGTTGGCAGGACCTCTCAACTAGGCCGTGGACACCCCTGAGGCACCCGAACCCTTGTCCGCCTCGTCCTCCTCCTGCTCGTCCTCCTCCTCTGCCTCCTCGGCCTCCTCCTGCCCCTAGGCCTCGGGCGTGGCCGACACCTCCTCCTCGACCTCCTCCTCCTCCTGTGGAGACGGCTCCCTCCGACGGCGGCCACTCCTCGTTGAGGGCCCGTCGGCCTGCGAGCTCCAGTACACCCAACACAACCGCCTCTGACGTCCTCCCGACATCTTGCCTCGACCTCCTGCATTTAAAAAGAACAAACAATGTTGTATTAGAAATAACATAATCAAATAGGAGCAATATAAATAAAACCCTAGATCCTAAAAATATAACATAATATTACATGTATTAGAAATAATCTGGATCATCCGGATTAGCCGGAGCATGAGTCTCCTCATCACTGTCAACCATGTCTAAGTACTCCTAAGTATCCGAAGACAGGCCGCCGTCTTCATTTGCTTCGCCTAAACGAAATCGTTCTAGCATTTCTATGTCCTTCTCATTTACCACCTCATCCCCAGCGTCCTCGTCATCATTCTCTACTTCCGTTTTCATCACTTCGGTTAAGTCTATCGTGAACGTCCCTTGCAGCCCAACTTCTTGAAAGAACTCACCGTCATACGTGTTTGTGTTGAAATTATAATCCTCATCGTTGGGGAGAGGTAGTTTAGCATGTGGCAATATCTTGTGCACAATATACCAACCCAAGAGATGCTCTTTGCTTTTGCATGCGTATGGCGTGTAATAAACCTGTGTGGTCTGTTGAGCCACATTTTACACATCAGCTCCTGGATAGACAGAATCCTATCGAATTTCGGGTAGCCCAAGATTAGGTGTCAGCCTCGTTACTCCAGGATCGAACCAATGGCATTTGAACATGACAGGATTCAAAGGCTTTTCACCGTGAAATGAAAGTTCGTATATTTCTTTAATTCTTCCATAGTAGTCACGATTGTCATTGCCTAGACTACAAACTCTGCTATTTGTGGTTTTTCGATTGGGCCGACTCTGCTCGTAGCTTGATGTGTGGAAGCGAAATTCATTCACGTCGTAACCATTAAATGACTTGACCCTACGGTCAAAGCCTTTTGCAACTTGTCTCAGCTCTTTACTCATAGACGTGTCGGTCTGAGCCTGCAAGGTGAAGCAAGATATATCGCTATACGGTCAGAACGTAAGAGCAAGTGGGAACGTCGGACTAAGTATGACCTCGGTTGGACGGTACCTTCAGTCGGAACCAAGAAATGAAATCAGGCCTCCCTTGCCCCGCACCGTTTGCAATTAGGGTTTCAGCTGCCGCATTAGAAAGAGGCCTTGGTCCATTTGAGAACAAATGAAGAAATTCACTGTACGAAACAAAAAGAATGGTGTTGGGAACTGACAGTGAATTGGATGAAGATAGATAACAACTTACCCCATGTACGGGTCCAGCTCATCAAGGTTGGTAAGCACATATAGCATGATCTTTCGCCACTCTTCATAGTTCAACTGCTTAACTGCGGATCCACTTGTCATGCCAAGTTGGCCTCGAAAAAGGCTAAGACTCGATTCATTTTCTCCAGCATTGTAACGAGGGGGTGGATTATGCACGCTAGGAAGGTTCTCAGAGTAGTATTCTTCAGTGAAGTTGGACACCTCCTCCAGAATGAATGCCTCTGCAATGGAAGCCTCAATTTTGGCTTTGTTTCTACATTTCTTGCGAAGAGTCTTCATATTTCTCTCGACTGGAAAGCACCAACGCCATTGCACAAGCCCTCCCATTCGAACCTCATTTGGGAGGTGTACGATCAAATGAAACATCAGAGTGAAGAAGCCTGGTGGAAAGGTTTTCTCCAGCTTACAGAGCAACACAGGTGCAACTTTCTCCAAGTCATCAATGACAGACCGAGATATCTCCTTGGCACATAGCTGGCGGAAGAAATAGCTCAACTATGCCAGATAGGCTCAGGAACATAGCCTCAAACCATCGTCGGAAGAAGTCGCTCGATCCATACGTGGAAGTCATGACTCTTCATCCCTAGGACTCGAAGAGTAGATAAGTTGACTCCTCTCGTTATATCCATCAGGGAATGTCAATGTCTGGATCCACTGAAGTATTTCTTTCCTTTGTGGCCTGCCCAAGACGAAATCAGCCTTGGGCCGTGTCCATCTCCTGTCAGGCTGAGGAGGCAGCATCTCTTGCTTTGGTCTATCGCACAACAGTGCCAAGTCTAGTCTAGCCTTAGCATTGTCCTTGGACTTTTCAGTGTCCATGAGTGTTCCCCAAAGCGACTCGGCGATGTTCTTTTCATTGTGCATTACATCAATGTTATGTGGAAGAAGAAGGTCGTCATAATAGGGGAGTCTTTCCAAGCCTAAATTATGAGTCCACATATGTTCCTGACCATACCCCGCAAAATGACTGTTTGTTTCGTTGAACTAGAGAGCATCTATCTGAGCATGAACCTCGGCAACGATCAGCATCCGGGGTGGAGGATCTCTCACCGTGACACCTTTCATGAAGTTCTTGGTGTCCCGTCTGAAAGGATGGTCAAGAGGCAGGAATTGTAGATGTTGGTCGAACACCGAATACTTGCCACCCTTCTTTAACCAGATAAATCTAGTAGTTGTCTTACAAACCGGGCATGAGAACTTGCCATGGACACACCAGACACAGAATATCCCATATGCCAGGTAGTCATGCAGTGAGTACTGGTATCAGATGTGCATTGTGAAGTTCGACCTTGAAGCTCGGTCGTATGTCAATACCCCTTCATTCCAAGCAGTTTACAATTCATCAATCAGAGGCTCCATGTACACACCCATGTTATTCCCCGGGTGTCCAGGAATTATCAACGACAAGAAGACAGTATGACGTTGAAATAGGACACCGGGGGGAGATTGAGGGGGATAACGAAGACGGGCCAACAGGTGTACGGGACAACAATGAGTCCATTGGGATTGAAACTATTTGTTGCAACACAACACAAACATTACGAGCCTCTCTAGCTTTGTCATGATGGATGCGATCGAAGTGGGCCCATGCTTCACCATCGGCGGGATGTACCAACTTCT
Organism: Coix lacryma-jobi var. lacryma-jobi; assembly: GCA_009763385.1. NCBI lineage: Eukaryota > Viridiplantae > Streptophyta > Magnoliopsida > Poales > Poaceae > Coix > Coix lacryma-jobi. The sequence goes on from CM019828.1 coordinate 133,802,474, forward strand.
CATGATTGTATCGTGTACCCTGTTTGTGCCATGTCATCTGTTTCGCGGATTCCTCGGTCTTGTAGAGACGTTGGATCCTCGGTGTGAACGGCAGGTAACGCAGGACTTTCATGGGGATAGAAAGCTGCCTCTTCGGGCCTTCACCACTGTCTACCTCCATGTATCTCGACGCTTTACACTTCGGACAGTAACCTGCTTCCTTGAGATCTTTCCTGAAGAGGACGCACCCATTTGGACAAGCATGTATCTGCTCATATGGCATGTGTGGCAGTTTCTGTGACTCGTACAAGCTCTTTGGCAATATGTGGCCATCCGGAAGCATGCTACCAAATAGGGACAACATACCATCGAACGTATCTCGACTCAGGTTGAACTGGGACTTGAACCCCATCACACGGCCAATGGCATCCAGTTGAGAAACTGTTGTCCGATCGTGAAGGGGTTTCTGTGCCGAAGACATCATCTCGTAAAACGCCTTTGCGGTCTTCTCCATCTCCTCCTCCGTACGTCCTTCAGCGTGCTGTGCTTCTTGGAAGTCATCTAACATGTCTGCTACCCACGCATCAGCATCAAAGTCCTCCAGACGTGGTCGCACTACCTTCATTCTCAAACAATGTGCTTCACCATGGTAGATCCACCGGGTGTAGTCTGGCATGAATCCATTGTTCAGAAGATGTTTACCCATGTTCTCCTTGTCTTGCCATCTCCGGTTCCCACATCTGATGCTCGGGCACAACACTTTCATCTCTCCTCGCCGAGCTGCACCAAATGCATTGTTCAAGAAAGCATCTGTCTTGCACAACCATTCATCGGTGAAATCACTTCTGCTTCTATGGCCCGAGTACATCCACTAACGGTCATCCAGCCTATTGTCATCCATCCGAGTACTTACATATCTACCTCCGAGTACTTCCATCCTAATATCATCTAATAGGTGAGGATAGGTCCTAATCCCCCCCGGATGCGTACATGAGGCTAGTTCCCATTGTCTGCCCCGAGCCAAGACAGAATTTCAGTAGCACCTCCCCGATGTTCTCCCGATACACGTCCCTGTAGGGAGAGTGTGTATCCAGAGAACAACAGGGAGGTGATGCTGAAACTCCATCTCAAATCGTAGCAGACCATGGGAACTAGCCTCATCGACGCATCTGCGGGTTGTCCAAATAACGTGGACAATCCGAAACAGATACGGTTATCGATATGCAGAGATCTTCATACCTCTAGCCGTATCTCTTTTCGACAGGAGACGCCTAACTAGGTTTAATGACCTACGACCCTTATCTAGGAGGAGACGTTATTTATACCTAGGGTGCCGGTGGAGTCAGGCTAGCGGCGCAGTGGCGAGTCGGTGCAGTGGTGAGGCGAAGCGGTGCAGGCAGACCCACGACGGCGACGAAGACGATCGAGGTCACCGAGGATCTCTGGCTTGGCCCCGACATGTCCTCCTCCTACAGAAAAGACAAAAAAGATAGTATCAATTAGAAATTTTGACAGAACCTCCCCTGCACGGTGAGGTTTCGAAACCTACAAGAAACAATGACACGATGGCCGACATCCACATGTATACAGAATGATGGCCGACATCGACATATATACGACACGATGGCCGACATCCACATACATTGACATGCATACTACAATCAACTACTCACTACTATTAACAACTACTACTTACCCCGTGCGGATACATGGGTGTATGCCGAGTCTCGAGTGATGAGTGATTGTCAACTGGGATAATGTGCATGTTCTTTGGCTTGTGTTGTGCAGGTGTCGAGCACGGATACAGTGATCGAAGGCAAGGTGAAGGTCAACTAGAGACGTGCCGTGCCGATGGACCGAGAGCGGTGAAGGGCGGACGTGAGGCTTGGACTAAGGGACCGGTGGTCTGAGGATCAGCTGTGGTGGCTGACAGCCTGGGACAGCGACGAGCGAAGACTTGCGGGCATGGTGTTGCTTGGGTCGAGGACCTAGGGACACGTGTCGGTGGACGGGGTGCATGGGCGGTGCATCCCCTCTATGACTCGGTTTGGTGGTTGAGCCACAGAAAAACCACCGAGTGGACGGTTTCCAGGTTTGGGCCTCAAAACCTGGGCGCTAACGGTTTCCGAGTTTGGCCACAAAACTCAGGCTGAGGACGGCTTCCAGGTTTGGGCCTCAAAACCTGGGTGCTGCGGGTTTCTGAGTTTGGGCCACAAAACTCAGGCGATGGACGACAGGTTTCCCGGTTTGGGCCTCAAAACTGGGGGTTGGTTGTGAAGACAGGTTTCCCGGTTTCGGCCACAAAACCGGGGGCGGAGTCCGTGAAAAGGACAAGCAGAGCGGTGGCAGCACGTGGCGGGAATCGGTGTGGTTGCGTCGAGGCAACGCTACCAGTTGTGAGGGCGTGGCCGTCGGATCACCACCTACCACGAGTTGCTCTAGAATAACCTTAGGGTTTAGCTGGTTCGCTCTGTAATTAGGTAGGGGTATAGTGGGAACTAGAATTAGAATAAGTAGAGGGAGACACCCACCTCCCATCCTATCTCAGTCATGTGCTCTTTGCCTTCTAGGTTTTCCTGCTCTCCCAATCCCCTGCTGTAGAAACTGAGATCCATAGAGAACCATACCTCTGTGTACTGGAGATTTTGAGGAAGTGAGACCGTAATCTCACTGTTGTAGCGTGTGGTAGCCACACGGTTGCAGATCGATGTGTTGATTCACGTTTTGTTTGTGTTCTTCGCGTTCTTCGTTTCTCCGCGATTTTCCCGTCACTCGATCTCCCTCTCTACTGCGTCTTTTCAAAATCCGTTTGAATCAACTTGTTCTTTATAGTGAGGAGATCACTTCCACCGAAGGAATTCATCTAACTCCTCATGAACAAGTAGATCGAGTTGATTTCGTTTTCATGGCGCTTTTTCGTTCATACTTCTTCCCTTTCGATTTCCCGGTGATTGAGTTGATTTGAGCGGATGATTTCTTGGGGATAGTCTCCTAACTACCTCGTGATCATCCTCTCCAAGTTTGGGAACTAGGGATTTTGAGTTGAATTGGATTTGGAGAGATTTGGGAGAGAGGCGTTCAAAATTGCCCTCTCTGGTCGGTCGCGGACAGTCCGCCACTTGATCGGCGGACAGTCCGCGCGTCGGGGTCGGCCTGACCAGTGGCCTGACTCCGTGCTGTTGGAGCTGACTCAGAACACCCGCGGACAGTCTGTGGTACTGAGTTGCAGACAGTCCGGGAAGTGTCCAGGGGCTGTTCAACAACGTTGCTGCTTAGATCTTTTGGCCGGCGGACAGTCCGCCACCTGAGCCCGGACAGTCCGTGAGTTGGCTGAGTGTTGAGCTTTAGTGCGTTTGCTCTCCCGGCTTCTTCGCTTGGTTTCCGGACTTCTCGTTTGGCACTTGAGTATACCTAGGAACCTCTCTAGGTATCTTTGCTACTTGTTAGCATCGGTATTTGGGGATTCCTTGACGTAGCATTCAATCTACGTTCGGGACTCAGTTTTCAGGGGTCGAACTTGTTCTGGTGCTTTTGTGGTGCCTCGCTGTGATCCTAGGGATCATCCACCCTCTTCCAAGGGTCGTGGGCATCACAGTTTCGGTCGAAGCTTTTGGGGGTTGATTTGTGGGACAAAGGCCGAAGTTTCGAGAGAATTTTTTGAGCTCCCATTCACCCCCCCCCTCTGGTCGCCTTGCTATTGCATTCTTGGTCCTTCAATTGGTATTGGAGCGGGTTAATGATCTTCCACCTTAGCCGGTTCCAGATCCACAGAAGGCGACATGGATCACGACGTGGGCAAACCGCCGTTTTTCGATGGGACGAACTATGCGTATTGGAAGATACACATGTCGGCCTATCTTCAGAGTATTGGTGCTTCCATTTGGGATATTTGCAACTCTGCTGATTATGTGGTCTTGGCTGCTCGTGTGACTCAGCATCAGATCGATGAGCACGATGCCAATAGCCGAGCCCGTAATGCTCTTTTCTCATGCTTGAGCATGACAGAGTTTGATCGCGTTTCTCACCTCGCTACGGCTCAGGAGATTTGGGCTACCCTCATGCGTTTCCATGAGGGAACCACTCAAGTCAAAACCCATCTCTACGAGTCGCACAAGCGAGAGTACGAGAACTTTCGACACATGTCTGGCGAGAGCATAGAGAGTTTATTCGCTCTCTTTCAGGTGATTGTCAACAGGATGAGGGCTAACAAGGAGTTGTTGCCTTTCGACGATCATGAGAGAGCTCTGAAGCTCTTGCATACTCTTGATCGGTCGGTGTGGGACTCAAAGGTCCAGGCGATCATCGAATCGCCTAACTATGAGACTCTCACATGCGACGAGCTCTTCAGTAAGCTCAAGTCCAGTGAGATTGACGCCATGGCGAGGGCTTCTTATGAAAATCCTTCTGGCCCGTCGATGGCTTTGCTTTCTGGCTCTTCTGCTAACCCCTCTAGAGGATTTGCACTCTCTTCTCTTCTTTCTATCACAGAGGAGCAGTTGGAGTTCATGGGGGATGACGAGTTGGCTTTGCTCTCCAACCGGTTCTCGCGGTTCCACAACAACCGCATGAACCGTCGCCGCGGAGGAGGACGCTCGGGTTGTTTCGAGTGCGGCGACCCCAACCACTTCATCGCCAATTGTCCGAAGAAGAACAAGCAAGTCTTCGGCAAGGCGGATCATGGGCACAAGTACGACTCCGGTAAGCGCAAGGAGAAGTACATCCCCACGAAGCACAAGCGGAAGGGCGGCTTCAATAAGGAGTACATCAAGACGAAGTACTTGGAGAAGGCCCAGGCTGAGCAGCATGCTTTCTTCGCCACGCTCAGCAACATCGATGACTCGAATGACGACTCCGCTTCCTCAAGCGACGACGAGTCCGAGAAGAAGAAGAGGATCGAGGACAAGCTGAACGGCCTCTGCTTCTTCACCGACAACGAGGGCTTCTGCACCATGGCCCTCAGCAAGGACGTCGATGGCGAGCTGGAGGAGATCCCTCGGAACGACGACGACGACGACACCTCCCAGGTATCTCTGACCCCCGATGAGCTTTCTGCTGAGGTCGAGAAACTTACTGCCGCCCTTCTTAGTCAAGATAAGCTGCTTAGGCGTGCTGCTAGAGAGCGGAAGGAGTTTAGGCAGAAGTGGAAGGATACAGTGAAGGAACTTGAGTCTGTCAAGTCCACTGTTGTTGTCACCGATGAGGACGAGTGTGAGATGTGCTCCAAGCACATGATTGACCTTCTCACTCTGAGGGGGAAGTATGTTGCTTTGGTTGGAGAGGTGGATGAGCTTAAGGCTAGATCCTCGCTGTTGGGTGCGTGCAAGTCTTGTGCAGGCTTGCAAACCGAGTTGGCAGAGAAGAATGCCAAGATTGTGTCTCTTGAGAAGGCCAGCTCGGGTAGCACTTGTGTGTCTAGATGTGCTTTGTGTGAGGGTTTGGAGATGGAGATTGCAATTGTGCAGCATGACAAGATGCAAACTGAGGAAGAAAACACATACCTTCGGACCATCTTGTCATGGGTGTCTTGTGGTGAGCCGCAGCTTGGAATGATGATCTCCCAGTTCAAGCGTGCTGCTGGAGGTCCAGGTGTAGGCTTTGCTCAGGGTGTTGAGTGCGCTTCATCTTTTGGCAAGATTGGAGAGTCGAGTGGTCTGAACCCGTGTGAGAAGCCCAACTCCACCACTACTCCCAAGCTTACCAAGATTCCACCCAAAGAGCCTCTCAAGCCTAACACCAAGGATGGGGTGTTTGTTGAACCTCCGAGAGCTCCACCCAAGAAACAGACATGGGCTCCCAAACCAAACCACCTCAAGAACAAGCTAGACACCATGCCACCTATCCAAGAGGAGCTCATGCCACAGAAGGGCAAAGTGATCCACACCCACTACCGTGAGTACCAACAACCCCCTATGAGAGCGGTGAGGTACCATTGTGAGCATTGTGGGAAGGATGGACACTTGAGGGAGTTTTGCTTTCGGCGCAAGAGAGAGGCGCGTCGTGCAAAGGAAATGAACAACACGGACATGTACCATCCTTTACATGATGTACATGTGTCGAATGTTCAGAGGCGTGCTGTTAGGCCTAGAGGTCCAAAGCCTCAAGTTCCTAGGCCTAGGCCGCGAGGAGGACGTGCCAGGCGGGAGCCTGCAGTTGTGGGCTATGGACCCCGTGGCGGTGGCTTTGTAGTTGAGCGTTTTCCCCCATCGCGTTTTGAGTATCGCGATGGACGCTCTTCCCTTAGCGGACCACGTTTTCCTCTACATGGTGATCGCTCTTCCCGTAGGCGCGCTAGGAATGGTTTTGCTACTAACCGTTCTTTTGAGCAGCCGACCCAACACTGGTATAATTCCCATTTCACTCACCCTAGTGTTGGACCGTATGCTCACCCTATGTCTTTTTATTGATGTAGGTAAAACGATTGGAGAACGTTTGGTTGGTGGATTCCGGGTGCTCGAGACGTATGACCGGAAACGCCAAGTGGTTCTCCAGTCTTAGTCCTGTTGCCGGAAAGGAGTTTATCACCTTCGGCGATAATAGCAAAGGTAAGGTGTTGTCTCGTGGGTCGGTGTGAGTTAATGAGCACTTTGTGTTGCGCGATGTTGCTCTTGTTTCCAACTTGCATTTTAACCTTCTTTCTATTTCGCAACTCTTTGATGATGACTATGAGATTCATTTTAAACCGAATCTCAGTCGCATTTTGGATCCTCAGGGCAATCTTGTATGTTTGATTTCGCCCTTTGGAAAAGTCTTTCGTGCGAATTTCTCGGAATCGTTTGGAATTTCTCATTGTCTTTTGGCTGGACCTTCCTCCTCTGTTCTTTGGAAGTGGCATAGGAGACTCGGTCACCTGAGCTTCGACTTTCTTGCAAGACTCAGCTCACTTGACCTAATCCGAGGATTGCCCAAGTTGTCCATGGAGAAGGATCTTGTTTGTCATTCTTGTACGCATGGGAAGATGGTTGCCGCTCCCCATCATCCAGTGACTCAGGTCATGACTAAGCACCCTGGTGAGCTTTTGCACATGGACCTTGTAGGTCCGGCTCGGGTGAGCTCGGTTGGGGGGAAGTGGTACGTGCTTGTTGTTGTTGACAATTTTTCGAGATATTCGTGGGTTTTCTTTTTAGCTGAGAAAACTGAGACTTTCTCATTTGCTCGCAATCTGATTTTGCGTCTTCAGAATGAGTTCCCTATGAACTCAATGCGAGCAATTCGGAGTGATAATGGTTCCAAATTTAAGAATTCGGATTTTGAGAAGTTTTGTAACTCTTTGGGTTTGGAGCATCAGTTTTCTTCCCCCTACACACCGCCACAAAATGATGTTGTAGAGAGGAAGAATCGGACCCTTGTAGAGATGGCCAGGACGATGCTCGATGAGCATAGGACTCCTAGGCGATATTGGGCCGAAGCTATGAGCACTGCATGCTATATTTCCAATCGCATTTTCTCCGAGCTTTCTTGAAAAAGACTTCTTATGAGTTGCTGTTTGGAAAACTGCCCAAGGTGAGTTATTTTAGAGTTTTTGGTTGCCACTGTTTTATACTCAAGAAAGGCAACCTGGACAAATTTGAGTCTCGTTCTTCAGACGGTGTATTTTTGGGTTATGGCACTCACACTCGTGCATATCATGTACTTAACCTTGATACTAACCGAGTCATGGAGACATCAGATGTCACCTTCGACGAGACCATGGTTTGTCCTTCTTCTCGTTTGGAGCATGCAGGTGATCATGAGGTTGGTGAGCCTCTTTTTGATGACGAGGACGAGGGTGCTAAAGGAATGGATGATCCAACACCACCTCCACCTGCTGCGCCGCAAGCGTCGGCTTCTTCTACGACGACTCATGGCCCCAACCCCTCTTCGTCGACTACTTGGGGGCCGTGGGATCAGCCACCTCGGGTTGTACCTTTTGTACCCGATGAGTCGCCAACTGCTGTTGAGGGGGAGGTTTCTTCAGCTCGGGAGGCGCCACCACACATTCAGCGTCAACACCCGCCTCAACAGATGATCGGCAGCATCAGCGAACGTGTCACTCGGTCTGGGTCACAACAAATCTCTCACTTTGCTCATTCTGCATTTGTTGCTGATTTTGAACCCCGAGATGTTGGACACGCTTTATCTGATCCGGATTGGGTCAATGCCATGCATGAGGAGTTAGAAAATTTTGAAAGAAATCGGGTTTGGGTTTTGGTTCCTCTTCCTCCTGAGTGTCACCCTATTGGTACAAAATGGGTTTTCAAAAAGAAACAAGGAGAGGATGGCCATGTTGTGAGAAACAAGGCCAAACTAGTAGCCCAGGGGTATAGTCAGAAGGAGGGGATAGACTATGAGGAGACTTTTGCTCCTGTAGCTCATTTGGAGGCAATTAGGATACTCTTGGGTTTTGCTGCATCCAAAGGGTCTAAACTTTTTCAAATGGATGTCAAGAGTGTCTTCTTAAATGGCTACATAGAAGAGGAAGTATATGTGAAACAACCCCCCGGTTTTGAAAATCCCAAGTTTCCAAACCATGTCTTTAAACTTCACAAAGCTTTGTATGGTTTGAAACAAGCCCCTAGAGCCTGGTATGATAGGTTGAAAACCTTTTTGCTTGCTAAGGGTTTTAAAATGGGATGTGTGGATAAAACGCTCTTTCTCCTCAAGCAAGGCAATGATACTCTCTTGGTCCAGATTTACGTGGATGATATCATTTTCGGTGGTTCTTCTCACGCTTTGGTTGCCAAGTTTGCAAACACTATGAGCATGGAGTTTGAGATGAGCATGATGGGCGAGTTGACGTTTTTCCTCGGGTTGCAAATCAAGCAATCCCGAGAGGGGACGTTTGTGCACCAGGGTAAGTACACCAAGGACATATTGAAGAAGTTCGATATGGGTGAGGCCAAGCCTCTTCCAACACCCATGTCGACCATGACGGCCCTGGATGCGGACAAGGATGGAGAAGCCGTGGTCCAGAAGGAGTACTGGAGTATGATCGGGTCGCTGCTGTACCTGACGGCGACACGCCCGGACATCCAGTTCGCGGTGTGTCTTTGCGCGCGATTTCAGTCATCGCCGTGCACCTCTCACCGTCAGGCGGTCAAGCGCATTATGAGGTACTTATGCTTCACTCCAGAGTTTGGGATTTGGTATTCTGCTTCCTCCACCCTCTCCCTTTGTGGTTATTCCGATGCCTATTTTGCTGGTTGCCGAATTGAGCGCAAGTCTACTTCTGGGACTTGTCAGTTTATTGGTTCTTCTCTTGTTTCGTGGTCTTCTCGCAAGCAGTCTAGTGTCGCCCAGTCTACCACAGAGGCTGAGTATGTTGCTGCGGCTAGCTGCTGTTCCCAGTTGCTCTGGATGATGGCCTCTTTGCGTGATTTTGGTTTGAGCTTTTCGCGCGTTCCTTTGCTCTGTGACAGCACGAGTGCGATTAGCGTTGCTAAGAACCCCGTGCTGCATTCTAAGACCAAACACATAGATGTGCACTTTAATTTTCTGCGAGACCACTATGAGAAGGGTGATATCGACCTTCGCCATGTCGATACTCATTATCAGTTGGCTGATATTTTCACTAAGCCTTTGGACCAATCAACTTTTGCTAGGTTGAGAGGTGAGCTTGGTGTGTGTTTCCCCTTTTAGTTGAGGGAAACATTTTGATTCTTGTGTATCATAGACTGACTCTTCTCTTTTCGTTTGTGCATTTCATCATGCATCTTTGCATTTTCAAGCTTCATGCATATAATCCTTAGAATGTGATTATGCTCTATCTAGTTTTGATCTGATGCTATATGATGATGCCTGTAGCTTATGCTCTTTCTGATCACTGATATATGTTGTGAGCTGAGCTATTTTGTAATTGGTGAACTTGCTTAATGAACATAAAACTTGAAATTATTCACCATTGAGATATGCAACTAGCATGTGTAGAATGTGTTGAAATCACTTGTATTTTTCATATATGCTAGGTCGCTATGTCTCTAGTTCTGAGTCATTCACTTGCTTGGTATGTTCATATTCTACATTAAATTTGAACCAAGTTAAGTGAATTGGAAAGATCGAGATGGGATTGCTTGTCAGCACGTCACAGTATCGAGACCGTTTCTCATTGCACCTTGAGTTAAACTTGAGCTGTGTAGTGTATAACCAAAACTGTTGCTTTAAGCTTCTGATTGCTTCTGCATAGGCTTCACACAGTTGAAAAGTTAGGCAATGACAAGCTTTCAACCTCTCGCAATCACATGCTGAAATTTGAACTTGTGTAATTTAACCGCTGCAACTCCGATAAAATTTGAATACACAAGTCTATGTTTCATTCTATAGCATGATGATTGAACCTTGCTAGGGGTAGTTCACTTTGTATACATGTTTAGCACTTGTTTGACTTCCTGTCTATACATGTTTAGTGCTATTTTGATGGTGAATACCTTTTTGGCTAAAAACTACTCACTTTGCTCAGATGATCATATTTCATATTTGGTGATCAGTTTGAGCCTTTGCTAGCATTTTGTGCTTATTATTGAGTCATCGGATCAGCACTCTGTCAAGCATCTTCATATTCTATCGACTATATTCCTGAAGCTGCTAACTTGCATTTTAAATCATTTGCATTTGGAGGGGAGACACTTGATAGTGCATTTTCAACTAAGGGGGAGAAATTCTTGCCAAATCATAAGGGGGAGAAATCATAAAATCATATCTTGGTTGTGTGCACTATTGGAGGGGGAGTTTGAGTTGGCTCTGATTTTGAGGACTTTGAATTTTTCCAATTGGTTTGGAGCTTTTCTGCTAGTTGTGTTGAGCCTCTGTGCCTCTGTCTTGAAGGACTAGCAGTTTTGCCTTTCGATGAGCGTTCAGCTGATTGTGCTATTCAGTTGATTTTGCCTCATTTGATGACGAGCTCTCTTGCAGTTCAGCTGTCACCATTCCAGTTGGATTTTAGTGATTTCAGTTGGTATTGAGCTTTCCTACTAGCGGTGTTGAGCCTGTTCTACCTCTTCTTGAGGGCTAGCTTTGCTTTGCTTGGTTGTGTTGAGCCATTGCCCATGTGTCGGTGTTTGTTAACCGGCAACTCGTCTTGAGTAATCTCAGACGATTTGTTCGGTGGGGATCGGCGTTCGTAGGACTCGGCGAGTACACAGGGACAGCGATTTATACTGGTTCAGGCCGCTAAATAGCGTAATACCCTACGTCCAGTGCGGCGTGTGCCTTGTGTATGATTATGATTCAATGTTCAATGATCTGGAGCCTGAGCCCACTTCCCCTTATATATCCGGGCAAGTCATAGCGCAGTCCGAGTCCTAGTCGATTACATCAAAGGAGTCCTATTCTAATTACAAGACTTCCTTTAAGAACTCGACTAAGTTACAACGAGCGTCCTAATCCAAGTACACATCGTAACAAGTCTTCGGATCTCCCGTGCCGTCCAGGATTAGTCGGAGTAATCATTAACTGATGACATCTCTGACATCCTGGTCCGTCAAGCCCCCGAGCTCTTCGTCATTTCTTCACGACGTTAACTTCCAGTTTCTTCTTGAGAATCTCCGAGTAATGTCTTGAGAAATCTTGAAGTGCCCCGAAGTTAAAGAAATTCCATGGCGTGCACTTTTACTCAAAAAGTGCACCCATAGGGTGTAGCCCCCGAGCCTCTTGTTATTTACAATAACTTTGAGGATCTTTGGAGCCTTTTTCGAGTAATTTTTGAATAAGAAAAAACATTTCCTTTATAGATTATAACCTGCAGCCCCCGAGCCTCAGTTCCGAGTATTATAGTAGTCGGTTCTTGGGGTCTTTAAAATATATGATCAGGTAATCTATTAAGGTCTTGAGGAATCGAAACATGACACCAATTCATTGCTTAAACCGTCCGAGTAATAAATATTCAGCTTCAGGTGGGTAATGTTTTCAACAAACATCCCTTATCACCCCCACTGAATAAAAATTACCATGAGGCCAGCAATGATTGACCGGTGACTATTCCAGCTATATGTAATAATGATATTTGTTGTTTTCTGCAACTGCAAACTTTGTCATCTTTGTCTTGAAGGTCGTATGAGAATCAACTCTATTACCAATGCCAGGCTTCACGTGCACCACAGTACATTGGTTGAATTATTGCTCCAGCGGACACTCTTGTTGATGAACTATGTCTATAGACCAAGAAGAAGTCGCCTATAAATACCCTGCCTGGGAAGCAAGGAGTTCATATCCTTTAGGAGTGTATGACTTCTTTTAGTCTCATGAGTATTGTAATATCAGTAGCTGAGATGGCCGAGCCCCCGGGCATTTTCCTTTTGTAGAGTAGATGAAGTGACCAGAAGAACTCTTGTGAAGGGACCATCCGCTAGGGTGGTTTCCATGTGGTCGCGAGTAGAGGGATACAGAGGTGCGCCTAGAAGAACTCTTGTGACTACCACTCATAGATAACCTTGGAGTCACAGGTTGTCAAAAGGGCGGCGAGGGTGATGGTCTTCCCCGGAGTTCCTTGAGCATTGGGGCGGTGCCTGAGACCTTCCTTGGGACACACTGAAAAGGCTCATGTGTCTACCCAAGGTTCTGTGTCTGCTTTACTGCGTCTCACTGAACCCAGTCTTTGGTGCATTAGGCATCAAGACTCTGTACCTTGATTACACTAGAGTAGAGTTTTACATCCTGATGGTACTTGTGCTGGTAGTTGCTGTATCTCAAGATGTTTGCATGTATCTCTATTGTAATTCCGAGTAATAATAAATAAGATCCGGGTACTTAGAATATTTTCCAAGTCCTTTTTCTTGATTTTCGAGTACTAAGTTTATCTTGTGAAAGAAGGGAACTTGTCTGTCAACTGTGGCTGACGCCGTCTGTAGCGTTCTCCCAGCCGTTAGGGTTTTGAACAGTCTCTTGACGTCATTTGTGAGAGATGAACGGTTGCCGAAACAGATCTATAATAAGCCGCCGTCGGACCTATATGTTCCTCACGCTTACATCAAGCTTTTGCCATCAGAGTTACAAATCCCTTAGCCAATCCTTAGTTGATGCGTAGAAAATCTCTCCTAACCAAAATGGGTCCCAAAAGACAAACCACCGGGGAGAAGCGGAAGGCTAGGATCACCACTACTGGAAAACCAAAGCATCCATGCCCTCCTACTGATGTACTAGCTTGGAAATAGCCAGATACCACGGTGACGGAGTTGGCGTGGTTAGCAGAACAAGGATTACTGCGGGCACAACCTCTTGGCGGATGGCGAGTACCTTCTGGCCATCGTGCTCCAGCCCCCAACACAACTGAAATCGTCATGTTCAAATCGTTCGTGGAGCGAGGATTGGGGCTTCCTGCTTCTAACTTTCTCCGTGGATTGCTGCATTATTATGGTTTGACTCTCAACCATATTACTCCTAATGCGTGTCTTCATATTGCAATCTTCACCCATTTGTGTGAAACTTTTCTGGGAATTTGTCCCTCTTTTACTCTTTTTCGCTACTTCTTCTGGGTTAAGTGTCAACCCAGTGATGCTAGCGTCGAAGTAGTTGGAGGAGCTAGCATCTAGGTTAGATTGGAAGTAGCTAGCCAGTATATAACCATTGAGTTGTCGGATTCTGTACAAGACTGGGCTGTCGGATGGTTCTACATGGGTAATCCCCTGCCAGCTCTTCGTCGTCACGATGGATGGCCGCCGTAGAAGTGCCGTGAATAGAAGGACCGGATCACTAATGAGGAATTAGAAACTATCCGACCCCTCCTCGATATGATAGATGGGTTGATAATCAGTGGATTGACCGGGTACACCGTCGTCCAAGACTTTGTTGCACGGCGCATCCATCCTCTTCAATAACGAGCCAATTTTGGCTTCGAGTACCTGGGTATACAAGACCCTGGTCGTCATGACGCCGAACAGCTGCCTGATCATGAGATCTTGAGGAGGGTGAACCGATTGCTCAAGAGCCGTGAACACCTTGTTCCGGTGATGACAACATTCTGCGCCATCAACCCGCCTCCTCAGGTGAGTAGTTGTCCTGTCATGCCATCGAGGTTCTAAATAGATATCCTTCTGACTTGATTGAATGCTCTTCTCTTGTAGGGCCAGGGAAGAGATAACAATGATTGCCCTCCCCTGCCTCCGGCCACTGAAGAAGGCGGAGGCATAGTTCTAGAGGGTCCTATCCGAAGTGAGGACCTTCCCACCAAACCAAGCTCTCCTGAAGATCTTGACTGGCTTGACACAGATTCAACTGACTCCGATGTCATGCTTATAGACCCAGAAGCCGAGATTAGTCGGAAGAGGTCACCGACTCCACTTCAAGACGCCGGGGAAACTATCCCAAAGAAGGCTCGCACTGGTAGGCGCCGTGCTGTTCGGAAAGTACTTTTGTCACCAGCTCTGGCTGAAAAGCACTGTAATATGGGTGCTCCTGGTAAGGGGAAACCCGAGTACCTTGTACTCTTTTTGTATTTGGGTTGATAAACTTTGGTCTTATATCTGTTTTTGTACCAGATGCTGAGGCAACAAAAGGGGCTTCGAGCGACGCGGTCCTTGAAGAAGCTCCGATTCCAGACCCATTACTACCAAAACCTTTTTTGTGGTTGCCTCGACCTTTGAAGCCTGTAAAGTAAGCTACAGAACTGTACTTTTAGAGTGCTCGCATACTGCTGGAATTAATCATAAATACTCCTCTGTTGTAGGAAAACGAAACCGGCTACCGTGAGCTCGAGTGTCGTTCCCGAGCCCCAGGCAGTAGAGGAGTCGGCGATGCTGAGCAAGGATGAATCCAACATCCCACCGACTTTTAGCCAGGTAGATCCGCTGCCCAGCTCCTCTCCATCTAGGTCGCAGGTTGATGTGGCATCTGAAGCAGATGTTCTCCCCTTGCCTCAGGTTGGTGTGCCATTCTCCATCTTTCGTTCTCCTGCTCAGTTGGAGTTTGACCGAGTGTTCAATGACTGGTTTTTCCGCACACGACAGCCGGATGAACCAACCCTGGAGATGGTTTTGACGGATATTCGTGCTGAAACTTCAACTCATCAACGGGGAGGGTCCCTAGATGCGCCCGAGTCCTCGCGCCAAGGGGCGACTATCGACGTATCCGGGTATAATCAGGACCTCACCCGGCTGAAGAAGCTGAGCGATCAAGTGAGGGCTCCTGTTGAAGCCCTTCACCAATTTGTTGAGGTAAGATTCTCAATTTATTCTTGTTGTACTGTAGTCGCATCCGAGTACTCACAATAGTGTTTGTATGCAGGCCTTTGACTTCAAGGTTAAGGATCAGGTCACCCGGATCCGCCAGGAGATGTCCCGTGAGAACCAAGAGCTCCGAGACTACATTGCTCAGGACCAGATCAGTCAAAAAGTAGCCACCCAGCTTCTGCATAACCGCATGAATGAACTCCAAGGCAGCCTCAAGGAAGTGGTGGCGGAGCGTGACGCTGCTAACGACCGTGAGGTTGGGCTAATAGCCAAAACTGCCTCTATGGAGCAGAAGATGAAGGAGCTGAAAAAGGCTTCCAAAAAGCAGCTTGAGGGTAAACTAGAAGTTTCTGTGCTAGTCTGCTCCTTTTTGTTAACTAATGATATAGTAACCGACTAATATTTATGCAGATGCGAATAAGCTGGCTTCTGGATGGCAGAATGCATTCAACCGGAAGCAGACGGAGCTTGAGGAGGTATTTGCTAATGCGCAAAGTACTCTTCAGGAAGCCAAATTGATGCGTGAGGGTGCTGACCGGGACCTTCTGCATGCTATGAAGTCTACGAAGGAGTCGCGGGAAGCCCTTGAGTCTTCGCAAGCTTCCTTGAAGGCCTTGGAACATGCCGTCGAGCCCATCCTGAACATGATTCCGGCACCAGGAGGAGTCGAAGAAACTTTGATTGATCGGGCCAAGGCTGCGCCTAGACGGCTGGCTCAATATATCAAGGATATGTCGACTTCTGTGGTGCAAGGTCTGATGGCGACGCTGCGGTTGCATCTGTCGTCTTTCGACTTGTCCGCTCTGATGACTCTTCCTGAAGGCAAAGGCGACGAGGACCTTGCAGCGATGCAAGAGGAGGTGAAGACCGCGGCGGAGGAGTACTCGCAGATTTTAGATCTTGTAGAGTAGTCTAGTCTCCTTAATCTTTTGAGCGCGGCTTGTATCCCCTAAAAACGATTATTATGAAATGTCAAAAATATTAGTTACTTTTGAGTCTCATGGATGTCATATATGATCAACTCAACATTGCGAAAATTTTGTTTGGCAATGGTGCGGATACATGGGTGTATGCCGAGTCTCTGTGTGATGAGTGATTGTCAACGGAGATGATGCGCATGTTCTTTGGCTTGTGTTGTGCAGGTGTCGAGCACGGAGACAGTGGTCGATGGCAGGTGAAGGTCAAGTTGCGACGTGCCGTGCCGACGGACCGGGCGCGATGAAGGATGGGCGTGCCGTGCGGCGGACGTGCCATGCCGATGTATCGGACGGTGAAGGGCGGACGTGGACTTGGACTGATGGACTGGAGGCCGGAGGATCAGCTGTGGTGGCTGGCAGCCTGCGATAGCGACAAGCGGAGAAGTGCGATCATGTCGGTGGAAGGGGTGCACAGGCGGTGCATCCCCTCTACGACGCCGGTTTGTTGGTAGAGCCCGGGAAAAACCAACGGTGGACGGTTTCCAGGTTTGGGCCTCAAAACCTGGGTGCTGGGTTTCCAGGTTGAGCCACAAAACCTGGGCGTGACGGTTTCCAGGTTGAGCCTCAAAACCTGGGCGTGGGCCGGTTTCCGAGTTTGGGCCTCAAAACTCGGGCGCTGCGGGTTTCCGAGTTTGGGCCACAAAACTCGGGCTGGAGGCTGGTTTCCCGGTTTGGGCCTCAAAACCGGGGGCTGATGGAAAAGGCTGGTTTCCCGGTTTGGACCACAAAACCGGGGGTGCAGAGTGGTGGCGGCACGTGGCGGCGATCTGAAGGTTGCGTGGAGGCGACGCGGAAGACCGTGCGGGCGTGGCCGTCGGATCTACCTACCACCAGCGGGTGGACCAGATTAGCCTTAGGGTTTTCCTGGCCCGCTCTGTAATTAGAGTAGAGAGGGGTAGAGTAGGAAATAGACTTAGGCTAGGTTAGTATAAGTAGTCCAGGGGAGACACCCTCCTCCCTATCTCAGTTAGCGCAGTCATTTGCTTCCTAGCACCTAGGGTTTCCACTCTCCCATCCCCTGCTTTAGCTAGTTGAGATCCGCAGAGAGACTCCACTCTGTGTACTGTTGAGTTGAGGAAGTGAGGCCGTATCCTCACCTTGGAGCACAGATCACTGGCTTGATTTGCGTCCTTGATTCGAACTCGTGGCTGTGATTTCCGTTGTGTTCGTGTTCTTCGCGGAATCCTTTTCTCCACGATTTTCCCGTCGCTTGATCTTTTTGCTCGGTTCATCTTTTGCAAATCCGTTTGAACCAAGTTGTTCTAGATCGTGAGGCACTTCTTTCCACCGAAGGAATCATCCTCTAACCTCACCGTCTAGGAGATCAATCGATTTTTAGTTTCGGGTCACTTTTTCTCTTCACCCCCGAAATTCTTCGATTCACCGATTTGGAGATAGGTTCGAGCCATGATCTCTTAGAGATAGCTCACTATACTCTTTGTGACTCCACTCACCAAGTTTGATCCCTAGAGGATTCGTTTTGAGTGAGTTTGAGTCGAATCGGTGGAAGAACAGAGGGTTGTCGGGGTGACCGGACGCTGCTCGGGCCGACCGGACGCTCAGGTCGTGCGTCCGGTGGTTGAACACCGCCGTGGTTGTTTGCGTGTGACCGGACGCTCTGTTCAATCGACCGGACGCTCCCTTTCGTGAGTCCGGTCAAGAACAGAGAGGGTCCAGATTGGTTTTTCAGCGACCGGACGCATCCGGTGTCAGCTGACCGGACGCGCAGGATCCACTGTTCATCGCGCTTGTTCGTTTCTGACCGGATGCACTGCTCTCGACCGGACGCTCCGTACTCGTGAGTCCGGTCGCGAACAGTAAGGTTCCAGAGCCGACTTTTGTTGACCGGACGCGTCCGGTCCCTGCTGACCGGACGCTGGCCAGAGTCCGGTCGATCCAGTTTCGCGCGTTTTCGTTCGCGGTTCATTCGTTCTTGATCGGATTCGAGTTCCGTCTTTTGCGTTGGCTTTCTAGGGTTGTCTAGTGTCCCGCTGTGCTTCTAGGAAGCATCCACCCTACATCTAGGGTCGTGGACATTAGCGAGCTCTAGGGTTCGCTCTTGGGGTTGATTTTGGGACAGTGGCGTCTAGTTTCCGAAAGGAAATTTTGAAGCTCCCATTCACCCCCCTCTGGTCGCTTTCGGTTAGCTTCTCGGTCCTTCAATTGGTATCGGAGCGGGTTAAGGATCTTCCACCTTAGCCGGTTCCAGATCCACCGAAGGCGACATGGATCGCGGCGTGGGCAAACCGCCGTTTTTCGATGGGACGAACTATGCGTATTGGAAGATACGTATGTCGGCCTATTTGCAGAGCTTGGGCGCTTCGATCTGGGATATTTGCAACTCCCCTGATTACGTGGTCTTGGCTGCTCGTGTGACTCAACAGCAGATCGATGAGCACGATGCCAATAGCCGAGCCCGTAATGCTCTTTTCTCTTGTTTGAGCATGGGTGAGTTTGATCGTGTTTCTCACCTCGCCACGGCTCGGGAGATCTGGGACACTCTCATGCGTTTTCATGAGGGCACCTCTCAAGTCAAAACCCGACTCTACGAGTCGTTCAAGCGAGAGTATGAGAACTTTAGACATCAACCTGGCGAGAGCATAGAAAGTTTATTCGCTCGCTTTCAGGTGATTGTCAACAGGATGAGGGCTAACAGAGAGCAGTTGCCATTTGACGATCATGAGCGTGCTTTGAAGCTTTTGCACACTCTTGACCGTTCGGTGTGGGACTCCAAGGTTCAGGCAATCATCGAATCGCCGAACTATGAGACCCTCACCTGCGACGAGCTCTTCAGTAAGCTCAAGTCCAGTGAGATTGATGCTATGGCGAGGGCTTCTTTTGAAAATCCTTCTCGCCCGTCCATGGCTTTGGTTTCCGGCTCTTCCTCTAACCCCTCAGCTGGCTTTGCGCTTTCTTCTCTCTTTTCTGTGACAGAGGACCAGCTGGAGTCTTTGGGAGACGACGAGTTGGCTTTGCTTGCCAACCGGTTCTCGCGGTTCCACAACAACCGCATGAACCGTCGTCGAGGAGGAGGACGCACGGGATGCTACGAATGCGGCGACCCCGACCACTTCATCGCCAACTGCCCCAAGAAGAACAAGCACTTGGGCAAGGGCGAACATGGGCGCAAGCGCGACTCCAAGTACAAGGAGAAGCACGTCCCCCCAAGGCACAAGAAACGGGGCGGCTTCGACAAAGAGTACATCAAGAAGAAGTACTTGGAGAAGCAGCAAGCTGAGCAGCGCGCGTTCTTCGCCACCCTCAGCGACGTCGACGGCTCGGATGACGACTCCGCCAGCTCGAGCGATGACGAGTCCGAGAAGAAGAAGAGGATCGAGGACAAGCTGAACGGCCTCTGCTTCTTCGCCGACGACGACGGCTTCTGCACCATGGCGCTGGGCGATGAGGTCGACGGCGAGCCGGAGCGTTCCCCTCGGAACGACGACGACGACGACACCTCCCAGGTATCTCTCACCTACGACGAGCTTTCCTCCGAGGTTGAGAAGTTGACTGCTGCCCTCCTTAGCCAAGATAAGTTGCTTAGGCGTGCCGCTAGAGAGCGCAAGGAGTTTAGGCAGAAGTGGGAGGACACGGTGAAGGAGCTTGAGTTCGCTCGGTCCACCGTGGTAGTGTCGGAGGAGGCGGAGTGCGAGTCGTGCACCGCGCACATGACTGACCTTCTCACTCTGAGAGGTAAGTATGCTGCGTTGGTTGGAGAGGTGGATGAGCTCCGTGCTAGGCCGCAGCTGTTGGGTGCGTGCAAGACTTGTCCTGTCTTGCAATCTGAGTTGGCAGAGAAAAATGCCAAGCTTGAGTCTTTAGAGAAGGCCAGCTCAGATAGCACTTGTGTCACGAGGTGTGCTTTGTGTAAGGGCCTGGAGATGGAGATTGCAAATGTGAAGCATGGCAAGATGCAAACCGAGGAAGAAAACACATACCTTCGGTCCATCTTGTCATGGGTCTCCAGTAGTGAGCCGCAGCTCGGGATGATGATCTCCCAATTCAGGCGAGCTGTTGGTGCCCCTGGTGTAGGTTTTGCTCAGAGTGTTGATCTCTCATGTTTTGGAAGATTGGAGAGTCTAGTGGTCTGAACCCATGTGAGAAGCCCAATTCCACCACTACTCCCAACTTGCCAAGCTTCCACTCAAAGAGCCAGCCAAGCCTATCACCAAGATGGTGTGGTTGAGGAACCCCCTAAAGCTCCTCTCAAGAACCCAGTTTGGGCACTCAAGCCAAACCACCTCAGAAAAGCTTGATGCTATGCCACCCATTCATGAGGAGTTGCCACAAAGGGCAAAGGCAAAGTGAGCCACACCCACAGCCCTGGTCACCAACAACCCCCTGTGCGTGCGGTGAGGTACCAGTGTGATTTTGTGGGAGGATGGTCACTTGATCGAGTTCTGTTTAGGCGCAAGAGAAGGCGCGCCGTGCTCGGGAGATGGAGAACCCGGACATGTACCATCCAGCTCATGGTGGACATGTACCGAAGGCCCAGAGGAGAGCTGCTAGGTCCGGACGTCAGGGTCCCAGGCCTAGGCAGGAGATGAGAGCCCCGAGGAGGGAGACTAGGCCTAGAGGTCCAGCACCTCAGTTTGTTAGGCCTAGGCAGGAGAGAGCTCCGAGGAGAGACGCTAGAGCAGTTGAGCCCAGCCAGCTCCAGGCGTAAACCTTAGAGAGCGTGCCCGACGGGGTCCTGCTTTTGCAGGTAATGGACCCCGTGGCGGAGGCTTAGTTGAGCGCTTTCCCCCACCGCAGTTTGAGTACCGCGGTGAGCGCTTCTTCCCTAGCGGACCACGTTTTCCTCAGCGTGGTGATCGCTTCCCTCGTAGACGTGCTAGGAATGGTTTTTACACTAACCCTTCTTTTGAGCAGCCGGCCCAACACTGGTTTTCCCCTTATTTCACTAACCCCAGTGTTGGACCGTATGCTCACCCTATGTCTTTTTATTGATGTAGGTGAAGACGGTTGGAGGACATTTGGTTGGTGGATTCTGGTTGCTCGAGGCACATGACCGGAAACGCCAAGTGGTTCTCCAGCCTTAGCCCGGTCGCCGGAAAGGAGTACATAACCTTCGGCGACAATAGTAAAGGTAAGGTATTGTCTCGTGGGACGGTGCGGGTTAATGAGCACTTTGTGTTGCGCGATGTTGCTCTTGTTTCTAACCTGCATTTTAACCTTCTTTCTGTTTCGCAACTTTTTTGATGACTATGAGATTCGTTTCAAACCGAACCTTAGTCGCATCTTAGATCCTCAGGCGATCTTGTATGTCTGATTTCGCCCTTTGGGAAAGTTTTTCGTGCGAATTTTTCGGAGTCGTTTGGATCTTCTCGCTGTCTTTTGGCTAGTCCTTCTTCTCCGATCTTTGGAAGTGGCATAGGAGGCTCGGTCACTTAAGCTTCGACTTGCTTGCAAGACTTAGCTCACTTGGCCTAATCCGAGGATTGCCCAAGCTTTCGATGGAGAAGGATCTAGTTTGCCATTCTTGCAGACATGGGAAGATGGTTGCCGCTCCCCACCATCCAGTGACTAAGGTCATGACCTCGCACCCCGGAGAGCTTTTACATATGGACCTTGTTGGTCCGCTCGGGTGAGCTCGGTTGGTGGCAAGTGGTATGTTTTGGTTGTTGTTGACGACTTTTCGAGATATTCGTGGGTCTTCTTTTTAGCTGAGAAGACCGAGACTTTCTCATTGCTCGCAATCTGATTTTGCGTCTTCAGAACGAGTTCCCTTTGAACTCGATGCGAGCTATTCGAGTGATAATGGTTCCGAGTTTAAAATTCGGATTTTGAGAAGTTTTGTAACCGCCTTGGTTTGGAGCATCAGTTTTCTTCCCCCTATACACCACCCCAAAATGGTGTTGTAGAGAGGAAGAATCGGACCCTTGTTGAGATGGCCAGGACGATGCTTGATGAGCATAGGACTCCTAGGCGCTTTTGGGCCGAAGCTATGAACACTGCATGCTACATTTCGAATCGCATTTTTCTGAGAGCGTTTTTGAAGAAGACCTCTTATGAGTTGCGTTTTGGTCGCCAGCCCAAGGTGAGTTATTTTAGAGTCTTTGGTTGCCACTGTTTTATATTGAAAAAAGGCAACCTGGACAAGTTTGAGTCTCGTTCTTCTGACGGTGTGTTTTTGGGTTATGGCACTCACACTCGAGCTTATCGTGTACTTAACCTTGACACTAACCGAGTCATGGAGACATCAGATGTCACCTTCGACGAGACTCTTGTTTGTCCCTCTTCTCGTTTTGAGCGTGCAGGTGATCATGAGGTTGGAGAGCCTCTTTTCGATGACGAGGACGAGGGTGCTGAAGGTATAGATGATCCAGCACCCCCTCCACCTGCCGTGCCGCAAAGAGCGGCCTCGACGACGACTCACGGCCCCGACACTTCTTCTTCTTGGGGGCCGTGGGATCCTCCACCTCGCGCGGTACCTTTGTACCCGGGGTGGAACCAGCTGCTGTTGAGGGGGAGGTCACTCACCCCGGGCCAGCGCCCACGACATATCCAGCGCCAGCACCCTCCTCAGCAGATGATCGGCGACATCGACGAGCGAGTTACTCGCTCCAGGTCACAGCACATCTCGCACTTTGCTCATTCTGCTTTTGTTGCGTCTTTTGAGCCCCGAGATGTTGGACACGCATTGACGGATCCGGATTGGGTCAATGCCATGCATGAGGAGCTAGAGAACTTTGAGCGAAATCGGGTTTGGGTTCTAGTGCCCCACCTCCTGACTGTAAACCTATTGGGACAAAATGGGTATTTAAAAACAAGCAAGGAGAGGAGGGCCACATTGTGAGAAACAAGGCCCGGCTTGTAGCGAAGGGTTATAGTCAGAAGGAGGGGATAGATTATGAGGAGACCTTCGCTCCTGTAGCTCGTTTGGAGGCTATTAGGATACTCTTGGCTTATGCTGCATCCATGGGTTTCAAACTTTTTCAAATGGATGTCAAGAGTGCCTTCTTAAACGGCTACATTGAGGAGGAGGTCTATGTCCAGCAACCCCCCGGTTTTGAAAATCCCAAGTTTCCAAACCATGTCTTTAAACTCCACAAAGCTTTGTATGGTTTGAAACAAGCCCCTAGAGCCTGGTATGAGAGATTAAAAACCTTTTTGCTAGCTAAGGGTTTTAAAATGGGATGTGTAGATAAAACGCTCTTTCTCCTCAAGCAAGGCAAAGATACTCTCTTGGTCCAAATTTACGTGGATGATATCATTTTCGGTGGTTCTTCTCACGCTTTGGTTGCCAAGTTTGCAGATACTATGAGCAGGGAGTTCGAGATGAGCATGATGGGCGAGCTGACTTTCTTTCTCGGGTTGCAAATTAAGCAATCCCGAGAGGGGACGTTTGTGCACCAGGGCAAGTACACGAGGGACTTGCTGAAGCGGTTCGACATGGGTGAGGCCAAGCCTCTTCCGACGCCCATGTCGACGACGACTGCCCTGGATGCCGACACGGATGGAGAAGCAGTGGACCAGAAGGAGTACCGCAGCATGATTGGATCGCTGCTCTACCTGACGGCGACACGGCCGGACATTCAGTTCGCCGTGTGCTTGTGCGCGCGCTTTCAGGCTTCGCCACGCACTTCTCACCGTCAGGCGGTGAAGCGCATCTTCAGGTACCTTCGTTTCACGCCTGAGTTCGGGATTTGGTATTCTGCTTCTTCCACCTCTCGCTTTGTGGCTTTTCTGATGCTGATTTTGCTGGTTGTCGCACCGAGCGCAAGTCCACTTCTGGGACTTGCCAGTTTTGGATCTTCTCTTTATGTCGTGGTCTTCTCGCAAGCAGTCTAGTGTCGCCCAGTCTACCACGGAGGCTGAGAATGTTGCTGCGGCTAGCTGCTGTTCCCAGTTACTCTGGATGATGGCCACTTTGCGTGATTTTGGTTTGAGCTTTACTCGAGTGCCTTTGCTTTGTGACAGCACGAGTGCCATTAGCGTTGCTAAGACCCCGTGCTTCACTCGAAAACCAAACACATTGATGTGCGCTTTCATTTCTTGCGAGACCACCAGGAGAAGGGTGATATCGACCTTCGCCATGTCGATACTCATCACCAATTGGCTGATATTTTCACCAAGCCTTTAGACGAATCAACCTTTAATAGGTTGAGGGGTGAGCTTGGTGTTTGTTTCCCCTTTTAGATGGGGGAAGCATTTTGAGATGTACAGACTGACTCTTTTATTTTGAGGTTCTTTTCTTTTGAGTTTCTTGAGTCTTTCCAATTGGTATCTTCCTTCTTTCAGTTTTGTGTCGGGCATACGCATTTACATTCTGAGCTTCATGTCTATATTCACTAGAATGTAATTATGCTCTTGTTAGTATTGCTCCGATACTTATGATGATGCTTGTAGCTTATGCTCTTTCTGATCACTGTTACATGTTATGAGCGAGCTATTTTTGGAATGGTGAATTATGCCTAATGTATATAAATCTGAAAATGTTCACCATTGAGATATGCAACTAGCATGTGTAGGGTGTGTTGAGTCCATTCCTGCTTTTCATATATGCTAGGTTGCTATGTCTCTAGTTCTGAGTCATTCACTTGCTTGGTTGTTCATAACTTGCTTAAAATCTGAACCAAGTATTGTTGAATTGAAAAGATCGAGATGGGATTGCTTGTCAACACCTCATGGTATTGAGACTGTTTCTCATTGCACTTTGAGTTAAACTTGAGCCATGTAGTGTATGACCGAAACCGTTGCTTTAAGCTTCTGATTGCTTCGGCATAGGCTTCGCACGGTTGAAAAGTTAGGCAATGACAAGCTTTCAACCTCTCGCAATCACATGCCAAAAATGAACTTGTGAATTCTTTTACCGCTGCAACTCCGATATGAATTTGAAATCACAAGTATATGCTTCATTCCTATGCATGATGATTGAACTTTGCTAGGGGTAGTTCACCTTGTATATATGCTTAGCACTTGTTTGGATTCCTTCTATACATGTCTAGTGCTATTTTGATGGTGACTATCCTTTTGGCTTAAAACTGCTCACATGCTCATATGCTTCATATTTCGTATAAGTGATCAGTTTGAGCCTTTGCTATTTGAGTGCTTAATTGAGATGTTGGAGCTATACTGATTAGAGCATCTTTGCACTCTTTTGACTATATACTTGAAGCTCCTAACTTGCATTTTGACTTCATATGCATTGTGGAAGGAGATCTTGTGTTCAGGGGAGTTTATGTGAAGGGAGTTGCTTCTCCGATACCTTTTGGCCTTGATAAGTGCATTTTCAACTAGGGGGAGAAATTTATGCAAATCATATGCTCCTGTGTTGATCAACTAAGGGGAGAATCATTTGTCCTAGTTGCTTGCATTTGTCGAGGGGGAGTTTGCTAGTTGTGTTGAGCCGTTGCCTCTGTCTTGAGGGACTAGCAAACGTTCCTAGCTTTTCATGAGCTTTCATAAGCTTTTTCATTTGGCTTTCAATTGGTATCGTCTGGTGTGCTTTCCCATTTGGTTTGGGTTGATTTCCAATTGGTTCGGAGTGATTTTCTTGCTAGTTGTGTTGAGCCTCTGTGCCTCTATCTTGAGGGACTAGCATTTTGCTTCTGTTGTCCTCCGATCTTCAATTGGTATCTGCTAGCGGTGTTGAGCCTGTTCTACCTTTTCTTGAGGGCTAGCTTTGTTTGCTTGGTTGCGTCGAGCCGTTGCCCATGTCTTTGGGGACCAAGTTTTCGCTTCATCCACTTGACCTTCTTTGGCTTTTGTTAGGCTTTTGGGTCATTTGGTTGGGTTTTTCTCTTCTCACTCCTTCTATCTCCTTCTTCTTATTCATGATTTGTTGTGGAGTTGACAATGCACTCATCAAGGGGGAGATTGCGGATACATGGGTGTATGCCGAGTCTCTGTGTGATGAGTGATTGTCAACGGAGATGATGCGCATGTTCTTTGGCTTGTGTTGTGCAGGTGTCGAGCACGGAGACAGTGGTCGATGGCGGGTGAAGGTCAAGTTGCGACGTGCCGTGCCGACGGACCGGGCGCGATGAAGGATGGGCGTGCCGTGCGGCGGACGTGCCATGCCGATGTATCGGACGGTGAAGGGCGGACGTGGACTTGGACTGATGGACTGGAGGCCGGAGGATCAGCTGTGGTGGCTGGCAGCCTGCGACAGCGACAAGCGGAGAAGTGCGATCATGTCGGTGGAAGGGGTGCACAGGCGGTGCATCCCCTCTACGACGCCGGTTTGTTGGTAGAGCCCGGGAAAAACCAACGGTGGACGGTTTCCAGGTTTGGGCCTCAAAACCTGGGTGCTGGGTTTCCAGGTTGAGCCACAAACCTGGGCGTGACGGTTTCCAGGTTGAGCCTCAAAACCTGGGCGTGGGCCGGTTTCCGAGTTTGGGCCTCAAAACTCGGGCGCTGCGGGTTTCCGAGTTTGGGCCACAAAACTCGGGCTGGAGGCTGGTTTCCCGGTTTGGGCCTCAAAACCGGGGCTGATGGAAAAGGCTGGTTTCCCGGTTTGGGCCACAAAACCGGGGGTGCAGAGTGGTGGTGGCACGTGGCGGCGATCTGAAGGTTGCGTGGAGGCGACGCGGAAGACCGTGCGGGCGTGGCCGTCGGATCTACCTACCACCAGCGGGTGGACCAGATTAGCCTTAGGGTTTTCTGGCCCGCTCTGTAATTAGAGTAGAGAGGGGTAGAGTAGGAAATAGACTTAGGCTAGGTTAGTATAAGTAGTCCAGGGGAGACACCCTCCTCCCTATCTCAGTTAGCGGTCATTTGCTTCCTAGCACCTAGGGTTTCCACTCTCCCATCCCCTGCTTTAGCTAGTTGAGATCCGCAGAGAGACTCCACTCTGTGTACTGTTGAGTTGAGGAAGTGAGGCCGTATCCTCACCTTGGAGCACAGATCGCTGGCTTGATTTGCGTCCTTGATTCGAACTCGTGGCTGTGATTTCCGTTGTGTTCGTGTTCTTCGCGGAATCCTTTTTCTCCACGATTTTCCCGTCGCTTGATCTTTTTGCTCGATTCATCTTTTGCAAATCCGTTTGAACCAAGTTGTTCTAGATCGTGAGGCACTTCTTTCCACCGAAGGAATCATCCTCTAACCTCACCGTCTAGGAGATCAATCGATTTTTAGTTTCGGGTCACTTTTTCTCTTCACCCCCGAAATTCTTCGATTCACCGATTTGGAGATAGGTTCGAGCCATGATCTCTTAGAGATAGCTCACTATACTCTTTGTGACTCCACTCACCAAGTTTGATCCCTAGAGGATTCGTTTTGAGTGAGTTTGAGTCGAATCGGTGGAAGAACAGAGGGTTGTCGGGGTGACCGGACGCTGCTCGGGCCGACCGGACGCTCAGGTCGTGCGTCCGGTGGTTGAACACCGCTGTGGTTGTTTGCGTGTGACCGGACGCTCTGTTCAATCGACCGGACGCTCCCTTCCGTGAGTCCGGTCAAGAACAGAGAGGGTCCAGATTGGTTTTTTCAGCGACCGGACGCATCCGTGTCAGCTGACCGGACGCGCAGGATCCACTGTTCATCGCGCTTGTTCGTTTCTGACCGGACGCACTGCTCTTGACCGGACGCTCCGTACTCGTGAGTCCGGTCGCGAACAGTAAGGTTCCAGAGCCGACTTTTGTTGACCGGACGCGTCCGGTCCCTGCTGACCGGACGCTGGCCAGAGTCCGGTCGATCCAGTTTCGCGTGTTTTCGTTCGCGGTTCATTCGTTCTTGATCGGATTCGAGTTCCGTCTTTTGCGTTGGCTTTCTAGGGTTGTCTAGTGTCCCGTTGTGCTTCTAGGAAGCATCCACCCTACATCTAGGGTCGTGGACATTAGCGAGCTCTAGGGTTCGCTCTTGGGGTTGATTTTGGGACAGTGGCGTCTAGTTTCCGAAAGGAAATTTTGAAGCTCCCATTCACCCCCCCTCTGGTCGCTTTCGGTTAGCTTCTCGGTCCTTCAAATGGGTTGTCTTTGTTTGGTGTGGATGTGTGACCAAGCGTCTGATTAGACGAGTCTTATCCGAGTGCTCTTTAGCACTTTAGTTTGGGTCGTTTGACTTCGTTTCTCTAGCTATCGTGTAGAGAACTTTTAGTCTTGCCCGAGTACTACTCTTAGTACCCTTGTTCAAGGGATAATTCTGATCAGGCACCTCTTGAAGGACCGTAATGATGGTTCCTTCTGGGTGGATCATATATTCTTGATAATCGCAGCTTGGGTGCGACAAGGTAGGTGGACCTCTATACAGTAAATATGTAACAGGGTGAGTACTACCCCACCTTGTTATGCCTTATAGGAACTAGTATCTACTACTGTAGATACTATATTCACTATGGGCTGATAGCTGGGTGTTAAGCCGTACTACCTTGTGAGTTGTATTGAGCTCGAAGCTCGTTACTCGAGTATGGTTACCGCTGAACCAATCCATCCGAGTAATATTAAATATTAGTCGGTGGTGAGCCCTGCTATTGCAGAGATTTTTATGCGACTAAGTAGTCGTGATGATATGTAGAAAAAGCCTGGATAATTTGAAAGTTCTTATTTCTGATGAACTCCAAACTTTATTAATATCTGACTAATAAATACAATTGCCCTGAGTCAGGATTGTAGCATAGTCCTTAGGTATGGAATTTCTTCAAGTGCTCAATGTTCCATGAATTTGGCAATGGAGATCCATCTTCAGTGACTAGCTCAAATGACCCGGGTCTTGTTACTTTGGATACAATGTAAGGACCTTCCCATGGACTCATGAGCTTGTGGCGTCCTGTGGTGTTCTGAATTTTCTTTAACACCATATCGCCTACTTGGAAGGTGCGGTGATGGACATTCTTATCGTAGTAGCGCCTCATCCCTTGAAGGTATCTTGCTGACTGAAAGAGTGCGATTAATCGGGCTTCTTCAAGGCTGTCGACTTCTAACCGCCTGGTATCATCAGCTTCGCCTTCATTGTACTGCTCTGTTCGTGGGGAGCTCCAGATTAAGTCCGTCGGGAGTATTGCTTCAGTGACATATACCAAGAAGAAAGGAGTTTGGCCTGTTGCTCGACTTCGTTGTGTCCGTAGTCCCCAGATTACCTTGGGCAATTCTTCAACCCACTTCCCGCCATGATCTTTTAGAAGGTCGAATAGCCTTGGCTTTAATCCGGCAAGAATCAGGGTGTTTGCTCGTTCAACTTGACCATTAGACTGTGGGTGGGCTACTGATGCGTAGTCTATGTTGATTCCGCAGTTGCTGGCCCATGACTTGAATTCAATAGCCGTGAAGGGGGACCCGAGATCGGTAATAATTCTATGTGGCATACCAAAACGGTGGAAGATGCTCTGCATGAATTGTACTGATTTAGATGCGTTGAACTTGACCAATGGCATGTACTCAATCCACTTGGTGAATTTGTCGATTGCGACGTAGATGTACTCGAATCCGCCTGGAGCTCGTTTAAGAGGACCCACCATTCGAGGCCCCAGCATGAAAAAGGCCATGACGGAGGGATACAGATCAATTCATGTGCAGGCACGTGCTGCTGTTTGGCGAAGAACTGGCATGATTGACAGCGGCGGACTAGGTCTTCTGCATCCTTCAAGGCCAAGGGCCAAAAGTATCCTGACCTGATGATTTTTCTGACTAGTGTCCTTGATGCTGCATGGTTGCCACAACACCCAGAGTGAACTTCATTTAGGATTTCCCTGCCTTCTTCGGGTGAAATGCATTTGAGGAGGACTCCTAATGAAGCTCCACGTCGATATAGCTTGTCCCTGACTAGTACATAGTTTTTGCTACGTCTGGTGACTTGCTCTGCGGCGGTTTTTGTCACTTGGCAGTTTATGCTCTTTGAAGTAGTCAATAAAAGCTTGTGTCCAGTCGGGAGCTAGAGTTAGAACCTGAGTGGAAGGCGCTGGCTCAGCCTCTTCTTTCTCTTGGATTGAAGGCTTGGATAACTCATGTATGAAGGTACCACTAGGAACTAGAGCTCTATCAGATCCCAATTTTGCTAGGATATCTGCTGCAACATTGAGATCCCGGGTAATATGAGTAAGCTCTAGCCCAGAGAAGTGTTTTTCCAGCTTACGTACTTCCGCGCAATAGGCATTCATTATTTCCTTGGTACAATCTCAGTCTTTGTTGGCTTGGTGAATTACCACAGAAGAGTCGCCGTAGACTAGGAGTCGCTTGATGCCCAATGCGACTGCTAGCTTGAGTCTGTGGAGTAGCGCTTCATATTATGCTTCATTGTTGGTAGCAGGCCACAATATCTGCAGAACGTATTTGAGCTGCTCCCCAGCAGGTGATACAAGTAGTACTCCGGCTCCTGCTCCTCCGAGTTTGAGGGACCCATCGAAGTACATCTTCCAATGATCAGGAATAGCGCTTTCTTGGATTTGTTGTATTTCTGTCCACTCGGCAACGAAATCGGATAGAGCCTGTGACTTGATTGCCTTCCTGGGAGTGAACTTGATGTTGAGTGCCCCCAGTTCAACTGCCCACTTGGAGATTCTTCCAGTAGCATCACGATTGTGGAGGATTTCTCCCAGAGGAAAATCCATAACAATTGTGATCTCATGGGCTTCGAAGTAATGCCGTAGCTTTCTTGAGGATATAAGCAGAGCGTAGAGGAATTTCTGTACTTGCGGGTATCTGGTCTTTGAATCGGAGAGTACCTCGCTGATGTAGTATACTGGTCGCTAGGTGTGGTAGATGTGCTTGTCATCCTTGCGCTCCACTACGATCGCTGTACTTACAACATGTGTGGTAGCTGCGATATAAAGCATCATCGGCTCCTTGGGTTCTGGTGGCGTCAATATAGGTGAATTGGTGAGGTATCCTTTGAGTTGTTCAAAGGCCTTGCCTGCTTCTTCTGTCCACTGAAATTTATCGCCGGCCTTAAGTAATTTGAAGAAAGGGAGTCCCTTTTCTCCTAGTCGTGAGATAAATTGATTTAACGCGGTCATACACTCGGTGAGCTTCTGAACATCCCTGACTGAGGTAGGTGGCTTCATGTTGATGATAGCTATGATCTGCTTTTGACTAGCCTCGATGCCCCGATGGCTAACGAGAAAACCGAGTAACTGGCCAGAGGGTACTCTGAAAACGCATTTTGTGGGATTGAGTCTCCATTGATATGCACGCAGTCGGTTGAAGGTTTCCTCCAGGTCTGTTATGAGGGTAGTCGGACCCTTTGTCTTGATGACCACATTGTCGACATAAGCTTCAGCATTGCGGCCAATTTGGTCACCCAAGCAATCTTGAATAGCTCGTTGATAAGTGGCCCCTGCGTTCTTCAGTCCAAAGGACATGGTTTTATAACAGTAGGCGCCAAAGGGAGTTATAAACGATGTCTTGGGGATCTTCTTCTTTGAGAGCAATCTGGTGGTCACCGGAGTAGCAATCCAGAAAGGATAGTAGAGCGGAGCCTGCGGTGGCATCAACTATTTGATCTATCCTTGGTAATCCGAAAGGATCCTTTGGACAGTGTTTGTTGAGATCTGTGTAGTCGACACACATACGTCACTCGGCAGAGTTCTTTTTCTTGACTAGCACTGGGTTAGCTAACCACTCGGGGTGGAGGATTTCTCTGATGAATCCGGCTACGAGTAGTTTGGCTATCTCCTTCTTGATTGCCTCTTTCTTCTCTGGTGAGAATCGTCGTAATCTTTGCTTGATAGGTCTAGAGCCTTCTTTTAACTCCAATTTGTGCTCAGCCAAGTTCCTTGGGACTCCCGGCATATCAGCTGGTTTCCAAGCAAATATATCTTTGTTTGCTCTAAGGAACTGGTGAGCGCGAATTCCTATTCTTCAGATAAGTGAGCACTGATAACCGCTGTCTTGGACGGATCACCGGTTTCCAGGTCAATGGTTTTTGTAGAGACTTCTGCTGATGGTTGGATAGTACCTGCCTTCTTGGTTGGGATTTCTGAATCTCCAGGCTTGGTAGTATGCACCATCTGAGCGAGTTCTTGCACTTCTATAGCGAGTTGAGCTTTTTCAGCGATTTGAACAGCCTCTGTGTCACAATCAAATGACCGCTTCAAGTCACCTCTGAAGGTTAAGATTCCTTTAGGACCCGGCATCTTCAACAGGAGGTACGGGTAGTGGGGTACTGCCATAAACTTGGCAATAGCAGGTCGTCCAAATATGGCATGATACGATGATTCGAAGTCGGCTACATCAAAATTGATGTACTCCATTCGGTAATTGATCAGAGTTCCAAAAGTGACGGGTAGTATGATCCTTCCGAGGGGTACAGCCGCTTTTCCGGGTACTATGCCGTAGAAAGGGGCACTCGATGGTGTGAGCTGAGTTGCAAGATCTAGATTCATCTTGCGTAGGGTGCTTGCAAAGATGACATTGAGACCTGCCCCGCCATCGATGAGTACTCTACCCAATGTATATCCAGCGACCGTAGGATCCAGGACTAGCGGGTAATGTCCTGCATTAGAGACGCTGGTCCATTGGTCTGCTCTGGAGAAATTAATCGGGTGCTCGGACCAGTCGAGATATTTGGGTGCCGCTGGTTCGGTAGACATGATCTCCCGTAGGGAAAGCTTCTGGAGCCTCTTGCTATCACTGGTAGTTACTCCCCCGAAGATGACGTTGATAGCTCCTTTGGGGTGCTGGAAACCACTGACATCTTGATGAGGGTCTTCAACTGTCTTCTTGCCTTTGTCCTTCTTGTTTTTGTTGAAGTCAGAGTTCAAGCCTCGCTCCTTGAGCTATCGACAGTGCCTTGCCTGATGCCCGCCTTTTGGATGGAAGGGGCACGGTCCGTCGAGTAAGTCATCAAAGGTGAATGGCTTGTTTCCCTTCTTCTGAGGCTCCATGGCAGCAACAGTATTGTCTCCTGCCCTTTTCCGGGTGTTTTGCTGTGGTACCTGGTTGCCTCTCTGGTTGTTCCCTCGATCACCTTGCGTGTTTCTATCGGGGAAACGTTCCTGTGTGCGTTCTTCTGTCGCCATCATGGAGTTTACAGCCCGATGGAACTCGTCGGCGGTGGTCGGGTCCTGCTTGATGAAATCTTTGTAATTGTACCTTTTGCAAATGTTGTTGCCAAAGAGGTCAATTACTTCTTTGTCTATGATGTCGGATACTGTGGAGCGGATCTCTGAGAAGCGCCTATAGTACTCCCGCATTGATTAGTTTTTCTGTTGCTTATAGGATCTGAGCTTAGTCCGAGGGTCTGATCTCTCTGGGACACCCGCAAAGTTTTCAATGAAGATACGATGGAGTTGTTCCCAAGAGTCGATGGACTCGGGTTTAAGCCTATCGAACCAGGCGAGCGGCATTGTCTCTAAAGCCATTGGGAGATAGAGTGCTTTGACGTCGTTGCTTCTGCCGGCTAACTCAACTGCTTGAGCATACAGCCTGAGCCACCGTTTAGGTTTTGTTTTCCCGTCGTACTTTGAATAGTTCCCAGGTTTAAATTTTCGCGGGAACGAGACTGCTCGAAGTCTTTGGGAAAAGCAGGGGAAACGATCGACTGCGTCGGATGGTGCGACTGCGATTCCTTTGTATGAAGATTCGGCTCCTCCCTCGGCTTGATCAGGTACTCGGTGGCCCAGACGACTCCTTGCTGGGATCCGACCGAGTCGCTCTTGAACAGGCCGCCTCTGGCTTGGGTGAGATGACGCTTGCTCATCGGCTAGGGACTCGAGATTCCGTCCTCGGAGTTGAAGCGCGGTAGTCTGAATCATGACCAATCGTCGCTCTTCGTCAGGGGTGCGGTTCGTCTTGGCCCCCATCTCTGTAGCTAGAGCCAGGATTTTTTGGTAGGGAGTCTGGAAGACTTTATGGCCGGCGACCCTCATGAACTCCGGTTCGAGGTTGCGAGAGCAATTGGGGCATCATCTATTGTGATCATCCTGAGACTGATGCTCCTCAGTGTGAGCTTGGCGCTCCACCTCTGTTTCTAGACGTCTCCGAGTGTTGTACTCTTCTAGTCGTACGTTGTAGCGATCTACAGCTTCCTTGCGGTGGTTTGCTCGCCTTCTGCGGGCTTCCTTAGCTTGATTCCTTCGGATTCTCTCAGCCTTCAAAGACTCAGTTTCTCCGGGTCCTTCCGGGTCATTGTCAGATATCATGCTCAGAGTTTCGTCGTCTTGAAAGACATCTGGTGGGGTTGGTGGTCGTAAAGATGACTGATGCCCCGCCATGAAAACTTCATGAGTGTGGCTCTGGTTTGATGATCCTGGTGTTACCGACTCCAGAGTAGAAGCGCTGGAGATTAGTTCCGTTGAGGTGTCATGTTCCTCAAAGGGGAGCTGATGTCCGTGTTGGTATGGGAGTTGCTGGTCAATTGTGCCAATCAGTCTAGCCGGGGCGGACTAAATTGGCCAATGGACAATGTTATCTTCCTTGGTAAAGCTGAAAACGAGTCCTTGTTGAGCTCCTGTCAAAGGTATCTGTTGATACTCTTTGAATTTTGCGTCAATCAGATCTTGAAAGCTTTCAGCGGAGTTCCGTGGTCTGAAGGTGACGCCGTGGCTAGTGTCCGGGTCCTTCTCCTCAGAACTCGAGTTCGAGTAGGAGTCGGATGTCTTTAGTTGGTCCTCAGGATCTTGTGGATCTTTGATTGCGAGATTTGCTAGGTTCTGAGCAAGGTGTTCCATCTTTGGCGTGGCTTGCAGTTCTGATTCAGTGTGAAGTTGTTGATGTAGCTTTCCTTGATCATCCGCGATGCAAGTCCATGAGCCAAAAACGAAAATTGATCCCGCCGAGAA
Organism: Coix lacryma-jobi var. lacryma-jobi; assembly: GCA_009763385.1. Lineage (NCBI taxonomy): Eukaryota > Viridiplantae > Streptophyta > Magnoliopsida > Poales > Poaceae > Coix > Coix lacryma-jobi. The sequence goes on from CM019828.1 coordinate 133,837,219, forward strand.
CATGTTGTCGTGGTTCGCCGGGCTCTTGGTCGTCAAATCACCGAGAGCCCCTACCTGGCGCGCCAGCTGTCGGTGTTTGTTAACCAGCAACTTGTCTTGAGTAATCTCAGACGATTTGTTCGGTGGGGATAGACGTTCATAGGACTCGGCGAGTACATAGGGACATCGATTTATACTGGTTCAGGCCGCTAAATAGCGTAATACCCTACGTCCAGTGCGGCGTGTGCCTTGTGTATGATTATGATTCAATGTTCAATGATCTGAGCCTGCGCCCACTTCCCCTTATATATCCGGGCAAGTCATAGCGCAGGCCGAGTCCTAGTCGATTACATCAAAGGAGTCCTATTCTAATTACAAGACTTCCTTTAAGAACTCGACTAAGTTACAACGAGAGTCCTAATCCAAGTACACTTCGTAACAAGTCTTCGGATCTCCCGTGCCGTCCAGGATTAGTCAGAGTAATCATTAACTGATGGCATCTCTGACATCCTGGTCCGTCACCATGTCTTTGGGAACCAAGTTGTTTTGCTCTTTCACTTGACCTTCTTCTGGCTTTGATATGCTTTTGGGTCATTTGGACGAGTTCTCTACTTCTCCTTCTTCCTCCTTCCTCTACTTTATGATTTGTGTTGGTAGTTGACAATTCACTCATCAAGGGGGAGATTGCAGATACATGGGTGTATGCCGAGTCTCGAGTGATGAGTGATTGTCAACTGGGATAATGCGCATGTTCTTTGGCTTGTGTTGTGCAGGTGTCGAGCACGGATACAGTGATCGAAGGCAAGCTGAAGGTCAAGTAGAGACGTGCCGTGCCGATGGACCGAGAGCGGTGAAGGGCGGACGTGAGGCTTGGACGGAGGGACCAGTGGTCTGAGGATTAGCTGTGGTGGCTGACAGCTTGGGACAGCGACGAGCGAAGACTTGCGGGCACAGTGTTGCTTGGGTCTTGGACCTGGGGACACGTGTCGGTGGACGGGGTGCACGGGCGGTGCATCCCCTCTACGGCTTGGTTTGGTGGTTGAGCCACAGAAAAACCACCGAGTGGACGGTTTCCAGGTTTGGGCCTCAAAACCTGGGTGCTGTGGGTTTCTGAGTTTGGGCCACAAAACTCAGGCGATGGACGGCAGGTTTCCCGGTTTGGGCCTCAAAACTGGGGGTTGGTCGTGAAGACAGGTTTCCCAGTTTCGGCCACAAACCGGGGGCGGAGTCCGTGAAAAGGACAAGCAGAGCGGTGGCGGCACGTGGCGGCAATCGGTGAGGTTGCGTCGAGGCAACGCTACCAGTTGTACCTTAGGGTTTAGCTGGTTCGCTCTGTAATTAGTTAGGGGTAGAGTGGGAACTAGAATTAGAATAAGTAGAGGGAGACACCCACCTCCCATCCTATCTCAGTCATTTGCTCTTTGCCTTCTAGGTTTTCCTGCTCTCCCAATCCCCTGCTGTAGCAACTGAGATCCGCAGAGAACCATACCTCTGTGTACTGGAGATTTTGAGGAAGTGAGACCGTAATCTCATTGTTGTAGCGTGTGGTAGTCACACGGTTGCAGATCGATGTGTTGATTCGCGTTTGGTTCGTGTTCTTCGTGTTCTTCGTTTCTCCGTGATTTTCCCGTCACTCGATCTCCCTCTCTACTGCGTCTTTTCAAAATCCGTTTGAATCAACTTGTTCTTTATAGTGAGGAGATCACTTTCACCGAAGGAATTCATCTAACTCACGAACAAGTAGATCGGGTTGGTTTCGTTTTCGTGACGCTTTTTCGTTCATACTTCTTCCCTTTCGATTTCCCGGTGATTGAGTTGATTTGAGCGGATGATTTCTTGGGGATAGTCTCCTAACTACCTCGTGATCATCCTCTCCAAGTTTGGGAACTAGGGATTTTGAGTTGAATTGGATTTGGAGAGATTTGGGAGAGAGGCATTCAAAATCGCCCTCCCTGGTCAGTCGCGGACAGTCCGCCACTTGACCGGCGGACAGTCCGCGCGTCGGGGTCGGCCTGACCAGTGGCCTGACTCCTCTCTGTTGGAGCTGACTCAGAACACCCGCGGACAGTCCGCAGTACTGAGTTGCGGACAGTCCGGGAAGTGTCCAGGGGCTGTTCAGCAACGTTGCTGCTTCGATCTTTTGGCCGGCGGACAGTCCGCCACCTGAGCCCGGACAGTCCGCCGTTGGGCATACAGTCCGTGGTCTGTAGCCCGGACAGTCCGCGAGTTGGCTGAGTGTTAAGCTTTAGTGCGTTTGCTCTCTCGGCTTCTTCGCTTGGTTTCCGGACTTCTCGTTTGGCACTTGAGTAGACCTAGGAACCTCTCTAGGTATCTTTGCTACTTGTTAGCATCGGTATTTGGGGATTCCTTGACATAGCATTCAATCTACGTTCGGGACTCGGTTTTCAGGGGTCAAACTTGTACCGGTGCTTTTGGCGTTTGGCTTGCTATCGTTTTGTGGTGCCTCGCTGTGATCCTAGGGATCATCCACCCTACTCCAAGGGTCGTGGGCATCACGGTTTCGGTCGAAGCTTTTGGGGGTTGATTTGTGGGACAAAGGCCGAAGTTTCGAGAGAATTTTTTGAGCTCCCATTCACCCCCCCCTCCCCTGGTCGCCTTGCTATTGCATTCTCGGTCCTTCACCCTGCGGGCCGATTAACGACGACGGAACGGACGAACTCACGGATGAGGATTGGCAACTGTCTCCTCCTCCTCCTCCTCAACTTCTCTTCTCCTCCTCTCCCCATCTGCTTCTCCTCCTCCTCCCCCTAGGCCGACAGCATGGAGCGGGGGGGGCGGCGGGGGCCGCAGGGAGCGAGGCGGGGGCGCGGCCGGTGGCGGGGCGAGGGGGTGGCCAGCGGGGAGGAAGGGAGCGGCCGGCGGCGGCGCGCGGCCGTCGGCGGGGTGAGCGGTGGGGTGGGGGCCGCGACAGGCGGGGAGGGAGGGAGCGGCCGGCGGCGGCGCGCGGCCGGTGGCGCGGCCGGCGGCGGGGTGGGGGCGCGGCCGGCGGGGAGGGAGGGATCGACCGGCGGTGGCGCGCTGGCGGGGGCGGGGACACGGCCGGCGGCGGGGTGGAGGCGCGGCGGCGGCGGCGCGCGGGGCGGGACTGCGAGTGCGGCTCTGATTTGAAAAAATCAGAGCGGCGTTTTTTATTTTTGTAGGACGTTGTCTTTGTCGAGAGCCGGATCGAGCGGCTCTCGGTAAAGGGGTACTGTTTGCCGAGAGCCATTCGATACAGCTCTCGGTAAAGGCTTATATGTTTTTTAATAAACTCTTTGCCGAGAGCCGGTCCTCTTTGCCGAGGGCTTTAGGAGGCGCTCGACAAAGAATATTTTTTTTATTTTTTTGCTCCTAATTTTTTCTTTGGCCTTGCTACAGTAGTACAAGCCATGAATCCAAATTTGGTGTGTTTTCCATACCTCTTTCTATATTTCGCATATTTTCTTTAATTTCTAGATTTTTCCCGTGGGACGCACGTTTGAACTGGAGGTGCATGAAATAATGAATCTCGGCGATTCGAAAAATGGTATTCATTCTTCTGAGGGTATTTCGATGCCGTATCCAGGGACATGCGCGAAAACTCGACCGTCTCGTGCACGAGACACGACGACCAAGTTGCGTGAGATTGGATTTAAAATTATTAAAAATACAAACGAAGTCAGAAAATCATGAAAATAGACGAGGGACCTTGACATCACATGTAGAGGCTATGAAAAAAATTGGAGAATGTTTGGAGCAAGTGGTGGCGTAAGATGGTTGAAACCCTGAGCTTTCTGCATATCATCACATGTGAGTGAGTGCGGAGATCTTAGGGTTTCAACCATCTTGCGCCACCACTTGCTTCAAACATTCTCCAATTTTTTTCATAGCCTCTACATGCGATGTCAAGGTCTCTCGTCCATTTTCATGATTTTCCGACTTCGTTTGTATTTTTAATAATTTTAAATCTAATCTCACGCAACTTGGTCGTCGTGTCTCGTGCACGAGACGGTCGAGTTCCCGCGCGTGTCCCTGGATACGGCGTCGAAATACCCTCGGAAGAATGAATACCATTTTTCGAATCGCCGAGTTTCATTATTTCATGCACCTGCAGTTCAAACGTGCGTGCCGTGGAAAAAATCAAGAAATTAAAGAAAATGCGCCAAATATAGCAAGAGGTATGGAAAAGACACCAAATTTGAATTCTTGGCTTGTAGTACTGTAGAAGACCAAAGAAAAAATTGGGAACAAAAAAACAAAAAAAAATTCTTTGTCGAGAGCCTCCTAAAGCCCTTGGCAAAGAGGGCCTTTGCCGAGAGCCAGGGCCAGGGCTCTCGGCAAAGAGTTTATTAAAAAAAAATACAAACCTTTGCCGAGAGCCTAACAGAGGGGCCTAACAGAGGGCTCTCGGCAAAGATAACGGCGCAGGGGGAGCCGTTCGCGAGGGTTTCGTTTGCCGAGGTGTATTCTATGCCGAAGGCTCGGCTCTCGGCATAGGTTATCTTTGCCGAGAGCCATACTTTGCCGAGAGTCGGGCCGTCGGCATAGGAATCTTTGCCGAGATCCTTATTGTGCCGAGGGTTGGCTCTCGGCAAAGAGCTCTTTGCCGAGCGTCCGTGTTTTGACCCTCGGCAAAGAAGCGGACGCTCGGCAAAGAGCCTGTCTCCAGTGGTGATAGGAAGGAAAATCGAACAATCGTGATAGTCAAGGGAGGTAAATTAGACTTTTTCTTGTTGTGTATTTTTGTTGGCTGGGCTAGAAGCTAATTCTGGGCTTGACTATATATCCATGGGAGCATTTCTTTCTAACTTGACTTGGTTGGAGCGATCTTATTTCGAAAAAATTCATTTGACCACCCTCAAATAATATGGTGTGTGAGTCCGATTAGCCTCCTCAATCAGAAATCAGATCGATTTTTAAACTTCCCCAAGTCTTCAAATCAAACCATCCAATTTACCTCCTTGAACCGGTCTGGTTTACGAACCTAACTAGTTGTAAAGCAGATATGTGTTGACCACTTTTATTTTATTTTTCTAAACATGGTTTTATAGAGATGGATAGATAGATAAATATAGTACCAAAGCTATAGAGAGCCTGTGTGCCAGGGATCACCTATGCTTGCCCAACCAAGGATTAGGGTGTTCCCAACGGGACTCTAAGAGCATCTCCCAGAGCTCCCAAAAACAACTTGCTATTCTATAATTTTTGGTAAAAACACAAAAAAGCTTCTCCAACAACTTGGTAAACCAACTTGGTAAAATAGGCACTTGGGAAAAAACCCTCTCCGCGCGCGGAGAGGGCGCGCATCGGTCTTTTTTTTTTCTTCGCCTCCGCACCGCCCGCCCCGCCGCCTCCGCCCCGGCCGCGCCGGCGCCCAAGTCCTCCTCCAAGGCCAGCCCGGGCCCAGTAGCAGCAGCGCCAGCCGCCGCGCCGACCACCCCGTCCCGCGGCGGCGCCCTCGGCCAAGCCCAAGCCCAAGGCTCCGGCGCCCGTCCCGTGCCCCCGACCAAGGCCGCCCCCCGGCCCCGGCCACGCCTGCCCCCGTCGCGACTCCCCCCGCTGCCTGCGCCGCCCGCGCCGGTGCCCGATGTGCCCGCCGTGGCGCCGGCCCCGGAGACCAAGCCCGTCGAGGCGCCCGCCCCCGCGCCCGCCAAGAAGAAGAAGCCGTCGTCCCCGTCCAAGGACAAGAAGAAAAGAAGAAGAAGAAGGTGCATCCGCGCCTGCTCCGGCCGCCGAGGCACCGGTGGTGGCTAAGAAGCCCAAGACCGCCGACGCGCCACCTCCGCGGCCGAGGCATCCGGACCCAGCGGCGACGCCGCCGCTGCCGACACCGTGGTACGCTTGTTTGCTTGCCACCGGATTTACCAATTGGGGATAAGGAGTTGTTGGAGATGCACCTTTTTTTCACTTGCAAAATAAAATAGCAAGTTGCTATAACACTAGATTTACCAAGTGAGTTTTTTGGAGCTCTTGGAGATGCTCTAAATCGCCACTAGATATTGTATTATATTCTGTTTGAAGGTGAGAGAAGACAAAAAAAAGATAAATTACACTGCTGGATTTTCCTTGCAATCATTTCTCTTTCCTCTTTCTTTATTGGTAAAGACTTCCTTCTTTATTGGTTTAATCTCACCACGTCTCTCGGCAACTGTTTGGCGGAGGCGTCAGCAGTCGGCAGGAGCGGCGGGCGTAGCCATCAGCGCAGCCGGTCCACGGGATTGTAGCACCAGCACTCCAGCAGGTATGAGTATGATCTCACATCTCGAAGAATCAAAACTCGGACTGATCTTATTATCATCGTAAGACAAAGCCATTTAGCCTATTGCCGCTACTCCGGTAGTCACGTTTCCTTTTTCCTTTCAGTTTCCCTTATTTCATTCGTACGATTTTCTTTTTTGTGTAGCATTGGATTATATTGGAATGGTAAACTGAAATATTAAAATTCTGTTTAAAGATGTGTTGAAACACTAAGGATATTGCTAGAGTACGCAGTGCAATTTGGCCCAGCTCGCTATACCCACGAGTCAGCGTCCCTCGGACCCAGATCCATGAGAGCTCATAATGTATTCAACCATTGGGCCTAACTCAACCCAAAAGACTAGCTGGATGGGTGAGAGCTGCCCCCATCTTATATGTTGTGCTTCTCCACCATCGATTATTGATGTGGGACTAAACCTAACAATCTCCCCCGTAACACATCGAACCCAACTCTTCACATCACACAACCCTGTGCAATCTCCGGAAGACGTTTTTCAGGCACCGAGTCCAACGCTTCATATCACACACGACCCGTGTGACCTCCGCGACGTTAACGAGCTCTCCCATCACATATGATCCCTGGGATTTTCTAAGTTTTTTAAACCATGACCTCTGATACCACTTGTTAGAGTGCGCAACCGAATTTGGCCCAGCTCGCTATACCCACGAGACGACCTTGCGCAACCGAATTTGGTCCAGCTCGCTATACCCACGAGACGACGCCCCTCGGACCCAGGTCCATCGAAGCCCACAACATACAAGGCCTCATGCATGTTTACGGTCCTCTAGGATACAAAGTTTGACTCTAACTCTATCCTAGCCCCTAACACAACTCAACTCCAACTGTATCTGGATTAATTATACACATATTGGACACATATCTAAAAAAAACTTCACCTTGGCAAATATGCACACCATCTTGAACACGTCCATGTGCGAACCTCCATGTACCCAAATTGAGTTGTTTCCTTCACAGCTCATACGAGCTGCCTGACGAGTCTGATCGCAGACCCACCGCAAATAAGAGACTCCGCTATACCTGCAGCACCATACTTCATAACTCCACTAGCAGTTATGCACCCTTCTCTTCATCACCCAGGCTCTCTTGAGTAAATTTAGATTCATCTCCAACCTCGACATGTCTGACTCCTAAAGCAGGTCTGCTTCTGTTAGAGACCTAACGAGCTATCTAATATCATACTCAACCTTACTATATATGTGACACTGAGAATTTCACAACCGATCTGAGTCACATAAGAAAAACTGTCATATTAGCTTGCTCTTTCTTTTCCACTGCATTGCTACGTCCGACATCTTACACCGCAGCCTCCCGCAGTACTGACCAACCAGATTACTCCAGATGCAAGTATAGATATCATGTGTCTATACTTCCTTCCAACCAGCCCTACGCCCTTCGATCCCACATGCAACTTGAATCGATCAGCGAACCTTGCTATCCTGGAAACATGCAAACTCCTCTAATGCAAAACTGCATCCTGAGTTCGCACCACGTGTCACCGCGCCATAGAGAACAAAGAACTCCATCAGCCGATATGTTCCTATGTCATCACCATTGATCTCGTCGTCATCTCTGTCTCACGGTATGACTAGCATAACACCGCTAGCCTCTCCGCCATAGCCGCACTGCTCGCAAGCCTCGTCGACTGTCCTGCCCGCTTGCACACGACAAAGTCAACCCGCTTAGACGCCGCCCTGATCACCTTCAACCACCATAAATGGTCACGAACATCTTCGATTGCTCTTTTTTGCAGTCTCCCTGAACTCCTCTATTTTATGGAGGCCGTGAACCTAGCAACAAGTCCAAACCGGAGTTCTCTGGTGATCCCGTTCCTTTTTTGTAATCTTTTTGTGACGTACATATGTGTCTATTCACCATAGATTCTGACGCCATCGCCCACTAGAAAACCAGCACCAACACGATGTCGTACCGCTACCACTGCCAGCTGCACGTATATGAGATTGATGAGAAGGAAAAAACACCAACACCACAGTTGACTTGCGTTAGTTTTCTTTCCTTTTTCTCCTCTTCATCACGCACACGGACTACTCACTGGTCGTGACCAATCCGACAACATAGTTCAGCTCTCATACGGCCATACGTGTGCAGGTATCCATACCCAACTCCGCTTGAGTACGCCTGTCGCGTATACCTCCCAAAGTTCATGCATACGCTTGGCTGTCCTAGCCCCCAACACCATCGCCTGATGATGCACGTTGCTACCAGTTACATCACTTAATTTCTGGACAAACCGCCTCCATGAACATGCTTAGTTCATCGTGGTTTTCACCACCATTATTGTTGCTGCTACATCTGAGCCCTGCAAACGACCATGCCAATCATGATCAAACTCCCATCGATTTGATCATGAGTCAAATATGTTGTCTTGATCTACAACGTCTTCCAACCGCATCACCAAACATGGTCGTCACGTCTAAACGACCCCTATCGAACAACAGTCATCAACTGTTATCAATCTGATCTCCACGTCTCGACAGATCCTTGTTGATTGTAGCCATTTGACGGTAAACCTAACAAATCTCCCCTGTCACACATCGGACCCAACTCTTCACATCACAGAACCCTGTGCGATCTTTGGATGACGTTCCTCAGGCCCCGAGTCCAACTCTTCATATCACACACGACTTGTGTGACCTCCGAGACGTTAACAAGCTCCCCGTCACATGTGACCTCTGAGATTTTCCAAGTTTTTCCGACCATGAGCTCTGATACCACTTGTTAGAGTGCGCAGCGGAATTTGGCCCAGCTTGATATACCCACGAGCCAGCGCCCCTCGGACCCAGATCCATCAGAGCCCACAACGTATACAGGCATTGGGCCTAACTCAACCCAAAAGACTAGCCTGATAGGTGAGGGCTGCCCCCGTCTTATATGTTGTGCTCCACCGCTATCAATTACTGATGTGGGACTAAACCTAACAGATATTCGGATATTTTCTTACACTTGTTTTTGGGATGATTGTCTAACAGATTTTATTGAGCGAGATATTTTCTTACAAAATTGAGTAAAGAAGAGATAATCAACATTTTCATCATGACTACTAGAGAAAAGGGCTTTAGTCGATCTGCCAAATGAGCTTTAGTCTCAACAAAAATTAAGTCTGAGACCAAAGACTTTTAGTCCCGGTTGGTAACACCAACCACAACCTTTAGTCTCGGTTGGTATTACCAACCCATACTAAAGGTCCTCCAACCTTTAGTCCTAAAGGGTGGCCTTTAGTCTCAGTTGGTGTTACCAACTGGGACTAAAGGTCCCACATAGATCAATTCAAAAGGAGAGTGTACAGGACTCTGTCGTATGTGGTGTATATAGCTGAGTTGATAAGGAGTTTATGCACGAGGCGAGAGGTCACTACTAGAGAACAGGCCTTTGGACGATGTATCAACTGAGCTTTATTCTCGGCAAAATTTTACGTCCGGGGCTAAAGACCTTTAGTCCCGGTTGGTAACACCAACCGAGACTAAAGGTGAATCTTTAGCCCCGGTTGGTATTACCAACCCGGACTAAAGGTCATGAACCTTTAGTCCCGGTTGGTAACACCAACCGGGGCTAAAGGGACTAAAGGTTCACCCTACCAACCGGGGCTAAAGGTCATTCCCAAGTGGATTCAAAAGGAAAACGTCCAGAACTGTATCACGTGGGTTGTGTAGCTCAGTTGGTAAGCGCGCCTGAGGCTAGATGTGCTGAGTTCGAATCTCACAAAACACACATTTATTCTTCCTCCCTGGACCTTTAGCCCCGGTTGAAAGCACCCGGGGGATTCTTAGTCCCGGTTGGAATACCCGGGACTAAAGGCCTATTTCGCCCGGGACTAAAGGCGCTTTCTGTAGTAGTGGGTACCGAGTTGAAATCTCACACACTGCAAGAGAGGTCTTCCTATAATTTCATTTATTTTTTTCCCCTGAAGATGGGTTTTAGTCCCAATTGTGGCACCCGGGAGATTCTTAGTCCCGGTTGTGAAAACCAGGAGTAAAGGCTCTTCCCAACCGAGACTAAACCCTATCTCTCCAGTAGTTGAGTAAAGAAGAGATAATCAACATTTTTATCATGGCTATTAGAGGGCACGTCTATTGATGTTTTACAACAGGGGCATGTCGACTAGTAAATTTATAGATGTCTGTATAGGCTCGGATAGCTAGCACTTAGAGACTCATAATTTATACAGTTTGAATATTGTTTGATCGTGTTCCTAAGCATGAGGGATTAATGTTTGCAGTAGGAGTTATAATTGGACAAGAAAAAGAGATTGAGAATGAGTCTAAAATAGAGTCTAGCCGAGAGACTAGCATTAGCTTCATGGGGAAGAAGAGACCCCTGCTGCCCCTTATATTGCTAAGGAAGCAGCATTACATAGTGAGAGAGAGAAAGAGAGAGAGATATTCCATGCGGCTTTGGTCCTGAGCAATGGGATGCACTGATGCATTTTATTGCTACACGCACTCTACAGAAATGGGTTTTAGCCCCGGTCGGTAAGGGTTAGCCCCGGTTGCCGAGCAGGGACTAAGCTTCCGGGACTAAAGGCCCCCCCCTTTAGTCCCGGCTCCGGGCACCGGGCTAAAGCCCCCCCCCCCCCCCCCCCCTAGTCCCGTTGGTGATACCAGCCGGGACTAAAGGGTGCTGCCAGCGGTGCAACGCAGCAGCACCCTTTAGTCCCGGCTGGTATCACCAACCGGGACTAAAGGGTCCCTAGTTTTTTCTTTTTATTTTCATTTGAGTTCTGTTTTAGTTTTGTTTATTTATTAATAAGTTTTCTAATATGTATTTTTTGCTGGTAATATATATAATTTATATATATTAGCAGCATAACACAATAAGCTTATTGCATGCATATATAATTGAACTATAGAACTATATATATATATATATAAAAAAAATTACAAACAATATATATACATGTAGAAGTTGTCCAAATATCTATCTACAAGTTGTACTCCAAAGTTAGTACTATAAACCTATTACAAGTTGTACCCCATCTAAATATCTACAGGGCATACAAATGATCATCATTGTTTGGAATCAACGGGTCGTCAGTATTATAGTAGAACTCGTCGTTTGGACTTATGACTTGTTCCCGAAGAAATCCTGCTATTGACTCTTGTATTGCTTTCAATTGGTCTTGTAGCATCACTTTTTGCTTCAACCAGTTAGTCTTCAATTTGAATTAGAGAAGATATTAGTAATATCTATATTATCAATATTAAGTCTATAAAAATGAAAAGAAACATGTTACGTACTTTGATGATTTCTTCAGGAATTCTATTTGATTCTATCATCATGTACTCGCAAACATAGAATCCACATAAGTTGGTACCCTGTTTTTGTCTCAAAATCCACTGTAGAATGAAAAGATTTATCTCGTAATAAAGATATGATATATGACATGATATAATAAAGATACACGTACATTGACGAAGGTGTAAACTTACTGGTAGTCGTGGCTTTATTGTAAGTGGCGCCTTACACTGACTCATATGTTCCCGAGCAATGAATTTTTCCCAAACCCTAATCCGGCCAATGAAACATTAATAGTTGGATCATTATTTATTAATTAGTATATATATACAAGCTTAGTCTCTACTTTAAGCATGGAAGCTAGGGATCGAAAAATTACCTTTGGAGGATGTCTATCATATCTTGGTAATCTTCTTGCGGTTTGCTCAACGAGTCATAGATTAACACATTGCTGTGTTTGAGATCGATGACCATCAGTATCCAGTGAAAGCTGTTCATACACATGATTCATATATATAGATTATTAGGGTTAAGTAAAATAAAATGTGCATATACTTATTATTAACTATATATGTCTCACGCACTTAAAGTTGTATGGGAAGAGTATTTTTCTCTATCTTTTTGGTTCACGAAGAACCTCATGAGATTCGTACACGACTCATCGCTCCAAGTCGCTGAAGGGTTTGGAGCCTTGAAAACCACATATGGATCAACAACCCAACAGAATTGTCATGTTTGTCTCTGAGCTGAGTCATCTGATACCTGCAATATCGAGTCGATCCACAAGTACGTGTGTAAGAATACTACATACTATATACATATACTAGAGAGTTCAATGAAAACTATAAAAGAAACACTTACAAACAATAGCAGCTAAGGAGCGATTTGTCCAGTGCGTCCATATGGCATAGCTGGTGTAATTCCTCCATCTGGACTAAGATTAGGTCATCGCCACGGAAGTAGTGATGGTTCCGAATTCGGACAGAAATCCAATTTATATCACCGTCTTTAGAAGCCTCCATGCACCATTTGTTGATTGCAAACATCTGCGTACCAAGTACATGCAAGTGATTGGGGTTCATTAGACTCCTGCCCGGTGCAAAATTTCTCCTCCATTCATCAACTACTTCCGCTCTTGGAAACTCCAGCCCAGTAGCAATATTTTGAATCGTCTCGTATGGGAGACCGCTGTCAATGAAAAAAATTTCCATTGAGTCCATCTCAGACAAAGTGGTCTCTCCAGATTTTCTCTGTACTCTGCCCATGTTTGAACCATACTGATTTTGCACAAATAACGGGGACAGAGGTCTTGATGTTTCCCCGAGCTGTGGAACACTCTTTCCCACTTTCTTCGTGCTTGATTGCTGTTCTTTTGCAGACTTGATTAGAGAGCGTTCGTAGTCTGATTTTCGCGGAGCCTTTCGGGCTTCACGCATCTTGATACCATGCTGGTCCACCTTTTCCTTAACTCCTGTGGTTTAACAGGAGGTAAGGCTTCTCTGGGTTTCTCTTCGCTTTAGCCGCGGCCGTTGATTCATCTAAAAAATTTTCACATCTTTTTTCACCGAAATTTGTAACTCCTCATCAGTCATTTCATAAGCTAATTTCTCGTGTGCTTTTTTTCCTGATGCAGGAGCCTTCTTTTTTGGAGGTGGGGCCTTCGGTTCCGTGGCAGCGGACCGCTTCTTAGGGCCACGCGGTGGAGGCAGGGGTGTTGGAGCCCGCGGTGGAGGAGACGGTGGGGCCGGTGGCGGTGTGGAGCCCGCGGTGGAGGATGGTGGGGCCGTGGCGGCGTTGGAGCCCGCGGTGGAGGAGATGGTGGGGCCGGTGGCGGTGTTGGAGCCCGTGGTGGACGAGATGGGGTTGTAGCCGTGTCCTCCAACACATCGTCACCGCCCGCAGCACTATGATGCACTGGGGAATGACGAACTGGACTATAGTTCCTGCTACGCAAAACAACGAATGATGTGAGCATCCAATTAATATATACATATAGGAAGTTATTGTAATAAAAATTGTTTCTCGTTCACACGCACTACCTATGGTGAGGATCTTGATCAGTAGGAGGAGGTTGCGGCGGTGACACTCCAGGAATAATAATAAAGCGCTTGCGCCAGCAAATAATGTCTTCTCCGCTTCACCTAAAGTCTTCTCCCCATCTCCCCCTCGATTTCCAGTGCCACGCTGCCACAGCCTGTCTCAACCCTATCCACCGAGACGCTAGCGTATCCGGCTGGCACGGGCTGACCATGGATTCTTGGTGTTCTTGTGCGGTCGACAGGGTTTACAACACCAACAGCCACCTTTTTGGTGGCATTTCCATCTGGAATGTGCAGCTCACAAGTAGTAAAAGGTTCTTTAACGTCATCCACGGGGAAGCGTAGCTTGGAGTCATCTTGAATGGTTGGTACTTCTGTGGAGGCGCAGCTACTTTTCAACTGTCCTGGGGGGCTGATGTTCACTTGAGGTTGTTGTGATGATGTACCAGCTTGCCCACTCGTCATTTGACTAAGTGCCGCTTGCACTTGCCTTTTTATTTCCTGCTGCATCCATTCTTCACGAGATTTCTCACGCTCTTGTGTTTCAAGAACATACTCCTCCAACTTGTAGAGCCGCTCTGCCTCCTCGTCCTTCTTCCTCTGGCGGCTTCTGTAACTTTGTCGATCTGCTTCGAATGAATGCAGCCAGGAAACGGCCCCAAAGCCTCTCGTACGCCCACCGTGCTCAGGATTCTCCAGCGCGTACGTGAGTTCATCCTTCTCTCTGTTGGGCTTGAACTCCCCAGCCAACACCGCACTTCGTGCTTGAACTAGCCTCTGTGCTGCTCTTGAAATTTGTGGGCCCCAATCAAGCTCCCGTCATTAGGGTTTATGGTTCCCCCATGAGCGTAGAACCAATTCCTGGACCGTTCACTCCAATTTCTTCTTAATGTCTCTGGGACTACCCCCCTCGCAAGCATCTCCTGTTCCTGTCTCTCCCACTTTGGAAGGGCAGTCTTATAGCCACCTGATCCTAAATGATGGTGGTATTTCTTCTGAGCTGCATTCTCTTTATTAACTCTGATACGAGCCTCACTCTCTTGTGATCTTTTATACTGTACAAATGCATCCCAATCGGGCCTTATCTTCAAATACGCTGGAGAGTTGAAATCTGGCGTCTCATTCTTCAGCACAAAGTTATGGTACAATTTCTTCTTCCAGTCCTGAAAAAGTGTGGCCATCTTCTTCATTGTCCACTCCCGAATTCGCCTCTGCAACTCCTCATCGTTCGTGTCGAACGAGAAAATGAGCTTGGACGTCTTCCCAGACTAGCTGCTTGTCACGATTGGAGACATAACTGATCTCGGGAGCACTTCGCTTCTCTTTCCATTCACGGGCACTTATCGGAATCCGATCTCTCACAAGGAACCCACAGTGGAAGACATATTTCTGTGCATGGGGTCCTAGTGGTTGGCCTGTAGCCATATCGAATTCGGAGATTACATAACGGCCCTTCAACGGCCTCTTTGGCCCTCGTTTTGGTATGCTCCGCCCCGCCGCAGACGTTGATCCAGAGGGCTACATATAGGTAAAGACACGAAGATGAAACCCTAATACAAGTTAAAATAAAACCTAATCAAGTAGTAAATGTAAGCCCTAACATGACATATTGTACATATACCTCGCCTGTATTGCCTTCTTCCATCTCAACTTGTTGTTCACGGGGATTTCCATCATGCATGGTCATGTCTTCGTAATTCAATAAGTATTGACTCCCGTCATCGCCGCCGGCGATGATATTCATCATTTCCTCCTCCATGTTCTCATTTGGGTCGGCCATTTCTGCGAATATTAATATATATTATATCATGATTGAACACTTAGAGGAGCTTTATACATGTATGTATGTGAAACCAAAACCGAAACCCTAAAATAACATATGTTTAGGTTAGGGTTTAGGGTTTAGGGTTTATGGGGTTAGGGTTAGGGTTTGGGTTTAGGTTTTAGGGTTTAGGGTTATGGGTTTAGGGGTTAGGTTAGGTTTTAGGGGTTTAGGGGTTTAGGGTTTATGGGTTTAGGGGTTTAGGGTTAGGTTTAGGGGTTAGGGTTTAGGGTTAGGGTTTAGGGTTTGGTTTATGGGGTTTAGGGTTTAGGGGTTTGGGTTTAGGGTTTATGGGGTTTAGGGGTTTAGGGTTTATGGGGTTTAGGGGTTTAGGGTTTAGGGGTTTAGGGTTTAGGGTTTAGGGGTTTAGGGTTTAGGGTTTAGGGTTTAGGGTTTAGGGTTTAGGGTTTGGGGTTTTGGGGTTTAGGGGTTTAGGGTTAGGGTTAGGGGTTTAGGGTTTAGGGTTTAGGGGTTTAGGGTTTAGGGTTTAGGGTTTATGGGGTTTAGGGGTTTAGGGTTTATGAGGTTTTGGGGTTTAGGGTTTGGTTGGGGTTTAGGGGTTTAGGGTAGGGTTAGGGTTTAGGGTTTATGGTTTAGGGTTTAGGGTTTAGGGTTTCGGGTTTTAGGTGACATGTAATCGCAAACATTAAAATAAACATATATTGTAAAGAGGGCTGATTGTGTGATTTTTGTATGGCATTCCAACATGACACATGATTTTCGATGAACATATATTTCCAAGTTGAAATACATGTTTAAACATATCTACTTGTTTTTCTAAAGCATTCCAACATGATTTTCCTTGTCACGTAATTTACACACCGTGAACGAGGACGACGACGGATGACGGCAAGGATGACGACGGTGAGGATGACGGTGACGGCAACGAGTTCGGTGGAGCGGACAGCAGAACTACAGGTCGACACGATCAATCAATTTTATCTACATGTGTAAACATATATTTGTTAGGTTAAAAAAACATATATACGATTTTCCTTTTTCTATAAATATATATATCTATTCATATTCATTATCTATAAATATATATATATATATATATTCATATTCATTATCTATAAATATATAAGGTTTTCTTTTTCTATAAATATACTCCCTCCGTATCCTATTTAGAAGTCGTTTTGGAAAAGGGTTCGGTCAAACATTGGGAATATAAATCATGAATAACTTTTAAATTATTGAGTTCATAGATATAAAAATCATATAGATCTATTTCTATTTGCGATACGGAGTAGTATATCTATTTCTATTCATTTTATATATATATCATTTTCTTTTCTAAATATATATATCTATTTATATACCTATGAATTAACTTTATCTATGTATATATCTATATATATTATTTTCTATGTATATATATCATTTTTGTTTCTTTATTTTCTTTTTTACACTAACACTGCACACACACCACGCACACACACTGCACACACACTGCTCAACGCGACGGCGCGGCGAGGACGGCGGCGAGGACGGAGGCCGGCCGGCGTGGACAAACGACGGCGAGGAGGACGAGGGCGAGGACGAGGGAGGCCGACGGCACGCGCAGCCGGCGTGGAGGGAGGCTCGACGGCGACGAGGACGGAGGACGGAGGACGGCGACGAGCTCGACGACGGCGCGCGGAGGTGCTCGACGGAGGGAGGCTGAGGGCGCGCAGCGAGGACGACGGCGAGGGAGGCCGAGGGCGGCGCGGAGCTCGACGGCGACACGGCGGGCGCGAGGGAGCGGCGAGGACAACGGCGATGAAGAGGCCGAGGGCGGTGCGGACGGAGGCGGCGGCGAAGTCTGAGCGTCGATCTGGGGAGGTTGGTGAGGCACTGTGCCCTATATACGCGGGGGGCCTTTAGTCCCGGGCCGTGTTACGCACCGGGACTAAAGGGTGTTTAGTCTCGGTGCGTAACACGGCCCGGGACTAAAGGGTTGGACCTTTAGTCCCGGGCGGTCTTACGCACCGGGACTAAAGGGTCCTTTAGTCCCGGGGGGTGCCACCGCCCGGGACTAAAGGGTCCTTTCCCGCCACAGTTTTGGGTTTTCAGTATTTTGGGTTTTGTTTTAAGTTTTCACTATATAAATATGTTGTAATTCTTGTTAATTGCATAGTAAATTGAATAGTATGCATAAAATTACTTAAAATAACAGTTATATTTCCTTTGACCTCATTGTATAGTAGAAAATTTTGTAGCATAAATTCTTTTCTTTTTTTATAATAACGAATATAAATATAAATAACCATTCATATTTTGTTAATGCAAAAATATAATGTTAAATTTAAATTTTAAAAATTGTTGGCTTTCAATAGAAGATTTATTTTTACATTATTTGAACGTTAATCTTTTGTTTATAACCTAAAAAATCATTGTCCAATTTCATTCTACCCGACAGATGCAGTAGTTTTAGATTTTTAAATTTAGTTTTCTTTGTAAATATATCTTAAATCTTTCTAATTTAACAGAAAATTAAATATTTGATATACTTTCTTTTAAAGATTAGTATGAGATCCTTTTTGCTTTAGTTTACAGAAGAAAATGCTATATTCTAGTATCTTTTTAATTTGATTTTTTTAAATATTAAATATAAATGTTACTAATATTTATAATTTTGTATATACTTTTTCTTCTTACATGTATTTTGATGATTCACATCTAGAGGAGCACATAAATGAATGATCACTACGAAATATATATATAAATTCATCATCAAATAAATGAAGTATTAACTAATTAATTATAACATAATATCTTTACAACCCACTATTTGGCGGGCACAACTGTGAACCTTCTCTTGACATATGTCCCTTGGTTATGATCATTCCTTAACCATGGAGTTTCCTCATTGTTTGCCAAAATGCTTGGGTCTTTGTTCACTTTGAATGGCGGAATTCGGTCATCCCTTTCATAATCACCTGACATGTCTGACTTGTCCTCAATTCCGACAATGTTTCTTTTCCCTGAAAGAACTATGTGGCACTTGGGCTCGTTGACGATCGACTTGTTATCATTTTTGCCTCTCTTTGGTTTTGTAGACATGTCATTCACGTAGAATACCTGACTCACATCTGCGGCAAGGACAAATGGTTCATCATTGTACCCAATATTGTTGAGGTCTATTGATGTCATCCCATAGTCCTTGTCGACTGTTACCCCACCTCCGGTCATCTTGACCCATTTACACCGGAACAAAGGGACTTTAAAATTAGGTGCGTAGTCTAGTTCCCATATGTCATGTATGCGGCCATAATATGTTTGTTTGTTCCCATTTGGATCCGTGGCATCCACGCGTACACCACTGTTTTGGTTGGTGCTCCTTTTGTCTTGGGCTACTGTGTAAAAATATATTCCCATTGATCTCGTACCCTTTGTACGTGCTGATATGCCACGATGGTTGTCTGGCCAACAAATAAAGCTGCTCATCTATGTTGTCATCACCCTGACATTGTTTTCGCAACCAATCGCCGAAGGTTTGCATGTGCTGACGTGTAATCCAAGCTTCACTCTTCCCAGGCCACTCGGATCGAAGGAAATCCTTATGTACCTCGATATATGGATCGACCAATGAGGAGTTCTGTAGAACTGTGTAGTGTGCTTTATCAAAGTAATCGTCTCCTGTACCGATATATGTTTCCTTTCTTAGTGTTCCCTTGCCACTGAGTCTGCCCTCGTGTCGCGATTTAGGAACGCCAATCGGGTCAAGGTCTGGAATAAAGTCCACACAAAACTCTATGACCTCCTCTGTTCCGTAGCCCTGGGCGATGCTTCCTTCAGGCCGAGAACGGTTATGAACATATTTCTTCAGGACACTCATGAACCTCTCGAATGGGAACATGGTGTGTAGGAACACAGGACCGAGAATAATGATCTCCTTGACCAGGTGAACTAGGAGGTGTGTCATGATATCAAAGAAGGATGGAGGGAACACCAACTCAAAGCTGACGAGACATTGAACGGCATCATTCTGCAAAGTAGAAAGTTCCTCTGGATTGATTGCCTTCTGTGAAATTGAATTGAGGAATGCACATAGCTTCACGGTGGCTAGACGTACATGTGGAGGTAGAATTCCTCTTAGAGCAACAGGAAGCAATTGGGTCATAAGCACATGGTAGTCATGAGACTTCAAGTTTTGGAACTTCTTCTCTAGCACATTAATTATTCTCTTTATATTGGAGGAGAATCCAGATGGGACCTTGATGCTGTTAAGGCATTCAAACATGCTTTCCTTTTCTTCTCTGCTAAGAGTGTAGCTAGCAGGGCTTAAGTACTGGCGCCCGTCATCTGTCTTCTCTGGATGCAGGTTGTCTCGTTCTTTCATGCGCTGCAAGTCCTGTCGTGCTTCAAGTGAATCCTTAGGCTTTCCGTAGACACCCATGAATCCAAGCAGGTTCACACAAAGGTTCTTTGTCAGGTGCATCACGTCGATCGCATGGCGGACCTCTAGGACATGCCAGTAGGGTAGCTCCCAGAATATGGACTTCTTCTTCCACATGGGTGCGTGTCCCAAAGCGTCTTTGGGAACAGGTTCGCTGCCCCGCCCCTTTCCAAATACTACTTTCGTATCCTTCACCATTTCGAGTACATCATCTCCGGTTCGGTTACGAGGCTTGGTTTGGTGGTCTGCCTTACCTTTAAAATGTTTGCCTTTCTTTCTTACTGGGTGGCCCATGGGAAGAAACCGACGGTGCCCAACATACACGACCGTCCGACACTTTTTCAAAAATAAACTATCAAGGTCTTCGAAACAGTGTGTGCATGCATTATATCCTTTGTTTGTCTAACCTGAAAGATTACTTAGAGCCGGCCAATCATTGATTGTTAGGAACAATAATGCTCGCAGGTCAAAGTGTTCCTGTTTGTACTCATCCCACACGCGTACGCCTGGTTTGCTCCATAGAAGTAGAAGTTCCTCAACTAATGGCCCCAGATAGACATCGATGTCGTTGCCAGGTTGCTTCGGCCCTTGGATGAGCAACGGCATCATAATGAACTTTCGCTTCATGCATAACCACGGAGGAAGGTTGTAGATACATAGAGTAACTGGGCAAGTGCTATGACTACTGCTTTGCTCCCCAAAAGGATTAGAGCCATCCGTACTTAAAGCGAACCTCAAGTTTCTAGCCTCATCTGCAAACTCTGGGAATTCTCTGTCTATCGCTCTCCACTGGGATCCATCAACTGGGTGCCTCAGCATATTGTCTACCTTACGGTCTTCTTTATGCCACCGCAATAACTTTGCATTGTCTTTATTTCTGAACAAGCATTTTAAGCGTGGTATTATAGGAGCATACCACATAACCTTGGTAGGGATTTTCTTCCTGCTGGGACGTTCTTCACCCTCTACGTCACCAGGATCATCTCGCCTTATCTTGTACCGCGATGCTTCACATACCGGGCATGCATCCAAATTCTCGTATTCCTCCCCACGGTACAGGATGCAGTCATTAGGACATGCGTGTATCTGCTGGATTTCTAATCTCAAAGGGTAGACGACCTGTTTTGCTTCGTACGTAGTGGTGGGCAATTCATTCGCTTTCGGAAGCATCTTTTTTATTATCTTCAATAACTGCCCAAATGCCTTGTCGGATGTACCATTCTGTGCCTTCCATTGCAGCAGTTCCAGTGTAGTACTCAGCTTTTTTTGGCCATCTTCAACGGTGGGATATAGCAATTTCCTATGATCCTCTAGCATGCGCTCGAACTTGACCTTCTCCTTGTCACTTTCACATTCTCTTTGTGCATTACGAATGGCATCACCTAGAGCATCAACATCAGCTGCCACATCTTCTTCACCATCTCCGCCCACTGCATCGTCGTCAAAGGCACCGAACTGAGCAATAATATCGGCGTGGGCCAATTCTTCTTCACCTTCTTCACCATCATCCATTACAACCCCCTTTCTCCATGCTTCGTCCAACAAATATAGTTTGTTACGAAACCCGACTTTAACAAATGCGTATGAAGAGTCCTTGAGCATGAATATTCCTTTAAATTCTTACAAACGGCGCATGGGCAGCACATGAAACCATCCTGCTTGTTTGCCTCAGCCACACCTAAGAAATAGTGCACGCCAGCAATGAACTCTTTAGAGCGGCGATCGACATTATACATCCAATTGCGTGACAACATCTGCATTAAATATTACAACCATGCACTTAGTAGTTTCTCATGTTATTGCACAACACTCAAGACATCACATGATTGATTAATTCAAGCAAGCTTGACTACAACGAAGACTATCGCAGCTAGCACTAAAAAAACTAAAAATAAAATGCACTTAAGCAACATAATTAGTTCGCGTCCGATCCCAGCTAAAATAGACAGATCATTCGCTTCATCAGCATGGATGGGCTGCTGCCGCTGACTCACTGCCTCATCACCTTCAGCGGCAACCTCCTGTGCAACAGAATTTCGTACGTGCTGAACGTACTCTTCCTCCCAGTACCAACCTTTACATCCGCCGGTGCCCTCCCACTGCAATTAGAACAAAGAATAAGAAATTTAAACAACATCATCAAGCAAAACCGATATGAATGAACTATATTAATCAAATGCGAGTAAATAATAACCCACCTCATGGTCCAGACATTTGTAGAATATACGACCCTTGTTGATTCCCTCTTTTTTCACTCGGTACTCCTTCACAATCTTCTGCTTACACTCGCCGCAAGCAATGAGAGGAAGATCCAGCCGCAAACGCTTCGGATCCCGATGATGCGAGGCTGAGGACCCGGTCACAGTTGCCATCTACTATATCCATGCTCATTTTTTAAACTATTACATGCAAATTCCTAATTTCCTAAACAATTATAAATAAAAAAGACTCTAAATTTACCTATTTGTTTAGATAATCGAAAAATATGATATAACAATACCAATTTCCACATTGTCTACTCTCTATATTTATTGTTGCAAACTATTATAAATTCCACATTTTTTAAAGAAAATAAACTAAAAAGACACTAAAATTCAATATTACTCGTCTTGCATAAGTATGAAATATAGAATGGATACTTCCTAGCAGTAGAAAACTATCAAGTGATTGTGATGAACCAATTTAAACTACTCAACTCTCCCTGTTTGTTCTTGCAAACTATATATTTTAATTAAATTCCTCTCATATTCAAAAGAAATGGTAGGAGATGAAAATAGTTACCTCTAAACGCAAAGAGACGATGACGGAGTCGAAGAAGATCACCAATTGACGCCGGAGACGAAGAACAATGAAGAACAAATGAAGAACAAGCAATAGCAACAGGCAAAAACAAGCAAGAAGCTCACTGAAATTTGAATGTCTCTGGCTCGGGGAGGAAGAAGTTGGCAGGTTATAAGCTGGGGAGTTTTAGTCCCGGTTTGTATAAAAAACTGGGGCTAAAAGGTGAACATTTATCCCGGGGCAAGCCACAAACCGTGGCTAACTCTTTAGTCCCGGTCCGTGGCACCAACCGGGACTAAAGAGTGCCATTTAGTCCCGGTTGGTAACACGGACCGGGACTAAAGGGTCCCCGCCCCGACAGCTCTGCGCAGTAGCCGTTGGGGCAGTCCCTTTAGTCCCGGTCTGTGTTACCGACCGGGACTAAAGGGTCCATTAGTCCCGGGCGGCAAAAATACCGAGACTAAAGACGATTTTGAGAATCGGCCTATGACCCTGTTCTGTAGTAGTGACGTTCCTCTAGGGGAGGCTTTTCCTCCCATGTTTCATAGGATAGTAGGTGGGTGTCGCCCACAATAACCATATTGACATGAGGCATCGTGATCCATGCTTGATGAGGTTGGGTGGTTATATATGTTGGTGGCAACGACATTGCAACTACCATCCTTGCAGTTCAACATAAGATTTGGGTTATAGCACCATGCAAGTGGATAGTGTTGTGGCGAGTTTTCTCATGAGGGCGATCTACATTTGTCTGGCAACTACTGTGTTGGTTGTAGTCAAATGGTCCATGTTACCAACTGGACATGCATGCTGGCCTACTTGTCACCGATGATGTATGTGTACAACCAATGGAAGGCGACATAATATGAACGACGGCTTGTGCGACGATGTTCATTGCTTCTTCTACAAGCTTGAGGGACACTAATGTGCAACGACAAAGGATGCATTTTGTCCATGACATAGGAACAAGTTGTGACTTCTCGCAGTGGCTGGTGCCATCTAGGACAGATGAAGCAACTCTTGTAGGCTACGCTACCAGAGAACAGGCCTTTGGACGATTTGCAAAATCAGCTTTAGTCACGGAAAAATTTGCGCCCAAGACTAGAAAGGTCTTTAGCCCCGGTTAGTAACACCAACCGGGGCTAAAGTTCCCCAGCCCAACGGCTCATTTGTCAGAGGAGCCTTTAGTCCCGGTTGGTGTTACCAACCGGGGCTAAAGATTGACCTTTAGCCCCGGTTGGTAACACCAACCGGGACTAAAGGTTTTGCCCCGGTTGGTGTATCCAGCCGGGGCTAAATATTGGCATCTTTAGCCCCAGTTGGTAACACCAACCGGGACTAAAAGATTTTGCCCCGGTTGGTTTATCCAGCCGGGGCTAAATGTTGGAATTTAGCCCCGGCTGGGGATAAGGACCGGGGCTAAATGTCCCTCCCTATATTTGAATTGTTCTTCCACCTCCAGCCGTGTGCCCGAGCTGTCTTCATTTTTTCTTCATTCAGTCACTTGCTTGCTTGTTTGCTCTCTTCTCCGGTGATTTCTGTTTGTTAACACATCTCCGGAGATTGATTTATTTCATCACATCTACGCCGCCATGATTCCTTGAAAGGTTACTAGCTTCAGTTTTTCATTTTAGCTACCATATATATAGGCTTCTTCTTAAAAATGGTATAGAATCCAAAGAAATGACAGTACCATTTGTTTGATAGATAGAAAGTTTCCACTGGATTGCCTGATTCCCCGGATTAGTCACTCTCGTATAACGACTTTCATCACCCAGCGAGTGAATTTAATGAATGAACGAGCCCTCAAGAGAATGCTTTTGACGTGTCAAATCGAATCTTTCTGCTACTCCCGCGAGTACTGCAACGCTTCGCGCCTTTCTTCTACTTTAGCGCAGGAAGATTTCTTCGAAGACCAGTCAGAGTTGAGGCAAATCCTGTGATCTCCCCGGCAACTGCCGCAATTTCTTGATTCAGAAATGGGGCGGGTCCCGGTACTTATATATCTAGAGGTCAGAAACGTCCAAAACAGCCACCTCGTCAGGTTCCGCCACACGAGACTAATTGGGTCAAACCCGCGTGAGACGGAAATCCGAGTGAGTAGCAAATCATGGAGTCTGTCGTGTCCTCCCTTTCTCAAGTCACAGAAGAACCCGCTCGACCGGAGATCCAACCTGACTCTTATTCTTCTGCTCCATCTGGCTAACCCTACTTTAGCTGGTAAAACACGGTAACGGACTAGGCAACTCAAACTTTATTACTAGCTTGGATTCTTGGCTTGCACTGGAAAACCTCTCTCTTACTCTTATTCTTCTAGCTGGCTTACATACCACTACCAAACTTGTATTTCTATTTCCTACTTTCAGTCTGCCTTGTTAATTATATATATATATGGTTTTTGAAGCTATTTTGAGTTCATTGACTTGATAGTTCAAGTTAGTACTCTAAAAACGAAATATGACTGTTTAATTAGTTTATTTTAATCTTTTAGAGAAATAGAGATCATTTAAATCATTTTTTAGAAAAATTAGGAATATATAATACTTTAGTTTACAAAATGTGACTGGTTTAATTAGTTTAGTTTCATTTTTTTGAGAAATAGAGATTATTTAAATCATTTTGTTTATAAAAATTAGAAATATATAATACTTTAGTTTACAAAATGTGACCGGTTTAATTAGTTTATTTTATTTTTTGGAGAAATAGAGATCATTTAAATCATTTGTTTATAAAAATTAGAAATATATAATACTTTAGTTTACAAAATATGACCGGTTTAATTAGTTTATTTTAATCTTTTAGAGAAATAGAGATCATTTAAATTATTTTTTTACCAAAATTAGAAATATATAATACTTTAGTTTACAAAATATGACCGGTTTAATTAGTTTATTTTAATCTTTTAGAGAAATAGAGATCATTTAAATCATTTTTTTACAAAAATTAGAAATATATAATACTTTAGTTTACAAAATGTGACCGATTTAATTAGTTTATTTTATTTTTTTGAGAAATAGAGATCATTTAAATGCAGAAGGATGCCTGCTTGGTATGATTTGTATACAAAAATTAGAAATATATAATATATACTTTAGTTTACTGCTCAACTACAAATGCAGAAGGATGCCTGCTTGGTATGTTGTTTTCGATGGCACCAAGCTAGGTATTTACACCAGCTAGGCCGAGTGCAGTCAGTATGTCCTCAAAGTTAAGGGAGTTGTGCATAAAAAATACGAGTCTTTTGAGGAAGCTTCTGCAGCTCTAGAGGCTTTCAACTCAAGAATCAACTCAATTTCTACTGAACCTACCCCTACCTTACCTTCCTATCAGGTTGGAGTGGCAGGCAATCCATCTTGTTGGACTGTGATGTGGGAAAAATGTGCAGGTGTTGTTAGTTGCTTTGGTTGTGGCCAAGTGGATTAGACTGTTATCTTGATGTAATAATTAATTAAACAAGTTCAACTGCTACTACTTATATGCCACCAGTGATGCTTACTAAATTTGGGTGTCATGAACTTGTTTATAAATTTGAGCTAGAAAATTTTTATAAGAATGAGAGATATAATTATGTGATATGTCATATAATGCAGACGATGACACGTCACTGGATGTACAATGCCGATCGTCGCTCAAAAGAGTTCATTGATGGCGTGCATTATTTTTTAAGAGTGGCTGAGGCAAACAAGCGGAATGGTTTTATGTGCTGCCCATGTGCCCTTTGTAATAATTCAACGGAATATTCTAGCTCAAGGAGTCTTCACTCACACTTGTTCAATTCGGGTTTCATGCCAAACTATAGTTGTTGGACGAAGCATGGAGAAACTGGGGTTATGATGGAAGAAGGTGAAGAAGAACAATTGGACCCTGACGATGACATTATTGCTCAATACGGTGACTTTGGTGATACTGCAATGGGGGAAGGTGAAGAAGAGGCAAGTGCAGAAGACACACTCGCTGAAGATGATGCTCTTGGTGATGTCATTCGTGATGCACAAAGAGATTGCGAAAGTGAAAAGGAGAAGGCTAAGTTTGACTGTATGCTAGAGGATCACACGAAATTACTATACCCGTCTGCTGCAGATGGACAAAAAAAGTTGGGTACAACACTTGAGTTGCTACAATGGAAGGCACAGAATGGTGTATCTGACAAGGCATTTGGACAATTATTGAAGATTATAAAACAAAAGATGCTTCTGAAACCTAACGAATTGCCCGCCACTACGTACGAAGCAAAACAAGTCGTTTGTCCTTTGGGTTTAGAAATCCAGAAGATACATGCATGTCCTAATGACTGCATCCTGTACCGTGGCAAAGAATACGAGAATTTGGATGAATGTCCTGTATGTAACGCGTCACGATATAAGATCAGGCGAGATGACCCTGGCGATGTTGAGGGTGAAGAACGTCCCTGGAAGAAAATCTCTGCCAAGGTTATGTGGTACGCTCCTATAACACCACGCCTGAAACGTCTGTTCAGAAACAAGGACCATGCAAAGTTGGTGCGATGGCACAAAGAAGACTGTAAGGTAGACAACATGTTGAGACACCCTGCTGATGGGTCCCAGTGGAGAGCAATAGACAGAGAATTCCCGGAATTTGCAAAAGACGCTAGAAACTTAAGGTTTGCTTTAAGTACGGACGGGATGAATCCTTTTTAGGGAATAGAGCAGTAGTCATAGCACGTGGTCTGTTACTCTATGTATCTACAACCTTCCTCCGTGGTTATGCTTGAAGCGGAAGTTCATTATGATGCCAGTGCTCATCCAAGGCCCGAGGCAGCCTGGCAACGACATCGATGTCTATCTGAGGCCATTAGTTGAGGAACTCCTACTTTTATGGAGTAAATCAGGTGTACGTGTGTGGGATTATTACAAACAGGAACACTTTGACATACGAGCATTGTTGTTCGTAATAATCAATGATTGGTCTGCTCTAAGTAATCTTTCAGAACAGACAAACAAGGGATATAATGCATGCACACATTGTTTTGATGACATGGATAGTATATATTTGAAAAAATGTAGAAAGGTAGTGTACCTTGGGCATCGTCGATTTCTTTCTGTGAATCACCAGGTTAGAAAGAAAGGCAAGCATTTTAAAGGTGAGACAGACCACCGGAGCAAGCCTCGCAACAGAACTGGAGAAGATGTACTTGAGATGATCAAGGATGTGAAAGTAGTCTTTGGAAAGGGGACGGGCAGTGAACCTGTTCCGAAAGACGCTACGGGACACGCACCCATGTGGAAGAAGAAGTCAATATTTTGGGAGCTCCCCTATTGGCATGTACTAGAGGTCCGCCACGCGATCGACGTGATGCACCTGACAAAGAATCTTTGTGTCAACCTTCTAGGATTCATGGGTGTGTATGGGAAGTCTAAGGATACACTTGAAGCACGACAAGAGTTGCAGCGCATGAAAGAACGAGACAACCTACATCCAGAGAAGACATATGATGGACGCCATTACTTAAGACCTGCTAGCTACACTCTTAGCAATGTAGAGAAGGAAATCATGTTTGAATGCCTAAACAAAATCAAGGTCCCATCTGGATTCTCCTCCAATATAAAGGGAATAATAAATATGCAAGAGAAGAAATTCCTAAACTTAAAGTCGCATGACTGCCACGTGCTTATGACGCAATTGCTTCCGGTTGCTTTAAGAGGAATTCTACCTCCACATGTACGTCTAGCCACTGTGAAGCTATGTGCATTCCTCAATGCAATTTCTCAGAAGGCAATTAATCCACTAGAACTGGCTACTCTGCAGAATGATGTGGTTCAATGTCTTGTGAGCTTTGAGTTGGTGTTCCCTCCATCCTTCTTTAATATCATGACACACCTCCTAGTTTACCTGGTCAAGGAGATTCATATTCTCGGTCTTGTGTTTCTACACAACATGTTCCCCTTCGAGAGGTTCATGGGAGTACTAAAAAAATATGTTCACCAACGTGCTCGGCTAGAAGGAAGCATCGCCAAGGGCTATGGGACAGAGGAGGTCATTGAGTTCTGTGTTGACTTTATTCCTGACCTTGACCCGATTGGTGTTCCTGAATCACGGCACGAGGGGAGGCTGTGTGGAAAGGGGACACTAGGGAAGAAAACATATATCGGTATGGGGAACGATTATTTCAATAAAGCGCACTACACAGTTCTTCAAAACTCATCTGTGGTGGATCCATATATCGATGTACACAAGGAGTTCCTATGATCCCAATTTCCTAGGAAGAATGAAGTTTGGATTACACGTGAGCACATGAATACTTTTAGCACTTGGTTGCGAAAAGAATGTCTGGGTAATAACAATATTGATGAGCAACTATATTTGTTGGCTAGGCAACCATCATGGCAGGTGGCAGCCGAACAGAGAAAAGGACGAGCTGACATACGCCTTGGAGAATCCTGAACATGGTGGGAGAACCAGAGGCTATGGGGAGTTGTCGTGGGAGCATGCCTTCCCTCGGGACAAAGAGACCTATAGAAGCCGCGCGAGAAAGAAGGAGGAGGAGGCAGAGCGGATGGAAAGGTTAGAGGAAATGGTTCTTCAGTCACAGGCTGCGGCTCGTGAAGCAGTTGAGCGAGAAAAAACACTTGAAGACAAAATGAGCGAAGAAATAAAAAGGCAAGTGCAGTTAGCAGTAAGTTCGATGCAAAGGCAACCTGCATCAGAGCCGGGAGTCAACATCAGCCCCCCTGATCAAATGAAAAGCAGTTGCGCTTCCACAGAGATCCCAGACGCAGGACTACGCTTTCCCGTGGACGACATCACCGAGCCTCTCACAACATGTGAACTGCACATTCCACAGGGGAATGCCACAGTCATGGTGGCTATAGGTGTTGTATCTCCTATCGATCCTACGAAGACACCAAGATGTCATGGGGCAGTAATACCTCCTGGATATGCTAGCGTCTCGGTGGATAGGTGGTGCAAGGTTACAACAATGTCGAACTTGACATTAAAGGAGGTGATGACGAGAAGACATTAGGAGAAGCGGAGAAGACATTCATATGTTGGCGCAAGTGCTATATCATAATTCCTGGCGCATCACCTCCTCCTCCTCAACAACCTAACCCTAGGTGTGTATTAAATTAGCGAATGAAAGTTAATAGTCTTGGTGAGCTAATAGTATAAATGGATACTCATACCATGTTGTTTTCGCAGCAGGACATCCCCCAACCTAAGTCCAATTATCCATTCACCACATGATCACAGTGTTGCGGGCGATGATGATCAAGATCAAACACGACGGGATCCATCACCGCCACTGGCCCCACCATCTCCTCCACGACGGGATCCAACACCGCCACTGGCCCCATCTTCCCCATGGCGTGATCCAACACCACCGCCACCGGCCCCACCATCTCCTCTAAAGCGGGCTCCAACACCGCCACCTGCCCCATCTCCACGGCGGGTTCCAACACCGCCACCGCCAACAAAGAAGAGGCCTGTCACACAAACAAAGGCGTCAGCCCCACCACCTCCGAAGAAGACAGTCTCTGTGAGAAAACCAGCTCCCATGATGACAAAACTTGCATATGACATGACCGAGGAGGAGACTGAAGCTGCAGTGCAAAAAGACTTGAACAAGTTCTTCGACGCTACCATTGCTAGTGGTCGAGCAAAGAGAAACCCGGAGAAGCCGTACCTTTTTGTTCGTCCTGAAAAACTATGGCAAACTGTGGACGCTCACCAGAAAAAGGTACGTGCTGCCCGTAAGGCTTCGCCAAAATCAGACTATGATCGCACGCTCAGCAAATCACTTGAGGAGGCGAAGAAGACAAAGAAGAGAGCAGGAAAGGGTGTCCCGTAGCTCGGGGAACAAAAGCAGCAATCAGTGCCGGATCTAGTTGTTGGAAATGAATACGGTACAAACATGGACATCATACAATGAGCATATGGAGACGTTGATCCTGAGCATCTACTCAAATTTTTCGAGGAAACTGGTTTAAATGTGGAAAACATACTCGGAGAAGCAGGCATCAAAAGTGCTGCAGTTGTTGATAAATGGCAGAGGGCATATGTATATGGTCAAAGTCTATACAACCCAGCGGCCCTAAGGGATCTTGGTACACAAATGCACTTGCTAAATCAGTGGTACCTCACGGCGTGTGGCAGAAAAGCTGATGACTATATTTGCGTCAGAATTAGAGACCATGATTACTTTCGTGGTGATGACATCATATGTGTTCAGTTTAATGAGTTACATCAGCTCTGCCACATGGACGCTCTCGACAAATCTCTCGTCAGCTGCTTTTGTCTGTAAGTGATTGTTTCTTTTAATAATCTCACTTTAGCTTATGTATATGTATAAGTAATTATCCTCACACTAGCAAGCGTTTGTAAACATATGCAGAAACATGATGAGACAACTAAGGCGTAAAAATGACAAGGACATTGGTTTCATCGATCCATATATCGTATTCAAGCACCCAAGTACTCTCTCGGATGCATGGAAAACTCAAACAGAGAGGAATTTGCGGAGGTTCTTCGTAAACCAAAGGGACAAAAGATATATACTATTCCCCTACAACTTTAGGTGAGTTTTGTTATCATATGCACATTTTATTATAGGTTGACATAAAGATATATGTGTTGACTATATAAATATAAATGCAGTTTTCACTGGATACTAATTGTGATCGATCTCCCTGAGAGTCATTTGCTAATCTATGACTCTCTGAGAAAACCACAAGAAGACTACCAAGATATGATAGATATTATCCGAGGGTAAATGTGATCTTTAAATATTGATTCCTGCTCTTTAACTCTGCAATAGTTAATTAACGATCCAATTATATATATTGTGCAGGGTTTGGGCTTGGTTTGTTGAGAAACACCGTCTGGATCTGAAAGAGCAACTTCTTGATCCTCTACTACTGAATGTAAGTTGTACTACCTCCTCGTCTCTTTACCTTAATTAGCATCACTCAGCAGACGCACGGTAAGCGGAGAGTAATCTTTTTATATCTTGTACAGTGGGTTCTACGACAGTCACCGGGAAACAATTTATGTGCGTACTATGTTTGTGAGTTCCTGACGGTGTATGAAAAAAGAACTCCTCTACAGAGTCAGCAAGTACGTAACATGTAAATAAATTTATTTCATTTTTTGTTGCTTTTACATAAATATTATGTATGTTAATACTTTCTTTTTCTTTTAATCCAAATTGAAGGAGACATGGTTGAAGAACCAGGTGATGGATAAGGTCCGCCTCAAAGCAATTCAAGAGACCATCGCGGGCTTCCTTAATGACCATGTCCTTAAGTCTGGCACCGAGTATTGTTTTAACAAAGACGAACCAATGAAGCCAAACCAAGACGAACACTTGTATGACCTCTAAGTCAGGAACAATATTTGTGTTGTAAATATCAAGTTAAGGATGCATGATGGATAATGTTGTATATTTTATGTACATATGTATAGATAGCTCTATAATATATATGTATATAGTTTCATATTTCGTTTGTGTGTAATTGTAAATTTTATGTGTCTATATATATTTATTAGTAGCGAAGAATACGTATTTGAAACCGGCCTAATGAAATATATTAGCAGCGAAGAATACGTATTAGAAAACCTAATGTAATTATAAAACAAAAACAATAACCAATTGAAAAGAAAAGAAAAAGAAAAAAACAGCGGCCTCTTTAGCTCCGGTGGGTAATACCAACCGGGACTAAAGATGATCTCCTACAGGCAGTGGTTTGCTTCGGTGGCTTGTCTCACATCGTAGCGGCAAAAGCTCAATGCAACTCTGGCAATCCACAGTGTAGCATGGTTTGGGTCTAGGGTGTGGGAGAGTTGGAGACTACCAGGCGAAGGCCGCCATGCTCAGTGTTTGACATGTAATTTCCAGTAGTACATCTATGCATGTAATTTCTCTAACCGGAGGCTTCGCGGTGGAAAACCACCTTCCCTTGTTAGTTTACATTGTTTATGGTGGTATGGTTTTGTTTTTGGGTTGTTTTGTTTTATTATACTGTTCTTTGCTTTTCTTCACATTTGTTTAATATTTTGCTCGACAAGATTTTGCCTTTGTATTTTTTTTAAAAAAAAAATAATGAACAAGACAACGAGTCGGGGAATGGAAGTAGAAGTGTTTGGATAAGTGATCTCTTGTGGCTGGCGCCTGGGCCTGGCAGGAAATTAGTGGCACTGTATTGCTTGCAGTCATCCTGGGCTTTTATGGCCCTAGTACCTTGCGTTCCCGTTCAAATACGCCCATGCCTCATGCGCGCGCGTGTGTCGGCCCGTTTCTTCCGCCGCGCGTGTGTCTACAAGGCCCATGCCTCATCCTCTTGTGCTCTCGCGTCGCGTCTCGCTCGCCCGTCCGAGCTGGGCTCTGAGCCTGAGCCTGAGCCTGAGCCTGAGCCTGAGCCTGCCAGTCCCGGCGCCCAGCTCAGACTAAGGGGTTGTTTGGTTCTCACCCCCTAGAGTTTAGCCACTAAAGTTTAGTGGAGGTCACTAAAGTTGTAGTGTTAAAAATGACTTTTAGTGAGGGTGTTTAGAACTTTAGTGACTAAAAGTGACTAAATTTTAGTGGCTAAACTCTAGGGGTGGGAACAAGGGGGTGTTTGGTTTCCACCCACTAGAGTTTAGCCACTAAAGTTTAGTGGAGGTGACTAGAGTTGTAGTGTTAAAAGTGACTTTTAGTGGGAGTGTTTGGAACTTTAGTGACTAAAAGTTTAGTGACTAAAAGTGACTAAACTTTACTCCCTAAACTCTAGGGGTGGAAACCAAATACCCCCTAAGTCCGGGCCGACTAGCCCCTCGTCAAAGCTGGGCTCGGTAGCAAAAAAGAAGGCGAGACCGGTGGCATAGGTGGCGTTGGTTTGCCTGGGCTGTGCGACGAATGAATAAAACAGAACGGTAAGGAAATGACCGACTGGGTAGAGAAAAGTCCAGCACCTAAAAAATCCCATTCTCCAAAAAAGAGGCAAAAAGGAATGCAAACACCGCCGAGCGCTGCCCACCAAACACCGCCGAGCGCTCACAGGGAGCCGCCTCTCCACGCCAAGCGCTCCTCCCCGCGGACCCGCCATGCCTTGCCGGTGGCTTCCCGCGCGGTTCTGCCTCGCCGCATCACGCGTTCCTCGCCGCCGTTGCGGACTCGCTTCACTTCTTCATGCCAGCCTCCGTCGCGACCCGCCTCGCCCCGTCATGCAGCGCCCCAAGCTCCATGATCAACGACGGCGGATGTCGAGACGAGCGTCACTAATGCGAGCAGCAGTGCAGCAGCGGCGGGGGTCGAGCAGCAGCAGGCGGCGACCGTCACTGCTCTCGCCGGTCGTCGTCGTCCCCTTCCGCGTGGTGGTGGGCCCGCCTGCAGGAGACGCAAAGAGACTGCAAGAGTTGGCACATTTGCATTCCGAGTTGCTGCCCACCCAAAATGCGTCGTTGGTTTGCGTATTCTGTTGGAGAGTTGTTTTGTGCCGCAAAAACACCGTGGACTACTTAAAATGGGTTTGTATCACGTTAGAGCAACTCCAGCAGGCCCCCTACTTTGGCCCTCATAGCTAAATACGAGAGCTTAGCTAAAAAACGAGCTCCAGCAGGGCCCCTACTAGGGTCCTGAAATTTGAGTGAGCTCTCAGATTCTTCCCTCAGTCCTCATTCCTGTTGGGCCAATAGCTCGGCTCTCATCCGTGATTTTGCGCTCTCACCCCTCCCTCACCTCCCGCAACCGGTCGAGTTTATGTGAAAAGCCCCGACTTAACCTCCCAAGACCGAGTTAGTCTATGACAACCAAACCCCACATGTCATTGATAGTCTAAATAATTTTGAGTGCTCTATTTTGAGGGTTATTGCTGGAGTGCAGCCTAAAAAATAGGACCCTCAAAAATAGAGAAAGCCCTCAAATAAAAAGTAGGGACCCTATTTTGAGAGCTACTGATGGAGTTGCTCTTATGCCTGTCTTGTTGGAGTCAGTCTAATAGGGAATAGGGGACCGGCCGACAACATGTCACCCATAACAGTGTGACGCAATTTCGTGGAGCAGCACACTGACACGCTGCCGTGCTGGGCTGCGGAGTGATATTTTTACATTTTAGTCCTTTCTTGAAATATTTTTTGCAAACAGATCTATTTAGAAACTTTGTTCAAAAATAGGACAAAAAGGGCGGCGTCATGTCCCATGACGCCGAGCTAGGCTCGGCGTCATGTCCCATGACGCCAAGTAGGGGGTCGGCGTCATGTCACATGACACCGAGCTATAGTACCTCGGCGTCATGTCCCATGACGCCGACCCTTTTATTCTATTTTTGAACAAAATTTCTAAACATGTATGTTTACAAAAAATGTTTCAAGAAAGGGCTAAAATACAAAAATATCACGGTTGCGGACAAGTAGTAGCCCACGAACGTGTAGTGTAAGTAGTGCACGAGCGTGAAGTGTGACGACGAAGATCGAGCAACAAGCGTGAGTGGAGAGGGGTACGTGAACGTCGTATCACATCTATATTCTTTTATTTATAAACAGTAGATAGAAACTTTAGAATGGGATAATTTTCTTGTGAAACATTTATTTTAAATTTTTTTTACACTATTATCTTTATTACGATGAGATCTATAAAAGTAGACTCATATTAGATATATTTTAAGATAATTTATGTGATTATAAAGTTTTGTGCTTAGGTGTACAATGTCTCAAATGTGGTACTAAAATGTTCCCCAAACTTAATGCAAAGTTTTAAATTACAAAGATTCACTTCAGATGTACAAGGTTCATAACATGTCAATACTAGGTTTTAAAAAAGCTAGTATAAAGTTTTCAAATTTAGGTGTAGACTTTTAAAATCATAAAGTCTTAACTTAACACTACAAAGTTTATATTATTTTAAATATGTTGGTATAAATTTCTAAATTTGAAATATAAAGTTTGAAA
Organism: Coix lacryma-jobi var. lacryma-jobi; assembly: GCA_009763385.1. Taxonomy (NCBI): domain Eukaryota; kingdom Viridiplantae; phylum Streptophyta; class Magnoliopsida; order Poales; family Poaceae; genus Coix; species Coix lacryma-jobi. The sequence goes on from CM019828.1 coordinate 133,872,609, forward strand.
TTACAAAGTTTTAAACCTTGAAAAATAAAGTTTTAATATGCTAATATAATGTTCTTGAATTTTAAAAATAAAGTTTTCAATTTTGAAATACATAGTTTTAAATGTGTTAATACAATATTTGTAATTACAAAGTTTTAAATGTGTCAATATAAAGTTCTTAATTTTAAAAATATATTTGAAATTAAAAGTTTAAATTTAAAGTATAAATTTTTAAATATGGTAGTATAAAGTTTCTGAATTTAAAATATAAAGTTTTAAATCTTAAAATGCAAAGTTGTAAATGTGTTAATATTATTTTTCTGAATTATAAAAATAAAGTGTGTCTCATTACAAAGTTTTTTGACAGTATTATAAAGTTTTATGATTTGATATTTTTAATGTACGAATTCTGAGTGTAAAGTTTTCAACCTAAGAGTACAAAGTGTGTCTGATGTATGACTTTTAAAGCTAGCAATTTAAAGTTTATAATGTGATAGTTTAAATATTCTAATTTAAATTGAGTGTAAAGTTTTGGAGCTATTAGTACAAAAGTTTATAATGTGATATATCAAAGTATTGAATCTAGCAGTATAAAGTTTTTTTAATGTGATAGTTCAAAGTTGTTATAAATTATGAGTGCAAAGTTTTCAATCTAGTAGTACAATGTTTTATAATGTCACGGTGCAAAGTTTTTGAACCTAACTATATAAAGTTGTTCAAAGTTCCATATTATCATGGTGCAACATTTTTTAACCTAGTTGTACAAAGTTTATAATATCATAGTTCAAATTTTTTTAATACTAAATCTAAAGTTTTAAATCTAGCTAGCAGTATAAAGTTTTGTGATGTCATAATTGAAAGTTTTAGAATTCTAAGTGTAAATTTGATTATGATCATAACAACATAAAATTTAAAATATTATAGTTTAAAATTTATGAATTCTAAGTATAATTTTTTTAATATAGTAGTCTAAAGTTTATAATGTCATATCCCAAAGCTTTGTTGCGTGCATTACAAAGTTTACAAGATCATAATTAAAGTTTTCAAATTCAATAATCAAATTTTAAATTTTCATACTATTTTTTATAATTTTTTTACCTACACAAATGTAAACTTCGACAAAACTTTATTTTATTTTTTAATATATTTGTACTTTGTTTTGTTTTCTTTCAGTGTACTACGGAAAACTACTTTTTAGCGCTTAAGAAAGAAGTCAAATGCGTTTTATATTAGTTATTTTTTCAAAAAAAATATGTAAAAGATGTTCTCTTTTTTCTTGAGTTTTTTTGCCTGGTAACTGTTTTTTATTTTTGTTGTATTGGTTGAATTAAAAATATTGTATAAAGTATTACGAGACGAAGTAAGATATATTATTTTTGACAATAATTTTCGTATTTATATGGATGTTGAACTATCCTCTCGCCTTTTTATTCTTCCGAAAAGCCAAAAAAACAAAAACTCGTTTGATTGGGTTATTGGCTTTTGAGCTAGAGGAGCGGTTGTGACTGATTATGGGCAGCTCGTCTCGTACCAGATGCGCCGTCGCCGAGAGGGCCTTGGTGTGCGGGAGTGGCCGTCGCTTCTCTGGCCGTGACGGGGCTACTGGCCGCTGCCGAGGCAAGTCCGGCGACGGGCGTTGCCCTGCTCATGGCGCTGATCGGCGGCCTGTCCCTCGCCACCATCCCTGTGCTCCGTGGCCGCGACGTGTAGTCAGTCATCGGAACAGTTTGGGTCAGTCAGTGAGTCAGATGGGGATTTCTTAGACCTTGTTTGGATGTAACGGAAATATATACACCTGTAAAATGTTTATATTTGTATTTTCATGTACACAGGAAAACCAATGAATAATTTATCTGCTTGTAAAATGTTGTTTGGAAGCACAGTAACAGTATCAGACTTTTCACTGGCTCGCCGTGGCTGCAGGCAGTGCAGTGTTGTCTACCCAAAAAGAGCACTCTGCATTAAAAATTGTCTCACTACGTTGTAGTGCGTACAACAACAAAGTGTTCTTTTTTCAGTCAATATCAATAAAATTAAAGTTCTGAAGATGTTGAAGAATGAAAAACACCGAGCTGTTGCCGACTGCTGTATAATTCGGTGCTGCTAACTTGAGCTAACAATAAAATCTATGCATGATTCTAAGAGATAGTTCTAAATGTTAAGTCACTTGCAACTTTGTAGTGTCCACATAAGATCAGAACAAGCCGAAAAATATATAAAAAGATGAATAGTTAATAACTATCCTACACATAATTCAAAGCTCTGAAGCATATAATCCAAATGTTTGAATGACAACTATAATTAGAAATGAAAATAAAAAATGAAAATATGAATTGGTATACCATTGGCATACCATCCTAGAAACTAAACACATGCTTAGTTACAGGGACTCAGGGACATTGTAATCGATTCATTGGTATTGAACTCAAACATCCATGATATATTACTTCAGCTAGTGTGTCACTTTATACTCCTAAATAGATACTTGAGCCTTACAAGATCTTGATATGGCTTGTTGTTTGCTGCCACTAATCTGCAATAGTGCAATATAGAGTAATAAGATTGAATGAGAAGCATTCTTACAAGCTACCGAAAATAATCACTTTTTATCAGGTTAGCATGAAATCTAAATTGGAGATGAATGAACTGTCATAGAGAAATGTAGGTGGACAATAAAATGCAACACTTTCTAATAAGCATATATATATATATATATATATATATATATATATATTTCAAATTTACACTCTGCCGAGATATAAACAAAAATTTAGGATGCAACAAAACAAATATATAAATATATATATATATATATATATATATATATTTTAACTTGTAAGTTAAATGCCAAAAGTTTGGGAACAAAACAAAAAATCTGAGATGTGTGCACACAGCAGCAAACTTGCTAAAACAAGACAAATTTTCAAATTTACTCAAACATACATGCTTAAACTTTTAAATAAATTGCTACACAACAACTGTCCTATTAACTAACTGTCCACGTTTACCTATAATTGTCCTGAAGAACAGGTCTACATTAACTCATCAACTGTATGGTGTACGTAAAGATGAGCATGTAGCCCATGGGCCGAAGGCACGGCCCAAAGCACGATGATTCGGCCCGGCCCAAGCACGACTTGGCACGGTAGCTACCGGGCCCGGGCCGGCCCGAAGCCCGCAGCAGGCCGTGCCTGGGCCGCACCCTCAGCCCGCGGGCCGGCACCGCCCGACACGGTATATATATAAATAGAAATAAAAATAAAAATATATATGTAAATATATATAAATATATATAAAAAATATATTTATAAATGTAAATATTTATATTAATTTCACTGCGGGCCTGTTGGGCCCGTGGGCCTTTGGGCCGGCCCGTGGCCCAACTAGGCCGTGCCTGGGCCGATGGCGCAGCCCGTGCCGTGTCGGGCCGGGCGGCCCGGTTGCACATATATAGGTGTATGGAGCTAAGAAGCATGAGGAATTTGCACATCTCTCATGAACTGGATAATACTTACCATGAGATCATGGATTGGATGAAATTCCAATGGCTCTCATTCAAACGGACCACATCGTTCTAGCATCCCACTGAATCAGCACTGCACTGGTGTCTACTACCGAATCAGCACTGTACTTGTGTCTACTATCAAAAACATCGATCAAAGACCACATCGTTCTTTCCACTTGTTAAACTATTGAATCAGCACTGCACTAGTGTCTAGTACTCCTAGCATCCTATCCTATCAATCTAGCCTGACATCGTTCTTTCATTTAATCAGTGCTCTATCAAGTAGTTCAAATCTCAATCACCACATGTATTCCTGTCAATCAAAGCATCAAGGGCTAATCGAACTCCTCCCTTGATGAGGATCACCAAGAACAGAACGTCACACGAACTTTGACAAAGAAATTGTGAGACACTAGAAGCCGACCTCACCATTCTCTTGCGCATCCTGCCTTAGCTAGACCATCCTCACGCCCAGCCCGTCGTCGATCTCTCCACCTCCTGCCCGGCGCTCCCTTGCCAGACCTAGTTGCAGATCACGCTCGTGTGCTCGATCGAGGCCGATGTCAGCCCGCAGCGAGGCGATGGTCATCAAGGTCTCGACGAGTGGTTGGGGGAGGGGGTCAGGGAGGGACCATCAGGGTCGGAGGCGGCGCGGTACATGGTGCGGAGGCGACGCGGTACAAGGTGCGAAGGTGGCGCAAGAAACCCTTGCCCCTCGGCACCGAGCGGAGGACAAGAGGAGGGGCCGATAGTTCTCGTATTTTTTCCGAGGTCTGTGGAGACGATTATTTTTTTACAACGGTTTTGGGCCAAATCAGGTGTAAAAATATTGGACTCACTGGTCATCCAAACATGTAGATGCGGCCTATGTCAGAAAAAATCTAGGATCTGTAATTTACAGTGGTTTTGAGATAAATACCGGGCTTGCAAACAGACCTTAAGTTTGTCTTGAGTCAGGTTCAGCTAGCTGCCTGTTTTACCTCCTGGTTTCTTGGACCTCCTGGTCAGGTCCGCAAAACGCTCACTCCATCTTCTTGGTCTCTCTTGCCAAGCACTCGCGCAGGCAATCACCAGTCCTGAGCACAATAGCCACCGCCCATTACCAGCTCTGCAAGAAGCCTGGCTCAGCCTAGCTGGGCAATCCGTTTAAACCGATGTTTTGGTTTCCAAGAATTTCGGTTTTCCAAAGAATTGTAAGAGAAATTTTAATGGTTTTGTATTTTTTGTTTGACAAAATATGATATTTGTCAACTCTCAAATTAATATGACAAAGATAAAAAAAGTCAATCTCCAACGATTTTGCATTTAGACTTGGCAAAACTAAAAAAATTATACGCGCGACCCGCGGGAGTAGCACGCGAGGACGATTGCCAAGCGAACCACAACTTGACATATATGTCAAATATCACCCGATATTTGCCAAGTTGCTAAAAATTGCTAAGCTCATTTGTCAAACCGTTGGATAGGTGATTTTTAGATGTTTTTGCAAAAACAAGAATGTCAAACCTGTTTGCAAAACCGTTGAAGTTGCTCTAACCAACAATCCTTTTGGTGTTCAAGACCAAAAAAAAAAAGGAGGGAGGGGGGGGGGGGGAGGGGGGTTGGGTGTACCTGTGTGGAAGGATCTCGTCGATGGCGTGGGGTTGGGACTGGGGACGCACCGGCCGCAACGTCCCCCGGCTGCCGCTCGCCGCACCGCCGCCTGCGCCTGCGCTGTTTCCCCTGGCCAAGTTTGTGTTAGTACTACACACGGCTGCATTTTTACTTCCTGGTCATCCACTGTTTCGGTACATAAGATTTGTAGATACTTGAAATTTTCACATGATTTGTCTCAAAATATACTGCACTACTACGTAACTTATCATCACCAACGACACTTTCACCGTTGGTTTGGTCCAAACCTGTCGACGATGCTCATCAGCGCCAGTTTATTTTACAAGCCGTTGATAAAAATAGGGACGACTATCACACTATCACCCTTGATTGGTAACACATACCCTTGATGATAGTCCATCATCACCATCGATTCACGTTACCAACCGGTAGTGGTGATGGTCGCCACATTTTCACTGTCGTGTTACCAGCCAATTGTAAAAATCAATTTCACCAATGGTTTGACTTACTAGCCGGCGGTGATGACCATATTGCAGCACAGTAAAAATAATAACTTCTTCAAAACAAGTTGGATGAAGATAATCTTTATATCAAATTTGCAGGTTTTGATTTTTATTTTAATTCGTTTAGGGTCCCAATTTTTTTTTTTTGAAGTTGTAATATTTTTAAATATATTTTTTCAAATTGTCCAAATGATCTCAGATAGAGAGACAACCAAAACTAGATGTGTAGATCTCAACGAGAACTACATCTTTGTAGTTGATGGCTTTTTCATTTGGAATCATTCGTGAGATGTAGTTGATGGCTTTTTCATTTGGAATCATTCGTGAGATGTAGTCAATGACTTCATTTGGAACCATTCGTGGTTAGGAAATCATGTTACAAATAATCACAATTCAAATCAAAATTTTTAAACGATTTCAGATGGAAAACAACCAAAACCTAAATTATAGATCTCGATGAGAACTATAACTTTGTTGTTGATGACTCTTTCATCTAAAATCATTTGTGCCGCTAAAGTTATGTTTTAAGTTCTTATAGCCTGATTTAAATTTTTTAAATGATCTCATTAAACATCAAAAAATAAAGTTGTAGATCTTGATAAGAAGTATAACTAAGGAGGTGATAACCGTTTCATTTGAATTTATTTATAGTTCTCAATATTCATTTCAAAATTCTGAAAAGCACACTAGTACAGAACAGGGTCTTTAGCCCCGGTCGGCAAGGGCTTTTAGCCACGGTTGCCAAGCCGGGACTACACTTCCGGGACTAAAGGCCCCCCCTTTAGTCCCGGCTCCGGCCACCGGGGCTAAAGCCTCCCTTTAGTCCCGGTTGGTAATACCAGCCGGGACTAAAGGGTGCTGCCAGCGGTGCAACGCAGCAGCACCCTTTAGCCCCGGCTGATATTACCAGCCGGGACTAAAGGGTCCCCTGGTTTTTCCTTTTTATTTTCATTTAAGTTCTGTTTTTAGTTTTGTTTATTTATTTAATAGGTTTTCCAATATATATTCTTTGCTGCTAATATATATAATTATATATATTAGCAGCAGCATAACACAATAAGCTTATTGCATGCATATATAATTGAACTATAGAACTACATATATATATATATATAAATATATGTACATAAGATTACAAACAATATACATATAGGAGTTGTCTAAATATCTATCTACAAAAGTTGTACTCCAAAGTTAGTATTGTAAACCTATTACAAGTTGTACTCCATCTAAAGATCTACAGGGCATACAAATGATAATCATTGTTTGGAATCAACTTCTCGTTGGTATTATAGTAGAACTCGCCGTTTGGATTTAAGACTTGTTCCCGAAGAAATCCTGCTATTGTCTCTTGTATTGCTTTCAATTGGCCTTGTAGCATCACTTTTTGCTTCAACCAGTCAGTCTTCAATTGGAATTAAAAAGATATTAGTTATATCTATATTATCAATATTAGGTCTATAAAAAATGAAAAGAAACATGTTACGTACTTTGATGATTTCTTCAGGAATTCTATTTGATTCTATCATCATGTAGTCGCAAACATAGAATCCGCATAAGTTGGTACCCTGTTTTTGTCTCAAAATCCACCGTAGAATGAAAAGATTCATCTCGTAATAAAGATATGATATATGACATGATATAATAAAGATACACGTACATTGACGAAGGTGTAAACTTACTGGTAGTCGTGGTTTATTGTAAGTGGGGCCTTACACTGACTCATATGTTCCCGAGCAATGAATTTTTCTCAAACCCTAATCCGGCCAATGAAACATTAATAGTTGGATCATTATTTATTAATTAGTATACATATATACAAGCTTAGTCTATACTTTAAGCATGAAAGCTAGGGATCGAAAAATTACCTTTGGAGGATGTTTATCATATCTTGGTAATCTTCTTGCGGTTTGCTCAACGAGTCATAGATTAACACATTGCTGTGTTTGAGATCGATGACCATCAATATCCAGTGATAGCTGTTCATACACATGATTCATATATATATATTATTAGGGTTAAGTAAAATAAAATGTGCACATACTTATTATTAACTATATATGTCTCACGCACTTAAAGTTGTATGGGAAGAGAATTCTTTCTCTATCTTTTTGGTTCACAAAGAACCTCATGAGATTCATACACGACTCATCGCTCCAAGTAGCCACATGGGTGCGTGTCCCGAAGCGTCTTTGGGAACAGGTTCGCTGCCACGTCCCTTTCCAAATACTACTTTCGTATCCTTCACCATTTCGAGTATATCATCTCCGGTTCGGTTACGAGGCTTGGTTTGGTGGTCTGCCTTACCTTTAAAATGTTTGCCTTTCTTTCTTACTGGGTGGCCCATGGGAAGAAACCGACGGTGCCCAACATACACGACCGTCCGACACTTTTTCAAAAATAAACTATCAAGGTCTTCGAAACAGTGTGTGCATGCATTATATCCCTTGTTTGGCTGGCCTGAAAGATTACTTAGAGCCGGCCAATCATTGATTGTTACGAACAATAATGCTCGCAGGTCAAAGTGTTCCTGTTTGTACTCATCCCACACGCGTATGCCTGGTTTGCTCCATAGAAGTAGAAGTTCTCAACTAATGGCCTCAGGTAGACATCGATGTCGTTGCCAGGTTGCTTCGGCCCTTGGATGAGCAACAGCATCATAATGAACTTCCGCTTCATGCATAACCACGAAGGAAGGTTGTAGATACATAGAGTAACTGGCCAAGTGCTATGACTACTGCTTTGCTCCCCAAAAGGATTAAAACTATCCGTACTTAAAGCGAACCTCAAGTTTCTAGCCTCATCTGCAAACTCTGGGAATTCTCTGTCTATCGCTCTCCACTGGGATCCATCAGCTGGGTGCCTCAGCATATTGTCTACCTTACGATCTTCTTTATGCCACTGAAACAACTTTGCATTGTCCTTATTTCTGAATAAACGTTTCAAGCATGGTATTATAGGAGCATACCACATAACCTTGGCAGGGATTTTCTTCCTGTTTGGACGTTCTTCACCCTCTACGTCACCAGGATCATCTCGCCTTATCTTATACCGTGATGCTTCACAGACCGGGCATCAGCCAATTCTTGTATTCCTCCCCACGGTACAGGATGCAGTCATTAGGACATGAGTGTATCTGGGATTTCTAATCCCAAAGGCAGACGGACTGTTTTGCTTCGTACGTAGTGGTGGGCAATTCATTCGCTTTCGGTTATGTTAGCATCTGTTGACGCAAAACGTGACACCTCACGCCAAGCACCACAGCAAGCCAAAAAGCTAGCTTAAATCGGGTGCCCGGAATGGCTGAACTCCGGAGATGTGCCAGTCGGTTGACCTGCAACCACAAGGGAGAAAACTGTGAGAATACCATTGGAACATGGGTATAAACCAGACAGTTCCATATGTAAGGCTTTGAAAGCCAATCACGACGCACACAGCTATAGAGCTGTCTGTCAGAGCATGTTTATAAAGTCATTCGGCTAGTATGAGAACAGAGTATGTAGAGCATATTAACTACCGAATGCATATGTAAGAAAGACATGCTTGAGCAAATTAAAGATATTATAAACAGATAAACTTGCAAAATAGATCTATTCAAATAACACATGCATAGGCTATAATCCAACTAATCTGTCGCACGTTTAGTCTTCATAAACCGGGTCAGGCATAAACTCAAGCAAAGCTAATCCACCGCATGATACCACTTGTTATAAGCCTACACCACTTCTTATAATTAGATTAATCCACCGCATGATACAATCTAATTATAACAAGCTAGAAGCATGCATGTATTGAACAGATCTATAAAGACTCATTACTCGTGTAAGCTTAACCAAAATCGGCCAAACCAGCCGAATTGGGGTCCAAGAAGAAAAGAAGAAACAAACACACAGCACGATTAAACTGATCTAAAACCTGCATCTGCCGCACGAACCTAGTTTCATCAAAGCCTAACCACGATTGGTCATGCGTGAACCCAACATGTAACAATCTAGATTGAAAGTTGAAACCATCATGATCTTATGATAAAAGAGAGCACAAGCAAACTCGTGCGACAAGGCCGAACAAAGATCAATCTAGATTGGGCCAAAGAGTGTTACAGAATTAATAAATAAAACATATAACACATGATAACTTAATGAATCTATTGGATCTGCCAAATCTAATAGAGCGATAACTATTTTTACTCATGACTTAATCCGTCGCACGATACAAGGCATAAGCAAAAACTTCTCGTCATAAGCTTAAATCCGCCGCACGATACTAAGCCTAACATACGAGACTACTTGCATCATATCTAAATCCACCGCATATACTAGACACATGATGGAAGGTTGCCGGTACTTACGGAGGTCGACGGATCGATGATTCCTCTCGAAGAACTCGACGACACGACTAAGAACTCGAAGGTGGCACAGGGCCAGTTTGTATTGATATGGTTGTGAACAATTTTACAATGGTCGAGGGTTTATATTTATACACTGGACGCAATACAAGTCCTAAGAGGACACAACTATGAAATATTAAAGGAAAATACAATATTCTTGGCCTTCAACTCCTTTCGGAATCTTCATTGCCTTAATTGTCGCAATTTTGTTGCCCGATCGGCTCTCGCTTCCGTCATTTCAATGGAAACTCCCTTTTCTCAGAATAGCCGACCGCATGAGCAGTTGTTGAATCCTTGGAAACTAGTCGACCGCATGGATACTTGCCGAATGCCTCATACGCCCATCTCCGCACACTGGACATGCACGCCGTCTTCTAGCCTTTCCTTCATCGTGATGTGAATGCTAAATATAGAACTGGACGTCGAGATGTGCATGCTTTATATATAGACATGCACGCCGTCTTCTAGCCTTTCCTTTATGCTAAATATAGAACTGGACGTCAAGACGTGCATGCTTTATATATATTGCCTTCTTTGCATGCTTGCCACATCACAACGCCACCAAATCCAACTCCTGGCCAATGAGATTAGACCCCTCTGGCTTCTTGAATACTCGTTTAATCTGTCACGGTCATGGTCGATTATTCTCGTGATCGCTTCTCTTGCCATATCTATTTCCTGAATGGAGTAACCGACCGCTTGCTGTCTACCGAATGCTCTTCTCATTGCTCGTTGGGTCCACCTGTCATCTTCTTAATGTTGACCAAAATCCAGTGTTAACACAGGCCCCCTAGTTTGGAGTATGAATTGTCATGCTTCGAACTATTTGATCTCTGTGGTCTTCTTCAAAAGCCAAGAATCCACTGATAGCAATAACATTTTCTCACCATGTTTCCACAATTTTGCCTGTAAAAATAATTCTCTAATACATGCGGAAACAAGTTAGTTACAAATGCATATGTGTATAAATATTACAGTTCTTCCATTTTATTGATCAGAAGATGCTGTAATGCCGACTACACCTCAAAAGTATCATATTTTATAACCAAGATTTCTTTTAAAGTTGAATAAAATGGTACCTTACTCATCCATCTTCTCTTTAATTATGGGGCTTTAGATCTCACTGAATCCTCAAGCGATTGCAAAACAGAATAGCTACAGAAATGCTTATCTTTTACCCCTTGATCACTTTTCATCCGGAGTTTTTATCATTATCTTTATATAAAATCGTATCACATAATATTGCAAAGTCAAAGACTCAACATAAGGAGATACAAGCCATAAACCTAGATCAAGAAGTGCAAGTGAATATTTTTATTACTTTTCTTTTGCATATGTCATTGTCCCTACTTTTTTTAAATTATGAGGCTACTGGGCCTTCGGCCATCTTTTATTTATTTGGCGGTCACTTGAACTTTTCTTTTTTCATATTTTTATTTGGGCGGTCACTTGACCTTTTTCTTCTCAGTTCTAGCGGACACGTGCCCGTCGTTTTATTTCTGAGATTTATAGAATAGCCCATATTTTTAATCAAAAGAGAATGCACATGCAAAGCACTTATTAGTTTATAATGTGTACGTGAATCTTGATCTTAAGAATATGACTATAATCTCAACTAGTAGTCACAATGATTTGACAGCGCTCAATATGACATTAAGTAAATTTTATTATTTCATTAAATCTCCGAATTTCAAGTATCTCTCGGAATAATGTCATAGCAAATTCTACCTCTATTCATATTCCACAACTACTTTCAGACAAAGTTTAAATTCTATGCAACCCACAAATTTCAAAGACTTAAGATAAATATAATAACCACTAGACCCAAATTTAAAGAAATCAAAGCTATAAAACCAGACACAGGTGAAACATAAAACAGAGCATCTATTTATCATTTCAACAATGGATAACCCAAATATTTATATCACATATTCATAGAGTGGAATTTTTTATTTTTTTTATTTTTCAAGGAGATGCAACATGAGAGGTTTCGCTTTTTAATGATTTAAATTTTAAGCTCTGAAACTATTAGAGAAGCGAGGGTAAAATTAGACAAACCACCGTTGAAGATGAAGCAGCCATTCGTCTTGTTCTTCTTCATGATGGATCGCTCGATGTTGTACGATGTGTGCGTGTTGAGCTCAAGCCCCCTGACACGTAGTCACAGCGGCGTAATCGATGATTCACCGGTGTCCTCCTTTCTCTCATCCGAGACGTCTTCGCCGAATACGGGTTGAAAATATTTGAAGCCAATCATAAACGTCAATCCTTCTTCTGCAAATGACTGGCTGCTTCAGATCTTGTAGCTGTTCTGACTATAAGTGAACTTGTCACCGTTGCATGTGTCTTGTTGGCACCACCTTATTCAAGGCCATCAGCAAAGGTATCTCTTTCAATATGAAGTGTGCTGAAAACGTTTTAGCCGATGGTCTTCTATCGGCAGTCCGGTTGCTAACGTCCTTTGTGCTTTTATTAGCCTTCGTAACCTTATCACCAGACTGAGCTTTTTGCGTTACTCAGGGAAAGGTAAAGTTATATTAATAGGAGCCGAAGGTTCTGTCTTATCGGCTTTTGCTTAGTATGCCTTTGACTTTCTTCTTGTTGAGGAACTGGAATGCTTTAGGTAAGCATGCTGTCAGGTAACTCACGGTAGCTTCGAGAAGAAGTCATTTTTGATGAGGCTGAGTGTGCTGTAGAGGACGAATACGAGCTCGACGGTGCGTGGATGCGTGCACGATGATAACTCCAGCCGATTCCTGTATGCATATCGGCCAATTAGTATATTTTCTCGTGTTGTTGTATCCACCGATTCCTTTCCTGAATAGCCGATTCAAAAGATGACATGCAGCTAATTAGCTATCGATCAACTTCCCTCGGCATGACCCCTTGATACTCAATCGGCTATTTATAGCAGCATGCAAGTAAATCTGAGTTTGGACTTTATCTCTTTGAACATCTCCATGGAAAATCTTCCTTTTATTTATCTCTTCATGTGCATGTCGTGCCATGATATATTTGGAGACCGATACATTCATGCATGATGTATTTGAAGCCATTTTATTTTTAGGAGAAACCATATCAGCCAATTCTATCTTTAGGAGAAGTTCATTAGCTTCTTTAATTGGTTTCTATGTCCCTGCACGGAGCAAATCCACCCATGCATGCTATCTGCGTCTTCGTAGATGTCATGTACACTCAGTTGATCAGCAGCTATCCCGTGCGTACATGTTGAATCGGCTTTGACAATAAAATAGGAATTGTTGTCCCACTGGGCGTGCCAAAAAGTATGTTGACGCAAAACGTGACACCTCACGCCAAGCACACAGCAAGCCGAAAAGCTATAGCTCAATCGGGTGCCCGGAATGTGCTGAATCCGGAGACGTGCCAGTCGGTTTGACCTGCAAACCAACAAGGGAGAAAACTGTGAGATACCTTGGAAACATGCCGGATAAAACCAGACAGTTCCATATGTACGGCTTTGAAAGCAATCACGACGGAACACAGCTTATAGAAGCTGTCTTCAGAGCATGTTATAAAGTCATTCGGCTAGTATGAGAACAGGTTGAGAGCATATTAACTATCGAAGCTGCATTGAAGAGACATGCTTGAGCATATTAACTACCAGACAGTTGCTTGAGATCAGACCCCTCTGTCTTCTTGAATACTCGTTTAATCTGTCACGGTCATTGTCGATTATCTCGGATCGGCTTCTCTTGCCATATTTATTTCCTGAATGGAGTAACCGACCGCTTGGCCGTCTACCGAATGCACTTTGTTAACACAGAATTTTCGCACTATGACAAGTGGGCCAGCACGACGCAGATTCGGAAGAAGTCGCCACCTAAGGGATTCGGCAGATAGCGAACGCGGTCGGCTAACTCAATGTATTCGGCAAGGCTGTGAAAGCAACTAGTCAACGGCGAGCAGGTTCGGCAACGTGACGCTGCGGTCGGCTACCTCAAGCCAAGTCGGTTTGCGTTAGAAGATGACAAATACGGCATGACAAGAAGATTTAGCGATGGGGATCTCGTCATTTTAGTGCATGCCGGTTATTAAAGGAAGCTTGGAGCAAAAGGCATCATGTTTTGATAGTTTCCTAATTTTATCATTGTAATCGTATCCTTCTAGGACTCAGAGAACACCAGGGTATAAATATAAACCCTGAGACTATTGTAAAAAGGGTTCACAATCAATACAACAACCCGGCCCCGTGCCGTCTTCGAGTCCAAGTCGTGTCGTCGTGTTCTTCGAGAGGGGCCATCGATCCGTCGACCTCCGTAAGTTCCGGCAACCTTGTTATCATGTCTAGTATCGTGCGGCGGATTTAGATATGGTGCAAGTAGTCTCGTACGTTAAGCTTAGTATCGTGCGGCGGATTTAAGCTTATGACGGGAGGGTTTTTGCTTATGCCTTGTATCGTGCGGCGGATTGAGTCATGAGTAAAAATAGTTATCGGCTCTGTTAGATTTGGCAATCTGATAGATTCATTAAGTTACCTTGTGTTATATGTTTTGTTATGTTTATTTCATCATAACACTTTTGCCCAATCTAGATACCGTTCGGTTCGGCTTCATCTTTATAGATCTGCTCTGTTCTTTCACGTTTATTATTGAAAAGTCTTTTATGCAGTAGATCTATTGTTCGTAATAGCCGATTGGATCGTATCTGGATTGCCACGTGGTGAGGGTTCATGCATGTTAAGTATGTTTGATCTATGACAAGGCTAGGTGTCGTGCGGCAGGCGCAGGCTTTAGATTAGCTTAGTCATGCTTAGTTGTATGTTCAATCCCCATGGATCCCAACTCGGTTGTACAATCGAGATTGGTTAAGTTTTAACTTATATTTAATACATCATGCAAGTACGATTCTCATGCAAACGTGTTCGGCAACCTGTTATTCACGTAACTCTGTTCATATTGCCGAATAATCTTTAAACCTGTTGACAGATAGCTTTCATAGCTATATGTCGTCGTAAGTGGCTTCAGGGCCGTATATTTTGGAACTGTCTGGTCATACCCGACATGTTCCAGCTTTGTATTTAACAGTTTATCTCCCTTGTTAGTTGCAGGGCAAACTGACTGGCACGCACCGGACTTCTGAGCACCCGGGCCACGTTTGAAGCCAGCTTCTCCGGCTTGCTGTGTGATTGGCACAGTGCGTCACTTTTGGTGCCAACACACTTTTTGGCACGCCCGGTGGGACCCCTTTTTCCTGCAGCGATGGTCGAAGTCACTGAAGCCGAGGCCAGCAACAAGGCGGGGTTCGTGCAGGTGCAGCTCACTGAACTACCCGACGAGTACAGAGAGCAGCAGGTGGATAATGCTTGTGCCGAATTCCAGGCCAAGTGCCTAGAAGCCTTTTCCAAGAACAAAAGCGGAAAGGTTCGCCGTCTGCACGATCTGCCGAAGCCCGTCCAGCTCAACCCGAATGATCCCGGGGAAGCGGAGGCAGTGTTGAAAATGTCTCATATGATCAACGAAGCTGTCTCTGGTGCCATCGGTCGCATGCATGGGGCGTTCTCAACACTTTCCGCACCATCATGATCGCCCAATTCGGCCCCAAGGCCGATGAACTTATGGAGGCCGAGTTTGGCCCTATAGCAGGACCACATCTTTTCAATCTGCCGAATCACCTCAAGGGGCAGGAGCTGCCGGTGAGGAGACCCCGCCTAAGGCTCAATCAAGCGGGATGACCATTCAAGAGAAGCACACGCCAGAAGGCCAGTTGCCGACCATGGGGCAGCTCACGTTCGGCACTAAGGGTCAGCCGCCAGAGTCAACACGCAAGATCTCCCCGCAAACCTATAGGCTCATAAAGGACTACTACGGAAACGGGTACCATGAGATGCTTGAGCCTCACAACATAGAGGGCGCCCCGCATCCAGGATATGGGAAGCCGACGGCCGAAAAAAACCGCCGACTCTAATGTCGATGTCATGCTAGAGAGGATGGCGGATATGATGCAGCGCACTTTCGGCCTGAAGCCTAAGGGCACTTATGCTTACAGGTCTCCGTTCCCCGAATGGTTCCACCGTGTGGCTCTACCTCCCAGAGTCAAAGTGCCGACGGACCTGTCCAAGTTCTCCAGCTTAGACGACACCAGCACGGTGGAGCACGTCAGTCGTTATCTGCTCCAGCTTGGGGAGGCCAATACCGAAGACGCCTTCAGGGTTCGGTACTTCCCGTCGTCACTCACTGGACCGGCATTCGCATGGTTCACGTCACTACCGCCGGGCTCTATTCTCTCTTGGGCGGACTTGGAACAAAAGTTCCATACACACTTCTACACGGGCACCAAGGAGAAGAAACTGGTGGACATCATGTACGTACGCCAGAAGCCAAATGAGACACCGCAGGACTACCTGCGCAGGTTCAGGGAAGTCAAGAGCCAGTGCTTCGGCATGCACCTGCCGGACGATCAGCTTCCACCATTGGCCGTGGCAGGCATGCTCCCGAGCATCAGGGACAAGCTGTTCGGTCAGGAGAGTTGAAGACTTGGGTCATCTCTCCCGCCGGCTGAATGAGATGACTATCCAAGCGCAAGGCTTCCGGAGGGAAGGGCGTTTCCAGAAGGACAATGTCGCGGCGCAGATGTATCAGGCTTTCCTGGACGAAGCCGATGACTATACCGACGCGGAAGATGAGGTGGCCGCTGCAGAGCTCAACTGGGACAAGGAGCCGACCAAGCCAACAAGCAATGGCTGCGCCAGCAGAAGGGGGCATACGACTTCGACGTCACCAAAGCCGACAAGCTCTTCGAGTTCCTGGTTGCCGAAGGAAGAGTCAGGCTACCCCCGGATCACCCGATGCTGCGTCCTGGAGAGGAAGGACAAGAAGTACTGCGGTTTTCATAACACTAACACTCATTCTATTAATGATTGCCGTGTGTTCAGGACGAGGATCCAGAAAGCCATCCAGGACGGCCACATCAAGTTCAATGGCAAGATGAAGATCGATGCAAACCCCTTCTCCCAGAACGCCGTGTTCTTCTCTGCATGAACATGGTAACCCCAGCAGATCCCAGAGGCAAGGGCAAAGTCAAAGTCCTCACCTCCGACAAGGCACGCGAATCTGGCGCAGTGGATCCCGATCGGCAAATCACTGGCGATGAGCTCCGGCAGCGCGCCCAAGCCACGAATAGCCGATACGAGCACGGAGAGTCATCTTCCAGGCGCAGGCCTACCCACAGAGATCTCCTTAACAAATGGCGCCGGCAAAATGAGAAAGAGCAGAGGCGTCTCCAACGCGAAGAGCGAGAACTCGAAGAGGAATACCAGCGTGAAGACGGTCACACGGGAGAGCACCGGTATCGTCTGGAGGAGAGGGCTTACCACAGAGAACAGGCCCATCGTTGGGAACAAGAACACCGCCAAGAGCGGGAGCAAGAGCACTGGGGCTGCCCGTTCTTCCGCCACTGCTGGAACGAAGGCTTGAAACTGCCTGCCGTCAACAACTGCCCCGAATGCAGCGATCAGTACAGGGGGTATAGGCAGGATCGGGTCAACCGCCGTCCCGTTCACGAAAGGTTGGGAGCTCGCATCCCGATGAGCGATCGGCGCCTGAAAACGGAAAGCCCGGGCCGGCAAGCCAAGAGATATGCCGATCGAGAGTGGGTGCACCACCAGGACGACGGCGAGGAGGCACAGCCTCGCCCATATAGGTGGCAAAAGGGGCAGTGGTGCCCACCAGGGCTCAGAAAAAGCCAGAAAAGGAGAGTGCAGCGCCTCCGGAACAGGGAGTTGGAAGAAGCAGCCGCCAATGGGAAGAAGCAAGAATGGCGCCCGAAGGAAAACCAGATGACGCTGACAAGGGCGCTGACGTGGCCATGACTTTCTTCCTTCCCCTGGAGTTCATGGCTCCTGCCGGCCGGAGGGCACAGGACGAGGTGTATTCGGATTCCGACGAGGCCGAGCACGACGAGCTCGCGGCACAGCTCATGTTGTCTCAGAAGGCAGCATTTGACAAGCCAGCCAAGCATCGGCATTTGAAGCCGTTGTATGTCAAGGGGTACGTCAACGGGAAGCCGCTAACCAAGATGTTTGTTGATGGCGGCGCAGCAATCAACATCATGCCTTACGCCACGTTCAGAAAGCTGGGCATGAACGATGAAGACCTGCTCAAAACGGATATGATCTCCGCGACTTTGCCGGCAATCCCTCCGACACTCGGGGGTGCCGTGCACGTGGAACTGATGATTGGATCCAAGACGCTCATTACGACCTTCTTTGTCATTGACGGCAAGGGGGCATATAGCCTGCTTTTGGGCAGGGATTGGATCC
Organism: Coix lacryma-jobi var. lacryma-jobi; assembly: GCA_009763385.1. Taxonomy (NCBI): domain Eukaryota; kingdom Viridiplantae; phylum Streptophyta; class Magnoliopsida; order Poales; family Poaceae; genus Coix; species Coix lacryma-jobi. The sequence continues at coordinate 133,890,875 of CM019828.1, forward strand.
ACGCCAACTGCTGCATACCTTCAACCATGCATCAAATACTCATACAGTGGGTTGGAGATGACATCGAGATTGTCCAAGCTGACGACTCGGTGAGTGTTGCCACCATTGAGCCCACCTACTGGGAATTCGACGGGGTAGACTGCTTCTCCGATCGCGTGTGGGGAGAAGGTCCTGTCAACGTCTACGGCAGGGATCAACAGCCGATCCAAGCAATCGGCTCTCAAAGCTTCTTTTAGATGGACAACCCAACCGACAACAGCGAGGGCAAACTGGGACGTGGTTTCGCGTCGGCCGACAAGTTAGAGGAGGTGGATGTTGGTGATACGAGTAAGAAGAGGCCGATGTTTGTAAGTTCCAGTTTAGACCCTGATTTCAGAATGCAGCTAGTAGATCTTCTAAAAGAGTTCAAAGACTGTTTTGCGTGGACTACACAGAGATGCCCGGATTAGATCGGTCCATTGTTGAGCATAAGTTGCCGATCAAACCTGGATACCGCCCATACAAACAACCTCCGCGCAGGATCTACAAGGAGGAGGTGTTGGCCGACGTGAAAAAGGAAGTGGAAAGATTACTAGAAGCTAACTTCATCGGCCGTGTCGATATGCGGAATGGATCTCCAATATTGTCCCGGTGTACAAGAAGAACGGGAAGATGAGAGTCTGCATCGACTTCAGGAACCTCAACAAAGCCACTCCTATGGACGGTTATCCAATGCCGGTGGCCGATTTGCTAGTAGATGCTTCGGCCGGTTTTGAAATCATAAGCTTTATGGACGGCAACGCAGGTTACAACCAGATCTTCATGGCTGCAGAGGATGTGGCAAAGACCGCCTTCAGGTGCCCCGGCCATATAGGTTTGTTTGAATGGATGGTCATGACTTTTGGTTTGAAAAATGCCGGTGCCACTTACCAGCGAGCCATGAATTACATATTCCATGAGCTGATCGGCAAAATCGTAGAGATCTACATTGATGACGTGGTGATCAAATCCAGAAGCAAAGAAAGACACTTAGCCGATTTAAGGAAGACCTTGGAGTGCACAAGGAAACATGGTTTAAAGATGAATCCAACCAAGTGTGCATTTGGGGTGTCGGCTGGTGAGTTTCTGGGATTCCTGGTCCACAAAAAGGGATCGAAGTCGGCAAGAAGAGCATGGAAGCAATTGATAAGGTAGTGCCGCCGACCAATCTCAAAGAACTTCAATCACTGCTCGGCAAAATCAACTTTGTCAGAAGGTTCATATCCAACTTGTCCGAGCGCGTGCTGCCATTTTCTCCACTGTTGAAGCTCAAGAAAGATCAGGAGTTCGTGTGGGGTGACGTGCAACAAAAGGCTTTCGATGAGATCAAGGAGTACATGAAGGCACCACCAGTATTGGTTCCTCCACAACTCGACAGGCCTTTCAAGTTGTACGTGGCGGCCGACAACCTAACAATAGGGTCGGCCCTCATGCAAGAATTCGAAGGAAAAGAGAGAGTCATAGCCTATCTTAGCCGAAAGCTACTGGACCCCGAAACGAGGTATTCGGCTACGGAAAGTTGTGCTTGTGTGTTTTCTATTCCTGTACTAAGTTTCGGCACTATCTATTGAATGCCGAATGCGTGGTAGTATCAGAGTTTGATGTAATCAAGCACATGTTATCAATGCCGATTTTAAGTGGAAGGATCGGCAAATGGGTTTTAGCCCTTTCTGAATTTGATTTGCGTTTTGAATCGGCAAAGGCTGTTAAAGGCCAGATTATGGCTGATTTCGTCACTCACCATCGTGATTCTAACGCTAACATAGTAACCATTGCCCCCTGGGCGTTGTTTTTTGACGGATCGTCGTGTAGCAAAGGTGGTGGAGTCGGGATCATGTTGATTTCTCCCAAGGGGGCACCTTTCAAATACTCTATACCGGTCGAGTACCCGGTGACTAATAATCAAGCGGAGTATGAGGCATTGCTTCGGGGATTGCGGTTGCTCGTGGACGTTAAGGCAGACGCCGTAGAGATCTTCGGTGACTCGGAGTTGGTGATCAGGCAGCTGACAGGTGAGTACGAATGCAAAAACGACACGCTGCAGGAATATCTCAAAGGTTGCCAAGAGCTCCTTAGACAGTTTCGATCAGCAACCTTGCAACATATTCCTAGGGGGCAAAACGAAGAAGCAAACCAGTTGGCTCAGGCAGCATCCGGGGTATAGGGAGAATCAAAACATTTTTGCACTTGAGGAAGAGCAAACAACCCCAGAAGATGATCAAGCAGTCCCAAGTGATAATCAGGCAATTGAAGACTGGAGAGACAACATTGCCGATTACCTCAGGGACCCATCCAGGAAAGTCTCCCGAAAACTCAGGTACAAGGCTCTTAAGTTCACGCTCTTGGACAATCAATTGTACTACAAATCCATAGATGGGGTTTTGCTTAAATGCCTGAACCAAGACGGGGCTAGGTAGGAAACTGATGTATGAGGTGCACGAAGGCGTATGTGGTGCACACCAGTCGGCTCACCGTATGAGATGGTTAATCAGGAGGACTGGATATTTTTGGCCGACTATGCTCGAAGATTGCTTTGAGTACTACAGAGGTTGTCAGGATTGCCAGCGATTCGGCAATGTGCAAAGGGCCCCAGCATCGGCCATGAATCCGATCATTAAGCCTTGGCCTTTCAGAGGATGGGGCATTGATTTGATCGGCCAAATCCACCCTCCATCTAGCAAGGGACATAAGTTTGTTTTGTTAGCCACGGATTATTTCACTAAGTGGGTTGAAGCCATCCCATTGAAGAAGGTGACATCAGAGAACATGGTGTCCTTCGTCAGGGAGCACATCATTTACCGATTCGGCATCCCTCAGTCCATCACTACCGATCAGGGAACTCAGTTCACTTCCTCAGTTTTGTGGCTTTGCCGAAGGGATGGGGATTAAGCTATATAATTCCTCTCCTTACTATGCACAGGCCAATGGACAGGCAGAGGCTTCTAACAAAATCATGATTAAATCATTCAAAAGAAGATCGAAGAGAAACCTAAAAGGTGGCACTTGGTACTCAACGAAGCTTGTGGGCTTACCGAATGGCTTGTCATGGGTCGACTCAGACGTCGCCATACGAGTTGGTCTACGGGCATCACGCAGTGCTACCATGGGAATTGCAATCGGGGTCAAGACGAGTTACATTGCAGAACGAACGATCTAACCAAGGGAATTATAAAGATTTGATGATGGATGAGCTAGAAGATTTGCATTTGATTCGTCTCAAGGCCTTGGAAAATATTGAAAAGAACAAGATACGCGTTGCTGCAAGTACTACAATCGAAAGTGAAAGAAAAAGGATTCGAAGAAGGAGACTTGGTTTGGAAAATTGTCTTGCCGATCGGTACCAAAGATAAGGCATTCGGCAAATGGTCCCCTAACTGGGAAGGACCTTTTCGAATTCTGAGACGTGCTCCGGGTAATGCGTACATTCTGAAAACCCTCCAAGGAGAAGAGTTTGCTAGGGCAATTAATGGACGTTATCTAAAGAGATTTCATCCTAGCGTGGAGGTCGGTGCATAACGGAATCAAGGACTAGCGGGCGCCGACGGCCGATACAAGGTTGTGTCGCCCTTAGCACAAAAATGGCCAATAGGTTCTATCGCCCTTAGAGCAAAAACAGCCGACACGACATGTGTCGCCTTTAGCGCGAAAAACGCTAAAACAGAGCCAAATGCACGCGGTGCTGTGCAAGGTTCAACGAAGAGGTCGAACACTAGACAAGCACAGAAAGGGAAAACAGATTGTACGCGTGAACATAGCAAAGTAGGACATTGTTCATAAGTTGGGGCGGTACGAAAGTGCAGATCAGTTACCAAGCACCTTGTTGATGACCGTCTGCGGATTGGTGACTGCGGTGAGGGCGTGAGCATGATCCTCGTAGGAGTCCAGAAAATCGTTGATCTGCTCGACGTCCTCCGGACATGCCCCGCCGGGGAAGCCAACCGGCGTCACGGAGAAGTCCTCCTCCGTGCGGACCGTTAGCGCCGACAGCCCCAGCGCCACGCCGTGGTGCACACCTGCAGGGCGACCTGCTCGATGCGGCCGTACACGTTGGCCAGGCGCGCATCGGCGGTGACGCCCTGGGCGTTCACCCGGTCTGCGACGGCGTTCGCTGCCATCTTCAGGCGCTCCAGTTCTTCAGACAACGCTGTGAGCGACAAAATGGAATGGATCGGTTAAAAGATCAACAAGAACGACCGAAAGCAGATCCAAGATTGGGCGTTCATACCCGTGATTGCGTCACAGAACTGCCGGCGCTGGTCTTCCCATTCCAGCTGGTCAATCCCGTACTGCTTCGAGACGGCGGCCAGCTCTTCCCGGGACTCGTCCCGCAGCGCCATGAAGTTCAAGGCGTCGTTGTGGTCGTAGAGGCCGCCGTCGGAGTCCCGGTCCGGGCTCGCCTCCCAAGGATGGGAGTGGTAGGAGAGGCTGTCGGAGGAGCTCGACGAGCCCGATGGTGGAGCCTCTGGCCTCCCGGTGCTGGAGAAGGCCGGGCATGCCCGCCGGCGGAAGAGATAACGGGGACCCTGTCGGCGAGCAGTAACAGAGCGTGAGCGAGGTTTTCAAGAAACTGCCACAAAGGACGTAAGCGAGGAGTCCTACCCGCGCTGACGGAGGCGCCGAGCGCGGCTCCCTTCGGCCTCCTCAGTCGCCGGGCGCTTGCCGCGGTCATCATGGCTCGCCATTGCACTCGGAAAGTTAGGGTTTTCTGGGGCGGGAGCAAGCAAGGAAGCCGAGGCGGCGAGAGTACTAGAGGAGCGAATGCAAGATTGGGGAAAAGGCAGGCCTCCAGGGACGATTTATGCCGAATATCAACCGGCGGATTGGGGTTTTCCTGCTTCCCGAGATGGGCCTCTGCAGTAACGGGCTGTGCAAACCGTCTGGATGCACTCACGTGTTCGGCGGGGAATAGAGCGTCTGGCTTCGGCAAAATTGCCGATTTAGGTGTTCGGGACAAACACTGGCCAGATTGCCGAACAGGTTCACACGGTTAAACACGATGTCATCAGAACGGTAACCGATTGGATGCAAAATACAGATATATTACAAGGAAATGTTCGAGTCATTCTGACACAGGATTACAGAGTCTAAAAGTTCATTACACAGCCATCTCAATTGTTCAAGAATTGATTTATAGCCGCAAGAGTATCGGCTTTGACTTGATTAGCATGCTCCAGTGTCTTTTGGTCCTCCTCTTCGGTGCCTTGTGTCTGTGAAAGCCTCGTGCTAAGTTTGATATCCTCATTGAGCACTGATGACAGCTTGGAAGATGTTGTTTCAATGATGTTCGGTAAACCCGATAGCCGAGAGGTGCATGACTGAATATCAGAGTTGACCTGGGCTAGTTGGACTTCCAATTCAGATCTCTTTTCTTGCATTCTTTCAACTGAGCCTCCAGAGTCTCCTGGGAGTTCTTGGCTTCTTGGAACTGAGTGTACAGATCATTGACTTCCTGGGTGCACTTAGACTTGGCAGTCCGAAGATCAGTGCTTCTGATTGCTCGTTTTACCTTGGCAAAGCAGTCATCCAGTGTAGATACAGCCTCCAGGTGAAGCCTCAGATTTTCTGGAATGTCCTCAGCAATGGGCTCGAGGAAATTTTTAACTTCATCGGCGTCTCTGACTAAGGACAAGATGTCTTGGTTCAGAAAATTTGTTATGTTGCTCAGAACATCTTGGACGAATACCGATGGTCTTTCGGCCGCTGTTCTTTTGCCCAGGAACTCGTTGACATCAAATGCATACTCGGAGGCTGAATTGATGAAAGTCTATGTTGATTTGGACAGGTTAGCCGATCAAGGTAAAGTATGAAGAAAGGATGAAATGAGGAATTAATTCTTACCTGATGAGTCGGCTGATTGATAAGGTCTTGATCTGGTTGAGGACCGGATTGGCCAACAGGGTCTGGAGTTGAACCAATGAAAGTCTCATCGGTCGTGTCATCTGTGAATTATCGATCAGCCGAGGGAGGCAGATCTGCAAGATCTGCTGGTGAAGAGGTAACTGAGGAACGTACCAATGTTAGCATCATCCGGATTCTGGGTGATCATGTCTATTTCCCTGGTGTCTGCATACTCATCTTCCAAGGTAATAAGGACTGGGGGCACTGTTGTTTGAACGTTTTCTTGTTCAGAGGAGGAGGCCTATAGTGACATACAAGCCAATCAAGAATAAGTTAATAATGATGGAAGAGCTAAAACATCTTACCTTTGGAAGAGGTGTGTTCTGCTTGGTCTTGGTGTGCCTAGAACGGGAGGATTCCTCAGTGGCCTTTCTTTTCCCTCCTTTAGCTGAAAAAAGGGTTGATGAAGCTGCTTGGGATTTCATGAACCGAGACAATGAAGGAGCGTTGTGCCCCAGGACAGTGGTTGGACCAGCTTGATGATATTGGATGGGCCTGGTGTCAGGATTGGGTATGAAGTCCTGTGGAAATTTTAAAAGAATTAGAAACCCAAGGATTGAACACTAAAATAGTAGATGACTTGTTATTGTACCTCGCTGTCAGAATTGAAATCTGCTTGGACCTCTAGGCACATGGGGGGACTGGACTGTTAAAAATATGATCATGCCATTCTTGCCACCAGGACTCAAAAAGGGGATGAGCAGACTGAATCAAGTGGAGTGGTACTGGTTGGTAGTCTGGCAGATCTTGTCCCAGCCTGAATACCCGATGGGCCTGCATCCCTATTGTAATCTGCTCTTTGGATTGAATTTGCTCCCTAGGCCTGATGACAGTAGAAAAGATGAGTTTTGGAGGGGCTGTCCACAACCCAATTGCCTGGCTGCTATGTTGGGGTGATAGAACTCATAGGTGTGCTTCACTTGTCTTCCCCTGTTGAATTCGGCTGGTAGAATGCAGGGTTTGATAAATGAGTTGAAGACTCCTGTGGCCATTTCATCTACGCAGCCATCATCAAAGCTGAATTTGATAGGGAAAGTAAGGTTGTCATCCTCCCTGTAAGGTAGCCAGAGTACCTGACTAAAGCCCTTGAAAAATAACTTGAAGAGATTGCCAATACTTTTGTTAATGGTTATAGCAGTGGCTGCTTCCCCATAAGTTTGGCAGGCCTTTTCTGTGGCTTCTTCATCCTCAGCAAAGTTGCTGGAAGGGAAGCTGAGATTGTCCAATGGCACGGCAACTATTTGATGCATATATAGCTGAAGCCACATCTGGACAAACCACCAGGGGCCATTGACACAATCAATTGGTGGTGTCTGACTGTGTCAGCATGAGTGGCATGATACATTTGAGTGGAGGTTTGATGCATCATGTGGTATATGGATCCCAGGAAAAGTTTGCCTAGAGGAATTTGCTTTCCTTTGGACAGTTTGTCAGCCAGTGCAATGTAGTTGAGGGTTGGCTCGTTGGATCTCCCACAGAAGATGAATCTGCACAGCCACATGTTCAGAAAGGCCCTGTGCTCTGTCTCTGCCACTGGGCTTGGCGCTTTGTTGTGGATTTCGACGTACTTCATCCATCCAACGCTGACATCAATGGACCTCTGGGTAATTTTCTCTAACAGTTCATCAGCGTTCATGGTCGAAGTAATATTCAAGCCACTCATCATGAAGACATCAGCTAATGTGATCGTCATTATACCATGGCCAAATACAAAAGCATTGAGGGCATCCGACCAAAAATGAGAAGCTGCTATGAGTAATGGCTCATTTTTGGGCATTTCGGCCAGAGACAGTTCCAGGGCATGATGAATGTCTTGAGTTTCCCAATAGGGACCAAATTTCGCCTGGATTCTTTTATACCAGTTCCTCCAGCCAGTGACCGCAGGCAAAGGCCAGTTCTTGAAGGTGTACCGCCACCTGTTCGCGACGAAATGACTCCATGCTTGAAGGGAATTCTGTTGGTCTCCATACTGATGATGTTGGTTGGATTGGGGTTTCCCATTGGACCCAAGAAGTAGGAATCGGGGTCCGCATCACAAGGAATCAGAATTTCGTCCCTAAAAGCCTAAAAGAAGATATGTGCAAGAAAAGTTAGAAGAACCGAATGCCAAAAGGAGTTGACCGAACGTGTTGAGGGAGAAGTGAGGATTACCTCTGGAATCTCGTCACGGGTTGCCATTACGGAGCTCAGGTGGAAATTGAAACTGTTGGCGATTTGGGGAGAATGCGGAGTTTGAAGCAGTGCCGATCTAGGGCGCGCGGTGGACTAGTGGTCAATTTCAGAACAAATGCCTTTATTCAGAAATTGAGGGGGCATGTGTTAACACAGAATTTTCGCACTATGACAAGTGGGCCAGCACGACGCAGATTCGGAAGAAGTCGCCACCTAAGGGATTCGGCAGATAGCGAACGCGGTCGGTCTAACTCAATGTATTCGGCAAGGCTGTGAAAGCAACTAGTCAACGGCGAGCAGGTTCGGCAACGTGACGCTGCGGTCGGCTACCTCAAGCCAAGTCGGTTTGCGTTAGAAGATGACAAATACGGCATGACAAGAAGATTTAGCGATGGGGATCTCGTCATTTTAGTGCATGCCGGTTATTAAAGGAAGCTTGGAGCAAAAGGCATCATGTTTTGATAGTTTCCTAATTTTATCATTGTAATCGTATCCTTCTAGGACTCAGAGAACACCAGGGTATAAATATAAACCCTGAGACTATTGTAAAAGGGTTCACAATCAATACAAACAACCACCCGGCCCCGTGCCGTCTTCGAGTCCAAGTCGTGTCGTCGTGTTCTTCGAGAGGGGCCATCGATCCGTCGACCTCCGTAAGTTCCGGCAACCTTGTTGTTGGCGCAAAAAGTGGCGCACTGTGCCAATCACATAGCAAGCCGGAGAAGCTGGCTTCAATCGTGGCCCGGGTGCTCAGCAGAAGTCGGTGCGTGCCAGTCAGTTTGCCCTGCAACTAACAAGGGAGAAAATTGTTAAATACAAAGCTGGAACGTGCCGGGTAGACCAGACAGTTCCAAGATGTACGGCCCTGAAGCCACTTACAACGAACATATGCCTATGAAAGCTATCTTGCCAACAGGTTTAAAAAGATTATTCGGCAATATGAACAAAGTTACGCGAATAACAGGTTGCCGAAACACGTTTGCATGAGAATCGTACTTGCATGATGTATTAGATATAAGTTAAAACTTAAACCAATCTCGATTGTACAACCGAGTTGGGGTCCATGGGGATTGAACATACAAACCAAGCATGACTAAGCTAATCTAAAACCTGCGCCTGCCTGCCCGACACCTAGCCTTATCATAGATCAAAACATACTTAACATGCATGGACCCTCTCCACGTGACAATCCAGATACGATCCAATCGGCTATTACGAACAATAGATCTACCACATAAAAGACTTTTTCAATAATAAACGTGGAAGAACCAGAGTAGATCTATAAAGATGAAGAACCGAACCGAACGGTATCTAGATTGGGCAAAGTGTTATGATGAAATAAACATAACAAAAACATAACACAGGGTAACTTAATGAATCTATCAGATTGCCAAATCTAACAGAGCCGATAACTTTTTCTACTCATGACTTAATCCGCCGCACGATACAAGGCATAAGCAAAAACCTCTCCCGTCATAAGCTAAATCCGCCGCACGATACAAGCTTAACGTACGAGACTACTTGCACCATATCTAAATCCGCCGCACGATACTAGACATGATAACAAGGTTGCCGGAACTTACGGAGGTCGACGGATCGATGGCCCCTCTCGAAGAACACGACGACACGACTTGGACTCGAGGACGGCACGGGGTCGGGTTGGTTGTATTGATTGTGAACGTCTTTACAATAGTCCCAGGGTTTATATTTATACCCTGGTGTTCTCTGAGTCCTAGAAGGATACTTTACAATGATAGAATTAGGAAACTTATCAAAATATGATGCCTTCTACTCCAAGCTTCCTTTAATAACCGGCATATACTAAAATGACGAGATCCTCATCGCTAAGTCTTCCCGACATGCCGTATTTGTCGTCTTCCAACGCAATCCGACTTGGCTTGAGGTAGCCGACCGCAGCATCACGTTGCCGAATCTGCTCGCCGTTAACTAGTTGTTTTCACAGCCTTGCCGAACACATTGAGTTAGCCGACCGCATTCGCTGTCTGCCGAATCCTTCAAGCGGCGGCGTTCGCCGAATCTTCACAGTGACGGTCCACTTGTCATAGTGCGAAAATTCAGTGTTAACACTTGTTATCATGTCTAGTATCGTGCGGCGGATTTAGATATGGTGCAAGTAGTCTCGTACGTTAAGCTTAGTATCGTGCGACGGATTTAAGCTTATGACGGGAGGTTTTTGCTTATGCCTTGTATCGTGCGGCGGATTGAGTCATGAGTAAAAATAGTTATCGGCTCTGTTAGATTGGCAATCTGATAGATTCATTAAGTTACCTTGTGTTATATGTTTTGTTATGTTTATTTCATCATAACACTTTTGCCCAATCTAGATACCGTTCGGTTCGGCTTCATCTTTATAGATCTGCTCTGTTCTTTCACGTTTATTATTGAAAAGTCTTTTATGCAGTAGATCTATTGTTCGTAATAGCCGATCGGATCGTATCTGGATTGCCACGTGGTGAGGGTTCATGCATGTTAAGTATGTTTGATCTATGACAAGGCTAGGTGTCGTGCGGCAGGCGCAGGCTTTAGATTAGCTTAGTCATGCTTAGTTTGTATGTTCAATCCCCATGGATCCCAACTCGGTTGTACAATCGAGATTGGTTAAGTTTTAACTTATATTTAATACATCATGCAAGTACGATTCTCATGCAAACGTGTTCGGCAACCTGTTATTCACGTAACTCTGTTCATATTGCCGAATAATCTTTAAACCTGTTGACAGATAGCTTTCATAGCTATATGTCGTCGTAAGTGGCTTCAGGGTCGTATATTTTGGAACTGTCTGGTCATACCCGACATGTTCCAGCTTTGTATTTAACAGTTTATCTCCCTTGTTAGTTGCAGGGCAAACTGACTGGCACACACCGAACTTCTGAGCACCCGGGCCACGTTTGAAGCCAGCTTCTCCGGCTTGCTGTGTGATTGGCACAGTGCGTTACTTTTGGTGCCAACACTCTTCTCATTGCTCGTTGGGTCCACCTGTCATCTTCTTAATGTTGACCAAAATCCAATGTTAACAACATCTTTTTCATTATCTTCAATAACTGCCCAAATGCCTTGTCGGATGTACCATTCTTTGCCTTCCATTGCAGCAGTTCCAGTGTAGTACCCAGCTTTTTTTTTTGGCTATCTTCAGCAGTGGGATATAGCAATTTCCTTTGATCCTCTAGCATGCGCTCGAACTTGACCTTCTCCTTGTCACTTTCACATTCTCTTTGTGCATCACGAATGGCATCACCAAGAGCATCAACATCAGCTGCCACATCTTCTGTCGCTGTCGCGTCTTCTTCACCATCTCCTCCCCACTGCATCATCATCAAGGCACCATACTGAGCAATAATATCAGCGTGGGCCAATTCTTCTTCACCTTCTTCACCATCATCCATTACAACCCCCTTTCTCCATGCTTCGTCCAACAAATATAGTTTGTTACGAAACCCGACTTCAACAAATGCGTATAAAGAGTCCTTGGGCATGAATATTCCTTCAAATTCTTGCAGACGGCACATGGGCAGCACATAAAACCATCCTGCTTGTTTGCCTCAGCCACAGGTAAGAAATAGTGCACGCCAGCAATGAACTCTTTGGAGCGGCGATCGACATTATACATCCAATTGCGTGACAACATCTGCATTAAATATTACAACCATGCACTTAGTAGTTTCTCATATTATTGCACAACACTCATGACATCACATGATTGATTAATTAAAGCAAGCTTGACTACAACGAAGACTATCGCAGCTAGCACTAAAAAAACTAAAAATAAATGCACTTAAGCAACATAATTAGTTCGCGTCCGATCCCAACAAAAATAGACAGATCATTCGCTTCATCAGCATGGATGGGCTGCTGCCGCTGACTCACTGCCTCATCACCTTCAACGACAACCTCTTGTGCAACAGAATTTCGTAAGTGCTGAACGTACTCTTCCTCCCAGTACCAACCTTTACATCCGCCGGTGCCCTCCCACTGCAATTAGAACAAAGAATAAGAAATTTAAAAACACATCATCAAGCAAAACCGATACGAATGAACCATATTAATTAAATGCGGGTAAATGATAACCCCCCTCATGGTCCGAACACTTATAGAATATACGACCCTTGTTGATTCCCTCTTTTTTCACTCGGTACTCCTTCCTTCACTTCTCTGCTTACACTCGCCGCAAGCAATGAGAGGAAGATCCGGCCGCAAACGCTTCGGATCCCGATGATGAGAGGCTGAGGACCCCGGTCACGGTTGCCATCTACTATATCCATGCTCATTTTTAAACTATTACATGCAAATTCCTAATTTTCTAAACAATTATAAATAAAAAAGACTCTAAATTTATCTATTTGTTTAGATAATCGAAAAATATGATATAACAATACCAATTTCCACATTGTCTACTGTCTATATTTATTGTTGCAAACTATTATAAATTCCATATTTTTCTAAAGAAAATAAACTAAAAAGAAACTAAAATTCAATATTACTCGTCTTGTATAAGTATGAAATATAGAATGGATACTAACTAGCAGTAAAAACTATCAAGTGATTGTGATGAACCAATTTAAACTACTCAACTCTCTATGCTTGTTCTGGCAAACAATATATGTTTTAATTAAATTCCTCTCATATATTCAAAAGACATGGTAGGAGATGAAAATAGTTACCTCTAAACGCAAAGAGACGATGACAGAGTCGAAGAAGATCACCAATTGACGCCGGAGACGAAGAACAATGAAGAACAAGCAATAGCAACAGCAAGAACAAGCAAGAAGCTCACTGAAATTTGAATGTCTCTAGCTCGGGGGAGGAAGAAGTTGGCTGGTTAAAAACTGGGGAGCTTTAGTCCCGGTTTGTACTAAAAACTGGGGCTAAAAGGTGATCATTTATCCCGGGGCAAGCCACAAACCGTGGCTAAATCTTTAGTCCCGGTCCTTGGCACCAACCGGGACTAAAGAGTGCCCTTTAGTCCCGGTTGGTAACACGGACCGGGACTAAAGGGTCCCTGCCCCAACAGCTCTGCGCAATAGCCGTTGAGGCAGACCCTTTAGTCCCGGTCCGTGTTACCGACCGGGACTAAAGGGTCTATTAGTCCCGGGCGGCAAAAACGCCGAGACTAAAGACGATTTTGAGAATCGGCCAAAGACCCTGTTCTGTAGTAGTGGCAAATACTAAAAAAATAGATCTCTGGCCTATTTACTTTGGATTTTAGTGTTTAATGATCAACACAACTAAATTGGACTAATGTGTTTATAAGTATATGTTTTGTAGTCCAATAGATTGCATAGCGGACTTGGACCAAGAATAGAACATGAAGAATTGATAAACACCCAAAAGAAGACACTAAAAGGATGTGTGATCAATCTAGAAGTGAAGCTAGGAGTTCAATACGCAAAGATTAAGAAGGCCGAACCAAGAAATGAAAAAAAATTGAAATCGCAAAAGGCGAGACAAAGATGTGAATTGAAATCTCATGATTTTTCATGATTTTTGATCAGCTCAAATTGATGTCACCAGTTCAGACTCATAAAGATTTTCATTAGCTTTCCAAAAACTTTAAGATGATCAAAATCGAAGTTTGGAGCCAAAAATCACGCCCAAAATATAAGCTCAGGACCATGTGAACAGTAACCGTCACGACCATTCTTCCTCGATCTTGAACCAGTGAAGAGCTCATGACTGCATGCACTCCGAGTCTGGATGCCAAGATTCGCTCTAAAATAATTTCCATTAGTTCAAGGCTATAGAGCTTTTTATTAGCTTCCAAAAAAAGTCTAACATCATCGACGACGGACTTCGAACATAAAAGTTATACCCAAAATACGAGCAAACTTTATATGGTAGAGTCCGGACCCTCAGTCCGGAGGCATGCCCAGAGGTTCCAGAGAGTGTTTTTTTTTTTGGCTCTGGACTCGGTCCAGCTGGAAGCTCGAATGTGTTAATAGGTGTTGGAAGGGAACTAGACCAAGGAAGAATGGTCTGGACCAACCGTCACGAGTTGGTGCTTCAAATGGGTATCCGCGGTTCTCCTCTAATTCAATTTAAAGAATTAACTAGACAATTTCTCTCCTCATTTTTACAATCTAGTTCATTTAGTTGAACTAGGGAAGAACCGCGGATAACCATTTGGAGCACCGTCTCCATCCTTAGTCACGACCAATGAATGGTAGGGTCTTGAGTTACGCAGATTTACAACTTTTATATTTACATTGTTATCTCGGTCATGTGCTTTAGCTTTTCTAGCTTAGTTTTTTTTTGCTACTCCTTTCCTAGCTTAGTTGATAGGATTGGAACCTAAGTTGCATAACTCTTTTACGATAGAGATAGCAACACACCTAGGAAAACCATAGTTGCACATTTAGATAGACTAATATCTTTTATAGGTTTTGACTAGATGAAAATTAGAGGTCATAGTTACAAGTAGATTTTAAGGATCCTAATACACCCCGTGGTCTTAGGCGTTAGTGTCCTTACACACTTTAGACACTAGTGACTTTAGGATAAAGTTGTTAGAGTAGCTACACTACATGCGAGCATTTTTTATTCTCCCCCAACTTTCTAAAGTTGTTTTTTTAGTTTCTTCTACAAAACAGACCCTGATGAAACAACTTTTATCTAGAAGCTGTTTTTAGCATCTCTCTCATGCATGGTTTTCCAGACGAAGCTGAAAACAATAGCTTTTCTCAGCTCTCTCTGTTATCTTCCCTAAGAAGTTATTTTACCAAACATTTTGAAAACAACTTTAGCGTTTCATGGAACCAAAACAAAAATTCTTCAATAATGAAGTTGAGCTCTATCAAATAAACCCAATGTTAAGATGAGAATATACAACTATATTATATTACATGTTGTCATTAGCTTACAGTAAAAAGGTCAAAGATGTACTCAACAATAGCCCATAGTGATAATCTGGTTAGGTCTCCACAAAGACAGTAGCAGTTGATTCTAGTTGACCGCCGAGCTTAATTTCTCTACGGCAGGTCGGCCACTTCCTGGTGTTCTTGTGAAACGCATGGCCACTGCTACACCTATATCAGCCAAAGTGGAGTTTGTCCCCCACCTTTGATGTTATACTTTATAGAAGTGGGGTCCACATGGTAAACTACCATTTTGTTTCGCTTTGGCCACAACGTTTCACGCTTACTCTAGGTATACTTGTTTCAAACCTTTGATGTCCATACTACATACGCTACCCTCGTCGTTCGATCCCGCGGCACCACCACGACACCACATGTATGTCTTGGATCTAATGTTCATGGTATTCTTGTGAAAGACATGGCTTCTGCAACACTTAAAGTCACCTTGGAGCTTAACTCCCGCCTCTGATGTCATAGTTTTAGAAGTGGGATCACATGGTCAACTACCCATTTTGCATTGGTTTGGCCCCAATAGCTTCACTCTTCCTCCGGGTATACTCATCCAAAACCTTTGATATCCACAGTCTGCAACCATACTCTCGCCATCTGATCCCGCAACTCCGCCATGACGCTACATGTATGTCTTGGAGCTAATGTTCAAGGTGTTCTTGTGAAATGCAGGACCACTGCTACACCTACAGGCCACTGTGAAGCTTATTCCCCACTTATGATGTCATACTTTTATAGAGTGGGGTCACAGGGTGAACTACCCATTTTGCTTCGGTTTGACCACGATGTTTCACACTTTCTTCTGGTACACTTGTCCTAAACCTTCCATATCCACAGTCCACATCATGCTCTCGCCATTTGGTCTGATGGCACCACCACGACACCACAGGTATGCCTTGAGGCTAACGTTCCAGGTGTTCTCGTGAAACACACGACCACTGCTATACCTACAAGCCACTATGGTGCTTATCCCCCACCTCTAATACCATACATTATAGATGTGGGGGCCGCCACATATGGCCACAACATTTTACGCTTCTTCCTGGTATACTCGTCTAGAACCTTCCATATCCACAGTCCACCATGATGCTCTCGTCATCCTAACACCGCCACGACGCCACACGCATGCCTGCCTGTCACACCCGGTTTTATGAACAAAACCAGGTATACACCATATGTGAGCCCAGGAAGTCAAATCTCACATATAGTCACAAATAAAGGGTAATATCGAAAGACAATGCTCTTATATAACGTATATAAAACAAAAGAACATAACCTTAAAGAGCAGACAGCGGAAAGACACTCCGATCTTCAGATGGAGACACCAACTTCACAGGGACAACTGACTGGTTGATCACAAGCCTAACTTCTCCAACTCTTGCAGTCTGGTACCCATCCGGGATTTTTCCAAAGTGTTGAAAAGTAAAACAAGCATAAGTACATCTCGTACTTAACAAATATAACATGGGGTTCATGAGGCTCAAAAGGCTGACACTGGTTTAACTGCATTAGCTTTTAGTTGGCATAATTTTAGCATTAAGTAGCATCAAAGTATAACCATCCCAATTTAAACATATGATCAAGTAAACATGTATTCATTGAATAAATATCATCATCATTATTACCATTATTTATAGCAACACTATACCATAAGAATTCCAGGCCGCTCGTAACCGTGAGCACGGCTGATATATCAGTTTTACACTCTGCAGAGGTTGTACACTTTACCCGATGAGTAGTGATTCCCATATGGCGGGGTTTGCAAGGCCCACATCACACTTCCAAGGTGCACGGCAGGGTTCACTGCGCAGCCTTTCAAAGGTTCGTCTAACAAGTTAGGGCCGCTAGGTCTTAAGGCAAGGGGATGTAGAGCCCTCCTTCCAGGTGGCACAATAACACGCAGCCTATACACACGTGGACAGAAGCCGCACTATACCCGTCTCGGCAAGCGCCTTATGCGCCCTTTCGGGTAACCACTAACAAGCTAGAAAAGGTTCTCATACTGAGCTAAGGTCAGAGCCATATAACTCCCATGGTTGCACTGTAGTCCCGGGTGATCCCTTATAGCAGTTCCTAAACCATGTTGCTATAAAAGTCATATTTTAACATGTCACATATAACATTAAAACAAATTTACATGATCATAGTTTAAGTTGAGCACTAGCATCAAGCTATCCAATGCATACCCATGGTTATCAAGGTACAAGATCAAACATCTAGGATAAATCTATATAGGCATCAAGGTAGACACATGCAATATGAAAGTTATGGTGAATTAAGGTTATTAGGACATCAAGGAGGATCCCATGCTATACTTGCCTTAAACTCAAGATCCTTCTTCTGTTGACTCGTAGACTTCCAAAGATTGACGCTTGATCACGATCTCTTGATCACTAACTCTTCCTCTTGATCACCAACGTAAACTCACAGACTGGACATACGATCATAGGACACCACACAAGCATCCAAAGGCAGTCATGCAAAGCAAATATAGCCTATGATTAGAACAATACACCAATAAATAAATAAATAAATAAATAAATAAAGAGTTTTGAAAACTGATCTACGATTCGCTATGAACACACAGACGCGAAAATCACGCTAAACGGAGTTTTAACGGAAAAGATATGAACTAAACAAGATTAAAGACACTAATTACTAGATTAGATTTAACTCAAATTTTAATTACAGAAAACAGTGGTGAAAGTTATATATTTTGAAAGAACTTTTCGAAACGAATCTAACGCAAGTTGAACGGGCTAAATCGGAGTTAAAACAAAGAAGTTATAAGCATTTAAATCCAGTGGCAAAACCGTAAATAAATTGAAATTGATTTTGCAGATTTAAATAAATAAAACGAAATTGAAATTCGGATGGACTGCGCCTCGTTTAGGAGAAAACGCAGGGGCTAGATTGAAAGTTTCCGCGGACTCATTGAATAGGATCGACTGGACTGCGGGTTGAGATCTGAAAGTTGTAAGGGCCTTTTTGCAAAGTAGCACCCTAAGGGGTATCGGCCTTTTATGTGCGTTGGATCTGAGATGGAGGGCGCAGATTAGATTGAGGAGGGTTCGGCGGCGCTGTCGCCGGAGCTGAGGCGGCCGCGGTGGCGCCATCGCCGGAGACGGCGGCGCTTTCGTTTTCCGCGCTATAGGGCGGTAGAGACCACGGGAGGGGCATCAATCGGACGAGGGGCTCATGGCGACCTCACCTGATACAAAGATGTTGACAGAGAGACTCGGTGACGGCGGATTGCAAGATTCGGCGGCGGTGACTCCTCTGCAAACGACGGCGAAGAATTAGAGCATGAAACAATGGAGAAAAAGGAGGGAAAAGTGCTTGGTTGGCTTCGGGAGATCGAGACGGAGCTTGGGGTACCATCGGAGGGCGATGGAATTTGCCAAAACGCTGAGTAGGTGGCGGCGGGATCTATGGAGCGTCGGAGCTTGTGGCTATAGCAGATTAGGGCACAAGGGTTCGGGTTTTCGGGAAAAGGAGAGGCGGTGAACACTGGGGAATCTTATAGGGGCGCTCGGAGTGCTCGGCAAGGCAGGGAGAGGCGAGCTCGTTGCGACGGCGGACTCGGAGAGCAGAGTCCCAGTCGGACTTGAGGTAGGGGAAGACACCACTGACAAGGTGGACCCACCTGTCATTGAGAGACATTGCGGGACCGTTCGTCAGTCAAACAGAGAGAGAAGGGGAACGCCTGCGCGGGCCGGCGCTCGCTGCTCGGCTGATTTTTTCGGTTGCGGGCCGCGCGGGAAACGGAGGGGAAGTGTTGGGCCGCCGAGCTGAGGAGAGAAGGGCGCGGGCCGGCTGCTGGGCCGGAACTTGGGCCGTGCAGGAGGAGGGGAAAGGCCGGAGGGGGGGAGGAACAGGCCTTCGGGCCAGAATCAAGGAAGGAGTGAGGGAGAGAAATAAAATGCTTTTCATTTTTGATTTCAGACTTTCAAGGGGATTTTCAAAAGGGATTTGACTCATTTTGAATTCCTTGATGTTTGATTTGGATCTTTGAGAAAAGAAAGTTTTTGAAACTTTGAACTTTTCCAAACTTTTGAAAAACAAACAAAACCTTTATTCATTGTTTAAAATATTTCCAAACCATTTTTAACTCAATTTGGATTTTAACCAAAACCACACATCACAAAAACTCAAATGCACCAACATGAATGCACAAACATGTTTCTAAACCCTAGGATAACTTTTAACTTAGAGAAAATTTTTATTTACCTACATTTTATGAGCACAGAAATTCATAAATAAATCATTTCAACTCCAATTTCAGAAATGCAAATTTCAGGGTGTGACACTGCCTTGGAGCTAACGTTCTTGGTGTTCTTGTGCGTGCATGGCCACTGCTACACCTACAAGACACCATAGAACTTACAGCCTCTGATGCCATACCTTATAGCATTGGGTCACATGGTCAAGTACCCATTTTTCTTCGGTTTGGACAAAATGGTTTCACATTTCCTCCTGTTATACTCATCCAGAACTTTCCATAACCATAGTACACACGATGCTCTCGTTGTTCGATCCCGCGACACCGCCATGACGCCACAACTATGCCTTGGACCTAACATTCCTGGTGCTCTTGTGAAATGCACGACCACTGCTATAGCTACAAACCACTGCGGAGCTTATCACCCACCTTTGATGCCATACTTTATAGAGTGGGCCACACAGTCAACTTTCCATTTTGCTTCGGTTTAGCCACAATGTTTCGCACTTCCTTCTCCATATCCACAGTCCACACGATGTTCTTACCATCCTAGCCTGTAACACCACCACCATGTTGCATGTATGCCTTGGAGCTAACATCCCGAGTGTTCTCGTGAAAGCATGGCCACCGCTACAGCTACAACCCACTGTAGAGCTTATCTGCCTCCTCTAATAATGCCATACTTTATAGAGTGCGGCCACATGGTCAACTTTTCATTTTGCTTTGTGGCTTCCATAACATTTTCATGCTTCCTCCTCCATATCCACAATCCACATGACACTCTCGCCGTCCGAGCCCGCAACACCACCATGACACTGCATATATGCTTTGAAGCTAACATCCCGGGTGTTCTCGTGAAAGCATGGCCACTGCTACAGCTACAAGCCATCGTAGAGCTTATCCGCCGCCTCTAATAATTCCATACTTTATAGAGTGGGGCCACATGGTCAACTTTTCATTTTGCTTTGTGGCTTCCATAACGTTTTCATGCTTCCTCTCCTCCATATCCACAATCCACATGACGCTCTCGCCGTCCAAGCCCGCAATACCATCACGACACCGTACGTATGCCTTGGAGCTAACATCCTTGGTGTTCTCGTGAAATTCATCGCCACCACTACACCTACAAGCCACCGTAGAGCTTATGCCCCACCTCTAATGCAATACTTTATAGGGTGGGGCCATTTGTAGCTTCCATAACGTTTCACGCTTCCTCCATATCCACAATCCACACGATGCTCTCGCCATCCGAACCCGCAAGCCTCTAATGCCATACTTTATAGAGTGGGGCCATTTGTAGCTTCCATAACGTTTCATGATTCCTCCATATCCACAATCCACATGATGCTCTCGCCAACCGAACCCGCAACACCACCACGACAGCGCACGTATGCCTTGAAGCTAACATCCCTCGTGTTCTCGTGAAACGCATGGCCACCTCTACACCTACAAGCCACTGTGGTGCTTATCCCCCGCCTCTAATACCACCATACTTTATAGAAGTGAGGCCACCACATTGTCAGCTAGTCGTTTTGCTTCGGTTTGGCCACAAAGGGTTCACACTTCCTCCTCCATATCCACAATCCACATGATGCTCTCGTCGACCGAACCCGCAACACCACCACGACACCGCACGTATGCCTTGAAGCTAACATTATATCCCTAGTGTTCTCATGAAACGCATGGCCACCGCTACACCCACAAGCCACCGCGGTGCTTACCCCCCGCCTCTAATACCACCATACTTTATAGAAGTGAGGCCACCACATTGTCAGCTACTCGTTTTGCTTTGGTTTGGCCACAAAGGGTTTACGCTTCCTCCTCCATATCCACAATCCACACGATTGTCTCACCGACCGAACCCGCAACACCACCATGGCACTGCACGTATGCCTTGAAGCTAACATTATATCCCTGGTGTTCTCGTGAAACGCATGGCCACCGCTACACCAACAAGCCACCGCGGTGCTTATCCCTTGCCTCTAATACCACCATACTTTATAAAAGTGAGTCCACCACATTGTCAGCTACTCGTTTTGCTTTGGTTTGGCCACAAAGGGTTTATGCTTCCTCCTCCATATCCACAATCCACACGATGCTCTCATCGACCGAACCCGCAACACCACCACGGCACCACACGTATGCCTTGAAGCTAACATTATATCCCTGGTGTTCTCGTGAAACGCATGGCCACCGCTACACCTACAAGCCACCGCGGTGCTTATCCCCTGCCTCTCATACCACCATACTTTATAGAAGTGAGGCCACCACATTGTCAGCTACTCGTTCTGCTTCAGTTTGGCCACAAAGGGTTCACGCTTCCTCCTCCATATCTACAATCCACATGATGCTCTCGCCGACCGAACCCGCAACACCACCACGGCACCGCACGTATGCCTTGAAGCTAACATTATATCCCTGGTGTTCTCGTGAAACGCATGGCCACCGCTACACCTAGAAGCCACCGCGGTGCTTATCCCCCGCCTCTAATACCACCATACTTTATAGAAGTGAGGCCACCACATTGTCAGCTACTCGTTTTGCTTTGGTTTGGCCACAAAGGGTTCCCGCTTCCTCCTCCATATCCACAATCCACACGATGCTCTCGCCGACCGAACCCGCAACACCACCACGGCACCGCATGTATGCCTTGAAGCTAACATTATATCCCTGGTGTTCTCGTGAAACGCATGGCCACCGCTACACCTACAAGCCTGCGGTGCTTATCCCCCGCCTCTAATACCACCATACTTTATAGAAAGTGAGGCCGCCACATTGTCAGCTACCTGTTTTGCTTCGGTTTGGCCACTGCACAAAGGGTTCACGCTTCCTCCTCCTATACTCGTCCAAAACCTTCCATATCCACAGTCTACACGCCATCGGATCCCGCGGCACCACCACGGCGCCACAGGTATGCATGCCTTGGAGCTAACATTCCTTCCAAGACCTCCTATATTGCGTGCGTGTGTTGTCTATTTAAACCTCTCGTCGGCAGTCGGGACCGGCCACTGGCACAAGCACCGCACCGTGGATCAGGCAATCAGCCACGTAACTTACAAGCCTCGAAATTCCCAAACAAAGCTCGTCCTTCGCAAGCTGCCGGCCCGTCCCGTCGTCGATATGGCGGACAATAACGCTGCTGCGGCGGTGAAGCCGGCGACGAGGGCGTACGTGACGGTCCTGGCGAACGACGACGGCGCCGACGACCGCTTCGAGGGCGTGGTGGGGTTGGCAAAAGGCCTTCGCGACGCCGGCGCGGCCTACCCGCTGGTGGTGGCCGTGCTGCCCGACGTGCCGGAGTCCCGCCGCCGCGTCCTCGTGGATGAGCTCGGCTGCGTCGTCCGCGAGGTCCGGCCCGTGTACCCGCGCGAGTACAGCAAGCTCCGCATCTGGGAGGTGTGTGTGTATATAACCATCGATCTCATGAGCTCATGATCCGCACAAACTACTTCACTAGTTCGAGGAGCTAGGTAGCGTAATTAATCCTGTGATGGTATATATATATATGCATGGTGTTCTGGATCGCTCAAATTGCTTGACGCCGTCGTCGTCATCGCGCATGCAGTTCGTGGAGTACGAGCAGATGATGTACCTGGACGCGGGCTGGGAGGAGTCGCTGGAGGACATGGACGAGCTGTTCGAGCCGAACGACGACCCGCCGCCGGTGCCCTGCGTCGACGCCGAGATGTTCGTGTTCAAACCCAGCATGGCCACCGCCAGGCTCCTTCTCCACGGGCTCGCCTTCATAATGATGCCGCGCACCCTCCTCGCCGATCAGCGGACAGCCAGAATTGCCTTCGCCCACGGGGTCGCCTTCGGGATGAGGTCGACGCGCTCGCGCACCGCCGTCGCCGATCGTCGTCGTCAGCAGCAGGCGGCCAGCTGCAGGTGAGAGAGACTGAGAGTAGTAGGATCGGCCGTCGTCGAAGCGATTTGACGATTTATCGGCAATCGGCATCGGCCGGCGTGTGTCCATGCTTAAGATTCGCAGTGTTCTCGGATGATAATCTTGGACCGGATTTTCCACCCTAGCTACATGGTGTTTGTTTGTTGCTGATTGAACATCGATCTGTTTATTATTGCAGCTGCAGCCAACAAATCAATGACGGCCCCACAACAGCCAGGCTACTGATGACATTCTTCGTGGCGTTCCTTGCTGTTGTCAACATCACCATGGCTGTGATGGATCACTGGCGTCTGACCAGGGGGACATGAAAAGGCCTGGCCGCCGGCCTGTTTCGTTGGAAGTCCGCTGCATGCCATGGCCCTTTGTTAGGTCCCCTGTTCATGAGAATTATAAGTCACTTTGATCTTTTTACTTTTATTAGAAGCCATAGGGGAGATGGGAAATGAGTAATAATTGGTGCCATGTAAATCATTTCCTGTCGGTGTTTCGACCCCGGGGTATGACACCAACTAGTAATATGATCGTGTGCTCTCTTTCTGGATGGTGATGCAAGATGACACAAGGATTTATCCTGGTTCGGGCAAAGAAGGCCCTACGTCCAGCGAGGGGAGGAGCTTCTTGTATTACTTGCACCTAAGTGCTTGTACAGGGACAATACAAGCTCAATGAGCGTGGACGAGAGTATAGACTCGCCTGTGCGTTGTGTGTACTCGTGTGTGAGTTATGCAGACTTGTGAAGACCTGTGTAGTCGTGTCTCGCCCCCTGCGCGAAGGGCCCTGGTGTCCTCTTTTATAGACTAAGAGGAGACCAGGGTTACACAGGAGCGGCATGTATAACGCCCAATACGGCGGAGGGTAGGAAGTCCGTCTTGTCGGGGTCACTGGAGCCGGCGTGGGTGTTGCTGTTGAGGCGTCCTTGAAGCGTGGCCTCCATTCTGGGCGCGGACGTGGAGGCGTGGCGACGTGGAGGCCGTGCAGCGCCCATTCCGGCACGTACAGGACGTGGCAGGGCGCCTCCGAGTCTTGAGGTACCTGTCCTCCAATAGCATGAAAGCAGTTAGGACTCGAGGGGCGCGGAGCCGTCCTCGGGGTGGCGCCTACGGGGGGCTCGAGTCCCCGCAGGTATGGGCAAGTCCCGGATAACCCGGCCGTACAGCGGGAATCCAGGTCTCGAGATGTGGCTCGAGCCTGCTACAGTGCAGGGTATGGCCTAACAGTGCTGTACTTGTGCCTTTTTGCCCATGCTTGCGGTGAAAAAGGAGGCTTGACTCTGGCTCTGGTTCACTGTGGCACACGTTATGTTCCAGAGGATGTGACCGGAGTAGGTGGACGCATTAATTGCGCAGTATGGGGCCGGTATCCAATGTCTGGTGCTGCTCGAGGGGGTATGACGTGTCTCGAGGGATAGGTTTTCGTGTTAGAGAGGTTCGAGGTCCCCATGTTGGTCTCGAGGGACGGTGCACGGCTGTAGCGGGCTTGAGGTCTACGTGCCAGGGCTCGAGAGGTAAGCTACCATAATGCGGTTGGTAAGGCTTTGGCGGGCCCGGGCTTCTGGGCAGCGGGCTGGCGTTGTAGGCCTCGAGGGGTTGGACTAGTTAGGTCTCTTATTAATTGGTGCTCTAGGTTTAACTTATTTGTTTTGCGTTGATTGGGGGTACCCTTTTGTGGTCCCCGACAGTAGCCCCCGAGCCCTTGTTCGAGTGCTAGCACTCGAGCAGGGGCTCCTTACCGGGATCTCGAGGGTTAGCTAACTGATTCTCGAGGGTTTGGTTGTTTTGATTCCGTGGGTGTCGTGCGAGTGACACCCGTGGGTGTAGCCCCCGAGGCCACGGGGGAGTGGTCAGGACTCCCTCGTGGGCTTTTTCACGAGTGTGAGTGTTAGTTACGTTTTTTAGGTTCGGGAGTGTCGAGCCCCCAAGTTTTTCGACCCTCTTTCGTCGACGGGTGCCAGGCTGAACCGACCGGCCGGCTCTTCGAGCTGTCCGGCACGCCGATTGCCCTGGCTTGTCATCCCGCGAGTCCTTTCGATCGGATGCGAGGGGGGATGCCTCGTACTACCACGAGCGGGCGAGTATCAAGGTTCCCGGTGAGCTGGTAATGGGGGAATCCAAGTGAGACCTCGTGCCCCGTTCGATAGGGTCGACTGAAGCCCGGAGGCGATCTCATAAAGCATGGGCGCTCGGTCTGCAGGAATGCCGGGTCCATTCGATAGGACCTGGTGGCTCGATGCCTCCCTCCGAGGGGATTTCACTACATGTCGTGCGCCCTGCCTTGGATACACGTGAGGGGCCTCGAGGACTTGGCCCTCGAGCGATGCTGCGAGTGGCGCCCCTTGGTGTTCCTGACTCAGGTGCTCGAAGCCAGCTGTCAAACCCTCTTCGAGGGCCAGCCTTCGCTGCCTCGAGACTTGGAAGGGTTGGGGCCCATTTTTACCTTCTTGAAGAAGCCTCCGTCGTTTGGAATCCTTCTGCCCGTTGGGCGTGCCTTTTTAGGCGGAAACTGTCAGGGAGCGGAGATCGTGGCGCCAGGGCGACGGACGTGAAGTCAGAGCGGCGGCCACGGTGGGCCCTGGTAGTGGAGCGAAGGGAGAGTGCCGCGTGTACCTGTCAACCGGCTCGAGACGTGGTTAGGTGGGCGCATTAAATGCGTGCGGTTACCTTTTCGCTGCCGTGGGAGACCCCGTCCATCGGGGTTTTCTCTTATAAATATCGAGTGAGGGGTGAGGGACCCTTTACTCTGCCTTTGCCTTCACAGCCGCCGCAAGCTCCCACGCGCCTTTCCCCAAGCTGGCGATTGGGAACCTTCCCGGCCGTCCGTCCGCCGCCCAGATCCGCGCCGTCGTCGCCATGGCCGCCCAGACCCAGGTGCTGCCGCCCGAAGACTAGCGCCCGACGAAGACGACGCAGCGTGAGCTGGAGTCGTTGGTGGACCAGGGGCTTCTCCTCCCCAACCCGTAGGAGGGGCCCGCGTGGTGGATTCTCCCATCGGCGGACCACCAGGTGCCGCACCCGCCGGAGGGGTACGTGGTGAGCTTCACGCGCTACCACCGCATGGGGCTTGGCATTCCGCCGAGCCGCTTTATGCGGGGGTTGGCTCACCACTTCGAGGTGGAGTTGCAGCACTTCTCCCCCAACTCAATCTCGCACGCCGCCATCTACGCCGCGGTGTGTGAGGGGTACCTGAAGATCGAACCTCATTGGGAGATGTTCGTCCACCTCTTCCGGGACGAGCTCTTTCATAAGGCCGTGAAGCCGAGCGGGAGGAGGCTCGCGCGCGCGGGCTCCCTCACCATCACCGCGAGGACCGGCCCCTCGTCGGCCAACGTCCCCCGCCACTATCTTCGCTACAAGCTTTCCACCAACCAGGCGGGGTGGGACGACCACTGGTTCTACCTGCGGAACAAGGACGGGCTCCTTCCGCAGTACACCGGGTAGGGTCACGCCACGCGCCCTGAGAAGTGGAGCTGGGGCATTGTGGCGGACAGGCAGCGCCACCTGATGCCGCTGATGAGCACGATGTGGTCGCTGGTGGAGGAGAAGGGACTGACCGTCCAGGCGGTCATCTGGGCGTTCCATCAGCGGAGGGTCCTTCCTCTGGAGGACCGCCCCCTTCTCATGTACGAGATGGGGCCAAATGCCCCGCTCGAGGCGCTGAACGGGTCGAGGATGGCCGGGGAGAGGCTGCCTCGGAACGAGGGTGTCTCCCGGGTATCGGTCACGGTCCACGGGCTGTTCCGCTTGAGGAGGACCAACCTGATTGCCATGGCACCCGACGCGGGGTGTCTCGACCCGGTAAGCCTTCCTCAAGCTAGGTCGTTTCGAGGCTCCCCTCCTTTCTCTTTCTTCGAACCTTGTTTACTCTCCTTGTGGTTTTTTCTCATCAAGTTTCTCTTTGCAGGGGGCGTTCACATATCACGCGTCGAGGCCCCCGGTGAGGGAGGACGCCGCGGAAAGCCAGGTGAGGCGCCTCTCTGCTCAGAAAGATAAGGAGAGTAAGGATGCAAAGAAAAGGAAAGAGAAGGAGAGGAACCTGCGTCGGGTGGCTCGGGATCAGAAGCTAGCGAAGGCTTGTCGTAACCGGCAGCCTGGAGAGGGGTCCCCCGAGCTTGACTACACGAGCTCGGAGGAGGAGGATGACGACGAGGAGGAGAGCGATGATGAAGGGATGGATGCGCGTCTGAGGCGCGCGGGGGTCGTCGACATCAGGGCTGACCGCTCTTCTGTGCAGGAGAATATCCTGGAGATCCCTCCAGCGAAGGGATCGCGCGGGATGCAGCAGCGAAAGGCCACGTCAGGTCCTGCCTCGTCGGAGGCTCAGGGCACATCGAGCTCGTGCCAGTCGTGCCTCCTGACGCGAAGAAGCCTCGTACTCGGGCGCCACCGCCGCGGCGCAAAAGGAGGCCGCCGCGTCGCGTCGGCCCAGGCGGAGGTCTCGAGAAGGGCCGGTCCTAGAGGAGCGGTCAACACGCCGAGAGGGACTACGGGCCGACCACCGTAAGTCGTCGAGGACGACATCGAGCCCGCGGACGAGCGGGGCAACATGAGGGGCGTCGAGCCCCCGCCACCATGACCATCGAGGGGGAGCTCCCGGTCGTCTCGTGACGGGAGTCGCGAGCGATCCCGGAGCCCATCTCGCACCGTCGCCGGGAGAAGGAGACGGACGGGGGGGGGGGGGGGGGGGGGGGCGGACCGCCGGCACGAGCGTCGGAGCAGGTCCCGGAGCCCGCGCAAGGAAAGGCGCCAAGAGGACCGCTCGAAGGAGACACGGTCGTCCCCCCGGGACAAGAGACAGAAGGAGAGCTCCCCGCCGGGGTCGAGCCACGGGAAGCACCGGGAGCCTTCCCCTCATCCGAGCCACATGGAGATGGCTCCGGGGCATGGCTCGAGCCATGGGGCGGGCTCGAAGCCCCCGAGTGGGTCCGGCAACTCGAAGAAGAAGTCCCGCCGTCGCTTTGGGTAATTGACGTTCCTTAATTTTGTTGGTAGTGAGGCTTTACCTTTTTACCTTTGGTGATGTGTGTCGTTTCTGGCTTTTTTAGGGAAAAGCGCTCCCGGCAGGAGGCGGACCCCGTGGTGTCCAAGCGGGCCAAGACCTCGAGCTCTGCTGAGGACCAAGCGCCTCGAGGTATGGCTCCTTCTCCTGCTGAAATGGCCGCTTGGCTGGTGAAGGCCCGAGCAGCCATGGCTCGGGGAAGTCAAATGGCCGCCACGGATCTTGGTGAGGCCGACGCCGTCAACCACGGGGGTTGAGGCTTCTTCCTGATTCTGACGGCATTGTTCTTTTTTAGCAGGGACCGCGGCTCTTAGGGCCGAGCCCGCCGCCACTGCGTCCACCGCAGCACCGCCTCCTCCTCCTCCTCCTCCTCCTCCAGTGGCGCCTACCAGAGGGCCACTCCTCCCTCCGTCACGACGACTATCTTGAGGGGTGTACCCGAGACAGGCGCGGCTCCGTCGGCGTCTGGAGCTGAGGAGACAGTGGCCCTCGAGACCCCAGATGACGCGAGCCGGCCTGCTGGACAGGATCCCCTACCGACGGAGCCTCGCGCGTCCGCGAAGAAGGAGAAGGAGGGGGAGGCGTCGGTGGAGAAGATGCCGACGGTGGAGGAGCTCTTGGACGAGCTGGAGAAGGTGTCGTCCCCGGTCAAGGGCTCGGCGCTAGAGGTGGCGCTCGAGGCACCGGCCGGGGACGACAAGACGTCGGAAGACCCGGCGAGGGAGGAGAGGCTCGAGGGGCCGGCCGGGAACGAGGCAGAGGGGACGACCGGTCCCTCGGCCGGCGCGGAGGAGAGCTTGGAGACGAGCCACCCCTCGAGCAATCTGCTACCGCTCGAGCCCCCGCCTCCATGCGATGCCGTTATCCCCGCTGAGCGGTCGGCTCAGCAGGGGGTTCTGCAGGAGGCGCGGTCACTCTTCAAGGATGTGACCGAGCTCGTGGCGCGGGCGGAGAAGACCTTTGTGGAAGAGGCGGACAAGTCCGCACGGGTGGCAGCTGCCCTCGTGAGGGCGGAGGGGGAGCTCCAGGAGCTTCGCGCTGAGCTGGGCCAGAACGCGCAGATGGCGGCCCGGCTCAATGACGCTCAGGTGGAGGCCCAGGCGGCTCGAGATGAGGCCGCCCAAGCCAAGAGGGAGACCACCACCGCTCTGTCCGCGGTGGAGGCATCGAAGAAGGAGGCTGCCGACGCCCATAGCGAGGCCGCCACCGCCTGGTCTGCAGCGGATGCGGCGAGGAAGGAGGCGAGGAAGCCAAGTGTGAGGCTGCACACGCTGCCTGGCTGCGGCGGAGGCAGTGCAGCAGCAGGTGATCCAGAAGGATCTGGCCCTTGCGCAGACGGGCAAGCTGGTTGAGGAGCTTAGGGGCCAAAATCTTGACGTGTTGTCCCAAAAGCATACACTCGAGCAGCGCGTCGGGGTCCTTACCAGTGACTTTGATGCTCTAGGCGTGCACTGCCAAGGTACTATCGTGATCTTCAGGCTTTGTCTTGCTTTTGATTTTGAGATTCTTGCCGCGCCGCGGACTTACTCTTTTCTGTTTGTTGCACAGATCTGGAGAAGACTACCGAGGAGCTCCGCGAGACAAATCAGGCTCTCATGGAGCAACTCCAGGGTGAGACCATGGTGGCGGAGCGGGAGCGCGGCACCCTCGACAGGCTCTGCTCCATGTGGGGTGCCGACCCGGTGGCCACGGCAGAGGGTGCGGTGGCTCGAGGCGACGCCTTGGTCGATGCCCTGTGCTTTTTTGACATGGACACGCGGGACCGCGTCAAGAGCGCTCTCCACCATGGCGTAAAGCAGGCGCTCGCGGCCGTCCGCTCCGGCTTCCGCTACCCGGTCAACGTCGTTGCCAAGGGCTTCGTCGAGATCGAGGGGAGGGACGAAGAGTGGAACGACCGCCGCGTCGACAAGATCCTGGAGAAGGTGGAGAGGCCAGGGGCGGTGCTCGCCAAGCTCTTCGAGGAGGACGTGCTGTCTCCCGATGCAGACAGTGGTGTAGATGGCCCCCCTCCTCCTGGCCCGGACGTCAAGGCTGAGCCCGTAGCAGAAGATCTTGGGGAGGAGTTCCAGACTGATGAGGAATGAGGCCTGCGTGCCAAATTTGGGCGTTGAGGCCCTTGTAAAAAAATCATGTCATGACTTATGGCCTGTCGAGGCCAATCATATGTGTATGACAATATTTAAAAGAAGTTGTTTTCTTTTCAAATTTATTCGACCATTTCTCTTTGTCGCTAGCTTGAGTTTTTACCGGCTTGGTCTATGCTCTTTCGATACGCGTCACGAGTTCCTCGAGGGGAGGCGTAGGTAGGGTACCGTAGCCCGGGGGCGTGGGTGGCCGTCTATGTCGATGCCCCCCGCCTCTTGGAGGCTCGAGGTATCTACGGACTTAGACGTTGCTAGTTCGCTCGAGATACGAATCGAGATGAGGGTCGAATTTTTGAAAAGAAAAGCGCGCTTTTTCGGGAGTCCGGGGGGATCCCCCATGTCAGCCCCCGAGGGAGGTCGACACTGAGTAAGGCAGGGTCGAGGCTACCTTAAGTTGCTAAGTAAAATGAAAGACAGTGCACGAGTTTGTTCATTCATATTTGACATGTTTGTACAAAGCAACAAAATGTAGAGGGCCTCGAGGCCCTTAAGGGTAGAAGCGACGTAGTTGAGATATGTTCCACGCGTTCGCCAGGATCCTGCCTTGATCGTCGTAGAGCTTGTATGTTCCTGGCTTGAGCACCTCAGCTACGGCGTATGGGCCCTCCCATGGAGGGGTGAGCTTGTGACGCCCTCGATTATCTTGCAGCCGTCGAAGCACGAGGTCCCCCACCGCCAGGTCCCTTTTGCGCACGTGCTTGTCGTGGTAGCGTCGAAGTGTTTGCTGGTAACGTGCGGAGTTGATGAGTGCCACGTCTCGAGCCTCCTCGAGCTGGTCCTTGGCGTTGGCGAGCCTCTCGTCGTTGGTTTGCTCGTTGTAGGCTCGAAGTCGAGGGGAGCCGTACTCGAGGTCCATAGGCAAGACAGCCTCGACGCCGTAGGTTAGGAAGAATGGAGTGAACCCGGTGCCTCGACTCGGCGTAGTCCTGAGGCCCCACAGCACTGAGGGGAGCTCTGCGGCCCACCTCTTTCCAAAATCCTTGAGGGTCTTGAACAGCCTCGGCTTCAGCCCGTGGAGTATCATGCCGTTGGCGCGCTCGACTTATCTGTTGCATTGAGGGTATGCCATCGAGGCCAGTTACGCGAATGTTGTCGTTCAGTGTTGTTGAGTCGCAGAAGTTGGTTGTTTTTGCCCGCAAATTGCGTGCCATTGTCAGTGATGATGACGTTAGGCAACCCAAACCGGTACATGATGTCGGAGATGAACTCGACGGCCTTCTCGGAGGGGGGTTGCCTACTGGCTTGGCCTTGATCCACTTGGTGAATTTGTCGATCGCCACGAGCACATGCGTGTACTTTCCATTTGTCATCTTGAGGGGACCCACGAGGTCGAGCCCCCAGACGGCAAACGGCCAAGTGATGGGGATCATCTGCAGGGCGTGCGCGGGCTGGTGCGTTTGCTTGGTGTAAAACTGACACCCTTGGCAGACTCGAACCAGGTGCTTGGCGTCTCCAATGGCAGTTGGCCAGTAGAAGCCTTAGCGGAAGGCGTTCCCCACCAAGGTCCTTGGCGCTGCGTGATGGCCGCAAGCCCCCGAGTGCATGTCATCGAGGAGCCTGCGTCCTTCTTCGAGGGGGATGTAGCGCTGAAGGATTCCTGATGGGCTTCGACGGTACAGCTCTCGTTCGTTGCCATAGATGACGTAGGTCTTGGCCCTTCGAGCGACGCGTCGGGCCTCCGTCTTGTCTTTTGGTAGCGCGCCTTGCGTCAGGTAGTCGAGGAAGGGCGTCCGCCAGTCGAGGGGTCGTGATGAAGAAGAGGCGGGCGCGTCGATCTGCATCACCTCAGCGGATGTCGAGGGGTTGTTCTCGAGGTGTGGCGTTGAAGGTCGAGCCCCCATGTCCGGCTCGAGGGGTGGCATCGGGGGGCCAGCCCCCGGGCCGATTTTGACGGATGGCTCGAAAATGTCCCTCGAGAAGACATCTGGTGGGACGGTGCTGCATGTGGATGCTAATTTAGCCAGCTCGTCTGCGGCCTCGTTGTACTTTCGAGCGATGTGGTTGAGCTCGAGGCCGTAGAAATTGTCTTCTAGCTTGCGCACTTCTCCGCAGTATGCTTCCATCTTGGGATCGATGCAGCTCGAGGCCTTCATGACCTGGTTGACGACGAGCTGTGAGTCCCCTCGAACATCGAGGCGTCGGATCCCAAGCTCAAGAGCGATACGCAGCCCGTTGACAAGGGCCTCGTACTCAGCGACGTTGTTGGAGGTGGGGAAGTGCAAGCGCAGCAGGTAGCGCATGTGGACTCCGAGGGGCGAGATGAAGAGCAGGCCTGCGCCTGCCCCCGTCTTCATGAGGGACCCGTCGAAGTACATAGTCCAGAGCTCGGCTTGGATTTGTGCCTGCGGGAGCTGGGTGTCGATCCACTCAGCAACGAAGTCCGCCAACGCTTGCGACTTGATGGCTTTTCGTGGAACGTAGGTGATGGCCTCCCCCATCAGCTCGGCAGACCACTTGGCGATGCGCCCCGTGGCTTCTCGGTTGTTGATGATCTCTCCGAGGGGGAAGGACGATACCGCCATCACGAGATGAGCGAGGAAATAATGCTGGAGCTTGCGCCTCGTGATGATGATGCCGTAGAGCAGCTTCTGGATGTGCGGGTACCGGGCCTTGGCCTCGGAGAGCACCTCACTGATGAAGTACACCGGCCGTTGGACTGGTAGCGCGTGACCCTCCTCGTGTCTCTCAACGACTACGACCGCGCTGACCACCTGGGTGGTTGCGGCCACGTAGAGGAGGAGAGGCTCGGGGGGATCGTCACCCTGGGTTGGTCGTGGCGGCACGAGAATTGGCGCGGAGGTCAGCAACCCCTTCAACTTGGTTAGGGCCTCCTCGGCTTCGACGGTCCACGCAAAGCGCTCCGCTCCTTTTCTTCAGAGAGGGGTAGAGAGTAGCGCCTTTCCCCCAGCCTCGAGATGAACCTGCTGAGAGCGGCTAGACAGCCTGTCACTTTCTGTACGCCCTTGAGATCTCGAATTGGGCCCATCCTCGTGACTGCTGAGATCTTTTCAGGGTTGGCCTCGATCCCCCGTTGTGAGACGATGTAGCCAAGTAGCATGCCCCGAGGCACACCGAAGAGACACTTTCTCGGGGTTGAGTTTCACATTCTTGGCCCGGAGGCACTCGAACGTGATCTCGAGATCGCTGATGAGGTCCCCGACTTTCTTGGTTAACCACGATGTCATCGACGTAGGCCTCGACGGTTTTGCCTATGTGTTCGCCAAAGACATGCTGCATACAACGCTGATATGTTGCCCCGGCGTTTCGAAGGCCGAAGGGCATTGTAACATAGCAATACATACCAAAAGGCGTAATAAAAGAGGTAGCGAGCTCGTCGGATTCTTTCATTTTAATCTGGTGGTAGCCGGAATACGCATCGAGAAATGAAAGTACTTTGCACCCCGCAGTGGAATCAACAATCTGATCAATTCTAGGCAAAGGAAATGGAACTTTTGGACATGCTTTATTTAGACCAGTGTAGTCTACACACATCCGCATTTTTCCATTCTTTTTCCTAACTAGTACAGGGTTAGCTAGCCACTCTGGGTGAAATACCTCCTTGATGAATCCAGCCGCCAAAAGCTTGTGCACCTCCTCGCCGATGATCCTACGCTTCTCCTCGTCGAAGCGGTGCAGGCGTTGTTTCACCGGTTTGGACCCGGCCTGGATCTCCAAGGCGTGCTCGGCGACTCCCTTCGGTACGCCTGGCATGTCCGAGGGGCTCCACGCAAACATGTCGATGTTTGCGCGAAGAAAATCGACGAGCACTGCTTCCTATTTAGGCTCGAGGCTGGCACTGATGGCCAGCGTCTTGCCGTCGGTCGAGGTCGGGTCGACGGGTATCTGCTTGGTGTGCTCTGTCGGCTCGAAGGTGCCAGCGTGGCGCTTTGCCTCAGGGGCCTCGGGGGCCAGGGCAGCCAGGGCCTCGAGCGAGTCGACTTGGACGTTGGCCTCCCCACGCTCGACGCACTCCACGTCGCAGTGGTACGCGTGTTCGTAGGAGGTGTCGACGGTGATGACTCCTTTCGACCCCGGCATCTTGAGCTTCAAGTATGTGTAGTTGGGGACTGCCATGAACTTGGCATAGCCAGGCCTGCCGATGATGGCGTGGTAGGTCCCTTGGAACCCAACCACCTCGAAGGTGAGCGTCTCCCGGCGGAAGTTGGTCGGCGTGCCAAACCAAACAGGTAGGTCGATGCGCCCGAGGGGGTGGGCCTTCTTTCCTGGTACGACTCCGTGAAACCCCCCGACGCTGGGTGGGTCGGAGTGGTCCTCGAAATCCCCAGGAGGTCGAGGGTCTCGAGGTATATGATGTTGAGGCTCGAGCCCCCATCCATCAGTACCTTGGAGAACCGCACGTCGATGTTGACGGGGTCGACGACGAGGGGGTACACCCCCGGATTCACGACATGGTCCGGATGGTCGTCACGGTCGAACGTGATCGGTGCATCAGACCAGTCAAGATACCGGGGGGCATCATGGCAGAGTGTAAAGATCTCCCGGCGCTCCTTCTTTCTCTCTCGAGCTGAGAGCGCGACGGTTGGGCCCCCGTAGATCATGAAGCAGTCGCGCACCGGGGGGAAGTCGCCATCCGCGTCCCCGTCGTCTTCCTTCTTGTCGCCGAGCTTGGAGTAGAAGCCCTTCATCATTCGGCAGTCCTTCAACTTGTGGTTCGTGGGACCCTTGTGATAAGGGCAGGGGTCCTCGAGCAATTTGTCGAAGACAGCCCCGTCAGGGGGGCCTCGAGGCTTTTTATGCTCGAGGGTGCCCACGAGCACTTCTTCATAGTCGTCGTCATCGGCGTAGCGCTTCGCCTTCTGACCTTTGCCTTTGTTCTTTTTCTTTTGGTTGTCGTTGTTGCGGTTCTTGACGTTGTTGCCCCTGCTCGAGCCCTCCGGCGTGGCCACCGCCTTACCTTTGTTCGTGGAGCGGCCAAAGAAGGCCCCCACTGCCTCGTCGCCTGAGGCAAAGCTGGTGACACGATCCATTAGATCCTCGACCGTCCTGAGACTGTAGCGCCCTAGCTCGTGGACTAGCTCTTGGCATGTCGTGCCCGCGAGGAACGCTGAGATGACATCCTCATCAGGTACGTGGGGGAGCTCGAGGCGCTGCTTCGAGAATCGCCGAGCAAAGTCACGGAGGGGCTCGTCCACTGTCTGTCTGCAACGTCGTAGATCCCAGGGGTTGCCTGGGCGCACGCAAGTCCCCTTGAAATTCCCATCGAAGACCCTGACTAGGTCGGCCTAGTCGTGGATCTGATCCGACGGGAGCCCCTTGAGCCACCAACGGGCGGTGTCCGAGAGGTAGAGTGGGAGCTGGCGTATGATCACGCAGTCGTCGCTCTTCGCCCCACCCAGTTGGCAGCCCAGGCGGAAGTCAGAGAGCCATAGCTTGGGCTCGACCTCCCCGTCGTACTTCACGATGTTGGTCGATGGTCGAAAGCGATCGGGGAGGGTCGAGCTGCGGATGGCCCGGCTGAAGACCCTGGGGCCCGGGGGCTCGAGGGCTTGCCGGTCCTCGTCACTGTCGTAGCGCCCTCCTCGATGGGCATTATAGCCACGTTCCTCGGCCCCTTTGTCCTTGCGCCGGTGGTTGATGTTGTTGCGGGCGTCATTGGGGTCTCGAGGTGGCCGGTTGTCGACGATCCGCTCCCGGACTGGCCTGGCTCGAGAGGCGTCCGGCTGGTGGACGGACGTCTCACGCTCGTTGCGTGGCGTGTCTGCTGGCTTCCCGAGGCGCTCCGCGCCGGCGCGAGGCTGAGCTCTCGGCCTGCTGCAGAGCGGCTGTCTCGAGGAGGTTCTTTCATTTCCCGAGCATGCGCCTGGCGTCAGGGTTGGAGATGGCGGGTAGATCGCGGAGCAGCATCGCCGGCCGCCACCACGTTCTGCCCGACTCGCGGGAAGCGAACCTCAGGGCGTGCTGGTGCCCCGTCCTCGCGGATCTGCCGGTGGACCTCTCGTGCGCGGCCACGTGCGCCGGCTCCTCGAGGTTGGGCTTGTTCCTGTGCAAGAGCTTGCTCGAGCTGCAGCAGGCGTTGTCGGTCCTCCTCAGCCTTGTTGATCGCCTCCCGCAGCTGCGCGAGCTGCGCTGCCCGGTCGTCGTTGTGCTGAGGTGGTGCATCCGGTGCCGGAGTTCGTTCCTCCCCGAACGTGTGGTCCGCCTGCCGCAGCCACGTCTCCGGGCCTTTCGAGGTTGAGCGCCGGCCTGGTGTCGTCGTCGCCGTCGTCCTCGGCATCGTCCACGACCCCTCGAGCTGGAAGCACTCCCTGGTGGGATCCCAGAGGTCAGGGTCGTGGTAGTCGTACTCGTCGGAGTCGGAGCTGTGTGATGTGATGTCGCGCCGCCTTGGCTCGTGCTGGACTGCAGCTCGGTACCACTCTCCGACGGTGGCGCGGGGGTGGCTCGATGGCACGTGAGATGCTGTGGTCGACGTGCGTGGGGTAGACGATCTCCAGGTCGGTGGTGGCTCATAGGATTATGCCCGAACGTTCTCCCGCTCTGCCGCCGCCCGGTCCTGACGGCGCTTGTCGAGGTGGGGGCGTAGACAGCTGCGGAGTTGTTGAGGCCGAACGGGTGCTGCTGCTGGCGTCGAGCGCGGTACACCCCATGCGGGAGGAAGCCAATGTGTGTCGACGGAGCACGGCTCGGGGGCCTCTGGCCAGGCTCCCCGGTCCGTACGCATGACGAACGCGAACTCGCTGGGAGAGTGCGCGCGCGCCCTAGAAGTCTCCGGTCGTGCGCCGGGTAGGTTTCCTCCCGGGGACTCTGTGCCGGCCACGGGGAGTTGGGCGTATGCCGGCGGGGCGCCGCCTGTGCCTGGCGACGATGGTGACGACGGCGCCGCTCCGAGTGGGCGACGCGTGGTGGTGCGGGCGACGCGCCACGCCCCCCCACGCGGGGTGGCGTGACACGCCCTCCAATCGGGCTCTCCGTGGAGAGCAGGGTCAGCTCGATGCCGCTGCCGTGGCCAGGAACTCGAGGCTCCCAAACCAGATGATGGCAACCGGCAGAGACGAACGAAGAGTGGGAGAAGGCCATCCAGAAAACAACGAGAAATCGACTTCGACACGCGAAGCCCCCTACCTGGCGCGCCAACTGTCGGTGTTTCGACCCCGGGGTATGACACCAACTAGTAATATGATCGCGTGCTCTCTTTCTGGATGGTGATACAAGATGACACAAGGTTTTATCCTGGTTCGGGCAAGAGAAGGCCCTACGTCCAGCAGAGAGGAGGTTCTCGTATTACTTGCACCTAAGTGCTTGTACAGGGGCAATACAAGCTCAATGAGCGTGGACGAGAGTCTGGACTCGCCTGTGTATTGTGTGTACTCGTGTGTGAGTTATGCAGACTTGTGAAGACATGTGTAGTCGTGTCTCGCCCCCTGCGCGAAGGGCCCTGGTGTCCTCTTTTATAGACTAAGAGGAGGCCAGGGTTACACAGGAGCGGCATGTATAACGCCCAATACGGCGGAGGGTAGGAAGTCCGTCTTGTCGGGGTCACTGGAGCCGGCGTGGGTGTTGCTGTTGAGGCGTCCTTGAAGCGTGGCCTCCATTCCGGGCGCGGACGTGGAGGCGTGACGACGTGGAGGCCGTGCAGCGCCCATTCCGGCACGTACAGGACGTGGCAGGGCGCCTCCGGGTCTTGGGTTACCTGTCCTCCAATAGCATGAAAGCAGTTAGGGCTCGAGGGGCGCGGAGCCGTCCTCGAGGTGGCGCCTACGGGGGGCACGAGTCCCCGCAGGTATGGCAAGTCCCGGATAACCCGGCCGTACAACGCAATCCAGTCTCGAGATGTGGCTCGAGCCTGCTACAACAGGTGGTTTATGACCTAACAGTGTTGTATTTGTGCCTTTTTGCCCATGCTTTGCGGTGAAAAGGGAGGCTTGACTCTGGCTCTGGTTCACTGTGGCACACGTTGTGGTTCCAGAGGATGTGACCGGAGTAAGTGAACGCATTAATTGCACAGTATGGGACCGGTATCCAATGTCTGGTGCTGCTCGAGGGGGGTACGACGTGTCTCGAGGGATAGGTTTTCGTGTTAGAGAGGTTCGAGGTCCCCACGTTGGTCTCGAGGGACGGTGCACACGGCTGTAGCGCGGCTCGAGGTCTACGTGCCAGGGCTCGAGAGGTAAGCTACCATGATGCGGTTGGTAAGGCTTTGGCGGGCCCAGGCTTCTCGGCGGCGGGCCGGCGTTGTAGGCCTTGAGAGGTTGGACTAGTTAGGTCTCTTATTAATTTGTGCTCTAGGTTTAACTTATTTGTTTTGCGTTGACTGGGGGTACCTTTTTGTGGTCCCCCGACATTTCCAGAGTGCAAAACTAGAGAGATCTGCTATATTTTCAGGTGTCTGAAATCTAACTTATTTTCAAGCTAGCAGTCACTAGACTAATAACCGACGGCCACCATCTATTTGTATTGATGATGCACAGGATTGAAAAATAACGTACGAACGTCGTTGAACATTTAGGAAACGTAAAAGAAATTGAATATTTGGGGTCGGACGAATGGGTAGAAGGGGGAATTTTCATCTAACGACGGCGTTATTGCTAAGAGAGACGTCACCTGTGCAAATATCACTACCGGAGACAGGCTCTTTGTCGAGGGTCTAGTGCTTTGCCGAGGGTCAAAACACGGGTACTCGGCAAAGAGCTCTTTGCCGAGAGCCAACCCTCGGCACAATAAGGATCTCGTCAAAGATTCCTAAGCCGAGGGCCGGACTCTCGGCAAAGTGAGGCTCTCAGCAAAGAGCACCTGTGCCGAGAGCCGAGCCCTCGGCATAGAACCCACCTCGGCAAACGGAACCCTCACAGACGGCTCCCCCTGCGTTGTTAAGCTCTCGGCAAAGGCTTGTAATTTTTTTAATAAATTCTTTGCCGAGAGCCCTGGCCCTGGCTCTTGGCAAAGGCCCTCTTTACCGAGCGCTTTAGGAAGCTCTCGGCAAAGAGTACTATTTTTTTGTTTTTTTGCTCCTAATTTTTTTCTAGGGCCTTGCTACAGTATTAGAAGCTAAGATTTCAAATTTGGTGTATTTTCCATAGGTTTTGCTATATTTTGCGTATTTTCTTTAATTTCTTGGTTTTTTCCGCGGGACGCACGTTTGAACTACATGTGCATGAAATAATGAAACTTAGCGATTCAAAAAATAGTATTAATTCTTCCAAGGGTATTTCGACGCCGTATCCAGGGATAGGCGCGGAAACTCGACCGTCTCGTGCATGAGACATGGCGACCAAGTTGCGTGAGATTAGATTTAAAATTATAAAAAATACAAACGAAGTCGGAAAATCATAAAAATGGACGAATGAACTTGAGATCGCATGTAGAGGCTATGAAAAAAATTTAAGAATGTTTGGAGCAAGTGGTGGCGCAAGATGGTTGAAACCCTGAGATCTCCGCATATGAGATCACATGAGTGCCCGTGTTCTCGGCAAAGAAGCCAAATGAAAAAAAACGGTCGCGCACCCGAATGCACACGCACAACACACGCACACGCACGCACGCGCCCTCCCGCCCTCAGCCTCGCCTTCCGCTGCCGCTGCCGCGCCGGCGGTGCCCCTTCCGCGGCCCGCCCTGACTCGGCGGCTCGAGTGGCGGCGGGGGTGGCCCGCGCCCTGCCCCGTCCCTCCCGTCCTCTTGAGAGGAGGAGAGGAGGAAGAGGACAGAGGAGAGGAAGAGGAGGAGGATCGGAGGAGGAGAAAGAGGAGGTGGAGAGGAGGAGGAGGAAGCGGAGAGGAGTAGGAGGAGGAGCCGTCCCGCTACGCCCCCGCTAGGCCCGGTCGCTCCGCTCGGTCGTAGAGGAGCAAGAAGAGGACGTCCCCGCTGTGCCCCCGATTTCGTTCCCTCGGTCGTTGTCGATTGGCCTGCCCGTAAGTCATCCTCGATTGCCCCGTCGTCATTGCACATGTGTCACCCAGTTGTAGTAAGTAGTAGTAGTAAGTAGTTGTTAGTAGTAGTGTAGTGGTATGTATGTGGATGTCGGCCATTGTGCTGTATATATGTGGATGTCGGCCATCGTGCCGTATATATGTGGATGTCGACCATCGTGTCGTTTCTTGCAGGTTTCGAAACCTCACCGTGCAGGGAAGGTTCTGCCAAAATTTCTAATTCATACTATCTTTTTTGTCTTTTCTGTAGGAGAAGGACCTTTCGGGCCGAGCCGGAGATCCTTGGCGACCCCGATCGTCTTCGTCGCTGTCGCGGGTCTGCCTGCACTGCACCGATTCTCCACTGCACGACTCCACCACTCACGCGCCGCTAGCCTGACTCCACCGGCACCCTAGGTATAAATAACCTCTCCTCCCAGATAAGGGTCGTAGGTCATGAACCTAGTTAGGCGTCTCCCATACGAAAGAGATACGTTTGGAGATATGCAGATCTCTGCATATCGATAACTGTATCTGTTTTAGATTGTCCACATTACTTGGACAGCTCTCTGATGCGTCGATGAGTTAGTTTCCATGGTCTGCCCCGATTCGAGACGGAGTTTCAGCATCACCTCCCTGTTGTTCTCCCCATACACACTCTCCCTACAGGGACGTGTATCGGGAGAACATCGGGGAGGTGCTGCCAAAATTCTGTCTCAGGTCAGGGCAGACAATGGGAACTGGCCTTATCTACGCATCCGCGGGTGGGATTAGGACCTATCCTCACCTATTAGATGATAATAGGATGGAAGTACTCGGAGGTAGTTGTAAGTACTCGGATGGATGAAAGTAGGATGGATGACCATCAGTGGATGTACTCGAGCCGTAGAAGCAGAAGTGATTTCACCAATGAATGGTTGCGCAAGACAGATGCTTTCTTGAACAATGCATTTGGCCCGGCTCGGTGAGGAGAGATGAAAGTATTGTGCCCGTGCAGCAGATGTGGGAACCGGAGAAGGCAAGACAAGGAGAACATGGGTAAACATCTTCTAAACAATGGATTCACGCCGGACTGCACCCGGTGGATCTACCATGGTGAAGCACATCGTTTGAGAGCAGAGGCAGTGCGACCACGTCTGGAGGACTTTGATGCTAATGCGGGGGTAGCAGACATGTTAGATGACTTCCAAGAAGCACAATACGCTGAAGGACATACGGAGGAGGAGATGGAGATGACCGCAAAGGCATTTTATGAGATGATGTCTTCGGCACAGAAACCTCTTCACGGTCGGACAACGGTTTCTCAACTGGATGCCATTGGCCGCGTGATGGGATT
Organism: Coix lacryma-jobi var. lacryma-jobi; assembly: GCA_009763385.1. Classification (NCBI taxonomy): domain Eukaryota; kingdom Viridiplantae; phylum Streptophyta; class Magnoliopsida; order Poales; family Poaceae; genus Coix; species Coix lacryma-jobi. The sequence goes on from CM019828.1 coordinate 133,932,305, forward strand.
CAAGTCCCAGTTCAACCTGAGTCAAGATGCGTTCGATGGTATGTTGGTCCTATTTGGCAGCATGCTTTCGGACGGCCACATATTGCCAAAGAGCCTGTACGAGTCACAGAAACTGCTTCGTGCACTAAAGATGTCGTATGAGCAGATACATGCTTGTCCAAATGGGTGCGTCCTCTTTAGGAAAGATCTCAAGGATGCAGGTTACTGTCCGAAGTGTAAAGCATCGAGATACATGGAGGTAGACGATGGTGAAGGCCCGAGGAGGCAGCATTCTATCCCCATGAAAGTTCTGCATTACCTGCCGTTCACACCGAGGATCCAACGTCTCTACATGCATGACCGAGGAATCTGCAAAACAGATGACATGTCACAAACAGGGTACACAATACAATCCTAAGAAGATGGTACATCCTGCCGATGGTGAAGCATGGGCCCACTTCGATCGCATCCATCATGACAAAGCTAGAGAGGCTCATAATGTTCGTGTTGTGTTTGCAACAGACGGTTTCAATCCCTATGGACTCATGGTTGTCCCGTACACCTGTTGGCCCATCTTTGTTATCCCCCTCAATCTCCCCCCGGCGTCCTATTTTAACGTCATACTGTCTTCTTGTCGTTGATAATTCCTTGACACCCGGGGAATAACATGGGTGTGTACATGGAGCCTCTGATTGATGAATTGGAAACTGTTTGGAATGAAGGGGTATTGACATACGACTGAGCTTTAAGGTTGAACTTCACAATGCACATCTGGTACCAGTACTCACTGCATGACTACCTGGCATATGGGATATTCTGTGCCTGGTGTGTCCACGACAAGTTCTCATGCCCGGTTTGTAATACAACTACAAGATTTATCTAGTTGAAGAAGGGTGCCAAGTATTCAGCGTTCGACCAACATCGACAATTCCTGCCTCTTGGCCATCCTTTCAGAAGGGACACCAATAACTTCACCAAAGGTGTCGTGGTGTGTCGTGGTGAGAGATCCTCCACCCTAGATGCTGACCGGTGTCGAGGTTCATGCTCAGATAGATGCTCTCAAGTTCAACGAAACAGACAGTCATTTTGCGGGGTATGGTCAAGAACATATGTGGACTCATAAGTCAGGCTTGGAAAGGCTCCCCTATTATGACGACCTTCTTCTGCCACATAACATTGATGTAATGCACACTAAAAAGAACATCGTCGAGTCACTTTGGGGAACACTCATGGACACTGAAAAGTCCAAGGACAACCCTAAGGCTAGGCTAGACCTAGCACTGTTGTGCGATAGACCTAAGCAAGAGATGCTGCCTCCTCAGCCCGACAGGAGATGGACACGGCCCAAGGCCGATTTCGTCTTGGGTAGGCCACAAAGGATAGAAATACTTCAGTGGATCCAGACATTGACATTCCCTGATGGATATGCAGTGAATCTAACAAGAGGAGTCAACTTATCTACTCTTCGAGTCCTAGGGATGAAGAGTCATGACTTCCATGTATGGATCGAGCGGCTTCTTCTGGTGATGGTTCGAGGCTATGTTCCTGAGCCTATGTGGGTTGTCCTGACAGAGTTGAGCTATTTCTTCCGCTAGCTATGTGCCAAGGAGATATCTCGGTCCGTCATTGATGACTTGGAGAAAGCTGCACCTGTGTTGCTCTGTAAGCTGGAGAAAATCTTTCCCCCAAGCTTCTTCACTCTGATGCTTCATTTGATCGTACACCTCCCAAATGAGGTTTGAATGGAAGGGCCTGTGCAATGACGTTGGTGCTTTCCAGTCGAGAGAAATATGAAGACTCTTCGCAAGAAATGTAGAAACAAAGCCAAAATTGAGGCTTCCATTGCAAAGGCATTCATTCTGGAGGAGGTGTCAAACTTCACTGAAGAATACTACTCCGAGAACCTTCCTAGCGTGCATAATCCACCCCCTCGTTACAATGCTGGAGAAAATGAATCGAGTCTTAGCCTTTTCCGAGGCCAACTCGGCACGATAAGTGGATCCACAGTTAAGCAGTTGAACTGTGAAGAGTGGCGAAAGATCATGCTATACGTGCTTACCAACCTTGATGAGGTGGACCCGTACATGGGGTAAGTTGTCATCTGTCTTCATCCAATTTGTCGTCACTATTCTGTTGCTAACACCCTTTCTTTTTCTTTCATACAGTGAATTTCTTCATTTGTTCTCGAATGGAGTTGACGGTGAAGGCTGGTTTCCCGGTTTGGGCCACAAAACCGGGAGTGCGACGTCCAGGAAAAGGACGCAGAGCGGTGGCGGCACGTGGCGGCAATCGGGAGGTTGCGTCGAGGCAACGCTACGAGTTGTGCGGGCGTGGCCGTCGGATCCACCTACCATCGAGTTGGTCCAGAATAACCTTAGGGTTTAGCTGGTTCGCTCTGTAAGTAGTTAGGGGTAGAGTGGGAATTAGGAATAGTTAGAATTAGGATAAGTAGGGAGACACCCACCTCCCCATTCATCTCAGTCATTTGCTATTTTGCCTTCTAGGTTTTCCTGCTCTCCCTCTCCCCTGCTGTAGCGAACTGAGATCCACAGAGAAGAGAACAATACCTCTGTGCCCGTGAGATTTTGAGGAAGTGAGACCGTAATCTCACTGTTGTAGCGTGTGGTAGCCACACGGTTGCAAATTCGTGGTTGTGATTCGCGTTTTGTTCGAGTTCTTCGTGGATTGCTTTTCTCCACGTTCTTCCCGTCGTCCGATCTCTTTGTTCGTTGCGACTCTTGCAATTCCGTTTGAACAGAGATGTTCTAGATCGTGAGGCACTTCTTTCCACCGAAGGAATTCACCTCTAACCTCATGAGCTAGTAGATCGGTCGATTTTCATTTCGGGTCAACTTTTTCTCCCTTCCCCCAAATTTCTTCGATTCATCGATTTGGAGATAGGTTCGAGCCATGATCTCTTAGAGATAGCTCACTATCCTCCTTGTGACTCCTCTCACCAAGTTAGATCCCTAGAGGTTTCGTTTTGGGTGAGATCGAGTCGAATCGGTGGACAAACTGCTCAGTTTTGGGGTGACCGGACACTCAGTTCATACTGACCGGACGCCAGAGAGTGAGTCCGGTCGATGAACAAGTCACTGTTCTGTCTTGCATCTTGACCGGACGCTCCTTTCACTCAGTGACCGGACGCACCCATGTTACTGTTCACCATTTTGGACTAAGTTCGACCGGACGCTCGACCCTCGACCGGACACATCTCTTCAGTGAGTCCGATCGCGAACAGTAAGGTCCACAATCAGGTTTCGCACGACCGGACGCGTCCGGTGGAGCTCGACCGGACGCAGGTAGAGTCCGGTCAGTGCTGTTTCGCGTTGTTTCGTTCATGTTTCGTTCGATCGTTGATGGATTTGGTTTCTGTCTTTTGCGTTGGGTTTCTAGGGTTGTGTAGTGTCCCGCTGTGCTTCTCAAAAGCATCCACCCTACATCTAGGGTCGTGGACACTTGCAAGCTCTGGGTTTGCTCTTGGGGTTGATTCTCGGGACAGTGGCAACAGGTTTCCGAAAGGAAATTTTGAAGCTCCCATTCACCCCCCCCCCCCTCTGGTCGCCTTCTGTTTGCACTTTCGGTCCTTCAATTGGTATCGGAGCAGGTTAAGGATCTTCCACCTTAGCTGGTTCCAGATCCACAGAAGGCGACATGGATCGCGGCGTGGGCAAACCGCCGTTCTTCGATGGGACGAACTATGCGTATTGGAAGATACACATGTCGGCCTATCTCCAGAGCATGGGCTCTTCTGTTTGGGAGATTTGCATCAAGGCCGATTACGTTGTCTTGGCTGCTCGTGTTACTCAGCTTCAGATGGATGAGCACGATGCCAATAGCCGAGCGCGTAACGCTCTTTTCTCCTGTTTGAGCATGTCTGAGTTTGATCGCGTTTCTCACCTCCCCACGGCTCGTGAGATTTGGGCGACCCTCATGCGTTTCCATGAGGGAACCACTCAAGTCAAATCCCGTCTCTACGAGTCGCACAAGCGGGAGTATGAGAACTTTCGACATATGCCTGGCGAGAGCATAGAGAGTTTATTCGCTCGCTTTCAGGTTATTGTCAACAAGATGCGAGCTAACAAGGAGCTGTTGCCTTTCGACGATCATGAGAGAGCTTTGAAGCTTTTGCATACTCTTGATCGGTCGGTGTGGGACTCAAAGGTCCAGGCGATCATCGAATCGTCTAACTATGAGACCCTCACTTGCGACGAGCTCTTTAGTAAGCTCAAGTCTAGTGAGATTGACGCCATGTCGAGGGCTTCTTATGAGAATCCTTCAGGCATGACTATGGCTTTGGTTTCTGGCTCTTCTGCTAACCCCTCTGGAGGATTTGCACTTGCTTCACTATTTTCTGTCACAAAGGACCAGCTGGAGTCTTTGGGGGATGACGAGTTGGCGATGCTCACCAACCGGTTCTCGTGGTTCCACAACAACCGCATGAACCGTTGCCGTGGAGGAGGACGCTCAGGATGCTTTGAGTGCGGCGACCCCGACCACTTCATCGCCAACTGTCCCAAGAAGAAGAACACATCTGGGAAGGGCGGTCATGGGCACAAGTACGACTCCGGCAAGCGCAAGGAGAAGTACGTCCCCGCGAGGCACAAGCGAAGGGGCGGCTTCGACAAGGAGTACATCAAGAAGAAGTACTTGGAGAAGGCCCAGGCTGAGCAGCGTGCGTTCTTCGCCACGCTCAGTGACGTCGACGGCTCGGATGACGACTCCGCTTGCTCAAGCGATGACGAGTCCGAGAAGAAGAAGAGGATCGAGGACAAGCTGAACGGTCTCTGCTTCTTCGCCGACGACGACGGCTTCTGCACCATGGCCCTTGGTGATGAGGTCGACGGCAAGCTGGAGGACACCCCTTGGAACGACAACGACGACGACACCTCTCAGGTATCTCTCACCCACGACGAACTTTCTGCTGAGGTCGAGAAGCTTACTGCTCCTTGCGCCTGCTTAGTCAGGACAAGTTGCTTAGGCGTGCTGCTAGAGAGCGCAAGGAGTTTAGGCAGAAGTGGGAGGAAACGGTGAGGGAGCTTGAGTTTGCTAAGTCCACCGTGGTCGTTTCAGAGGAGGTTGAGTGCGAGATGTGCACCAAGCACATGACTGACCTTCTCACTTTGAGAGGTAAGTATGCTGCGTTGGTGGGAGAGGTGGATGAGCTGAAGGCTAGACCCTCGCTGTTGGGTGCGTGCAAGACTTGTCCTGTCTTGCAATCCGAGTTGGCAGAGAAGAATGCCAAGATTGTGTCTCTTGAGGAGGCCAGCTCGGGTAGCACTTGTGTGTCCAGGTGTGTTTTGTGTGAGGGCCTGGAGATGGAGATAGCCAATGTGAAGCATGACAAGATGTAAACCAAGGAAGAAAACACATACCTTTGGACCATCTTGTCATGGGTGTCTTATGGTGAGCCACAGCTCGGGATGATGATCTCCCAATTCAAGCGAGCTGCTGGAGGTCCTGGTGTAGGCTTTGCTCCGGGCGTTGATGTTTCTGCTTTTGGGAAGATTGGAGAGTCGAGTGGTTTGAACCCAAGTGAGAAGCCCAACTCCACCACTACTCCCAAACTTACCAAGCTTCCACCCAAAGAGCCTCTCAAGCCTAACACCAAGGATGGAGTGTTTGAGGAACCTCTGAGAGCTCCACCCAAGAACCAAGTGTGGCATCCCAAACCCAACCACTTGAGGAACAAGCTTGATACAATGCCACCTATCCAGGACGAGTGTTTGCCGCAGAAGGGCAAAGTGATCCAAACCCACAACCGTGTGTACCAACAACCCCCTTTGAGAGTGGTGAGGTACCATTGTGAGCATTGTGGGAGAGATGGACACTTGAGTGAGTTCTGCTTTCGGCGCAAGAGAGAGGCGCGCCGTGCTAGGGAGATGAACAATCCGGACATGTACCATCCTTTCCATGATGTACATGCGCCGAATGTTCAGAGGAGAGATCTAAGGAGAGCTGCTAGGCCCAGAGGTCCAGAACCTCAAGTTCCCAGGCCTAGGCAGCAGAGAGGTCATGCCCGACGGGAGCCTGCAGTTGTAGGCTATGGACCCCGTGGCGGTGGCTTTGTAGTTGAGCGCTTTCCTCCACCGCATTTTGAGTATCGCGGTGAGCGCTCCTTCCCCAGCGGACCATGTTTTCCTCAGCGTGGTGATCGCTTCCTTCGTAGGTGTGCTAGGAATGTTTTTTCTGCTAACCGTTCTTTTGAGCAACCGGCCCAACACTGGTATTCTTCCTACTTCACTAACCCCAGTGTTGGCCCGTATGCTCACCCTATGTCTTTTTATTGATGTAGGTAAAACGATTGGAGAACGTTTGGTTGGTGGATTCCGGTTGCTCGAGGCACATGACCGGAAACGCCAAGTGGTTCTCCAGTCTTAGTCCAGTCACCGGAAAGGAGTTTATCACCTTCGGCGACAATAGCAAAGGTAAGGTTTTGTCTCGTGGGTCGGTGCGAGTTAATGAGCACTTTGTGTTGCGCGATGTTGCTCTTGTTTCTAACTTGCATTTTAACCTTCTTTCTGTTTCACAACTTTTTGATGATAACTATAAGATTCGTTTCAAAACCGAATCTCAGTCGCATTTTAGATCCTCAGGGCAATCTTGTTTGTGTGATTTCGCCCTTTGGTAAAGTCTTTCATGCGGATTTCTCGGAATCGTTTGGCATTTCTCGTTGTCTTTTGGCTGGACCTTCCTCCTCTGATCTTTGGAAGTGGCATAGGAGACTTGGACATTTGAGCTTTGACTTGCTTGCAAGACTTAGTTCACTTGGCCTAATCCGAGGATTGCCCAAGTTATCCATGGAGAAGGATCTTGTTTGCCATTCTTGTAGACATGGGAAGATGGTTGCCGCTCCCCACCATCCAGTGACTCAGGTCATGACCAAGTGCCCTGGAGAGCTTTTGCACATGGACCTTGTTGGTCCGGCTCGGGTGAGCTCGGTTGGGGGGAAGTGGTATGTGCTTGTTGTTGTTGATGACTTTTCGAGATATTCGTGGGTCTTCTTTTTAGCTGAGAAGACCGAGACTTTCTCCTTTGCTCGCAATCTGATTTTGCGTCTTCAGAATGAGTTCCCTTTGAACTCGATGCGAGCTATTAGGAGTGATAATGGTTCCGAATTCAAGAATTCGAATTTTGAGAAGTTTTGTAACTCCTTGGGTTTAGAGCATCAGTTTTCTTCCCCCTACACACCGCCACAGAATGGTGTTGTAGAAAGGAAGAATTAGACCCTGGTAGAGATGGCCAGGACGATGCTCGATGAGCATAGGACTCCTAGGCGATATTGGGTCGAAGCTATGAGCACTGCATGCTACATTTCAAATCGCATTTTTCTCCGAGCCTTCTTGAAAAAGACTTCTTATGAGTTGCGTTTTGGAAAACTGCCCAAGGTGAGTTATTTTCGAGTTTTTGGTTGCCATTGTTTTATACTCAAAAAGGGCAATTTGGACAAGTTTGAGTCTCGTCCTTCTGACGGTGTGTTTTTGGGTTATGGCACTCACACTCGAGCTTATCGTGTACTTAACCTTGACACTAACCGAGTCATGGAGACATCCGATGTCACCTTCGACGAGACCATGGTTTGTCCTTCTTCTCGATTTGAGCGTGCAGGTGATCATGAGGTTGGTGAGCCTCTTTTTGATGACGAGGATGAGGGTGCTGAAGGTATGGATGATCCAGCACCCCCTCCACCTGCTGTGCCGCAAGGAGCGGCTTCTACGACGACTCATGGCCCCGACACGTCTTCTTCCTAGGGGCCGTGGGATCTGCCACCCCGTGCGGTACCTTTTGTACCTGGGGAGGCACCAGCTGCTGTTGAGGGGGAGATCACGTCTGCACGGGAGGCGCCATGACACATCCAGCGCCAACACCCCCCTTAGCAGATGATTGGCAACATTGACGAATGGGTCACTCGGTCCAGGTCTCAAATCTCTCACTTTGCTCATTCTGCTTTTTGTTGCTGATTTTGAGCCCCGAGATGTTGGACACGCTTTGACGGATCCGGATTGGGTCAATGTCATGCATGAGGAGTTAGAGAACTTTGAGAGAAATCGGGTTTGGGTTCTAGTTCCAACTCCTCCAGACTGTAAGCCTATTGGGACAAAATGGGTTTTCAAAAACAAGCAAGGAGAGGATGGTCACGTTGTTAGAAACAAGGCCAGGCTTGTAGCGAAGGGTTATAGTCAGAAGGAGGGGATAGACTATGAGGAGACTTTTGCTCCTGTAGCTCGTTTGGAGGCTATTAGGATACTCTTGGCTTTTGCAACATCCAAAGGTTTCAAACTCTTTCAAATAGATGTCAAGAGTGCCTTCTTAAACGGCTACATAGAAGAAGAGGTTTATGTTGAACAACCCCCCGGTTTTGAAAATCCCAAGTTTCCAAACCATGTTTTCAAACTTCACAAAGCCTTATATGGTTTGAAACAAGCCCCTAGAGCCTGGTATGATAGGTTGAAAACCTTTTTGCTTGCTAAGGGTTTTAAAATGGGATGTGTAGATAAAACGCTCTTTCTCCTCAAGCAAGGCACTGATACTTTCTTGGTCCAGATTTACGTGGATGATATCATTTTCGGTGGTTCTTCTCACGCTTTGATTGCCAAGTTTGCAGATACTATGAGCAGGGAGTTCGAGATGAGTATGATGGGCGAGCTGACTTTCTTTCTCGGATTGCAAATTAAGCAATCCCAAGAAGGGACGTTTGTGCACCAGGGCAAGTACACCAAGGACTTGCTGAAGAGGTTCGATATGGGTGAGGCCAAGCCTCTTCCAACACCCATGTCGACCATGACGGCCCTAGATGCGGACAAGGATGGAGAAGCTGTGAGCCAGAAGGAGTACCGAAGCATGATCGGGTCGCTGCTCTACCCGACAGCGACACGCCCGGACATCCAGTTCGCGGTGTGTCTGTGCGCGCGCTTTCAGGCGTCGCCGCGCACTTCTCACCGTCAGGCGGTGAAGCACATTTTCTGGTACCTTCGTTTCACACCTGAGTTCGGGATTTGGTATTCAGCCTCCTCCACCCTCTCCCTTTGCGGTTATTCCGATGTCGATTTTGCTGGTTGTCGCATTGAGCGCAAGTCCACTTCTGGGACTTGCCAATTTATTGGTTCTTCTCTTGTATCATGGTCTTCTCGCAAGTAGTCTAGTGTCGCCCAGTCTACCACGGAGGCTGAGTATGTTGCTGCGGCTAGCTGATGTTCCCAGTTGCTTTGGATGATGGCCACTTTGCGTGATTTTGGTCTGAGCTTTTCTCGTGTTCCTTTGCTTTGTGACAGCACGAGTGCGATTAGCGTCGCTAAGAATCCCGTGCTTCACTCGAAGACCAAACACATTGATGTGCGCTTTCACTTTTTGCGAGACCACTATGAGAAGGGTGATATCGACCTTCGCCATGTCGATACTCATCATCAGTTGGCTGATATTTTCACCAAGCCTTTGGACGAATCAACCTTTAATCGGTTGAGGGGTGAGCTTGGTGTGTGTTTCCCCTTTTAGATGGGGGAAACATTTTGGTTCTTTGTATCATAAACTGACTTTTCGTTTATCTTTGTTCCTTCAATTGGTATCTTCTTGCATCTTTTCTGCATTTCATTTTACATACGCTTTTACATTCTGAGCTTCATGGATATAATCATTAGAATGTAATTATGCTCTGTGTAATGTGTGCTCCGATGCTTTATGTTGATGCTTGCAGCTTCTGCTCCTTCTGATCACTAATACATATTATGAGCTGAGCTAATTTTGAATGGTGAACCTGCTTAATGAACTTAAACATGAAAATGTTCACCATTGAGATGTGCAACTAGCATGTGTAGGATGTGTTGAATTCACTCGTGCTTTTCATATATGCTAGGTTGCTATGTCTCTAGTTCTGAGTCTGCCACTTGCTTGGTCTATTCATATTCTGAGATAAAATTTGAACCAAGTTTTAAGTGAATTGAAAAGATCGAGATGGGATTGCTTGTCAACACATCACAGTTTCGAGACTGTTTCTCATTGCACCTTGAGTTAAACTTGAGCTGTGTAGTGTATGACCGAAACTGTTGCTTTAAGCTTCTGATTGCTTATGCATAGGCTTCGCACAGTTGAAAAGTTAGGCTATGACAAGCTTTCAACCTCTCGCAATCACATGCTATCACATGCTGAGTTTTAAACTTGTGAAATTTCACCGCTGCAACTCCGATTAAAATTTGAAATCACAAGTATATCCTTCAATTGGTATCAGCATGATGATTGAACTTTGCTAGGGTAGTTCACCTTGTATACATGTTTAGCACTTGTCTTCCTGTCTATACGTGCTTTGTGCTATGTTGATGGTGAATACCTTTTTGGCTAAAAACTGCTCACTTTGCTCACATGTTCATATTGCATATTTGGTGATCAGTTTGAGCCTTCGCTAGCTCGTATGCTTTTTCTAGTGAATCATTGGAGCTATACTGTTTAGAGCATCTTTGCATTCTCCTGACTATATTCCTGAAGCTGCTAACTTGCATCGTGTTGATGGTGCATTTTCTAAAGGGGAGAACATTGCTTTCGGTTCCTTTTACTTGATGGTGCATTTTCAACTAAGGGGGAGAATTTGGACAAATCATGCCTCCCATGTTCAAAGGGGAGAGGAATCGGTTGTGTGCACCATGCAAGGGGGAGTTTGCTTGTGCTGAAGTTTTGAATTTTCCAATTGGTTCGGAGCGTTTTTTTGCTAGTTGTGTTGAGCCTTTGCCTCTTTCTTGAGGGACTAGCATTCGCCTCTCTGATCTTCAATTGGTGTCGAGCTTTCTTGCTAGTTGTGTTGAGCCTTTGTGCCTCTGTCTTGAGGGACTAGCAGTTTGCTTTGATTTTTCAATTGGTATTTCCTAGTGGTGTTGAGCCTGTTCTACCTCTTCTTGAGGGCTAACTTTGCTTTGCTTGGTCGCGTCGAGCCGTTGCCCATGTCTTTGGGGACCAAGTTGTTTTGCTCTTTCCACTTGACCTTCTTCGGCTTTGCTATGCTTTTGGGTCATTTGGTCGAGTTCTCTCTTCTCCTTCTTCCTCCCTCTATTTTCATTATGATTTGTGTGTGTAGTTGACAATGCACTCATCAAAGGGGAGATTGCGGATACATGGGTGTATGCTGAGTCTCTAAGTGATGAGTGATTGTCAACTGGTATGATGCGCATGTTCTTTGGCTTGTGTTGTGCAGGTGTCGAGCACGAATACAGTGATCAGAGGCAAAGTGAAGGTCAAGTAGAGACGTGCCGTGCCGAGGGACCGAGAGTGGCGAAGGGCGGACGTGAGGCTTGGACTGAGGGACCGGTGGCCCGAGGATCAGCTGTGGTGGCTGACAGCCTGGGACAGCGACGAGCGAAGACTTGCGGTCATGTGTTGCCTGAGTCGTGGACTTGGGGACACGTGTCGGTGGACGGGGTGCACGGGCGGTGCATCCCTTCTACAGCTTCGGTTTGGTGGTAGAGCCAGAGAAAAACCATCGAGTGGACGGTTTCCAGGTTTGGGCCTCAAAACCTGGGCGCGGATGGTTTTCGAGTTTGTCCACAAACTCGGGCTGAGGACGGTTTGCAGGTTTGGGCCTCAAAACCTGGGCACGGATGGTTTCCGAGTTTGGCCACAAAACTTGGGATGAGGACGGTTTCCAGGTTTGGGCCTCAAAACCTGGGTGCTGCGGGTTGCTGAGTTTGGGCCACAAAACTCAGACGCTGGAAGGCTGGTTTCCCGGTTTGGGCCTCAAAACCGGGGGTTGACGGTGAAGGCTGGTTTCCCGGTTTGGGCCACAAAACCGGGAGTGCGACGTCCAGGAAAAGGACGCAGAGCGGTGGCGGCACGTGGCGGCAATCGGGAGGTTGCGTCGAGGCAACGCTACGAGTTGTGCGGGCGTGGCCGTCGGATCCACCTACCATCGAGTTGGTCCAGAATAACCTTAGGGTTTAGCTGGTTCGCTCTGTAAGTAGTTAGGGGTAGAGTGGGAATTAGGAATAGTTAGAATTAGGATAAGTAGGGGGAGACACCCACCTCCCCATTCATCTCAGTCATTTGCTATTTTGCCTTCTAGGTTTTCCTGCTCTCCCTCTCCCCTGTTGTAGCGAACTGAGATCCACAGAGAAGAGAACAATACCTCTGTGCCCGTGAGATTTTGAGGAAGTGAGACCGTAATCTCACTGCTGTAGCGTGTGGTAGCCACACGGTTGCAAATTCGTGGTTGTGATTCGCGTTTTGTTCGAGTTCTTCGCGGATTGCTTTTCTCCACGTTCTTCCCGTCGTCCGATCTCTTTGTTCGTTGCGACTCTTGCAAGTCCGTTTGAACAGAGATGTTCTAGATCGTGAGGCACTTCTTTCCACCGAAGGAATTCACCTCTAACCTCACGAGCTAGTAGATCGGTCAATTTTCATTTCGGGTCAACTTTTTCTCCCTTCCCCCAAATTTCTTCGATTCAACGATTTGGAGATAGGTTCGAGCCATGATCTCTTAGAGATAGCTCACTATCCTCCTTGTGACTCCTCTCACCAAGTTAGATCCCTAGAGGATTCGTTTTGGGTGAGATCGAGTCGAATCGGTGGACGAACTGCTCAGTTTCGGGGTGACCGGACGCTCAGTTCATACTGACCGGACGCTAGAGATTGAGTCCGGTCGATGAACATGTCACTGTTCTGTCGTGCATCTTGACCAGACGCTCCTTTCACTCAGTGACCGGACGCACCCCTGTTACTGTTCACCGTTTTGGACTGAGTTCGACCGGACGCTCGACCCTCGACCGGACGCATCCCTTCAGTGAGTCCGGTCACGAACAGTAAGGTCCAAAATCAGGTTTTGCACGACCGGACGTGTCCGGTGGAGCTCGACCGGACGCAGGCAGAGTCCGGTCAGTGCTGTTTCGCGCTGTTTCGTTCGCGTTTCATTCGATCGTTGACGGATTTGGTTTCTGTCTTTTGCGTTGGGTTTCTAGGGTTGTGTAGTGTCCCGTTGTGCTTCTCAAAAGCATCCACCCTACATCTAGGGTCGTGGACACTTACAAGCTTTGGGTTTGCTCTTGGGGTTGATTCTCGGGACAGTGGAAACAAGTTTCCGAAAGGAAATTTTGAAGCTCCCATTCACCCCCCCTCTAGTCGCCTTCTGTTTGCACTTTCGGTCCTTCAGAAGGTGGCAGTGGCGGAGGTGGTGGCTACCAGGGCCTGTAGGAAGCGCGTCACCGACATGATCTACGAGGCGAGACTGCAGGCCATCATCACCTACAACGCCACGGTCTTGGGCAAGAGGGTGACGAAGGCCGAGGCGAGAGGCATGACGCTGGGCCGGGCGCAGTTCTTGCAGGTAAGTGATTCCTTTTAAGATTAAGCTATTCGTACTTTTCATCTGACGCTTATATGTGAAATACTTGATGATGTGCAGATGATCCCCCAATGGTGCCAGTCGTTTCCCGAGTGCTGGGAGATGATCGTGGACCGGTGGCTATACGAAGAGTGGGCGGCCCACCACGCCGAGGCCCGGGAGGCGTGTCTGCAGATGCCAGGTGTACCACACCACCAGGACAACCGCAACCTCGCCGAGTACGCACAAGCTTGGGTACATGAAAGACTTTCTGAATTCCTCGCTCAAATGTTGCCTGATTACTAATCATCTTGTTGTCTTCCTCGCAGTCGGCGACACACGGTGGCCAGCGTTGCGGCACGTTGCAGGCATACGTCATGTCCCACAAGGGCAAGGCCACGGCACCGAAGACCTCCTACAACCCCGACGATCCCGCCGACGCGTACACCAACTCCAGCGTCCACACCCGCCTCACTGACTACTCAGAGGTGGCAAGGGCGGTCTATGCGGACGCCTTTGATCCCGCCACCGTGGACCTGGACGGGAGCATTGTCATGAGGATTGGAGGAGGGAAGAAGCACGAGCGGTTCTGGCTTGGCGATGGCGTCATCGACTCGGCCTCCACTCCCACTCTGTCCCAGCTCCGAGCACAGAGCACGAGCGGGAGTGTCCCCATACGCCCACGCCTGTCGCCTTCGTAGTCGCGGGTCGCCGAGCTTGAGGTTATTTCTATTTAACACGTCGTACATTGATTTTTAAATGTTTGCATTGTTCTAACATTCACTTTGTATTGTCGCAGGAACGCCTGGAAAGAGAAAGTCAGCAGCGCCAGATGTTGGAGACCCAGATACGGTCCCAGATGTCGGCCCAGATGGAGGCCCAAGCTAAGCAGATGGCGGAGCTCATCGCCTTCATGGCCTCCCAGGGCATAGCCGTGCCCCAGACGCTCATGGCTCCTCCACCGCCGTCTCAGGATGCTGGAGCTACTGCTGTGAGTATCGATATCTCAGTGTTTTATTTTTGCATTTGCTTGTCTGACATAGACATCTTCCTTTTGCAGCCTCCGTCGGAAGGTTCGAACAACCGTCACGCTCCTGGATGGAACTTGGCCGGGGGTCAAGCAGACGACACTTCTCAGGGGTGGCAAGGTTGGCCGGGGGTGTAGTACATTGAACTTTGGATTGAAAACTTTCATGTTGTATTGTGGTGACCTTGATATTGAACTATTTGATGACATATATATGTTATTGAACTATGTGATGTGATAGATATATATATATGTTCTGTGACGTGAAATGTGATGGATGTGATATATATATATGTGATATGTGATGAATGTGATATATATGTGTGTGATAGTGTCAGAGAAAAGGAAAACCAGAATTATAAAAAAAATTGCCCTCTTTGCTGATGGTTGCTCTCGGCAAAGGGGGTCTTTGCCGAGTGCTTTGGTCATAACACTCGGCAAAGCTGGGAAACAGAATACCAATTTCCCCAGCTTTACCGAGTGCTTTGTTTGTAGCACTCGACAAAGGTGTGGTCTTTGCCGAAAGCCAGGCTACGAGCTCTCGGCGAAGAGTTTTAAAAAAATATCTTTGCCGAGAGCCAGTCCAGTGAGCTCTCGGCATAGAAAATCCAAAAAAAAATACCTCTTTGCCGAGAGCCGAGTATTTAAGCTCTCGACAAAGATTTTCGGGGAAAAAATAAAAAACCTTTGCCGAGAGCCTGGTTAGACGACTCTCGGCAAAGAATCTGTCAACGGTGTCCTGCCGTTAACAGCTGCTTTTCTTTGCCGAGAGCCGCCCGGGACCCTCGACAAAGCCTTTGCCGAGAGTCCGATAAATGACTCTCGGCAAAGGCTCCTTTGTCGAGAGGATTTTTGTCGAGAGCAATCACTACTGGAAATCCGAGATTTGCCGAGTGTTTTTTATTTTGCCGAGTGTCAAAACACGGACACTCGACAAAGAAGTAGTTTGCCGAGTGTTAGACTCGAAACACACGACACAAAGTTGACACTCGACAAACTTTAACACACAGAAACAACCCACTTTGCCGAGTGTCAACACTCGGCAAAATTAAACACACGACAAAGATTAATGGGAGTAGCCGCCGTCAGCGGTTTGCCGAGTGTCTTCCGTTAACACTCGGCAAAGTGGGCAGTTTGCCGAGTGTCTCAATAAAACACTCGGCAAAGTGCACTGTTTGTCGACTGTTTTTATTTGACACTCGGCAAAATAATTTAGTTTTTTTTTGTTTTTGGCTTCCAATTTTTTTATGTAGGCTTTCTACAAAAACTTGATCAACATGTTAAGATTTGGTACAATTTTAAGATATTTCGCTATATTTCCTTAGTTTATTTCATTTCATTGATTTTTTTTAAAATGTAAGTTTGAACTATAAGTGCATCGAATAATGATATTTCATGAATGTAAAATTGATATTCATGTTATTAAGTATTGTTGGAGGCCGCATCCAGAAAGAGATCCGAAACTTTGCACATTTTCTTCTCGAAACATGACTACGAACTTGCGAACGAATAGTTTTAAAATTGTATAAAAAGCAAACGGAGTCCGAAATTCAGGAAACTTGCCGAGAAGTCAAGATATCACATGTGCATGTGGCTATAAAAATTTGAGAAGATTTTGAGCATATGGTCACGTACACTGCTTAAAAACCCGACTATCTCCGCATGTGATATGATGAGGAGCAGGTGGAGTTGTTAGGATCTGTAAGCATCGTATACGATGACTTGTTCGAAATCTTCTCAAATTTTTATCACTGCATCCACATGTGATATCATGACTTGTCAACGAGTTTCATGAATATCGGACTCCGTTTGCTTTTTATACAATTTTAAAATTATTTGTTCGCAACTTCGTGGTCATGTTTCGAGAAGAAAATGTGCAAAATTTCAGGTCTCTTCCTAGATACGGCCTCAAACAATACCCAATAACATAAATATTAATTTTGTATTCATGAAATATCATTATTCGATGCACAGTTCAAACTTGCATTTCTAAAAAAGTTCAATGAAATAAAATAAACTAAAAAATATAGCAAAATATCTTAAAATTATACCAAATTTCAACATGTTGATCAAGTTATTATAGAAAGTCTATAGAAAAAAATTGGAAGCCAAAAAAGAAAAGAAACAAAATTATTTTACCGAGTGTCACATAAAAACACTTGGCAAAGTTGGCAGTTTACCGAGTGTTAGCTGTGGACACTCGGCAAACTCGTATAATTTGAACTTTGCCGAGTGTCAGGTATTCGACACTCGGCAAACAATAATTTAATTTTTTTTCTGTCTAAAAAAGTAAAAAAACAAAAACCAGCAAAGATTGATATAGACAATTAAATAATTTTTTTCAAAAAAAAAAATTTGGAACCTGGGACACTCGGCAAAGGAGGAAAAAAACGCAGCACCAACCTTATCCACTCCGCGCCCCCGCCCAGCCTATTTCCCCGCTCGCAGTGGCAAAAACAAAACCTTCGCCGCGCCGACACCCGCCGGGCCACCCACGCCGCCACCCTCCGTGGCCGCGCGTGCCGCCATTCACCGCGGCCGCCACCCGCCGAGGCCGCCCCGTTCCTGCTATCTCCCCACCTCCATCACCCTCTATCTCCCTTCCAAATCCCTGCCCGCCCTGCCCCCAAAGCTGCCGGTCGCTCACCCCGCCCACCCCCTGGTCCTGTCCAACCCATCCCTGGAGCACGCGATGATGGAGCACGCCGCCCCCTTGAGCTTGTGGCGGTGGAGCACGCCGCCCGCTGGAGCATGTCGTCCCCAAAGCTAACTGTGCCAAGGACACGACGCTGGAGAACGCTAGTGGGAGCAATTCGATGGAGGAACGCGGGAGCAGCAGCTGTAGTCTCCGTCGGTGGATTACGCGATTGAGAGGGCTTCCATCATCTCCGCGACTCCGATTCGTGCTTCTGCTGCAGATCCATTGGTATGTCCAAATGCCCTCCCCTAGGTCTTTGTTTCAAGTGCTGAAAAATAAGATCTTTTGATTTCTTCTGGTGGCCATCGATGATTCTGTGCAGGGGTTGTGTTCCTAGCTATTTATTAGAGATTGGTTCTGAGTATGTATGTATGGTTGCAATTCAAGGCTGCAAGTAATAAGAAGGCTGCACCCAATCTGATTGACACCTTTAGGATTCCAATGTCTAGAGCTGCATATAATGAATTCCTGCTGTTTAGAGAGGACTTAGACTTTTTTAGAACTGATAATGATCAGCATGATATTTGGATTTATCAGTGGAATAATGGCCTGTAGAGCTTATGTCGGTTCTACAAGCATCATTTTGTGACCCTCTCACCCTCTGCCCCTTTCATTTGGATTTGGCAGTCAAAATGCATGCCCAAGATTAAATTCTTTGCTTGGCTGCTCCTAATAGATAGGCTCAATACAAGGGAGCTGCTTAGAAGGAGACATGAGCATCTTGATTAGGTTTGCCTTTGTTCAATACATGAGCACTACACCTTATGAATACTGCACCTGACTGCCCTTTGTTCTATCTAATTGGTTTGCCTTTTATTTTTTGCAGGGTCTTCTTTGAACAAGACTACTATATAGATTATTGTTCAACTGACATATCTGTTGACTTCTAAAGGCTTGGAGCAGCTGCTCGTCAGGTATCCCTCTTGTTGCCCACGCTCTCCCTCTCTGAGCAGAATTGCAGCAGTGCTATAATAAAACTTCTTCATAGATAAGTCTGTATAGATAAGTCTGTATCACACTCTTACATATTTGTTTGTGACTTGTAAGGTCTATATCTCAAACGCATACTGACAAAGACATAAGAGTTACACTTGTAATATCATCATATAAATGATGTCTGACTGCCTAAAGAATTGATAATCTGACAGTTGTTGTTTGCTCACCTAATTTTCTAATACAAGAACATTACTGTGAGGCAGCCTATAGGTTGGCATGTTATTGCACTTAAATTATTTCTTTCCTCTAACATTTAAGATGCCTTAAATTTTTTAGTAATTTAAGTTAATTCGTATCTAGGTGCAGGTTGAGAGGTAGGCTGCTGGAACAGTATCACCAAAACCAGGTATCAACCATCTGTCTATTCCTTTACGATTGATTTTGTTCCAAACTAATTTGTCTATAGCCATTATATCTAGGTAATAAGTACTGACCTCATATGCTGCTGGGTAATAAGTCTATTGCCTAGAAATCTTTTAAAACTTGATTTTTTTAACTTATTCCATGATTATAGTCCCATTCCAACCTCATACCATCTACTGGCCATATAGAGAAACTAACTGCCAGAGAATTTTGTTTCACTTGGTAAACTGAAATAATATTAGGCTGTATACACAGTTTAAAAAGATGGAACAAAATATGTAATAGATTGTCAAAAACCCAAGCATTTTGAGTTAATGACTGAATAATCTTTTGTCTCAAATCTGAATAAGCTTTTCTATACGCATGTTAGTTTGTCAGCTCATATAAAAAACATGTCAGCTCATATAAAAAAACATTCGCTGCAGATACAACTTGAACAATTGGGCTAGAATTGTAATGTTGTTTAGATAGATGTTTTTTTCCCATTCTTACTCTCTATGGTTCTCAGGAAAGTATGAGCAATCTCAGTTTCTTTAAATGTATATATGGCTGAGGTGACATTGGTGCATTGACAGATTAAGGTGGTAGAAACTGGTTCTATCGAAATTTTTAATTGACGATATTCTTTTCATTTTTTGCAGCATCAATCGGCCGCAGCATCGAATCACGTTGGTGGGTCATCGACATCATAGTTTGGAGGGTCGCCGGCATCACAAGTTGCGCCAAATCAGCTCGAAGGGTCATCGGCATCACAAATTGCGCCAAATTGACTAGGAGGTTCAGTGACATCAAATCTCAGGCCTCCTCACCCCCTACAATCGTCGTGAGCAGCTTGTTGTGAACTTCGATTAAGATATTTGGTCGCGGACTTGTCAACTTGTGAATTTGTAGCATACTTGGACTTTTGGTTATGGACAAGTCATATATGTGAACATGTGTGTTTGTGGCATATTTGAACTTGTGAGCTTGGTGTGATTGTGATTTATGACTCCTGTGATATATTTGTGGTGATTTAATACGATATATATTATATTTGTGCATTGTGTCGCAAATGGAATAAACAAAAAAATACAGATTCGACAAATTGGCATGCCTGGGAACACGCAGTTTGCCGAGTGTCAGTGCACAGTTTGCCGAGTGCCATATGTTTGACACTCGACAAAGTTTACGTGGTTTGCCGATTGTTAACACTCGGCAAATCGCGTAAACTTTGCCGAGTGTCAGACGTATGACACTCGGCAAACTGTGCACGCTTTGTCGAGTGTAGAACGGTTGACACTCGGCAAAGCGACCGTTAGGATTTCGTCCGTTACCACTTTCCTTTGCCGTGTGGTGTTTTTGACACTCGGCAAACGCTTTGCCGAGTGTCCGACATTTGACACTGCTTTGCCGAGCAAAATTATGCCGAGTCTGGTTTGCCGAGTGCGGCACTCGGCAAAGCGTTTGCCAAGTGTTTTTGGCGCTTTGCCGAGTGTCCTAGACACTTGGCAAACCGCTCGATTCCAGTAGTGAATTCTCTGCAAAGCCCTTGCCGAGAGCAATAGAGCCTTTGCCGAGTACCTCAGTTACTCGACAAATCAACCGTTTCCAGTAGTGTATGTTATAGTGTGTCGTACAACTTAGAGCCTGTTTGGTTCCCTCCTACTAAAATTTAGTAACTAAACTTTAGTCACTTTTAGTAGCAACACTCTTACTAAAAGGGACTAAAAGGAACTAAAATGACTTTTTAGTCACTTTTAGTAGGGGTGTTTGGCAACTTAGCTACTAAAAGTGACTAAAGTTTAGCCACTAAATTTTAGTGGGAGAGAAGCAAACAGGCCCTTATTATGTGCGTGATCACTTGAAACGACATATATACGACTGCATTTCAGTTTTTCTTGGAGAGAGGCTTCGTATCATAGTTGTCGCGTGCTTGTCGAACTCGTATAATCAATCATGAGGTTTACAAAGACAATTCTTTTTATACATCGGAGCGGTCCATCAATTTCCCTCAGATTTGGGATATAGTTGTAGCTTATCTTTAGAGCCAAGTATAATAAGGGTCTGCAAGCCAAATATTGAGGTGAAGAGGAGAGAAGAGACAAGAGAAGCGGACTGTAAACTTACAGTCGGCTTAAGTATATAGAATCAAGAAATTTTGAGAGAGAGACAAGTAGATCATGTATTAATAGTGAAAACTCAACCACTTTATAAGTAAACTTAGAAATGACAATAAGGATATGTTACAGCCAACAACAGACTATATTATTAACCTTGCTCTTAGCCTTTGAATCACCGACCGACATTCCTTTGGTACATAATATATACTAACAGTATAGTTGTAGATTAGTAGACCCTAGGGCGCAGCTGCAACAGTGTAAATCAACTACTATAAGGCCAGTCTCAACGGTGAGTTTCACCTCCTGGTTTTCAACACATTAAACTTTGATATGAAATAAGACTCTCACATTGTAAAGTTTTACTGTACAGTTTTCTAGTTTATTTTACTATTTCTTGGCCCCACTGCCCCTGTCTTCCCTCCGGCTTTTCTTCTCGGGCTCGCATGCCATCACAACTGCTCAGTGTTCACCCTCTCTTTCCTACCGATCGATGACACACTTTTCCTCTTCACGGTCCAACCAGCGGACGGTCATGTTTGGTGCTCCGGCGGGAGGAGTCGCACCCCGCCCGCGAGCGCTCTGGCTGGCGGAGTCACGCCGCGCCTGGCATTGCTCACGCTCGAGTATATCTATTCGCCCAAGCTTGGCGCCCCCAGCGAAATCGTGCCCGGCCACGCTCCCGCCGACGCCCGGTGGAGTCTCATCTGGCGGTCGTCGGAGGTGTCGCGCCCTGCGGAGCTCGCAGTACGGTGGCGAACGCGGTGGAGACTCACGGACGCGGCCCTGGCCTCCATGGCGGACGCGGCGGAGACTCGTGGTGAGCGGCTGACGCTCACGACTGCACGCGGAGGAGTCTGTGACCGCGGCGGCCCGGCAAAGCCCGCGACCTTGGCCTCCTCGACGGACGCAACGGAGACTCGCGGCGGTGCCCTGCGCGAGGCAGAGTCCTGGCGTCTGCGGCCGGCGCGCGGCGGAGCCCTGGTGGCGCGGCTGGATGGCCACGCGGCGAACTCGCGGTGAAACGACCTGAGAGCCTCAGTGCGGGTTTCGTGTTGTTTCCGAGACATTGGAAAAGTCGCTGATACGTTTCACCCTTAGGGCACCCGACCCGCTGTGGTACGAGGTAGCCTAGCTCCAAGTCAACCTCTCCAATAGTACTATAGATGTCCAAATGGGCCAGACCCGATGGGCCAGCATGGACACGTTCCAAAAAAAAGCACGGCCCTAACACGGAGTGCCGACACGGGCACGAGCGTAGTGTCGTGCCTAGGCCGTAGGTTTGGCACGACGGCACGACACGAGCACGGCATGACTAATAGGCTGGCACGATAGCGACATGATTATTTTCACTATCGGATAACTTTATAAGGGACTAGCACCATTGGATAAGATAGAGTGACATATATAAAGAAAAGTATGTCTCAAATTCTAGTTAACTCTCTTTTTTCACTCCCTAGCCCCAATTCTCTCTGCTCCTCTCTCTTCGACATGGTAGCGATGGCTCGCGACTGGGGTGCCTCCTCGTGGCGACGAAGGGCGGCCAGAGCGCCTCCTCGTGGTGGCGGCGCGCGACCGGACATGTCTCCCGCGCGCGGCGGCGACGGCGCGGCACGGCGGGCCTGGGAGGCACGACGGGCCATTTGGCATGACACGGCACGATCAAGTCCCCATAGTGCCGTGCCTGGGCCGAGGGTCAGGCACGATGGCCCTATTTGGCACGGCACGGCTGGCACGACGGCCCGATAAGGCGTGGCCCGCTAGGGCTGGGCCGAATAGTGCCAGTGCCGGGATAGTGCCGGGCCGCCCGTTTGGACATCGATAAATAGTACTAGTTCTTAGCAATAGCTCATAGTATAATTAGGCCCACATTTCATTCACACATGGTCTTGGAATGTGTGTATGAGCCTAGCTCTTGAGCAAGAGCTAGCTCTTCTCTTTATCCTATTAAAATATAACAAAAATTCTAAGAGTTGGCTTATGAGTTAGCCATTGCGGCTGCCCTCATGAAACTTTTCTATTCTCTCTCGTCCCAGTTTCATGCAATTTTTTTTTTTGTAATGTGACACATTATTTAATGTGCATAAAACCTCTGATAAAATCCCATTAAAACTGGCTAAGAATCACCAACCGAAGGTTTTGACCAAACATCATGTAGTTGACCGAGACTTTGTCGGCGCAAGCAACGAAAACAAATCAGAGATAAATGGGGCCCCACGGGGTTTGAGATAATGCTTCACCCAAACGCAATCATGCAAACCCCTTCTTTACTACTACATTTATGTCTTATCTTTGCATATCTTCCTGAATTCACAAATATATAAGATGTCTGATAGCAAGTCAAAACCAAACTATGATTATTCAAAAAAACCAAACTGTGATAATTCAATTTGCACGCGTATTGTGCCTTGTCATGATAATAACAAATTACAATTGCTGGCTAATGCGGTCATATTCTAACATTGCTATTGATCCCATTTCCCCAGCATCTCACAAGAATTTGTCATTGGCAACTGGATCACAAGCGTACAAGGGAATTACAGCTGCCTATCTACAGGAAACTGAAGCTTTACCGAGTGTCCGGAGGTTTGCAAAGTGCCAAATTTCGGGTACTCGACAAAGAGCATCTTTGCCGAGTGTGCCTGGCCACGTGGCACTCGGCAAAGAGCGGCACTAGGCAAAGCCCTCTTTGCCGAGTGTCTAGCCCGCGGCAAACAACGGCCGCTTTGCCGAGTGCCACACACTCGGCAAAGATGTACACTCAGCAAATATTGTCGAGCCAAACGGTATCTATGGCCGTCACTTTTGCCGAGTGCCTGCCGTTTGGCACTCGGCAAAGAAATATTATTTGCCGAGTGTCGACAGGCTGCCACTCAGCAAAGAACCAATCTTTGCCGAGTGCCAGGATAGCACTCGGCAAAAAATATTTTTTTTTTATTTTGGTCACCAAATTTTTTTGCAGCTTTCACGTATCACCATGGTCAACATGTTCAAATTTGATATTTTTTCAAAACTTTTTTTTATATTTTTTGACTTTATTTTATTTTCTTGAATTTTCTCGTAAGATGCAAGTTTGAACTGCGGGTGCATCGAATAATGGATTTCAATGATTCAAAAAATGTTATTCTTGTTCTTGAGTGTATGATTAGGCCAAATCCGGAAACTGACCCGAAGTTTCGATCAACGTGCTCACGGGGCAACACCTCTAAATTACGCGCGGACGGTTTTTTAATTTTAAAAAATGCAAATAAATTCAAAAAATCGCGAAACTTAGCGAGATGTCGTTATATCATATGCTTATGCCGTGAAAAAAATTTGAGAAAGTTTCGAACACGTTGTCATGTACGATGCTCACAAACCAGTACATCTCCACATGTGAAGAGCGCTTTGCCGAGTGCCGCCGATTTAGCACTCGACAAAGACGTTATTTTTTTTTAAAAAAAAATACAAAACGGCCATCCGACCACACACATGCATGCCCACACGCCCGCCCCGCGCTCCCAGCGCCGCTGTACGCTGCGCCCCGCGCCCCTGCCGCCACCCCGGCCATGGCCCCAGGCGTGGAGAGGAGAAGAGGAGGAGGAAGAAAGGAGGAGGAGGAAAGGATGAAGAAGAAAAGGAAGAAGAAGAGGAGGAGAATGAGGAGGAGGAAGAATAAGAAGGGAGAAGGAGAAGAGGAAGGAGAAGGACGTCCCCGCTGTCGTCTTGCCATTGTCGCCGTCATCGTCCGTCGCCAACAAGGTAATTAGTAGTAATATTAGTGTTGACACTTCTTAACGCAACCACTAGAACTAGACTATGGAGCCTAACCCCAGCAACGGCGCTAGAAGTGTCTTGGTGGTAAAACTATTGACTATTGGATAATTCCGCAAGCGCACAGAATATACCGATGTAGCACTTCACCCGGGAGTATTCCAAGGTATCGTTATTTATTTTATCCCAAAGGAAAGCAAGCTAGGAAAGATGTAGAGAGAGGAAAGATAGATCCTTTAGTCTTACTATAATCTATTATTAATTAGAGAAGCAAAAGGGGATAAGTGGATATAAGGGAGGATAGATAGATAAGATAAATAAGTTAAGCAAAGAGTATATGATATGAAAGATAACTTTAGTAGACTTAGCTAGGTGGGAGGACAACGAGTGAGTATAAAGTACTCCTATGTTTCTACCTTTACTCCTATGAACTAATCCTAATTAAATAGATGACTTAACTAGATTGACGCCTTGCTACTTGTGTGAGAGGGATAAACGAGAGAGTAAAGCGACAGAAGGTTGTTCACCTAACCCAATACTCAAGCGGATATTTGGCTTATGGACGCCTTACCTTTTAAAAACTAGCATGAGTTCACGTGAGGGGATCTAGGTAGCCATGCAAAATCTGTCACCTTTTGCCCATGCGCCCCTACTGTCCGTGCAAGCCAGCGGTAGTCAAAGATGAGATGAAGTATAAGCACCACGCTCACACTTATCTACACCTTTAGCTATCGATCAAAATAGCTAAAGCCCCTATCCTAAGATAGGACGATGACGCACACACAAGAAGTTATTTAAAGGAAATCAATCTAACTAAGACAACTATAGAACCAAGATAAGCACACAACAAGACTATATAAATATAGACTTGCACTAAGTAAATACTTAAATAAATACTTGGAAAGTAAATACTTAAGTAAATGGAAAGTAAAGTAAGGAAAGAATAATATATTATATAAATAAAGTCTTACAAAAGAAGGAAGATACAAGGGCTGTACCAGACTCCCAGAAGACGACTCCGGAGACCCGAGCTTCGCCCGACTCAACTCTAACTCCCACTCTAGACTAACTACTACTACTACTCTTGCTTGATCTCACATGAAAGTGGAGATATGTGTTGTGAGATATGTAAACTATGTGAGATCTCCCGAATGAGAGGGTGAAGGCCTCTATTTATAGTGGAGGTGGAGTTGGGCTACTCCGGCGCCACGTCAGCGATCCGTGTGCTCATCCTCTTTTCACCCTTGGATCCACCGCCATAGCAACCGACCTTGATGAATGACTTGGATATTGTTCACGTGTGAAACATGTGCTTTGCCACCGACTTGGATGAAGTTCACCATGGGGTCGGTCGACCCCCCTCTATGACATGTGGGCCCAGGGTACATCTTCTAGAAGGTGATGATGTCATCCTGATGAATAGTGCAGATGGGCCCCACCAAAGGGGGGGGGTCGGCCGACCCCCTATGACAGGGCTAGCCCACCACCTTCTCTCCCTTGGTGACCCCACATGTCATGGAGCAAGTCTTGTGAAGTTGGTTGCATTTGGTTTTTGGTGTGGACCCATGAATCCATGTGCTTCTCATCTTGCACCATTGAGCAAAAGCACATGTTTTATCCAATGGTTGATATTGACTTGAACATGCTTCTCTTGGATCATGTCATGTCACCATGGCCGAGGTGGCTCCAAGGTGGGGTCGGGCGACCCCCTTGGTGGGCCCACCTGGCCTCATTTTGTTCATTTTGCCATCTCCTACAAGTTCACAAGCTAAGAGTACAAGTGGAACTTATTAGTGATAAATATGCTCATGATATGCTATTCTTCCTGGAAATGGAGGCCTGTTGACGGTATTTTGATAAGGTAAAACATGCTATAACTTCCGTCAACAAGATCCCCCAAGCTTAACCTTTGCTCGTCCCGAGCAAACAATCAAACTTGGCCTCGGTGGATCAGTATTGTTACTATGCATCACATTTCAAGAGTTCCATGTGCACAACAAAGTTCTTCTCTTTGAATGGAAAAATTAGCTATGTAAATCACCCATATTACCTTAGTACTCTATGGGGCTTATGGCTTTTCCTTTGTCTTAGGTGGTTGAAAGATAGAACAGTTTGACTTGAGCACTAACTTTCTTGTTTTTAACAAGTTTCATACCAGAGGTTTTGCAATATTTTTCAAAAGAAAGACTTAATGTTCCTCATATGGTTCTCTCATGTTGCTCAAATGGTGTATGATTCCTCACCAAGGCATATGATAAGTGTTGCCTTCTTTATTTCATCCTACTTCTAAATAGGCTTATGTGTAGCTCAAGGTAGAGATGAAAGAAGATGGCATAATTACTTGCATTTTGTTGCGAAGTCAAAGCTCGGATCCTTGAAGAGAAGTGTCATACTCCCAGATCAAGATGTGCAAGTGTGTGGTGTATGGTGGACTAGATTGCTTCTTTATTTGATAAGATCTATCTCTCTATATATTTTTTTTAATGAGACATGGCTAGCATTTTTTTTCATCTTTATTTTGCCTAGCCTTTGGAGTCTCATCTACTAAATAATTGAGAGAGATTTCCTAACACTTGGAGTATGAAGCAACATATTTGGTGGAAATGAAAGGCATGTTTTTTTGCGTACTTCCAGTGTAGAAGCAACATGTATATGAGGTGTGTACGTGATCTTGATCTTAGGAGCATGAAAAGTCTCTTAACAAGGGTCAACAAGACTTGACAACATTCAATACAAAGCAAATAACCTATGTAGAAGGTTTGTAAACATGTAAAGCATATATGGCTGTGGTAGGAATTTATAACCATTGAGGAACAATTAAGATTTTGATCATTTCAAGGATAAATTCTCCGGTAATCTATCATGCTTAGAACAATATTATAGCAGCTCATGTCTCACAATATCATGTCTCACAACAACTTAGACTTAGTTCTAGCACTTGCAACCCACAAAGTTTTCAGGTTCATGATGGTTTAAATGAGCTAAGTAACCCGTACTTAAAGAAATACTAAGTTGTAAACTAGGCACTAGAGAAACATTAGCAAGACAACTAGTCATCATTTCCATGGGGAAGATAGACATATATGAGACATATGTGCTAAGGGGAATACTAAGCAAATATTTTTGGTATTTTCCCTTTTTTTTTGCAATGAGAAAACTAATTGAAACGTAAATAACTTAAGATACAGGACTTACCTTGGTGGGGGAGAGGATCTCCCCCAAGCTTGGTTCTTGCCTACTGTGGTGGTGGATAATGCTGGTACCACCCGGCCCAACGTCGTGCTTCTTCTTCTTGAATGGCCTGCAGGAGTTGGGCGTTTTGTTGTGCAAGAAGCAATGTTGCCTCTTGTTCGATGTTCATCGCACCCATGTTGTCGATGAGCTTGTCCATCGACGTCCTTTGATGTTGCCTTCCTCTACCCCATGGGCGAGGAGTGTCTTGTGAGCGAGGAGGCCTCCCCAAGGACCCTGAAATGTCCATAGAGGCTGCCTCATCTCCCTCCTCAACTTCTTCAGCCTGATGTGAAGATCCGCCTTGTTCCATTCGAGTAGCACGGGATGCTTTCCTTGTCCTCCTACTAGTACCTGCAACTTTTGGGGCTCTTTCCTCGGGGTCCAAATCAAAGGTTAGCGTACGAAGCGCACACAATCGAAGTCTCTCACAAGGGAGAGTGATTTCGACTGTATGGCGTGGATAAATCATTATTAGTTCACCCTTGGGACCCCTTTTGAGTACATCGCAATAAATAAATACACTTTCTTCCAAAACATCTCTCACGGTTTTAATGTACTCAAAAGTTTGGGATTCTAGTGCACCCAAAGCTTCGCCTATGCGTGTGATGAATGATGTGAAGTATATGGGTTTCCTAGGCTTTATGTAGCTAAGCCAATAGTTCACTAGCATTTTAACAGGTGAAACTTTAACCTTGCTAACCATGGCATAGAGTAATTTCAGCTCATCATCACTTACCAAAGTTCCTATTGTGCCAGGGAAAAGAGTGGTGAACAACCAGTAGTGCATGAAACGTAAGGTTGGGTTATGAATTTTGTGCGGTGAGGGATTGGAACAATCACTAGAGCCAGTAATGACATACCAGAAAACATTCTTGTCATAATGAAAAGCATGATCTACATCAAGATGGCAAGAGTGATCAAATCCTAAAGCAGTGTTTAATGTGCTCCAAGTCAAGTCATATTCCATCCCAAACATTCGAAATGCTACCCCATCGTTATTCACTTTTAACGTGCATAAAAACTCAATGGTTAGGTTCTCTATGCCAAATTCAAGAATTTCAAAGAATCCTCCCCAACCAATGGTATTGAAAATAGCATAAAATTCTAAATCCATACCTGTTTCTTGCAAGAGGGCCGGATCAATGACACTTGTGTGTGAGAAACTACACTCACGAAGAGTAAGGAATTTCCCCATCTCTTTGGCATTTAGCCTAAGGCCACTCTCGGTCTCCATTACTCTAGCCGGGGGAATGAAGGGTACTAGCCCACTTCTTTCCACCTCTCTCCTCTCATAAGCACTAGCATGGTGAGGTTCTTGGGAAGAACTCTCACCCTTGTTGGACTTTTTGAAACGGGAGGCAAGCAACTTCTTCATCTTACTACAAGATAAGTTACCAAGCTTCTACTACTACTATGAAATGGGAACTATTTTTGGTTTTTTTTGGTTTTTGGATGGCTACTACTAAGCTAAGCTTGAGAATGAACTTGCAACTAAGGAAGGAAAGGAAGAACTTGTGAGCTCGAGATGGTCCTGGTGGTTTTGGTGTGGAGTTGAGCTCACAATGCAAGGGTATATATAGGGGGAGAAGGGCAAGTGGTGACCACCCATAGCATGGGTCGGCCAACCCCCGTCCTTGCAACTTTGAACATTGCTTTACTTTGTCCAGGGAACATGTTTAAAGTGATAAAACACATTTTCAGGATGGGCCAACACATGGGTCGGCCAACCCCCCTACATGACACTTTCAACTTTGCTTTTGCTTTAGCCAGGGGACATGTCTAAAGTGTGCAAACACATTTTCAGAATAGTGCAATATGGGGGTCGCCCGACCCCATGACATGCCCCCCTCAAGCTTTAAACTTTGTGTCATCAAGTGTCTAGTAAAGATGTAACTATGTTTGGTGCAAAGTTGATACAAATTTCAGAGATTCCCTTGCCTAGTGTTTGGTGAAAGGGAGAAGATGAATGGCCAAAGTAGAGACATGTCTAAAGTGATTCCCATGGACCATGAGAGCACTAAGACATGCCTTTGGCTGGTTGTTGTGGTCCCATGAGCATCCAACATAAAGGGGAACATTTCATGCTTAAAGAGTAAAGCAAAGGACCTTTTCTTTTGAGATGTTGGCTTAGATGACATTCATATCATTCATATGTAAGCTGAATGGGAGACAACAGATTGCAGCAGGGTGCAGGAGGGCACCATGGTGGGATCGACCGACCCCACCTTGGCTGTACCTCGAGCACCAAGGTACTCAGTCCTACTTACTAAGCTAAGCCATGGTGAAAGGAATGCCAGTGGGCCCAATGGTGGGGTCGGCCGACCCCACCTTGGGGTGGTCCCACGACTCAATCATGTTGCAAGTTATTGTCGAGGTTTTATTAGCATGGAAATTTATTTTGTCGAAATGAAATATGCAGAATTAACTAAGTATGCAATTGAGGGAAAATGCAAAAAATTGAAATGCATAAAAAATTAAATATGAGATAACTACTGATTTACCTTATCAGCAAGGGCTCCATGTTTCAGGTCCGTAGAGCAGGACCTCTCCATCTTGTCATTGATTGGGTGCTTCGGTTGGTCCCGGAGATGGAGACTGTGGTTGCACCTCGTCGGCGAGTTCTTTTACTTCGGCCTTGTTGGCCGACTCGCTCTTTTTCTTGTTCCTACGACATGGGCGACGACGACGATGTATGTTGTCTCGAGGTTCTTTGTCCTTCACCTGCATGTTAGCTTTATAACCGTTGAATGGACACTTTACCTTATACTCCGAGAACTGGAGGTGAAGTTGGCCGGATCCCACGTAGATGACGGCGTTAACCGTATTAAGGAACAACCTTCCCAGGATGATCGCGACGTCTACATTGGATCCCATGTCCAATATAAGGAAATCGACGGGGACGTAGCTGTTTTGGACTTTGATGAGGATGTCCGTTGCTAGTCCCTCGGGGAACCGTAGCGTCTGATCGGCCAGCTGCAAACGAACAAATGTAGGGAGCAAAGGTCCCCCTAGTAAGTTATCATACGTTACCTTGGACATGATGTTGACACCCGATCCAAGGTCGCAGAAGGCGTCGTAGAAGACTTGTGGTCCAATCTGGCAGGTGATGGTCGGCAGGCCTGGATCTTCCTTCTTGGTGAGGAAGGGCGAATCGAGTAGATAGACCCAGTTTGACTGGAGCGGAGGCTTACCGTACCTCGTAGTAACTAATTTAACACCCTCTATTGGATCCTCGGGTTTTCCCGGGATCTTACCTTGCTCGTAGGATGGGACAGCTGCTCCTAGTTGAGCTAATTGTTTTTCTAGCATTTTATTAAAGCTCAATTGTTTTTTCATAGCAGAATTAAAGCTATCCATTTTCTCATTTATATTTTCAAGAGTCTTATCATTAGCCATCATCTTTTTATTAATACTATCATTTATTTTAGATTGGCCTAAGACAAGATCTCTTAAAGAAGGTTGGTTATTATAATAATTATTGAAATTATTGATATAACCGTTACCTTGATTTTGGTAGAAGGGGCGCGAATTCCATCCTTGTTGTTGTTGTTGGGGCCGGTACCCATTGTTGTTGTTGTTGATGAAGCTCACTTCCTCCTTCATTTCGGGACAATTATTTCCCGAATGGTCATTGCCTCCGCATACCTCGCACCATTGGTCGGCTTCGACGACTTGTGCGGTTGCATAAGGTTAAACGACCTCTTGTTCCTTCTTGGAACTTTCTTCTACTTTCTTCATCAAGAGGTCCATCTTTGCGCAGAGCATGTTCACCTCATTGAGAGCATGAACAACTCTCTTCTTGGGCTGAAGACGTTCCTCATTCCAACCTTGGTTGGTAACCATCTTCTCTATGAGGTCCTTGGCATCTCTCACATTGTGTTGTAAGAATGCCCCTCTGGCGGCTGCATCTAGGTGACTACGGGCCATACCGGTCAGGCCATGGTAGAAACCTTTGATGATGAGCCACTCCTCTATCCCATGATGAGGACAGGCGCGAATGTACTCTTGTAGACGTTCCCATGCTTCGAGAATCGTCTCATCAGCTTGTTCCTGGAAGCTGGAAATCTTTCCACGAAGGGCGCTGGTCTTGCCCATCGGGAAGAACTTCTTGAGAAACGCATTGGCACACTTCTCCCAAGTGGTGGCTTCATTCTTGTTGGCGTAGAACCATTGCTTCGCCTTTCCCAATAACGAGAACGGGAAAAGACAAAGACGGATGGCGTCTGCAGACACATTCTTCATAGTGAAGGTACCACATACCTCCAAGAAGTGTTGGAGATGGGCGTTGGCATCCTCATGCGGCTTCCCACAGAATGGATTGGCTTGCACCATGTTGATGAGAGCTGGCTTGAGCTCGAAAGTTGCATCCCCCAAGTTAAGCTGCGGTCCCGTGGCGACATTGTTGGCCGACGGCGCACAGTACTCGGAGATGGTCTTTTGGGCCATGGCTTCTCTTCTAGCTGGTGCAGAAACTTCCTCCTCGAACGGATTCTGGTTCGAGATGAACCTCTGAGGTGGAACTTGACGAAGTCTAGTCCTCCTCAACAACTGCTCGGGATTTTCAACGAAGTTTGACGGCAGTTGGAAACCGCTCAGACACCTACTAGTTTCACGATAACGAAAAGAAACTAGACAGGTGAGGGGTTAGCCCCTATACTAATTGATAACTAATATATAGCAGACTCCGGATTCACTCTCTCTAAACTCCTAGACTGTTGCTTTCCCCGGCAACGGCGCTAGAAATGCTTGTTGACACTTCTTAACGCAACCACTAGAACTAGACTATGGAGCCTAACCCCAGCAACGACGCTAGAAGTGTCTTGGTGGTAAAACTATTGACTATTGGATAATTCTGCAAGCGCACAAAATATACTGATGTAGCACTTCACCCGGGAGTATTCCAAGGTATCGTTATTTATTTTATCCCAAAGGAAAGCAAGTTAGGAAAGATGTAGAGAGAGGAAAGATAGATCCTTTAGTCTTACTATAATCTATTATCAATTAGAGAAGCAAAAAAAGGATAAGTGGATATAAGGGAGGATAGATAGATAAGATAAATAAGTTAAGCAAAGAGTATATGATATGAAAGATAACTTTAGTAGAGTTAGCTAGGTGGGAGGACAACGAGTGAGTATAAAGTACTCCTATGTTTCTACCTTTACTCCTATGAACTAATCCTAATTAAATAGATGACTTAACTAGATTGACGCCTTGCTACTTGTGTGAGAGGGATAAACGAGAGAGTAAAGCGATAGAAGGTTGTTCACCTAACCCAATACTCAAGTGGATATTTGGCTTATGGACGCCTTACCTTTTAAAAACTAGCATGAGTTCACGTGAGGGGATCTAGGTAGCCAGGCAAAATGTGTCACCTTTTGCCCATGCGCCCCTACTGTCCGTGCAAGCCAGCGGTAGTCAAAGATAAGATGAAGTATGAGCACCACGCTCACACTTATCTATACCTTTAGCTATCGATCAAAATAGCTAAAGCCCATATCCTAAGATAGGACGATGACGCACACACAAGAAGCTATTTAAAGGAAATCAATCTAACTAAGACAACTATAGAACCAAGATAAGCACACAACAAGACTATATAAATATAGACTTGCACTAAGTAAATACTTAAATAAATACTTGGAAAGTAAATACTTAATTAAATGCAAAGTAAAGTAAGGAAAGAATAATATATTATATAAATAAAGTCTTACAAAAGAAGGAAGATACAAGGGTGTACCAGACTCCCAGAAGACGACTCCGGAGACCCGAGCTTCGCCCGACTCAACTCTAACTCCCACTCTAGACTAACTACTACTACTCTTGCTTGATCTCACATGAAAGTGGAGATATGTGTTGTGAGATATGTAAACTATGTGAGATCTCCCGAATGAGAGGGTGAAGGCCTCTATTTATAGTGGAGGTGGAGTAGGGGCTACTTCGGCGCCACGTTAGCGATCCGTGTGCTCATCCTCTCTTCACCCTTGGATCCACCGCCATAGCAACCGACCTTGATGAATGGCTTGGATATTGTTCACGTGTGAAACATGTGCTTTGCCACCGACTTGGATGAAGTTCACCATGGGGTCAGCCAACCCCCCTCTATGACATGTGGGCCCAGGGTACATCTTCTAGAAGGTGATGATGTCATCCTGATGAATATTGTAGATGGGCCCCACCAAGGGGGGGGGGGGGGTCGGCCGATCCCCTATGACGGGGCTGGCCCACCACCTTCTCTCCTTTGGTGACCCCACATGTCATGGAGCAAGTCTTGCGAAGTTGGTTGCATTTGGTTTTTGGTGTGGACCCATGAATCCATGTGCTTCTCATCTTGCACCATTGAGCAAAAGCACATGTTTGATCCAATGGTTGATGTTGACTTGAACATGCTTCTCTTGGATCATGCCATGTTGCCATGGCCGAGGTGGCTCCAAGGTGGGGTCGGCCGACCCCCTTGGTGGGCCCACCTGGCCTCATTTTGTTCATTTTTCCATCTCCTACAAGTTCACAAGCTAAGAGTACAAGTGGAACTTATTAGTGATAAATATGCTCATGATATGCTATTCTTCCTTGAAACCGAGGTCTGTTGACGGTATTTTGATAAGGTGAAACATGCTATTACTTCCGTCAACAATTAGTAAGTAGTTAGTAGTAATATTAGTAAGTAGTTAGTTAGTAGTTAGTAGTAGTAATTAGTATGTAGTCAGTAGTAGTATTTAGTAAGTAGTTAGTAATAATATTAGTAGTAAGTTAGTAGTAGTAGTTTGTTAGTAGTTAGTGTTATTAGTAGTTGAGTGCTTTTGATAGTAGTTGTTATAGTACTTTGAATTTTTTTGTCTGTATGTAAAGAGAAGTTAATTACATGGCTTCTGTGAAGATATATGTGGTTGTTGGCCTTCATACCGACGTTTTCTGCAGGTTTTGGGAACCTCCCTGTGTAGGTGAGGTGCTGCCAAAATTTTCTGTCGAGACTAACCAACTGCTCTTTTTTGGCAGGAGGAGGACCCGTGGGAGGGACTCAGCGACCCCAATTGTCTTCATCGGCGTTGTGGGTCTGCCTGCACCGCGTCGTCTCGCCATTGCCCCGACTCACCACCGCCCTACTACCCTGACCTCACCGACACCTTAGGTATAACCCCTCTATCCATATCCATATCCCTAGGTATCTGCTCTTTGGTTGCGTAACCTAGTTAGGCGTCTCCCATTCGAAAGAGATACAGTCTTAGTGAAAGAACATCTAAGCCCCTAAGTAGGTTTTGGTATATTGATGGCAATAAATTTAAGGGACTAATGAGATTTGTTGAGTTTAGACAGGTAACAAATATGCAATGATCAGATGACGTCACGTGAGATCCCCCAATTCTTTTATATGGTGTTTGGATCAAAGAAGGCTTACTTTTACTTTATACTTTTGAAATTGAGTATAGGATACGTCGTACTATCAAGGGGGACATAAACTGCAGGCTGCTGGGGAACCATGTGCTCTCATGCTACATCAAAAATAAACCCAAAAGCCCAAAAGAAAGCCAACAAAATTACCTATTCAATATGTTCTGGCCAGACCGCAGAGGTTCTGTATTCCAACACAGAACCTCTGTGTTCGAGAACCTCTGTGTTTGAGCGTAGAAGTTCTTTGTTCGCACAGAGGTTCTGTAACTTACTGTACCATTGGCTGGGCAGTCAGGGGGTATTTAATGTTGTCCTCTCTTCCTCCCAATGGTTGCCTATTTATTCAGACACATCCCCATCGCGTGAAAAACTCTCTCTCCTCCATTGTTGGTGATTCAAGCTCTCCCCCTCATTCTTGGTGATTTCTAAGTGAGAGATTGGATTAAGGAGTGGATTAGAGAGCACTTGAGCAAGAGCTTACAACTGGGAGTCTTGGTTCTCCTTCTAGCTTGCACTTTGTGTTCATTACTCTTGGAGCGTTGGCTCCTAGACGCCTAGAGGTTGCCCGGGAGCTCCCAATCGGTTGTGGTTGAGCACCGGGAAGTTTGTATCACTCTTGTAAAGCTTAGTGGAATCCTCGAGCTTGAATCTTGGTGATTCGCTTGAGAAGAGGCCAGAGTTGGAAGAGACTCCAAGCCTTTGTGGCTCCCTCAACAATGGGGACGTAGGCTAGCCTTGGTGGCAAAGCTGAACCTCGGAGTAAATCATTTGTCTTCCTCTTGTTGTTGTGATTGTCTCTCATTTACATTCAACTTGCAATACTTGTTTTTTCTCCAATCTACTTGTATACTACTATCTACCTGCAGGAACTTGGTGAACAGCAAAGCTGTAACCACAAGGAAGCTGGGAATTTTAGTCAATCTATTTTTCATCTCAGTTTTACACACACTTAAAGTTTTTGGTATAGATCGGAGAGGTTTTGCACGATTCTCACAAAACTTCTCTCCTTGAGCGCAGAAGTTCTGTGTTCGAGTGCAAAAGTTCTTGGGTCTGACAGTTAATTATTTGTGAGATTAATGTTTGTAGGCCTATTCACCCCCCTTTAGGCCAAACATCGATCCTTTCACTTAGATATGCAGACCTTTGCATATCTCACTACTACAGAAAGCTTAACCGAGGCGGGCAAAAGAGATTAACCGAGGCGGGCAAATGGTCCGCCTCGGACCATAGGCCTCGGTTAATCAAAACTTAACCGAGGTGGGCTAGGCGACCGTCTCGGTTAATCCTTTTACCGAGACGGTCATCCTTACGAAACCGCCTCAGTTAATATTTTAACAGAGACGGTTACTGTAATGCGCCCGCCTGTGTTAAAATATTAATCGAGGTGGTTTTGTAAGGGTGACCACCTCAGTTAATTATTTTACAATTTTAAAAAACAATTTGTTTTAAAATCGAATTTGAATTTCATTTTCACGATGAAAGCAAATACACAATTAATAAAGTCACAAACACATTCATTCAACTAGCAGTACTCCTTCGAGTACATATATTATATGTCACAACAACGTCTCATTGTTGAATTACACGCATTCAACTTTATAATTCAACATTTTACAAATTATATGTCTGGCAATATGTAATCCTTGATGTTCAGATGGGTGCTCCACTTCCGGAGGATCTCATACTTGTCGTCATCCGCTAACGGGGCTTCCATGTTGAAGAACCTTCTACCCTCATGCACGCAATGGTGCATGAGGAATGAACAAATGTCCGTAACAGTACGAGTTATGGTCTCTTTGTTGAATGGTGCATGAGGAATGAACAAATGTCCTCTCTCAAGCATCTAAACACTTATGTGACTGCGTTAAACTTCATTTGGTTACGCAGAAGTTTGCAGGCCTCCTCTCTCTCTGCTCCGTCCAAGCCCACAAGCATTTCATGGGTATTCGGTATATCATAACCCACGATGCATCTCTCGGTAATGTGCATCGGAGAGAGGAAAATAACATTTTTGCCTACTTCCTTGCATATGTGGGCCTGCATCCTGCAAGGACAAATCATGTTATTGTTATTAGCTTCTTCCTACCAAACTGACATGGATTCATGAAAGTGCATTCGCCCCCATTATGGGTTTTGGCTAAATAATGACAATCAAATTAGGGACTAACGGATTTATAAAAGCATATATGCAGGAGTTAGTCCTAGAAAGATTTGAAATGTTGAAATCTCGTGAACAAAGCACGTTGGATACATTTGGACAAAAAGATACCTAGCTCAAGTGGTGGATTGAAAGTTTGATTTTAAACTTGAGTTATAGGTAAGCCGAACTATTAAGAGGGTCACAAATTAGGTTGGCTAGATGTGGAGAAAAGTGCTCAAATCGACTAACTAAAGTTTGCTTGAGAGACACCCTACGATCACGAACACATAGAGGTAAATCTGTGTGGTCGGTAGTACCGACCATGGGTGGTCGGTAGTACCGACCATGGCTGCTCTGCGCGATGCTCTAACATCGTCTCTGTGTAGACTCAAAAATGGCCTGGCGGTAGTACCGCCATAAGGCCGGTACTACCGACCCTCGGTGGTACCGACCTCGGCCGGTAGCAAGTCAGTTTTTGCAACCTCTCTGTGTAGACTCGAAAATGACTTGGCGGTAGTACCGCCATAAGGTCGGTACTACCGACCCTCGGTGGTACCGACCCTGGTCGGTAGAAAGTTCGTTTTGCGGAGCTCTCTGTGTTGACTCAAAATGGCTTGGCGGTAGTACCACCATATGGTCGGTACTACCGACCCTCGGTGGTACCGACCGAAGCCGATAGTAAGGCAGATTTGCAGGTCTCTCTGTGTTGGCTCGATTTTGACTTGGCGGTAGTACCGCCATAGAGTCGGTACTACCGACCCTTGGTGGTACCGACCCTGGTCGGTAGTAACCAAGGGACCATGTCTCATTCTGCGGAGCTCTCTGTTTGTGGCCAATTTGGCCTGGCGGTAGTACCGCCATAGGGTCGGTACTTGAAGGACCGAAACTGCTACCAGAAAGCGACCAGAGGGGGGGGGGGGTGAATGGGAGCTTTAAATTTCTTTTCAGAAACTTATCGCAACTATCTCCAGAATCAACCCCAAAAGAAAAACCGATGCGCGTGATGTCCACGACCCAAGAGAATGGGTGGATGTTCCCTAGGAACACAACGGGACACCACAAAAATTCCCTCGCCCAAGTTCACGCAGGTCAACTAATGACAGGATGAACTTTGGGTAACCTCAACCGCCCCCGAGCAACGCGAGGGGGATTCTGGCCATTTTGTAAAGCGAGAAGCACGATTTCTGTAGAGCACGAAGGCAGGAATCCAACGCAACAAGCGGATCTCAAATCGAAAGTCGGACGAACAAACTGCGGACGAAAACGTGCAATTCAGCACTGACCGGACTCTGCCTGCGTCCGGTCACTGACCACCGGACGCGTCCGGTCAAGCAAAACTCGATTTGGGACCTTACTGTTTCTGACCGGACTCTCTGAGTCTGAGTGTCCGGTCAGGAGTTAAGCGTCCGGTCACACACGCCAAAACTGATGAACAGTAGTAAGGGCGAGTCCGGTCACTGAATAGTCGTGCGTCCGGTCAAGGTCTCGCAGAACACCGCAAACGCATTCAACGACCAGACTCTCAGACGTGCGTCCGGTCACCCCGAAACCTGCTGTTCGTCCACCGATTCGACTTGAACTCACCCAAAACAAATCCTCTAAGGATCAAACTTGGTGAGACAAGCCACAAGGAGGATAGTGAGCTATCTCTAAGAGATCATGGCTCGAACCTATCTCCAAATCGATGAATCAAAGAAATTTGGGAAAGGGAGAAAAACTTGACCCGAAACAAAAATCGATCGATCTACTAGCTCATGAGGTTATAGGTAAATTCCTTCGATGAAAAAGAAGTGCCTCACGATCTAGAACATCTCTGTTCAAACGGATTTGCAAAATACGCAATGAACAAAGAGATCAATAGACGAGAAAAACGTGGAGAAAAACAATCCGCGAAGAACACGAACAAAACGCGAATCACAACCACGAATTTGCAACCGTGTGGCTACCACACGCTACAATAGTGAGATTACGGTCTCACTTCCTCAAAATCTCACGGGCACAGAGGTATTGTTCTCTTCTCTATGGATCTCAGTTTGCTACAGCAGAGGAGAGGGAGAGCAGGAAACCCTAGAAGCAAAAGAGCAAAATGACTGAGATGGAAGGGGAGGAGGGTGTCTCCCTCTACTTATCCTAATTCTAATTCCTACTCTACCCCTCTCTAATTACAGAGCGAACCAGCTAAACCCTAGGATTATTCTGGACCAACTCGAAGATGCTGGTGATCCGACGGCCACGCCCGCACAACTGGTAGCGTTGCCTTGATGCAACCTCACCGATTGCTGCCACGTGCCGCCACCGCTCCGCTCGTCCTTTTCCTGGACTTCGCCCCCGGTTTTGAGGCCCAAACCGGGAAACCAGCCTTCACGACCAAACCCCGGTTTTGAGGCCCAAACCGGGAAACCAGCCGTCCATCGCCTGAGTTTTGTGCCCCAAACTCAGAACCCCGTAGCGCCCAGGTTTTGAGGCCCAAACCTGGAAACCGTCCTCAGCTCGAGTTTTGTGGCCCAAACTCGGAAACCATCAGTGCCCAGGTTTTGAGGCCCAAACCTGGAAACCGTCCACTCGGTGGTTTTTCTGTGGCTCAACCACCAAACCGAGCCATAGAGGGGATGCACCACCCGTGCACCCCGTCCACCGACATGTGTCCTGAGGTCCTCGACCTGAGCAACACTGTGACCGCAAGTCTTCGCTCGTCGCTGTCCCAGGCTGTCAGCCACCACAGCTGATCCTCGGGCCACCGGTCCCTCAGTCCAAGCCTCACGTTCGCCCTTCGCCACTCTCGGTCCATCGGCACAGCACGTCTCTACTTGACCTTCACCTTGCCTTTGATCACTGTATCCGTGCTCGACACCTGCACAACACAAGCCAAAGAACATGCGCATTATCCCAGTTGACAATCACTCATCACTCGGAGACTCGGCATACACCCATGTATTCGCAATCTCCCCCTTGATGAGTGCATTGTCAACTACCAACACAAATCATAATGAATAGAGGAAGGAAGTAAGAAGGAGAGGAAACTCGACCAAATGACCCAAAAGCATAGCAAAGCCGAGGAAGGTCAAGTGGAAGGAGCAAAACAACTTGGTTCCCAAAGACATGGGCAATGGCTCGACGCAACCAAGCAAAGCAAAGCTAGCCCTCAAGAAGAGGTAGAACAGGCTCAACACCGCTAGCGAGAAAACTTGATACCAATTGAAAGATCAACTGAAATTCAAGCAAAAAGATTGCTAGCCCTCAAGAAGAGGCAGAAACGGGCTCAACACCGCTAGCGAAGCAGCTCGATACCAACTGTTACCAACTCAAAACCAAAAGAGTTCGATACCAATTGAAGAGCTGAAAATGAGCTGAAAATGTTTGCTAGTTCCTCAAGAAAAAGGCAAAGGCTCAACACAACTAGCAAACTCCCCCTCAACTAGTGCACACAACCCAGGGAACTCATGATTTGTCAATATTTTCTCCCCCTTAGTTGAAAATGCACCATCAAGCAAATGTGCACACGCACTCAAATGTCTCCCCCTTGACACAATATCTCCCTCCAGAAATGCATATGAGTAAAAATGCAAGTTAGTAGCTTCAGAAATATAATCAAGAGAGTGCAAGGATGCTCTACACAGTTCTGATCCGATGACTCAACAACATCCATATGAAGCTAGCAAAGGCTCAAACTGATCACCAGATACGAAATATGAATATGAGAGCAAAAGAGCAGTTTTCAGCCAAAAAGAGTTCACCATCAAAATAGCACAAAACATGTATAGACAGGATATCCGACAAGTGCTAAACATGTATACAAGGTGAACTACCACTAGCACAGTTCAATCATCATGCTATAGAATGAAACATAGACTTGTGTTTGCAAAATTTTATCAGAGTTTGCAGCGGTTAAATTACACAAGTTAAAATTTCAGCATGTGATTGCGAGAGGTTGAAAGCTTGTCATTGCCTAACTTTTCAACTGTGCGAAGCCTATGCAGAAGCAATCAAAAGCTTAAAGCAATAGTTTCGGTCATACACTACATAACTCAAGTTTAACTCAAAGTGCAATGAGAAACAGTCTCGAAACTGTAATGTGTTGACAAGCAATCCCATCTCGATCTTTTCAATTCACTTAACCTGGTTCAGATTTTTAGAACAGAAAATGAACATACCAAGCAAGTGAAAGACTCAACACTAGAGACATAGCAACCTAGCATATATGAAAAACACAAGTGACTTCAACACATTCTACACATGTTAGTTGCATATCTCAATGGTGAACATTTTCAAGTTTTATGTTCATTAATCAGATTCACCATTCATAAAATAGCTCTGCTCACAACATGTATCAGTGATCAGAAAGAGCATAAGCTACAGTATCATCATAAAGCATCGGAGCAAATACTATACAGAGCATAGTTACATTCTTCAGATTATATACATGAAGCTCTGAATGGAAAAATGCAAGATGAAATGCAAAGATGCATGAAGAAACCAAAAGAAAAACACAAAGTCAGTTTATAAGACAAGAGCCAAAATGTTTCCCCCATCTAAAAGGGGAAACACACACCAAGCTCACCTCTCAACCTAGCAAAAGTTGATTGGTCCAAAGGCTTGGTGAAAATATCAGCCAACTGATGATGAGTATCGACATGGCGAAGGTCGATATCACCCTTCTCATAGTGATCTCGCAGAAAATGAAAGCGCACATCAATGTGTTTGGTCTTAGAGTGCAGCACGGGGTTCTTAGCAGCGCTAATCGCACTCGTACTGTCACAAAGCAAAGGAACACGAGAAAAGCTCAGACCAAAATCACGCAAAGTGGCCATCATCTAGAGTAACTGGGAACAGCAGCTAGCCGCAGCAACATACTCAGCCTCCGTGGTAGACTGGGCGACACTAGACTGCTTGCGAGAAGACCACGATACAAGAGAAGAACCAATAAACTGGCAAGTCCTAGAAGTGGACTTGAGATCAATATAGCAACCAGCAAAATCAGCATCAGAATAACCGCAAAGAGAGAGGGTGGAGGAAGCAGAATACCAAATCCCAAACTCAGGGGTGAAGCATAAGTACCTCATAATGCGCTTGACCGCCTGACGGTGAGAAGTGCGCGGCGATGACTGAAATCACGCGCACAAACACACCGCGAACTGGATGTCCGGGCGTGTTGCCGTCAGGTACAACAGCGACCCAATCATACTTCGGTACTCCTTCTGGTCCACTGCTTCTCCATCCACATCTGCATCCAGGGCCACCGTGGTCGGCATGGGTGTTGGAAGTGGCTTGGCCTCACCCATGTCAAACTTCTTCAGAATGTCCTTGGTGTACTTGCCCTGGTGCACGAACGTCCCCTCTCGGGATTGCTTGATTTGCAACCTGAGGAAAAATGTCAACTCGTCCATCATGCTCATCTCAAACTCCCTGTTCATTGTGTCTGCAAACTTGGCAACCAAAGCGTGAGAAGAACCACCGAAAATGATATCATCCACGTAAATCTGGACCAAGAGTGTGTCATTGCCTTGCTTGAGGAGAAAAAGCGTTTTATCCACACATCCCATTTTAAAACCCTTAGCAAGCAAAAAGGTTTTCAACCTATCATGCCAGGCTCTAGGAGCTTGTTTCAAACAATATAAAGCTTTGTGAAGTTTAAAAACATGGTTTGGAAACTTGGGATTTTCGAAATCGGGGGGTTGTCTCACATACACTTCTTCTTCTATGTAGCCGTTTAAGAAGGCACTCTTGACATCCATTTGAAAAAGTTTAAACCCTTTGGATGCAGCAAAAGCCAAGAGTATCCTAATTGCCTCCAAACGAGCTACAGGAGCAAAAGTCTCCTCATAGTCTATCCCCTCCTTCTGACTATACC
Organism: Coix lacryma-jobi var. lacryma-jobi; assembly: GCA_009763385.1. NCBI lineage: Eukaryota > Viridiplantae > Streptophyta > Magnoliopsida > Poales > Poaceae > Coix > Coix lacryma-jobi. The sequence goes on from CM019828.1 coordinate 133,975,119, forward strand.
CCTGGGCTACTAGTCTGGCCTTGTTTCTCACAACATGGACATCCTCTCCTTGTTTGTTTTTGAAAACCCATTTTGTCCCAATAGGGTGACACTCAGGAGGAGGAGGAACAAGAACCCAAACCCGATTTCTTTCAAAATTTTCTAACTCCTCATGCATGGCATTGACCCAATCTGGATCAGATAAACCGTGTCCAACATCTCGGGGTTCAAAATCAGCAACAAATGCAGAATGAGCAAAGTGAGAGATTTGTTGTGACCTTGACCGAGTGACACGTTCGCCGATGCTGCCGATCATCTGTTGAGGTGGGTGCTGGCGTTGGATGTGTCGTGGCGCCTCCCGAACTGATGTAGCCTCTCCCTCAACAGTAGCAAGCGCCTCCTTGGGTACAAAGGGTACCGCTCGAGATGGAGGATCCCATGGCCCCCAAGATGAAGAAGTGTCGGGGCCGTGAGTCGTAGTAGAAGCCGCTCCTTGCGGCACAGCATGTGGAGGGGGTGCTGGATCATCCATACCTTCAGCACCCTCATCCTCGTCATCAAAGAGAGGCTCGCCAACCTCATGATCACCTGCACGCTCAAAACGAGAAGAAGGACAAACCATGGTCTCGTCGAAGGTGACATCTGATGTCTCCATGACTCGGTTAGTGTCAAGGTTAAGTACACGATATGCGCGAGCATGAGTGCCATAACCCAAAAACACACCGTCAGAAGAACGAGACTCAAATTTGTCCAGGTTGCCTTTCTTAAGTATGAAACAGTGGCAACCAAAGACTCTAAAATAACTCACCTTGGGCAGTTTTCCAAAACGCAACTCATAAGAAGTCTTTTTCAAGAAGGCTCGGAGAAAAATGCGATTGGAAATGTAGCATGCAGTGCTGATGGCTTCGGCCCAATATCGCCTAGGAGTCCTATGCTCATCGAGCATCGTCCTGGCCATCTCAACAAGGGTCCGATTCTTCCACTCTACAACACCATTTTGGGGCAGTGTGTAGGGAGAAGAAAACTGATGCTCTAAACCCAAAGAGTTACAAAACTTCTCAAAATCTGAATTCTTGAATTCAGAACCATTATCACTCCTAATAGCTCGCATCGAGTTCAAAGGGAACTCGTTCTGAAGACGCAAAATCAGATTGCGAGCAAAGGAGAAAGTCTCAGTTTTCTCAGCTAAAAAGAAAACCCACGAATATCTTGAAAAATCGTCAACAACAACAAGCACATACCACTTCCCCCCAACCGAGCTCACCTGAGCCGGACCAACAAGGTCCATGTGCAAAAGCTCTCCAGGGCGCTTGGTCATGACCTGAGTCACTGGATGGTGGGGAGCGGCAACCATCTTCCCATGTCTACAAGAGTGGCAAGCAAGATCCTTCTCCATAGACAACTTGGGCAATCCTCGGATTAGGCCAAGTGAGCTAAGCCTTGCAAGCAAGTCGAAGCTCAAATGTCCAAGTCTCCTATGCCACTTCCAAAGATCAGAGGAGGAAGGTCCAGCCACAAGACAACGAGAAATGCCAAAAGACTCCGAGAAATTCGCACGAAAGACTTTTCCAAAGGGCGAGATCAAACACACAAGATTGCCCTGAGGATCCAAAATACGACTGAGATTCGGTTTAAAACGAATCTCATTGTCATCATCGAAAAGTTGCAAAACAGAAAGAAGGTTAAAATGCAAGCTAGAAACAAGAGCAATATCGCGCAACACAAAGTGCTCATTAACTCGCACCGACCCACGAGACAACACTTTATCTTTGCTATTGTCGCTGAAGGTGATAAACTCCTTTCCGGCGACCGGACTAAGATTGGAGAACCACTTGGGGTTTCGGGTCATGTGCCTCGAGCAACCGGAATCCACCAACCAAACGTTCTCCAATCGTTTAACCTACATCAATAGAAAGACATAGGGTGAGCATACGGTCCAACACTGGGGTTAGTGAAGTAGGGAGAATACCAGTGTTGGGCCGGCTGCTCAAAAGAACGGTTAGCAGAAAAACCATTCCTAGCACGCCTACAGGAAGAGCGATCACCACGTAGAGGAAAACGTGGTCCGCTAAGGGAGGAGCGTCCATCGCGATACTCAAAACGCGGTGGAGGGAAACGCTCAACTACGAAACCACCGCCACGGGGTCCATAGCCTACAACTGCAGGCTCCCGCCGGGCACGCTCTCTTCGCGGCCTAGGTCTAGGAACTTGAGGTTTTGGACCTCTAGGCCTAGCAGCACGCCTCTGAACATTTGGCACATGTACATCATGGAAAGGATGGTACATGTCCGTGTTGTTCATCTCCTTTGCACGGCGCGCCTCTCTCTTGCGCCTAAAGCAAAACTCACTCAAGTGTCCATCTCTCCCACAGTGCTCACAATGGTACCTCACCGCTCTCAAAGGGGGTTGTTGGTACTCACGGTAGTGGTTGTGGATCACTTTGCCCTTCTGTGGCATAAGCTCCTCCTGGATAGGTGGCATCATGTCAAGCTTGTTTTTCAGGTGGTTGGGCTTGGGATGCCATGTATGTTTCTTGGGTGGAGCTCTCGGAGGTTCAACGAACACACCATCCTTGGTGTTGGGCTTGAGAGGCTCTTTGGGTGGAATCTTTGTAAGCTTGGGAGTAGTGGTGGAGTTGGGCTTCTCACATGGGTTCAGACCACTCGACTCTCCAATCTTGCCAAAAGATGACACATCAACACCCTGAGCGAAACCTACACCAGGACCTCCAGTAGCTCGTTTGAATTGGGAGATCATCATCCCGAGCTGTGGCTCACCACTAGACACCCATGACAAGATGGTCCGAAGGTATGTGTTTTCCTCCTCGGTTTGCATCTTGTCATGCTTCACATTGGCAATCTCCATCTCCAAACCCTCACAAAGAACACAGCTAGCCACACATGTGCTACCTGAGTTGGCCTCTTCAAGAGACACAATCTTGGCATTCTTCTCTGCCAACTCAGATTGCAAGCCCGCACAGGACTTGCACGCACCCAACAACGAGGATCTAGCCTTCAGCTCATCCACCTCTCCTACCAACACAACATACTTGCTTCTCAAAGTGAGAAGGCCAGTCATGTGTGTGGTGCACATCTCACACTCCTCCTCATCGGTAACAACTATGGTGGACTTGACAAATTCAAGTTCCTTCACCGTATCCTTCCACTTCTACCTAAACTCCTTGCGCTCTCTAGCAGCACGCCTAAGCAACTTATCCTGACTAAGGAGCGTGGCAGTAAGTTTCTCGACCTCAGCAGAAAGCTCGTCGGGGGTCTAAGATACCTGGGAGGTGTCGTCGTCGTCGTCGTCGTTCCGAGGAGTGTCCTCCAGCTCGCCGTCAACCTCCTTGCCGAGAGCCATGGTGCAGAAACCCTCGTCGTCGGCGAAGAAGCAGAGGCCGTTGAGCTTGTCCTCGATCCTCTTCTTCTTCTCGGACTCGTCGTCGCTTGAATAAGCAGAGTCGTCATCCGAGTCGTCGATGTCGCTGAGCGTGGCGAAGAACGCACGCTGCTCAACCTGGGCCTTCTCCAAGTACTTGGTCTTGATGTACTCCTTGTTGAAGCCGCCCTTCCGCTTGTGCTTCGCGGGGACGTACTTCTCCTTGCGCTTGCCAGAGTCGTACTTGTGCCCATGCTCCGCCTTGCCGAAGACTTGCTTGTTCTTCTTCGGGCAATTGGCGATGAAGTGGTTGGGGTCGCCGCACTCAAAGCATCCTGAGCGTCCTCCTTCGTGGCGACGGTTCGTGCGGTTGTTGTGGAACTGCGAGAACCGGTTGGCGAGCAATGCCAGCTCGTCATCCCCCATGAACTCCAGCTGCTCCTCTGTGACAGAAAGAAGAGAGGAAAGTGCAAAGCCTCCAGAGGTGTTAGCAGAAGAGCCAGAAACCAAAGCCATCGACGGGCCAGAAGGATTTTCATAAGAAGCCCTCGCCATGGCGTCAATCTCACTGGACTTGAGCATGCTAAAGAGCTCGTTGCATGTGAGGGTCTCATAGTTCGGTGATTCGATGATCGCCTAAACTTTGGAGTCCCACACCGACCGATCAAGAGTGTGCAAAAGCTTCAAAGCTCTCTCATGATCATCGAAAGGCAACGGCTCCTTGTTAGCCCTCATCCTGTTGACAATCACCTGAAAGCGAGCGAATAAACTTTCTATGCTCTCGCTAGGCATATGTAGAAAGTTCTCATACTCTCACTTGAACAACTCGTAGAGACGGGTTTTGACTTGAGAGGTTCCCTCATGGAAACGCATGAGGGTAGCCCAAATCTCCCGAGCCGTAGCGAGGTGAGAAACACGATCAAACTCACTCATGCTCAAGCATGAGAAAAGAGCATTACGGGCTCGGCTATTGGCATCGTGCTCATCGATCTGAAGCTGAGAGACACGAGCAACCAAAACCACGTAATCGGCAGAGTTGCAAATATCCCAGATGGAAGCACCCAAACTCTGCAGATAGGCCGACATGCGTATCTTCCAATACGCATAGTTCTTCCCATCGAAAAACGGCGGTTTGCCCACGCCGCGATCCATGTCGCCTTCGGTGGATCTGGAACCGGCTAAGGTGGAAGATCCTTAACCTGCTCCGATACCAATTGAAGGACCGAAAGTGCTACCAGAAAGCAACCAGAGGGGGGGGGGGGGGGGTGAATGGGAGCTTTAAATTTCTTTTCAGAAACTTATCGCAACTGTCTCCAGAATCAACCCCAAAAGCAAAACCGATGCGCGTGATGTCCACGACCCAAGAGAATGGGTGGATGTTCCCTAGGAACATAGCGGGACACCACAAAAATTCCCTGGCTGCTCGGTAGTACCGACCATGGCTGCTCTGCGCGATGCTCTAACATCCTCTCTGTGTAGACTCGAAAATGGCCTGGCGGTAGTACCGCCATAAGGCCGGTACTACCGACCCTCGGTGGTACCGACCTCGGCCGGTAGCAAGTTAGTTTTTTCAACCTCTCTATGTAGACTCGAAAAAGACTTGGCGGTAGTACCGCCATAAGGTCGGTACTACCGACCCTCGATGGTACCGACCTTGGTCGGTAGAAAGTTCGTTTTGCGGAGCTCTCTATGTTGACTCAAAATGGCTTGGCGGTAGTACCGCCATATGGTCGATACTACCGACCCTCGGTGGTACCGACCCAAGCCGGTAGTAAGGCAGATTTGCAGGGCTCTCTGTGTTGGCTCGATTTTGACTTGGCGGTAGTACCGCCATAGAGTCGGTACTACCGACCCTTGGTGGTACCGACCCTAGTCGGTAGTAACCAAGGGACCATGTCTCATTCTGCGGAGCTCTCTGTTTGCGGCCAATTTGGCCTGGCGGTAGTACCGCCATAGGGTCAGTACTTGAAGGACCGAAAGTGCTACCAGAAAGCGACCAGAGGGGGGGGGGGTGAATGGGAGCTTTAACTTTCTTTTCAGAAACTTATCGCAACTGTCTCCAGAATCAACCCCAAAAGCAAAACCGATGCACGTGATGTCCACGACCCAAGAGAATGGGTGGATGTTCCCTAGGAACACAACGGGACACCACAAAAATTCCCTCGCCCAAGTTCACGCAGGTCAACTAATGACAGGATGAACTTTGGGTAACCTCAACCTCCCCCAAGCAACGCGAGGGGGATTCAGGCCATTTTGTAAAGCGAGAAGCATGATTTCTATAGAGCACAAAGTCAGGAATCCAACGCAACAAGCGGATCTCAAATCGAAAGTCGGACGAACAAATTGCAGATGAAAACATGCAATTCAGCACTGACCGGACTCTGCGTGCGTCCGGTCACTGACCACCGGACGCGTCCAGTCAAGCAAAACTCGATTTGGGACCTTACTGTTTCTGACCGGACTCTCTGAGTCTGAGCGTCCGGTCACACACGCCAAAACTGATGAACAGTAGTAAGGGCGAGTCGAGTCACTGAACAGTCGTGCGTCCGGTCAAGGTCTAGCAGAACACCGCAAATGCATTCAACGACCGGACTCTCAGACGTGCGTCCTGTCGCCCCGTGCCAAGCGTCCGGTCACCCCGAAACCTGTTGTTCGTCCACCGATTTGACTTGAACTCACCCAAAACAAATCCTCTAAGGATCAAACTTGGTGAGACAAGCCACAAGGAGGATAGTGAGCTATCTCTAAGAGATCATGGCTCGAACCTATCTCCAAATCGATGAATCGAAGAAATTCGGGAAAGGGAGAAAAACTTGACCCGAAATGAAAATCGATCGATCTAGTAGCTCATGAGGTTATAGGTAAATTCCTTCAGTGAAAAGAAGTGCCTCACGATCTAGAACATCTTTGTTCAAACGGATTTGCAAAATACGCAACGAACAAAGAGATCAATCGACGGGAAAAACGTGGAGAAAAACATTCCGCGAAAAACACGAACAAAACGCAAATCACAGCCACGAATTTGCAACCGTGTGGCTACCACACGCTACAATAGTGAGATTACGGTCTCACTTCCTCAAAATCTCACGGGCACAGAGGTATTGTTCTCTTCTCTATGGATCTCAGTTTGCTACAACAGAGAAGAGGGAGAGCAGGAAACCCTAGAAGCAAAAGAGCAAAATGACTGAGATGGAAGGGGAGGAGGGTGTCTCCCTCTACTTATCCTAATTCTAATTCCTACTCTACCCCTCTCTAATTACAGAGCGAACCAGCTAAACCCTAGGGTTATTCTGGACCAACTCGAAGATGCGGGTGATCCGACGGCCACGCCCACACAACTAGTAGCGTTGCCTCGACGCAACCTCACCGATTGCCGCCACGTGCCGCCACCGCTCCGCTCGTCCTTTTCCCGGACTTCGCCCCTGGTTTTGAGGCCCAAACCGGGAAACCAGCCTTCACGACCAACCCCCGATTTTGAGGCCCAAACCGGGAAACCAGTCGTCCATCGCCTGAGTTTTGTGGCCCAAACTCAGAACCCCGCAGCGCCCAGGTTTTGAGGCCCAAACTTGGAAACCGTCCTCAGCCCGAGTTTTGTGGCCCAAACTCAGAAACCATCAGCGCCCAGGTTTTGAGGCCCAAACCTGGAAACCGTCCACTCGGTGGTTTTTCTGTGGCTCAACCACCAAACCGAGCCGTAGAGGGGATGCACCGCCCGTGCACCCCGTCCACCGACACGTGTCCTCAGGTCCTCGACCTGAGCAACACCGTGACCGCAAGTCTTCGCTCATTGCTGTCCCAGGCTGTCAGCCACCACAGCTGATCCTCGGGCCACCAGTCCCTCAGTCCAAGCCTCACGTCCACCCTTCGCCACTCTCGGTCCATCGGCACGACACGTCTCTACTTGACCTTCACCTTGCCTTTGATCACTGTATCCGTGCTCGACACCTGCACAACACAAGCCAAAGAACATCCGCATTATCCCAGTTGACAATCACTCATCACTCAGAGACTCGGCATACACCCATGTATCCGCAATACTACCGACCCTCGGTGGTACCGACATGAGGCCGGTAGTTGACTTTAGGTCAGATTCAGATCTGTGCAACGATTAGTGACCGGTTGGTACTACCGACCATGGGTGGTCGGTACTACCGACCAGCCTCGGGTCTAAGGGAGTATAAATAGCTCTCCTCTTCTCGTTTGACCGTTACCCACGGATTCCACTCACTTATTGCAACCTAACTTCAGACAAAAGAGCCTCCAAGCATTGACTCCTTCCCTCTCTCTCCCCCTTTGCTCCTAGATTCACTTACTTGCAAGATTTGAGCTAGGGAAGTGAGATTAGAGAGCGGAAAGCTTCGATCTACGACTTCAGCACTTGGTTTCCATCTAGCCGGCTTGATTTGTGTCTTTTACTCTTGAGCTCTTTGAGCTTTAGCCGGTTAGGTGTTCTTCGTGGTAGCCCGTATTGATTCATTTGTGAGGGCTCCCCGAAGTATTTGTATTTCCCCTGTGATTCCTAGTAGAGAAACTCTAGTAGCCTTTGTGGTTGCTTGAGTGAGGCAAGGAGGTGAAAGAGACTCTGACCTTTGTGGTCACCTCAACAACGAGGACGTAGGCACTCCTTAGTGGATTGGCCGAACCTCGGGATAAATCGTTGTGTCCCGTGTGCTTGTTGATTATCTCTACTTTGCATATTACTTGTGTTCTTCGTGTTCTTCCTCTCCCTATCTCTTTCTTAGGTTGAGAAGACTCGATCCACACCGTGGAAAGCAACCAAAGCTTGGTAAGGCTAGATTCGCTATCTATCATACTTAGGGAAGTGGGGCATATTCTTGTATTACATTCATAGCTCACATATATTGGATTTGTAGTCTCCTTTAGGATTCCGGTAGTGTCGTTTGTTTGTGTTGGTAGTACCGGTGTGTTACACACGGTAGTACCTACCCAAACAAACCGGCAACACCGGTCGTTATCTAACTACAAATTCTAGTTTGTGAAGTTTCAGATTGTCAAAAATCACCTATTCACCCCCCTCTAGGCTGATTAGATCCTTTCAATTGTTATCGGAGCCTAACCCTTGTGTTAGCGCTTCACCACGTAAGGGATAATCATGTCTACCCTAAGTCAAGAACAGGTGGATGACATTGTCAAGAGGGTTTCTACTTAGATGCTAGAAGATCAAGCAAAGAAATTTGAAGATCAAATGGAAAAAGATGAAAGATGAGATTGAGACCTTGAGGCAAGCTTTGGGCAACAAAGCCGAGTCATTCGAAAGTGGAGAAAATCCACCACAGCCCAAAGAAGATAAGAAGAAGGAAGATGAAGAGAAAGGCAAGAGAGACAAGGAGTTCTCTAACATACATTATGACTATAGCCAAATGAGCAAAGTCCTTCAATTGCCTAGCGTCAATCTAGGCAAACCACCCTCCTTCGACGGAATCAACTACAATGATTGGGCACACAAGATGAAGCTACATCTTCTTGCCGCAATGGCTTGGGAGATTGTTGAGAATGGACCAAGTCATGTTGAAGGCGAAGAGTTCACCGACAATGATGTGTTGCCTTAAGCCCGAAGAAAGCCACAAGGTACATGGAATGGAGAATGCCAAGAAGATTTGGGACACTCAGGATATCATATGAAGGTGATGCAAGTGTGAGGAAGTGCAACATAGAGCTTCTTCAAGGAAAGATCGAGAACTTCACTATCAAGAGTGGTGAGACCACTCAACAAATGTTTGATAGGTTCATGACATTGATCAACAAGATTAGAGCTCTCGGAGACAAAAAGTGGGATGACAACTCAGCTGCAAGAAAGCTATTGAGAGCATATAGAAAGAAGAACAAGACACTTGCTTCAATCATCATGGAGAGACCTAACTATGAGAGCATGGGACCTCATGAGATGCTTGCCAAAATAAAGCATCATGAATTCTTGGATGATGAAGCTCTAGAAGATCAAGAAGCAAGCAACAAGAAGGTGGTAGCTCTCAAGGCAAACCAAGAAGAAGGAAGCAAGGCCCAACATGATTCATCAAGTGAAGGGAGCGATGATTCCGATGATGAGATTGCTCTCCTTGTGAAGAACTTTAGAAGATTCATGAGAAAGAAGATGTACAAGAAGGGCAAGGGTGGATACTTCAAGAAGTCAAAGAAGAGGAACTATTATGAGTGTGGTGTGGATGATCATTTCATCGCTGATTGTCCACAAAAGAAGAACAAGAACAAGTTTAGCAAGAGTTATGACAAGAAACAAAGAAGAAGAAGAGGTGGTGAAGCTCATCTTGGTGAAGAATGGTTCTCCGAAGATGACTCAAGTGATGAAGAGAAGAGCAAGGGCAAGGAGAAAGAGAAGGGAGCGGCCAACATCGCCATTCACAAGACCTCTTCTCCAAGCCCCCTCTCCAACATGACTACCTCGACCACTTCATCACGCTTGTTCGAGGGCCTCACCAACGATGAGGATGACGTCACTCATTCTTGCCTCATGGCTAAGGATGAGAAGGTATCACCTCCCTCTTCTACTTGTTCTAGTGATGAATATAGTGATGATGAAATGGATGAATTTGAACTAAGCATCATAAGAAAGTTTGGCAAGAAAGGTGGACAAAAGATATTAAAATTGCTTAGTAAATTGGAAAGTCGGAATGAGAGTCTTGTGCTGCAAGGGGAATTGATCTCTCAAGAGAGAGAAAAGAACCTTGCATTGGAAGCCTCTCTTGCCGAGGAGAAGTTGAAGGTTGAGAAATTGACCGTGGAACTATCTTTAGCCAATGACTCTAACAAGAAGTTGGCTAAGGAGTGTTCCACGAGCAATGACTCAATTGCTAATCTAAAGAGTAAGGTTAGCTTGGTTCAAGAAAGCCTCACAAGCTTTCAAGATAAATATCAAACTCTTGATCTAAGCTACAACACTCTTTGGAGTAGTACTTCTTCAACTACTCCTAAGGATTCCGATAACACTAATGCTTCAACAAGTAATGGTTGCAATAGATGTTATAAAGTTGATATCAATGCTTGTGCAACTAACATTGAGTTAGAGAAGAAGAGCAAAGAAATCCAACGATTGAACATGATCTTGAGGAATGGTTGCAAGTGCAAGATGGAACAACCAAAGGATATCCTCAAGACCACAAGACACCCATCCATCAAGGATGGGATTGGGTACAATAGGTATGGTGGCAAGGCCAATGGAAGGAAGATGGTCAATGGGGTACCCTTTGTTAACTTTAACAAAGGGGTTCCTCTCTTTGACCTCATGAACAAGGCCAACAAGGTTGCCAATCCAAAGGCTCCACTTGCTAATGGTAAGATCAACAAGGAAAAGAAAGTGGAGGTTCCCAAGCAACAAAAGCCTATATCAAGAAGCTATACATGTGATTACTTGTGTTGTTGGGGAGAGAACGGCAAAATTGTCGTTAAGTATATTGGTGCCCTCAAGAAGAGGGAAATTATGAGAAATGTTTGGGTGCCAAAAGCTTATGTGACTAACCCCCTAGGACCCAATCTCACTTGGGTACCTAAATCAAGAACATAATCTTGTTTTGTAGGAATATGCCTCCGGTGGATCAAGTTGGGTGTTGGATAGTGGATGCACCAATCATATGACCGGGGCAAAAGAAATGTTCATCTCCTTTCAACCAAGCAACGACTCATGCAACAACATTGTGTTTGGTGACAATGGAAAAGGAGAAGTGCTTGGTTTGGGTAAAATTGCTATCTCAACTGACAATTCCATATCTAATGTATTACTTGTGCATTCATTGAGTTACAATTTGTTGTCCGTTTCTCAACTTTGTGAAATGGGTTACAAATGTCTCTTTACGGATAAGGGTGTGACCGTCTCTAGAAGAAGGGATTCCTCTATTGCATTTAAAGGTGTGTTGAAGGGAAAACTTTACCTAGTTGATTTCTCAACTAGTAAAGTAGAACCTACAACATGTCTAATGGCAAAATCTAGCATGGGTTGGCTTTGGCATCGCCGACTAGCTCATGTTGGGATGAGGAACTTGGCCCAACTTCAAAGGGAAGGGCACATCCTTGGACTAACCAATGTCTCGTTTGAGAAAGACAGGATTTACAGCGTGTGCCAAGCCGGAAAGCAAGTTGGAGCAAAGCATCCAATGAAGAATGTCGTGTCAACCACAAGACCATTGGAGCTACTACATATGGATCTCATCTGACCCGTTGCTTACCAAAGCATCAGCGGTAACAAATATGGTTTCATTATTGTTGATGACTTTTCTCGCTTCACTTGGGTGTTCTTTTTGGCAGATAAAAGTGAGACCCAAGGCATCTTCAAGAAGTTTGCTAGAAGGGCTCAAAATGAGTTTGAGCTCAAGATGAAGAAAGTGAGAAGCGACAATGGGACCGAGTTTAGGAACACCAACATAGAAGAGTTTCTTGATGAAGAAGGAATCAAACATGAGTTCTCCGTTCCATATACCCCACAACAAAATGGGGTTGTGGAAAGGAAGAATAGAACTCTTGTTGAAGCCGCAAGATCTATGTTGGATGAATACAAGACATCCCATGGCTTTTGGGCGGAGGCGATGAACACCGCGTGTCATGCTATCAACCGCCTCTACCTTCACAAGCTAAGGGACAAGACTCCATATGAGCTTTTAACCGGTAACAAACCAAATGTGCATTACTTTCGAGTTTTTGGCTGCAAGTGTTTCATACTTAACAAGAGGGCCAAAAGTTCAAAGTTTGCACCTAAGGTACACGATGGCTTTCTACTTGGTTATGGTACTAACGAACACGGCTACCGCGTATTCAATAATGCCACCGACACTATTGAGTTAACGGTAGACGTGACTTTTGATGAATCCGACGGCTCCCAAAAGGAGCAAGTCAATGATGAGCTTGTAGGCAATGACATGCCTCCATCCGAAGCTATCAAGAAGCTTGCAACCGGTGATGTGAGGCCCGTTGAAATTCAAGATGATGAAGATGATCCATCGCACACTCCACAAGATTCTCATGTCCATCATGTGCATCCAAATGCACATGATGAAGCTTCCGCAACTCCGAATGGTGGTAGTGTGAGTGATGTTCAAGTGATACATCAAGTTGATGATCAAACACAAGCTCAACATGAAGACCAACGAGATGATGGGGACATCCACACATATGACGAAGATGATGAAGATGGACCCATCCAAAGGAGATCACTTGTGCCACATCCAAGAGTTCATCACACAGTTCAAGGAGATCACCCCGTTGACAACATCTTGGGGAGCATACGACGTGGGGTAATGACACGTTCTCATTTAGCAAGTTTTTCTGAACATTACTTGTTTGTCTCCTCTTTGGAACCTCTTAGGGTGGAAGAAGCACTTGATGATCCGGACTGGGTGATGGCTATGCAAGAAGAGCTGAACAACTTCACCAGGAATGAAGTCTGGTCCTTGGTTGAAAGGCCCAAGAAAAATGTGATAGGAACCAAATGGGTCTTCCGCAACAAACAAGACGAGCATGGCGTGGTAACAAGGAACAAAGCACGGTTGGTGGCTCAAGGTTTCACTCAAATCAAAGGTTTGGATTTTGGGGAAACCTTTGCACCCGTAGCTAGGCTTGAGTCAATTCGCATATTACTTGCCTTTGCTACTCACCATGATTTCAAGCTATACCAAATGGATGTGAAAAGTGCATTCCTCAATGGCCCTATCTCTGAATTGGTATACGTGGAGCAACCACCGGGTTTTGAAGATCCCAAGTTTCCCAACCACGTCTACAAGCTCGACAAGGCGCTCTATGGGCTCAAGCAAGCCCCTAGAGCTTGGTATGATTGCCTTAAGGACTTCCTACTCAAAAAGGGCTTTGAGATAGGGAAGGCCGACGCTACTTTATTTACTTGCAAAGTCAATAATGATATCTTTGTGTGCCAAATATATGTCGATGACATAATATTTGGTAGTACTAATGTGACTTTTTGTGAGGAATTTAGTAGGATCATGACCAAAAGGTTCGAGATGTCCATGATGGGTGAGTTGAAGTATTTCCTTGGATTTCAAATCAAGCAACTCAAGGATGGCACGTTCATTAGTCAAACCAAGTACACAAGAGACATGCTAAAGAAGTTTGAGATGGACAAGGCCAAACCCATCAAGACCCCCATGCCTACCAATGGACATCTTGATCTAAATGAGGATGGTAAGTCAGTGGACCAAAAGGTATATCGCTCTATGATCGGTTCATTGCTTTACCTTTGTGCATCTAGGCCTGATATAATGCTTATTGTGTGCATGTGTGCAAGATTTCAAGCTAATCCGAAAGAATGTCATATTATGGTCGTTAAGAGAATCTTTCGATACTTAGTGCACACTCCCAATCTTGGCTTGTGGTATCCCAAGGGCTCCACTTTGGATCTACTTGGCTATTCTGATTCGGACTATGCCGGTTGCAAAGTAGATCGAAAGAGCACTACCGGGACTTGCCAATTTATTAGAAGGTCTTTGGTGTCATAGAGTTCCAAGAAACAAAATAGTGTTGCCCTATCCACCGCTGAAGCCGAGTATGTGGCGGCCGGCGCTTGCTCTGCTCAACTACTTTGGATGAAGCAAGCACTAAAAGATTTTGGATGTGAGGAAAACAAGATTCCACTTTTGTGTGACAATGAGAGTGCTATCGAGCTAGCTAACAATCCCGTAAACCATTCTCGAACAAAACACATTGACATCCGACACCATTTCTTGAGAGACCACGAAGCCAAAGGAGATATCTATATACGCCATGTGAGCACCGAAATACAATTAGCCGATATCTTCACAAAACCTCTAGATGAGTCAAGATTTTGTGCTTTGAGGAGTGAACTAAATATCATTGATTCTCGTAACGTGGCTTGATGTCTTGCACATATTTGTTTTCACCTAGAGACCTAGACAAATGTTTCATCAAATATTGTGTGTGATTTCAAAATCTATTTTGCATGCTTCACTTGTGTCCATAGGTATGTACTGCTTGTATGAAATCTGGACATGATTGAAGTTTGTGTAGTATACCACACAAGGTTCTCCTAGAATAGCTCTCTGTCTGTTTTGGAAGCGAATGGTCGGTAGTACCGCTATAAGGGTCGGTAGTACCGACGTCGGTAGTACCGACCCCAACGGGCGGTAGCACCGACCGGGTTTGACCCGAATATAAAAGGCCATGGTGAAAAACTCTTTGACCGTATCCGGTCAGTCGGTTTTCACCGCGCCGCCGCCACCTTCAACCCGCGTCTTTCAGCCGCAGCTGCCGCCTTCACGCCTCCCTTTCTCGATCTCCCTCCTCCTCCACTAAAATCTCAATCCGTCCGGTGGGAAGGTGCCTTGGTGCGAGGAGATCGTCTTTGTGGTGTTCGTGAAGCCCGGAAGTTCCTCCTCCATCGGATTTCGGCCACTTCTCCTCGAGTAGCAAGGTACTAGGGTGTTCATGCCCGATCTCTCAATGTACCTTGTTCTAGGTCGATTCCTTTGGTAGGATTGTTCTATCTAGTGTGTAGATGCTTCTAGGATGTATGGTTTTCAAGTTAATGGGCAATTTGGTTGATTGGATCGAAGTGAACCGCACGCTGCAGTGCGGTCGGTAGTACCGTCCGTTACGGTCGGTAGTACTGACCGCGCGCAGTAAGCAGTTTTCTTCCCCATTTTTGATCGTCATCTTTGCTACATCCTTTAAAGTAGTCTTGCTATCACCTATATCTCATATCCGTCTATGTAATCTTTTTCTAGATGTCGCATAGCCGGAGGCCCTCTCGTGATGCTCGACAGGCTAGAGATGAGGAAGAGGAGGAGTATGTTGCTTTGGAGCAAGGTGGTTTGCAGCCGGGAGAGCCGCAGCGACGCAATCCCGAGCGTCGTGCCTGGGCCGGTGGGAGCAGTGAGGATATCACTCGACAGGTTCATGGGCGTTCGTCCACGGGCCGTCGGAGTGTCGATAGTGGCAGGGGTGGTGGCAGTGGACATGCTGGTGGGAGTGGTCATGCTGCTCCTCCACCTCCACCGCCTCCTGTCAATGGTCCCCCCGGGCGTCTGCACAGTGTGATTGTGGGAGGAGTGGCTCAGGAGGCTGGTCCTGAGCGAGAGGGTCATTCCATTGATCCTCGAGTTGGACCTCCCTCTCCTCTGGCTGCCGAGTTGATGTTGATCAACCGGATGTTTCACCTGCATGATGAGGCCGGTGCTCTGATGTCGACCCCCGCTTATCCTGGTAATGTCATGGACTATTCTGACAGGAAGCGGGCGAACCTGTTGAGGACCCAGAGGTTGGAGAATCCCTATCTCTTTGTCAGGGACGATTCAGTGGACAGAAGGTTTTGGTCCCGCTTTCAGTAGGATTACTATGTGTCTGTCTGCTGGAAGGGATTTTTTGCTAAGGGGCGTCCTCCCCTCTTTGAGCACAAGCGGCTAGCAATCCGCTCTCTGACAGACAAGGGTGTTGAAGAGATTGATGCTCTAGTGTAGAGGCTTGAGGACTGGAGGATACTGGGCCTGATATCTGGAGAGCGCAGTTATAATCAGGAGATCATATGTCAGTTCTGGGCCACTCTCTTCATTGATCAGCCTGCTCAGGTGCTGCATTGGATGACCCAGGGAGTTCACTACCGGTGTAACTTTGTCACTTTTGCCAGGCTGTTGGGGTTCAATAGTGAAGACAGGAATGCTCCCAGGCTGTCTGAGATGTATGGTGGGGGAATGTATCCTGAGCATCTGCAAAGTTCGGGGATTTATATGCATGGCAAGGAGGCAAACTTTCAGGTCAATGGGCTGAAGCCAGCTTACTTTGTGCTTAACAACCTGATGCGCCTTACCCTGGACCCCAAGGTTGGAGACAACACTAATATGAGGAATGATGCTCCAAAGGTCCTTGTCCAGTTTGCTCTGCCAGATGGGCGATTCAACATCTCCCACTTCTTATGGCAGAAGATCTCGGATGTTTATAATGACCCGCACAAGGACCTGCCTTTTGCTCCATACTTAATGCATATCATTGAGCATGTTGTTGGAGCCACCTTTGAGTATGACAGGAGCTTGAAGGAGTACAGTGTCCGTCAGTTCTCCTTGACGGGCAAGGAAAAGGTTGATGAAGGGGGTGATGCTCCTGCAGCTGCAGCAGCTCCTGGTGAGGCTCATGGCTCGGAGCAGGCCCGTGAGGAGGTGCCCCCTGCTGCCCCTTCTTATCCGCGTTCTGAGAGGCAGAGGAGTGGGGGTGGTGGGGCTGTTCGCTATGCACTCAGCAAGTTCTTTTCATGGTGTTGCTACAAGGCTGAGCGTGATGAGCAGCACCAGCGGGAGGTGCGTGAGCACCTTGGTCTTCCTCCGCGGTCTCCGCTCTGACCCTTCCCAGACCCCTTCGCCGAGTATGATGCTCAGCCCAGGCGCGACGATGATGATGATGACGATGACGACGGTGGCCAGCAGCAGCAGCAGCAGCCGGGTGGTGATGAGGCCGGGATCTTCTCCTCTGACATGTATCAGCCTCTTTAGCACACGCCCTTGTACCAGCCTCTGCCTTTCTACCCCGACTACGGTGAGGGTCCATCACATGGTGGTGGATCCACCTCGTACCAGGGTGGTGGTGGTGGCTCGTACATGGGCTTTGCTGCCCCCGACGCCGATCCAGCTGGTAGTGGTGGCTTCCACGCCCCTTCTTCTCCGCCGGATCCCTCTACCGCTCCTTCGTCGTTGTTTCCAGGTGGTGATGTTGGTGCGAGTGCCTACTCCTCTATCTTTGGTGGCTATGATGGTTCATCAGGTGGCTACTATTAGATCCTTTGCTTGTCGTGGCCTACCCTTTTTGGCACTTGATGCCAAAGGGGGAGTGTTAGGCTTTTATCATGATGTAATAGTTAGTCTTTGAGAGAGTTAAACTATGAGAACTAAGTGTGGTTATGCTACTTGTTTATTTGTGATGTGATGAGGATGTAAAACATTTGAGCTTTATGTTAAATTCATGTATGATTCTTCCTCTATTTCTCTGCTCATGTCATGGTTGGTGATTGTTGTTTCGATATGGCTATGTGATTTGAGTCTTTTTCTTTCTTCCATAGCCATTCGCTTTTCTCTTATTACACTATTATGTGATTCACCATGCCATCTTGTTTATGCATCACAAATTGATATATATGATGTTGTCACACACTTAGGCACCCCACGGATCGCAAAATTTAGGGGGAGCTCTTGTTCTTGTGTATGCAACCTTGCTTTAAGTCGAGGTTTGAAATTCATATCCAAAGCATACACTAAGGGGGAGCTCGAACTAAATTTTGGAATTCAAAAGCTTCAATTCTTTCTATCCTTATTGTAAGCCTAAGTTGGTTGTCATCAATTACCAAAAAGGGGGAGTTTGAAAGTGCATTCGCCCCCATTGTGGGTTTTCGCTAAATAATGACAATCAAATTAGGGACTAACGGATTTATAAAAGCATATATGCAGGAGTTAGTCCTAGAAAGATTTGAAATGTTGAAATCTCGTGAACAAAGCACGTTGGATACATTTGGACAACAAGATACCTAGCTCCAGTGGTGGTTTGAAAGTTTGATTTTAAACTTGAGTTATAGGTAAGCCGGAGTATTAAGAGAGTCACAAATTAGGTTGGCTAGATGTGGAGAAAAGTGCTCAAATCGACTAACTAAAGTTTGCTTGAGAGACACCGCACGATCACGAACACATAGAGGTAAATCTGTGTGGTCGGTAGTACCGACCATGGGTGGTCGGTAGTACCAACCATGGCTGCTCTGCGCGATGCTCTAACATCCTCTCTGTGTAGACTCAAAAATAGCCTGGCGGTAGTACCGCCATAAGGCCGGTACTACCGACCCTCGGTGGTACCGACCTCGGCCGGTAGCAAGTTAGTTTTTGCAACCTCTCTGTGTAGACTCAAAAATGACTTGGCGGTAGTACCACCATAAGGTTGGTACTACCGACCCTCGGTGGTACCGACCCTGGTCGGTAGAAAGTTTGTTTTGCGGAGCTCTCTGTGTTGACTCAAAATGGCTTGGCGGTAGTACCGCCATATGGTCGGTACTACCAACCCTCGGTGGTACCGACCCAAGCCGGTAGTAAGGCAGATTTGCAGGGCTCTCTGTGTTGGCTCGATTTTGACTTGGCGGTAGTACCGCCATAGAGTCGGTACTACCGACCCTCGGTGGTACCGACCCTGGTCGGTAGTAACAAAGGGACCATGTCTCATTCTGCGGAGCTCTCTGTTTGCGGCCGATTTGGCCTGGCGGTAGTACCACCATAGGGCCGGTACTACTGACCCTCGGTGGTACCGACCTGAGGCCGGTAGTTGACTTTAGGTCAGATCCAGATCTGTGCAACGGTTATTGACCGGTCAGTACTACCGACCATGGGTGGTCGGTACTACCGACCAGCCTCGGGACTGAGGGAGTATAAATAGCTCTCCTCTTCTCGTTTGACCGTTACCCACAGATTCCACTCACTTATTGCGACCTAACTTCAGACAAAAGAGCCTCCAAGCATTGACTCCTTCCCTCTCTCTCTCTCCCCCTTTGCTCCTAGATTCACTTACTTGCAAGATTTGAGCTAGGGAAGTGAGATTAGAGAGCAGAAAGCTTCGATCTATGACTTCAGCACTTGGTTTCCATCTAGCCGGCTTGATTTGTGTCTTTTACTCTTCAGCTCTTTGAGCTCTAGCCGGTTAGATGTTCTTCGTGGTAGCCCGTATTGATTCATTTGTGAGGGCTCCCCGAAGTGTTTGTATTTCCCCTGTGATTCCTAGTAGAGAAACTCTAGTAGCCTTTGTGGTTGTGTTGACACTGGTTATCTATGTTGATGGTCCTTAAACACCTGTTTTACCATCAACATTTGACCCTAAAGTCCACCAAAAAGGCATGAAATGTAGTCAAATAGGTTTCAAACTAACCAAATTCCACATGTCTATAGAATTTTATTTGAATGCATGATTTGAACCAAATTTGGACATATGGACCCACCAGAGGCCAAGCCCACTCAGCAGGGCCCAAATGGGCCTTAGGGGGGTGGCGCCCGCCACCCCTAGGTGGCGCCCGCCACCTCTAAGTGGCGCCCGCCACTTGGGTTGGCCCAAGCTTCACTCCCTGCCACGT
The DNA here is from genome assembly GCA_009763385.1 of Coix lacryma-jobi var. lacryma-jobi. Classification (NCBI taxonomy): domain Eukaryota; kingdom Viridiplantae; phylum Streptophyta; class Magnoliopsida; order Poales; family Poaceae; genus Coix; species Coix lacryma-jobi. The sequence continues at coordinate 133,994,551 of CM019828.1, forward strand.
CACCGATCCGTGTGACCTCCCTAAGGCCAAATCTTGGCCCTTGGTCACTAGGTCAGTGGCTTCGGACGGCTCAGGATGAAGTGGCGTGGATCAAGGCTGAATGGCGATTGCTAGGACATGCAACCGACCTCCAAACCGCCTTGGACAACCACCTGGATGCCAAAGCCAAGGCGGTGCATCCAACGGTGAGGGAGGTGGCGGCCGCCACCTAGGGCTGGCGCCCGCCACTAGGGTTAGCCCTAGGTCGGCTGGCTGCCCCCTATAAGTACCCCCCTCACTCATTTGGGCTATAAATACCCCCCCTGAGGCACCTCTTCATTCACAACATATCCCAGATATCCCACACAAGAGAAGCAAAGCAAGTAGAAGCAAGCAAGTGAGAGCTCAGAGAGCTTAGGCAAGTAGGTAGCTAGTAGAGCAAGGCATCTTTGCCCTCGCGGTAGCGCTGCTCAAGGCTTAGCTCAAGAGTAGAGGCGTGCGAGTGATCGTTCTGGAGCTGGGAAGAGTCTTCCTTCATCTCCAGTTCAGGTTTTGCTCTTGTATCTCAAGCACTTTACTATATTCTAGTTCATTATTTCAAGTATTACTTTATTCTACTTATCAGTATTGAGTGGTATATTTGATTGATTGCTTGAGTGCCTAGCTATCCTACAGTTCAATTCACTTAGCCATAGTAGTTAATCTCTAGTGAGCTTAGTGATTGATCTTTGCCAATAGGTTGCTTAGTTAGTTTAGTGTTTATCTTATTAAGTCAAGTGTTTGCTCTGACGTCCGCAAGGGTGTCTCTATTCAAAGCTAGGATAGAGATAGTTAGAATATAGTTAAGCATGGTGCTTAGTTATAGACTTACCTTCAGATACGGCTGGACCCCCGGATAGCTGTGGTAGCAAGCAGGTGGTGACAGCCCTGTGCGCCTTGAATTCCACCACGTAGTTGGCCCAGTTTAACAGTAAGGCTCGTTGTGCTAGCGTTCATCCTAAGTAAGTGGTAAAGGCTAGTACGCCTCGATACTTGACAAGATAGGAATAAAACTATACTCAACTTAGTTGCTTTATTGACTTTTGCCTGCCTTGCTTCGTAACTATCTCGCTTTGTAGTTATCTTGCTTTGTAGTTATCTAGGATTAGTTATTAGCTAGTAGTTAGTTATCCTTAGTTATCATATTTCCCTTCAACTATCTATCTATCTAGTTATCCACCTTACCTTAGCCATCCATTTCATCCTTACCTATCCACCCATATATTCTTTCTAGCCTTTCATCTTCCCTTCTCCCCTTTTCCCTTTTCTCTTTTCTTCGACTCTCATCCCCTGCTTGACTCAACTCATACACCATCCTAGCCTTCCCTTGGGATCAAATAAATCGACACCTGGTACTCCCAGGCGAAGTGCTACTACGATAGTTCTGTGCGCTTGCAGAATCTCCTCCTGGTAGATTGCATTCTCTCTAGCTAGCTCCTACTAGTGTCGGGATTGACAACCCCGCTTGGCATTAGTAGATAGCTGCTTTAGCTCCACTCCTTTAGGTATAGTGACCGGTCTTGCTTCAAGCATTTCTAACGCCGTTGCCGGGGATAGACTCCATAGTCTACTCCTAGTAACAACATTAGCAAGTGCCAACAAGCATTCCTGGGCCGTTACCGGGGATAGTTGCCTAGCACTATCTTTAGTGAAGCTAAGAACTACCAACAATCTATCAAAATTAAAGGATAAATAAATATGAAAAGGGCATGAATTTCATCACCAACAAAGGTTTAGGGTTTTAATTGACAATATTCCACGAGTTTTGGTGAATTGTGATTCTGCAGGGACTAAACCAGGAAACCAGCGCTGATTGCTTCCCCTAGAAGGAAACCGACGGGAGATAACGCAACCGGCACGTCAGGAATATTCTAGAAGACTCCAGAGGACACCGGAAGACACCAGGAGGTCGGGCACCGCGGGACCCTACCAGGTGGGACCGACCGGTCTCCCCCCGGGCCCGCTGGCTTCCGTCTTCTGCAAGCTTCCTCCACCAACCTCTAGGATGCATCTTAGCCGTACCTTAAGTCGGTTTGATCTAACGACCGCGGTTGATCCCTCAGGGCTATATAAGCAGCCGCATCCCCCCCTCTCGAGGCATCTCCATCTTCATTATTCATCTCCACATTAGAAACTAGGGTTTCAATTAGAAGTAGAGGTCCCTCTAGATGAATCTCTAGTTCATCTAGAATTAGATCTAGTTCATCTAGTTGTAATCAAGAGCCAACTATCAAGTAGAAGACTAGTTACCCCTCTAGTTAGGTTTAGAACCTAGTCTTATACTAGAACTAGAAGAGAGAGAGAGAGAGGAAGAGATCAAGAAGGAGCTCCGGCCTGTCGGATCAACTTCTTCATCTTGTACTTGCAAATTCAAGTTCATCTTCAACTTGCTTCAGCGATTGTTTCGGTAATCAACGTCTATATTTAAGTTTGAGCCATTGTTCTTATTATTCTTAAGATTTATGACTCTCTTTTGAGTACTTTAATTCTAAGTTGCTCTAGAGTTAGAGTAGTTGGATAGTGTAAGCGTGGTGCTTAGACTTGATAGCTCGTATATGCCTCCTATAATGCCGGTAGTAGTGGTTGTTCGCAAGGGTGACTCTTATAGCCTTGTTGATTCTTCTATAGTCCACTTACCTGTGTGTAGGCTCGGTAGGATTATACATTTGCATAAAAGACTCATACTCTGTTTGTGACCTTTTATGGCAACTTCCCCACTAAGAATAATATAAACATATCACTCTTGAATTGGAATTAGAACAGCCTTAATGATCCCCTCTATACTTCTAGATTCTCCATCCTTGTTAGCTACTCAGGGGTTATATTCTTTGAGACTTAACACTATCCGTTCCTTTGGGTTCGATATTAAAACTGGGTTACTCCGGTGAAGTGCTACATCGGTAGATCTTATCTTTGCGCTTGCGGATAAAGTAGAGTTTGTGTTAATTTATACCAACAATCATTTCTGGCGCCCTTGCCGGGGATAGAGTTTATCTCTACTCTTAGTAGCGACGTTAGTAAGTGTCAACAGGCGTCATTGCCGGGGAACGGTAGATCAACTTAAGTCTTAGTTTAACCTTGTAATCATACTTTTATCTTTTCCTTTTTTGTCCCAGTCTTTTCATTATTTTTGTTTTCATTCTTATGAATGTTATTTTTGAATTCCACTCTTATCTATCACTACCGCACGAGCAAGCTATAACCAGTAGAATCCGTACATCCCATCATAATACCTGGTTATTAGCTTTGCCTACCTTTCTGCCGCATTGTCCTTGTAATGAGTATAGAAATATAATTATGAAAATATTCCTTCGGGTATTCTTGTCACTAACCCTTCCAGGTCTGGAGCAGGTGTTGACACAAAATGTGGCCCTCTGTGCCAATCACACAGCAAGCCGGAGAAGCTAGCTTCAAACGTAGCCCGGGTGCTCAAAAGTCCGGTGCGTGCCAGTCAGTTTGCCCTGCAACTAACAAGGGAGATAAACTGTTAAATACAAAGCTGGAACGTGCCGGGTATGACTAGACAGTTCCAAGATGTACGGCCCGGAAGCCACTTACGACGACACATAGCTATGAAAGCTATCTGCCAACAGGTTTAAAGATCATTCGGCAGTATGAACAGATTGCCGAACACGTTTGCATGAGAATCGTACTTGCATGACATATTAAATATAAGTTAAAACTTAACCAATCTCGATTGTACAACCGAGTTGGGGTCCGTGGGGATTGAACATACAAACTAAGCATGACTAAGCTAATCTAAAGCCTGCGCCTGCCGCACGACACCTGGCTCTATCATAGGTCAAACATACTTAACATGCATGAACCCTCACCACGTGGCAATCCAGATACGATCCAATCGGCTATTACGAACAATAAATCTACTACATAAAAGACTTTACAATAATAAACGTGAAAGAACAAAGCAGATCTGTAAAAGATAAAGCCGAACCGAACAGTATCTAGATTGGGCAAAAGTGTTACGATGAAATAAACATGATAAAGCATATAACACAAGGCAACTTGATGAATCTATCAGATTTGCCAAATCTAACAGAGCCGATAACTATTTTTACTCATGACTCAATCCGCCGCACGATACAAGGCATAAGCAAAAACTTCCCGTCATAAGCATAAATCCGCTGCACGATACTAAGCTTGACGTACGAGACTACTTGCACCATATCTAAATCCGCCGCACGATACTAGACATGATAACAAGGTTGCCGGAACTTACGGAGGTCGACGGATCGATGGCCCCTCTCGAAGAACACGACGACATGACTTGGACTCGAAGACGGCACGGGGCCGGGTTGGTTGTATTGATTGTGAACGTTTTTACAATAGTCTCAGGGTTTATATTTATACCCTGGTGTTCTACGAGTCCTAGGAAGACACGATTACAATGACAAAACAGGAAACATATCTAAAACACGATGCCCTTTATTCTAAGCCTCCCTTAATAATCGGCACGTGCGAACAATGACGAGATCTTCTGTTGCCGAATCTTCTGATATGTCGTATTTGTCGCAAACCGACTTAGCCTGAGGTAGCCGACCGCAGCGCCATATTGCCGAATCCACCCTCTGTTTGACCAGTCGCCTCCACAGCCCTACCGAATCGATTGGATTAGCCGACCGTGCTTGCTATCTGTCGAATCCCTCAGGTGGCGATTTCTCCCGAACCTGCGCCGTGCTGGCCCACTTGTCATAGTGCGAAAATTATGTGTTAACACATGCCCCCTCAATTTCTGCACAAAGGCATTTGTTCTGAAATTGACCACAAGTCCGCCGCGCATTCTAGGTCAGCACTGCTTCAAACTCTGCATCTTCTCCAAATCATCAATAGCTTCAAATTCCACCCGAGTTTCGCAATGGCGACCCACGACGAGATCCCAGAGGTAAATTTCACTTTTCCTTTCAACGCATTCGGTCAATTTATATCGACATTCGGCTCATTTAGCTTCCTCCGCACACCTTCTCCTTTCAGGCCCTTAGGGATGAAATTCTGATCCCTTGCGATGCTGATCCCAACTCTTACTTCTTGGGACAGATGGGAAACTCCAATCCAACCAATATCATCGGTATGGAGACCAACAGAACCCCTCTCAAGCATGGAGTCATTTCACCGAACAGGTGGCGGTATACCTTCAAGAACTGGCCCCTGCCCGCGGTCACCGGCTGGAGGAATTGGTACAGAAGAATTCAGGCGAGATTTGGGCCTCACTGGGAAACCCAATACATCCATCATGCTCTGGAACTGTCCCTGGCCGACATGCCCAAAAATGAGTCATTGCTCATAGCAACTTCTCATTTTTGGTCAGATGCCCTCAATGCTTTCGTGTTCGGCCATGGCATAATGACAATCACACTAGCCGATGTCTTCATGATGAGTGGCCTGAACATTACCTCGATCATGAACGCCGACGAACTGCTAGAGAAAATTCCTCAGAGATCCATTGATGTCAGTGTTGGATGGATGAAGTATGTGGAGATCCACAACAAAATGTCAGGCCCAGTAGCAGAAACAGAGCACAGGACTTTTCTAAACATGTGGCTATGCAGATTTATCTTCTGTGGGAGATCCAACGAGCCAACCCTCAACTACATCGCACTGGCTGATAAATTATCCAAAGGAAAGCAACTCCCTCTAGGCAGGCTCTTCCTGGGATCCATATACCACATGATGCATCAGATCTCCACTCAAATGTATCATGCCACTCATGATAGCACAGATGGACTGCCACCAATTGATTGTGTCAATGGCCCCTGGTGGTTTGTTCAAATGTGGTTTCAACTATACATGCACCAAATCATTGCTGCGCCATTGGACAACCTCAGCTTTCCTTCCAGCAACTTCGCTGAGGATGAAGAGGCTATAGAGAAAGCTTGCCAAACTTATGGGGAAGCAGCCACTGCTATAACCATAAACAAGAGTATTGGCAGTCTCTTCAAATTATTCTTCAAGGGCTTCAATCAGGTGCTCTGGTTACCCTACAGGGAGAATGACAACCTCACTTTCCCTATCAAATTCAGCTTTGATGATGGCTGCATAGATGAAATGGCCACAGGAGTTTTCAACTCATTTATCAAACCCTGCATCCTACCAGCCGAATTCAACAGAGGAAGACAAGTGAAGCACACTTATGAATTCTATTATCCTAACATAGCAGCTAGGCAATTAGGTTGTGGACAGCTCCCTCCAAAACTCATCTTTTCCACCATCATCAAGCCCAGGGAGCAGATTCAGTCCAAAGAGCGTATTACAATAGGGATGCAGGCCCATCGAGTATTCAGCCTGGGGCAAGATCTGCCAGACTACAAACTAGTACCATTTCATTTGATCCAGTCTGCTCACCCTCTTTTTGAGTCCTGGTGGCAAGAATGGCATGATCATATCTTCAACAGCCCAGTCCATCCCATGTGCCTGGAACTTCAAGCAGACTTCAGCTCTGACAGTGAGGTACAATAACAAGCCACCTGTTGCTTTAGTATTTGATCCTTGAGATTTCTAACTTTTCAAAACTTCCACAGGACTTCATACCCAATCCTGACATCAGGCCTATCCAATATCATCAAGCAGGGCCAATCACTGTCCTGGGACATAATGCTCCTTCACTGACTCAGCTCATGAAATCCCAAGCAGTCTCATTAATCACCCTCTCAGCTAAAGGAGAGAAAAGAAAGGCCACTAAGGGCACTTCCAGCTCCAGGCGAACCAAGACCAAGCAAAACACACCTCCTCCAAAGGTAAGATATTCTAGTTCTTCCATCATTATCAACTAATTCTTGACTGGCTTGTATACCATTACAGGCTTCTTCCCCTGAACAAGAAAACGCTCAAATGACGGTGCCCCCAATCCTTATTACCTTGGAAAATGATGAGCATGCAGATGCCGCAGAAATGGGCACCCAGAATCCGGATGATATCAGCATTGGTAGGTCCTTTAATTGTCCCTTCAATCAGCAGATTCTTGCCTCTCTTGGCTGACCAGCGATTTCACAGATACCGCGATTGATGAGACCTTCATCGGCTCAACTCCAGACCCTGCTGGTCCATCCGGTTCTCAACCAGACCAAACCCCTGTTAATCAGCCGACTCATCAGGCAAGAATTAACTCCCCATCTCTCCATACTTTACCTTGGTCGGCTAACCTGTCAAAATCAACACAGACTTTCATCGGTTCAGCCTCCGAGTATGCATTTGATGTCAACGAGTTCCTGAACAAAAGAACAGTGGCCAAAAGACCATCGGCACTCGTCCAAGATGTCCTGAGCAACATAACAAACTTTCTGAGTCAAGACATCTTGTCCTTAGTCAGAGACGCCGATGAAGTTAAAAATTTCCTCGAGCCCATTGCTGAGGACATTCCAGAGGAATCTGAGGCTCCATCTGAAGGCCGTGTCTACGCTGGATGACTGCTTTGCTAAGGTAAAACGAGCAATCAGAAGCGCTGATCTTCAGACTGCCAAGTCCAAATGCACCCAGGAAGTCAATGATCTGTACACTCAGTTCCAAGAGGCCAAGAACTCTCAGGAGACTCTGGAGGCTCAGTTGAAAGAACTACAAGAAAAGAGATCTGAACTGGAAGCCCAACTAGCCCAGGTCGACTCTGATATTCAGTCATGCACCTCTCGACTATCGGGTTTACCGAATATCATTGAAACAACATCTTCCAAGCTGTCATCAGTGCTTGATGAGGATATCAAGCTTAGCACGAGGCTCTCACAGGCACAGGGCACCGAAGAGGAGGACAACAAGGCACTGGAGCATGCTAACCAGGTCAAAGCCGATACTCTGGCGGCCATACACCAATTCTTGAACAACTGAGATGACTGTGCAATGATCCTTCAGTTTCTGTAATCCTGTGTCAGAATGACTCGAACATTTCCTTGTAATATATCTGTATTTTGCATCCAATCGGTTACCATTCTGATAACATCGTGTTTAACCATGTGAACCTGTTCGGCAATCTGGCCAGTGTTTGTCCCGAACACCTAAATCGACAATTTTGCCGAGGCCAGGCGCTCTATTCTCCGCCGAATACGCGAGTGCACCCAGACGGTTCGCACAGCCCGTTACTGCAGAGGCCAATCTCGGGAAGCAGGAAAACCCCAATCCGTCGGTTGATATTCGGCGTGCTGCCTCGGGACACTTGCCACGATTACTGTTCCGACTTCATAAATCCCCCCTGGAGGCCTGCCTTCTTCCCATCTTGCATCTGCTCCTCTAGTACTTTCGCCGCCTCGGCTTCCTTGCTTACTCCGCTCTAGAAAACCCAAACTTTCCAAGTGCAATGGCAAGCCATGATGACCGCGGCAAGCGCCCGGCGACTGAGGAGGCCGAGGGGAGTCGTGCTCGGCGCCTCCGCCAGCGTGGGTAGGATTCCTCGCTTACATCCTTTGTGATAGTTTCTTGAAAACCTCGCTCACACTCTGTCACTGCTCGCCGACAGGATCCCCGTTACCTCTTCCGCCGGCGGGCATGCCCGGCCTTCTCTAGCGCCGGGGAGGCCAGAGGCTCCACCATCGGGCTCGTCGAGCTCCTCCGACAGCCTCTCCTACCACTCCCATCCTTGGGAGGCGAGCCCGGACCGGGACTCCGATGACGGCCTCTACGACCACAATGACGCCTTGAACTTTATGGCGCTGCGGGACGAGTCCCGGGAAGAGCTGGCCGCCGTCTCGAAGCACTACGGGATTGACCAGCTGGAATGGGAGGACCAGCGCCGGCAGTTCTGCGACGCAATCACAGGTATGAACGCCCAATCCTGGATCGGCTTTCGGTCGTTCTTGTTGATCTTTTAACCGATCTATTCCATTCTGTCGCTCACAGCGCTGTCTGAAGAACTGGAGCGCCTGAAGATGGCGGCGAACGCCGTCGCAGACCGGGTGAACGCCCAGGGCGTCACCGCCGATGCGCGCCTGGCCAACGTGCACAGCCGCATCGAGCAGGTCGCCCTGCAGGGTGTGCACCACGGCGTGGCGCTGGGGCTGTCGGCGCTGACGGTCCGCACGGAGGAGGACTTCCCCGTGACGCCGGTTGGCTTCCCCGGCGGTGCATGTCCAGAAGACGTCGAACAGATCGACGATTTTCTGGACTCCTACGAGGATCACGCTCATGCCCTCACCGCAGTCACCAATCCGCAGACGGTCATCAACAGGGTGCTTGGTAACTGATCTGCACTTTCGTACCGCCCCAACTATGAACAATGCTCTACTTTGCCATGTTCACGCGTACAATCTGTTTTCCCTTTCTGTGCTTGTCTAGTGTTCGATCTCTTCATTGGACCGATTGCACAGCACCGCGTGCATTTGTTTCTGTTTTAGCGTTTTTCGCGCTAAAGGCGACACATGCCGTGTCGGCTGTTTTTGCTCTAAGGGCGATAGAACCTATCGGCCATTTTTTGTGCTAAGGGCGATACAACCTTGTATCGGTCGTCGGTGCCCGCTAGTCCTTGATTCCGTTATGCACTGACCTCCACGCTAGGATGAAATCTCTTTAGATAACGTCCATTAATTGCCCTAGCAAACTCTTCTCCTTGGAGGGTTTTCAGAATGTACGCATTACCCGGAGCACGTTTCAGAACTCGAAAAGGCCCTTCCCAATTAGGGGACCATTTGCCGAATACCTTGTCTTTGGTACCGATCGGCAAGACAATTTTCCAAACCAAGTCTCCCTCTTCGAATTCTTTTCCTTTCACTTTCGAATTGTAGTACTTGGCAACGCGTATCTTGTTCTTTTCAATATTTTCCAAGGCCTTGAGACGAATCAAATGCAAATCCTCCAGCTCATCCATCATCAAATCTTTATAATTCTCTTTGGCTAGATCGTTCTGCAATGTAACTCGTCTTGACCCCGATTGCAACTCCCATGGTAGCACTGCGTGATGCCCATAGACCAACTCGTATGGTGACGTCTGAGTCGACCCATGACAAGCCATTCGGTAAGCCCACAAAGCTTCGTTGAGTACCAAGTGCCACCTTTTAGGTTTCTCTTCGACCTTCTTTTGAATGATCTTAATCATGATTTTGTTAGAAGCCTCTGCCTGCCCATTGGCCTGTGCATAATAAGGGGAGGAATTATAGAGCTTAATCCCCATTCCTTCGGCAAAGTCACGAAACTCCGAGGAAGTGAACTGAGTCCCCTGATCGGTAGTGATGGACTGAGGGATGCCGAATCGGTGAATGATGTGTTCCCTGACGAAGGACACCATGTTCTCTGATGTCACCTTCTTCAAGGGGATGGCTTCAACCCACTTAGTGAAATAATCCGTGGCTAACAGAACAAACTTATGTCCCTTGATAGATGGAGGGTGGATCTGGCCGATTAAATCAATGCTCCATCCTCTGAAAGGCCAAGGCTTAATGATCGGATTCATGGCCGATGCTGGGGCCCTTTGCACATTGCCGAATCGCTGGCAATCCTGGCAACCTCTGTAGTATTCGAAGCAATCTTCGAGCATAGTCGGCCAAAAATATCCTGTCCTCCTGATTATCCATCTCATACGGTGAGCCGACTGGTGTGCACCACATACACCTTCGTGCACTTCATACATCAGTTTCCTGGCCTCGTCTTGGTTCAGGCACTTAAGCAGAACCCCATCTATGGACTTGTGGTACAACTGATTGTCCAAGAGCGTAAACTTAAGAGCCTTGTACCTGAGTTTTCGGGAGACTTTTCTGGATGGGTCCCTGAGGTAATCGGCAATGTTGTCTCTCCAGTCTTCAATTGCCTGATTATCCCTTAGGATTACTTGATCGTCTTCTGGGGTTATTTGCTCTTCCTCAAGTGCAAAAATGTTTTGGTTCTCCCTATACCCGGATGCTGCCTGAGCCAACTGGTTTGCTTCTTCGTTTTGCCCCCTAGGAATATGTTGCAAGGTTGCTGATCGAAACTGTCTAAGGAGCTCTTGGCAACCTACGAGATATTCCTGCAGCGTGTCGTTTTTGCACTCGTACTCACCTGTCAGCTGCCTGATCACCAACTCCGAGTCACCGAAGATCTCTACGGCGTCCGCCTTAACGTCCACGAGCAACCGCAATCCTCGAAGCAGTGCCTCATACTCCGCTTGATTATTAGACACCGGGTACTCGATCGGTATAGAGTATTTGAAAGATGCCCCCCTTGGGAGAAATCAACATGATCCCGACTCCACCACCTTTGCTACACGACGATCCATCAAAAAACAATGCCCAGGGGGCAATGATTACTATGTTAGCGTTAGGATCACGATGGTGAGTGACGAAATCAGCCATAATCTGGCCTTTAACAGCCTTTGCCGATTCAAAACGCAAGTCAAACTCAGAAAGAGCTAAAACCCATTTACCGATCCTTCCACTCAAAATCGGCATTGATAACATGTGCTTGATTACATCAAACTCCGACACTACCACACATTCGGCATTCAATAGATAGTGCCGAAACTTGGTACAGGAATAGAAAACGCACAAGCACAACTTTTCCGTAGCCGAATACCTCGTCTCGGGGTCCAGTAGCTTTCGGCTAAGATAGGCTATGACTCTCTCTTTTCCTTCGAATTCTTGCAGGAGGGCCGACCCTATTGTTAGGTTGTCGGCCGCCACGTACAACTTGAAAGGCTTGTCGAGTTGTGGAGGGACCAATACTGGTGGTGCCTTCATGTATTCTTTGATCTCATCGAAAGCCTTTTGTTGCACGTCACCCCACACGAACTCCTGATCTTTCTTGAGCTTCAACAGTGGAGAAAATGGCAGCACGCGCTCGGACAAGTTGGATATGAACCTTCTGACAAAGTTGATTTTGCCGAGCAGTGATTGCAGTTCTTTGAGATTGGTCGGCGGCACTACCTTATCAATTGCTTCCATGCTCTTCTTGCCGACTTCGATGCCCCTCTTGTGTACCAAGAATCCCAGAAACTCACCAGCCGACACCCCAAATGCACACTTGGTTGGATTCATCTTTAAACCGTGTTTCCTTGTGCACTCCAAGGTCTTCCTTAAATCGGCTAAGTGTCTCTCTTTGCCTCTGGATTTGACCACCACGTCATCAATGTAGATCTCTACGATTTTGCCGATCAGCTCATGGAATATGTAATTCATGGCTCGCTGGTAAGTGGCACCGACATTTTTCAAACCAAAAGTCATGACAATCCATTCAAACAAACCTATATGGCCGGGGCACCTGAAGGCGGTTTTTGCCACATCCTCTGCAGCCATGAAGATCTGGTTGTAACCTGCATTGCCGTCCATAAAGCTTATAATTTCAAAACCGGCCGAAGCATCTACTAGCAAATCGGCCACCGACATTGGATAACCGTCCATAGGAGTGGCTTTGTTGAGGTTCCTGAAGTCGATGCAGACTCTCATCTTCCCATTCTTCTTGTACACCGGGACAATATTGGAGATCCATTCCGCATATCCACACGGCCGAATGAAGTTAGCTTCTAGTAATCTTTCCACTTCCTTTTTCACGTCGGCCAATACCTCCTCCTTGTAGATCCTGCGCGGAGGTTGTTTGTATGGGCGGTATCCAGGTTTGATCGGTAACTTATGCTCAACAATGGACCGATCTAATCCGGGCATCTCTGTGTAGTCCCACGCAAAACAGTCTTTGAACTCCTTCAAAAGATCTACTAATTGCACTCTAAAGTCAGGGTCCAAACTAGAACTTATGAACATCGGCCTCTTTTTACTTGTGTCGCCAACATCCACTTCTTCCAGCTTGTCGGCCGATGTGAAGCCACGTCCCAGTTTGCCCTCGCTGTTGTCGGTTGGGTTATCCATCTAAAAGAAGCTTTGAGAGCCGATTGCTTGGATCGGCTGTTGATCCCTGTCGTAGACGTTGACAGGACCTTCTCCCCACACACGATCGGAGAAGCAGTCTACTCCGTCGAATTCCCAGTAAGTGGGCTCAATGGTAGCAACACTCACCGAGTCGTCAGCTTGGACAATCTCGATGTCATCTCCAACCCACTGAATGAGTATTTGGTGCTTGGTCGAAGGTATGCAGCAGTTGGCATGGATCCAATCCCTGCTCAAAAGCAGGCTGTATGCCCCCTTGCCATCAATGACAAAGAAGGTCGTGATGAGCGTCTTGGATCCAATCATCAGTTCTACGTGCACGGCACCCCGAGTGTCAGAGGGATTGCCGGCAAAGTCACGGAGTATCATGTCCGTTTTGAGCAGATCTTCATCGTTCATGCCCAGCTTTCTGAAGGTGGCATAAGGCATGATGTTGATCGCTGCGCCGCCATCGACAAACATCTTGGTCAGCGGCTTTCCGTTGACGTACCCCTTGACATACAACGGCTTTAAATGCCGATGCTTGGCTGGTTTGTCAAATGCTGCCTTCTGAGACAACACGAGCTGTGCCGCGAGCTCGTCGTGCTCGGCCTCGTCGGAGTCCGAACATGCCTCGTCCTGTGCCCCCTGGCTGGTTGGAGCCATGAATTCCAGGGGGAGGAAGAAAGTCATGGCCACGCCAGCGCCCTTGCCAGTGTCGTCTGGTTTGTTCTTCGGGCGCCACTCTTGCTTCTTCCCATCGGCAGCTGCTTCTTCCAACTCTCTATTCCGGAGGCGCTGCACCCTCCTTTTCTGGCTCTTTCTGAGCCCCGGCGGGCACCACTGCCCCTTTTGCCACCTATATGGGCGGGGCTGTGCCTCCTCGCTGTCATCCTGGTGGTGCACCCACTCCTGGTCGGCATATCTTTTGGCCCGCTGATCCGGGCTTCTTATTTTTAGGCGCCGATCATCCATTGGGATGCGTGCTCCCAACCTTTTGTGGACGGGACGACGGTTGACCCGATCTTGCCTATACCCCCTGTACTGATCGCTGCATTCGGGGCAGTTGTTGATGGCAGGCAGTTTCAAGCCTTCGTTCCAGCAGTGGCGGAAGAACGGGCAGCCCTAGTGCTCTTGCTCCCGCTCTTGGCGGTGTTCTTGTTCCCAGCGATGGGCCTGTTCTCTGTGGTAAGCCTTCTCCTCCAGACGATATCGGTGCTCTCCCGTGTGACTGTCTTCACGCTGGTATTCCTCCGTGAGTTCTCGCTCTTCGCGTTGGAGACGCCTCTGCTCTTTCTCATTTTGCCGGCGCCACTTGTTAAGGAGATCTCTGTGGGTAGGCCTGCGCCTGGAAGATGACTCTCTGTGCTCGTATCGGCTATTCGTGGCTTGGGCGCGCTGCCGGAGCTCATCGCCAGTGATTTGCCGATCGGGATCCACTGCGCCAGATTCGCGTGCCTTGTCGGAGGTGAGGACTTTGACTTTGCCCTTGCCTCTGGGATCTGCTGGGGCTACCATGTTCACTGAGAAGAACACGGCGTTCTGGGCGAAGGGGTTGGCATCGATCTTCATCTTGCCATTGAACTTGATGTGTCCGTCCTGGATGGCCTTCTGGATCCTTGTCCTGAACACACGGCAATCATTAATAGAATGAGTGTTAGTGTTATGAAAGCCGCAGTATTTCTTGTCTTTGACCCCTCCAGGACGCAGCATCGGGTGATCCGGGGGTAGCCTGACTCTTCCTTCGGCGACCAGAAACTCGAAGAGCTTGTCGGCCTTGGTGACGTCGAAGTCGTATGCCCCCTTCTGCTGGCGCAGCCATTGCTTGTTGGCCTGGGTCGGCTCTTTGCCCCAGTTGAGCTCTGCAGTGGCCACCTCATCTTCGGCATCGGTATAGTCATCGGCTTCGTCCAGGAAAGCCTGATACATCTGGGCCGCGACATTGTCCTTCTGGAAGCGCCCTTCCCTCCGGAAGCCTTGCGCTTGGATAGTCATTTCATTCAGCCGGCGAGAGAGATGACCCAGGTCCTCAAACTCCTGGCCGAAGAGCTTGTCTCTGATGCTCGGGAGCATGCCTGCCACGGCCAATGGTGGAAGCTGGTCGTCCGGCAGGTACATGCCGAAGCACTGGCTCTTGACTTCCCTAAACCTGCGCAGGTAGTCCTGCGGTGTCTCATTTGGCCTCTGTCGCACGTACATGATGTCCACCAGTTTCTTCTCTTTGGTACCCGTGTAGAAGTGTGTATGGAACTTTTGCTCCAAATCTGCCCAAGAGAGAATAGAGCCCGGCGGTAGTGACATGAACCAAGCGAACGCCGGTCCGGTGAGTGACGACGGGAAATACCGAACCCTGAATGCGTCTTCGGTATTGGCCTCCCCAAGCTGGAGCAGGTAGGGACTGACGTGCTCCACCGTGCTAGTGTCGTCTAAGCTGGAGAACTTGGACAGGTCTGTCGGCACTTTGACTCTGGGAGGCAGAGCCACATGGTGGAACCATTCGGGGAACGGAGATCTGTAAGCATAAGTGCCCTTAGGCTTCAGGCCGAAAGTGCGCTGCATCATATCTGCCATCTTCTCTAGCATGACATCAACATTAGAGTCGGCGGTCTTTTCGGCCGTTGGCTTCCCATATCCTGGATGCGGGGCGCCCCCTATGTTGTGAGGCTCAAGCATTTCATGGTACCCGTTTCCGTAGTAGTCCTTTATGAGCCTATAGGTTTGCGGGGAGATCTTACGTGTTGACTCTGGCGGCTGACCCTTAGTGCCGAACGTGAGCTGACCCACGGTCGGCAATTGGCCCTCTGGCGTGTGCTTCTCTTGAATGGTCAGCCCGCCTGATTGAGCCTTAGGCGGGGTCTCCTCACCAGCAGCTCCTGCCCCCTTGGGGTGATCCGGCAGGTTGAAAAGATGTGGTCCGGCTATAGGGCCAAACTCCGCCTTCATGAGTTCATCGGCCTTGGGGCCAAATTGGGCGATCATGATGGTGCGGAAAGTGTTGAGGAACGCCCCATGCATGCGACCGATGGCACCAGAGACAGCTTCGTTGATTATGTGAGACATTTTCAGCACTGCCTCCGCCTCCACGGGATCATTCGGGTTGAGCTGGACGGGCTTCGGCAGATCGTGCAGACGACGAACCTTTCCGCTCTTGTTCTTGGAGAAGGCTTCTAGGCACTTGGCCTGGAATTCGGCACAAGCATCATCCACCTGCTCTTTGTACTCGTCGGGTAGTTCAGCGAGCTGCACCTGCACGAGCCCCGCCTTGTTGCTGGCCTCGGCTTCAGTGACTTCAACCATGGCTGCAGGAAAAAGAGTGTCCCATCGGGCGTGCCAAAAAGTGTGTTGACACAAAATGTGGCCCTCTGTGCCAATCACACAGCAAGCCGGAGAAGCTAGCTTCAAACGTAGCCCGGGTGCTCAAAAGTCCGGTGCGTGCCAGTCAGTTTGCCCTGCAACTAACAAGGGAGATAAACTGTTAAATACAAAGCTAGAACGTGCCGGGTATGACCAGACAGTTCCAAGATGTACGGCCCTGAAGCCACTTACGACGACACATAGCTATGAAAGCTATCTGCCAACAGGTTTAAAGATCATTCGGCAGTATGAACAGATTGCCGAACACGTTTGCATGAGAATCGTACTTGCATGACGTATTAAATATAAGTTAAAACTTAACCAATCTCGATTGTACAACCGAGTTGGGGTCCGTGGGGATTGAACATACAAACTAAGCATGACTAAGCTAATCTAAAGCCTGCGCCTGCCGCACGACACCTGGCTCTATCATAGGTCAAACATACTTAACATGCATGAACCCTCACCACGTGGCAATCCAGATACGATCCAATCGGCTATTACGAACAATAAATCTACTACATAAAAGACTTTACAATAATAAACGTGAAAGAACAAAGCAGATCTGTAAAAGATAAAGCCGAACCGAACAGTATCTAGATTGGGCAAAAGTGTTACGATGAAATAAACATGATAAAGCATATAACACAAGGCAACTTGATGAATCTATCAGATTTGCCAAATCTAACAGAGCCGATAACTATTTTTACTCATGACTCAATCCGCCGCACGATACAAGGCATAAGCAAAAACTTCCCGTCATAAGCTTAAATCCGCCGCACGATACTAAGCTTGACGTACGAGACTACTTGCACCATATCTAAATCCGCCGCACGATACTAGACATGATAACAAGGTTGCCGGAACTTACGGAGGTCGACGGATCGATGGCCCCTCTCGAAGAACACGACGACACGACTTGGACTCGAAGACGGCATGGGGCCGGGTTGGTTGTATTGATTGTGAACGTTTTTACAATAGTCTCAGGGTTTATATTTATACCCTGGTGTTCTACGAGTCCTAGGAAGACACGATTACAACGACAAAACAGGAAACATATCTAAAACACGATGCCCTTTATTCTAAGCCTCCCTTAATAATCGGCACGTGCGAACAATGACGAGATCTTCTGTTGCCGAATCTTCTGATATGTCGTATTTGTCACAAACCAACTTAGCCTGAGGTAGCCGACCACAGCGCCATATTGCCGAATCCACCCTCCGTTTGACCAGTCGCCTCCACAGCCCTACCGAATCGATTGGATTAGCCGACCATGCTTGCTATCTGTCGAATCCCTCAGGTGGCGATTTCTCCCGAACCTGCGCCGTGCTGGCCCACTTGTCATAGTGCGAAAATTATGTGTTAACAGCAGGAAAGAACGAAGGAACAACAAACACAAGGTATGTCCCATCAATCATCATGCAACATTGAATTACATTCATCCAATCTTGATTTGTGCAAAAGCCAAGCTTGGGGAATAGGCTTTCTAAGAATATTTCTTGCCATGTTGCTATGTTGGTTGTACCTACCTTTAGGATATGCTCATCATGCTCTTTCATCACCATCTGAATAAATCTCTATAATACTTTCATGCTACCCTCATTCGCTATATTATATGTTTAGGTTTGGAGTACTTTCATACATCTCTTAAATTAAGCATGGTGCCTAGTTTAGGAGTGGTGATTTTGCTTTCAAAGGCTTTTAATTTAAGCAATTAAGTTAAAATGTCTTCCTAGATCAAATTAGACGTGGTGTCTAGGTTGATTTCTGAACTGATAGTATGCTATAGTAGATATTGGATATTTTGTTGAACTAACCCCTGCAGGGAAACTTTCAATATCAATTGGGGAAAGTCCGGAGATGAACTCACATTGGAGATGAAGCAAGGCGTACAATGAACTTCAACAACTCTTGCACAATGAAGACTCAGCTCGTTCATCATAGATGAAAGAACTGTGAGTATCAAAGTTTATTTTATTTTGTCTTCTACTACAAGTTATCTTTTGCCTTGGATCATGTTAAAGTGCAGCCAACACATAAAATACTAGTCTATGTTAAAACAATCCTAAAAACATCTTTTGATTAGCATAGATGCAAAGTACATAAGTTGTGGACAACAACCCATGCTTCAAATTCTTGCAATCCTTTGGGTATATATCCACTAACGTTATGCAGAAGAGAGATTTTGTTCATCCATGGTTTGGTCTGAACATTGAAGATCCAAAACCCAAACCATAGACACACAAACCTACTCTCAGATCACAAATGGTGCTAGCCTAGCTTTGAGTCTTGCTTGGGCGCTGATGACAATCAGGATGCAATATGAGACAACCTATGCCTGCAATCATCATTGTCCAAGACATCAAGACAAGAAGTGGGAAGTTATCCTCTTTTCTAATCAAGAGCTAGCTTGGGAGACAAGATGGTACCACTACAACAATAGCAAGATCTACAAGTCAAACACATGAACATATGTTTGGGAGTCCATCTACATCACAAGCCAGCCTGGGAGAGAATTTTGTTGTCTAGATGTGTTTCACAATCAAAGGGAGGAAGGAGAAAACCACTTCAAGACATAATAACCTCCTACCCACCACTTTGATCAATACAAACCACTAGATGTTATCCCAGTCGAGAAGAAGAATATGATCCACCACACATTCTTGGAAGATCGTTCTTGAACACCATCAATGTTATCATCTTTGCAGGACCTGGAGAAGTCAACTTTTGGATCTTTCGCTACACCTTCAACATCTACATGAGCAGCCAAAGAGAACCAAGAGAAGACGTCGAAGGGAGAACCAACTGCCAGGAATTGAGGAGGGCATCATGAAGGATGAAGCCACTGCACCACAAGAGTTAGAAGATGGAGAGATAGTACCTGAGCTAGCAAATCAAGAAGAACAGTCGATAAGATCTCCATCATCTAGACACTGTTGAGAGGACAAGTCTCAGTTGTGACATTACAAGACAAAGACTCTCATGGAGGCACTCGAGTAGCAGCTCTAAATTCAAGTCTCTTGCCAGCCCAATGATTAAAGGGATAAACAAGAAAGGTTGACAAGAGAAGAATGCAGAACTATCCCTACATCCTCATAGTACAGAATTAATACAAGAAAGAGAGAGGATCCTAGACAGCATACTCGAGGAACAATGCGCCTTCACTGATAAGTCGACACAAGAGAAGGAAGATCGATACCTCTAAAGATGATTTCATTGTGATCTTCCTCCTCTCAATCACACTGTGAGACAAACAAGAGAAGACAAGCCATTCATGAACAACAACCAGCTAGACAAGAGAAGTTTACATAAGGTGGTTCAGCACAATCACTCTCCAATGACAAAGTAACATTTCAAGGTAAGTAACCATCACTTCAAAAACTTCTTCTTGATTCTAGTATGAACATAAATAAAGAACTAAACATGTTTAAGTTGCACCTCACTTGATCAAACCTAATCAACTCAACATATTCAGTCCTTTGATCTTTATTTCTAGCTTTACTCTCTTGAATCTCACTGTCTTAACTAAATGAGCTAAAATGTTGTGCATCTAACCTTTGGAAGATGATATATCTCAATTACGAAAAGATCGACACTTTATGCATAGATTATCCTTTCTTGGGTTAAGTAATTTGATCTGTTAAATATTTTAAGATGCTACTTTCGTGCTCATCCTCTGATCCTATCACTCATGTTAAGATTAAATATAACACATAAACAACAAGTTTGTCTTGTGCAATGTGACTAAGGATAGAGGGGAATAAACAAAACTTTTGGTTCTGTTGGTGTTTTTTCACCAACAGAGCCCATGCACTTGATCTCTACCTTGTCTTTATGAGCAGGACACACTCTTGAGCAAACATGGAGAATCACTCCCAAATTCTACAGAGTGAAGGTTCTAGATCTACAAGAACATGCACACTGAGCAAGATGCTGCCAGCTTCCATAATCAACGCTTCACTTCAAACTGCTGGACGAATGAAGAACAAGAGTGACACCATATCAAGAGGCATAAACAAGAAGGAATGATGGAAGACATCGTAGTCATAATTAGAGGTCATAAAGTCACCACGGACTTCTTGATCCTCGACATGGGAGAAGACGATGATGTCCACCTCATCCTAGGAAGACCATTCCTCTACGCCACAAGTACAATCATTTACAAGAGCAAATCCATTTTCACTTTCCTGGAGAAAAGGCACGATGCAACTTCATCAACTACATGCCCAATAAAGCACCCAAGAAGAACAGAAGTGAAAGACGCCGCTCTCAACGCAAAAGAAGACAAAGTATCAAGAATAGAGAGGCCAATCACGAAGAAGAAGCTATCGACACTGTCCCAGAAAAGAAAGAACAAGAGAAACCTCAAGACAGTGAACCACAGGAAGTGAAGACTCAGACCAAGAAAGTATGGAAGAAAAAGTCCGCACCTAAGAGGTACAATTGTTGATGCAAAAACGTGACACCTCGCGCCAAGCACACAGCAAGCCGAAAAGCTGGCTTCAATCGGATGCCCGGAGTGTGTTGATTCTGGAGACGTGCCAGTCGGTTTGATCTGAAAACCAACAAGGGATAAAAACGTGAGAATACCTCTGGAACGTGTCGGGCGAGACCAGACAGTTCCATATGTACGGCTTTAAAAGCCAATCACGATGGCACACAGCTATAGAAGCTGTCTGTCGGAGCATGTTTGTAAAATCATTCAGCAAGTATGAAAACAGAGTATGTAAAGCATATTAACTGTCGAATACACATGTAAGGAGAGACATGCTCGAACAGATTAGAGATGTTGTAAACAGGTAACTTGCCAAAATAGATCTACTCAAATAACACATGCATAGGCCAATTCAACTAATCTGCCGCACGTTTAGTCTTCATAAACCCGTCAGGTATAAACTCAAGCAAAGCTAATCCACCGCATGATACCACTTGCTATGAGTCTATGCCACTTCTTATAATTAGATTAATCCACCGCATGATACAATCTAATTATAACAAGCTAAAAGCATGCATATATTTGAATAGATCTATAAAAGTTCATTACTCCTGTAAGCATAACCAAAATCGGCAAACCAGCCGAATTGGGGTCCATGAAGAAGGAACAAACAAGCAAGCACGGTTAAACTAATCTAAAACCTGCATCTGCCGCACGATACCTAGTTTTATCAGAGCCTAATCGTAAATGACATGCGTGAACCCACGACATGTAACAATCTGGATTGAACTTTGATCCGACCACCATGATATTATGATTAGCAAAAGCACAAGCAAACTTGTGAAAAACAAGGCCGAACAAAGATCAATCTAGATTGGGCAAAAGAGTGTTACAAGAATTAAATAAATAAAACATGTAACACATGATAACTTGATGAATCTATCAGATCTGCCAAATCTAATAGAGCCGATAACTATTTTTACTCATGACTCAATCCGCCGCACGATACAAGGCACAAGCAAAAACTTCCCGTCATAAGCTTAAATCCGCCGCACGATACTAAGCTTAACATACGAGTCTACTTGCATCATATCTAAATCAACTGCATGATACTAGACATGATAGCAAGGTTGCCGGTACTTACGGAGGTCGACGGATCGATGATTCCTCTTGAAGAACTCGACGACACGACTAAGGACTCGAAGATGGCACGGGGCCGGTTTGTATTGATGTGGTTGTGAACAATTTTACAATGGTCGAGGGCTTATATTTATACCCTGGACAAAACACGAGTCCTAAACGATTACGACTTACATAAGAAACAATATAGAAAGATACAAATTCTACTTCCAATCTCTTCGGCATCCTCCATTGTCACGTGTCTTCTCATGCAAGTCGGTTTTATTTTGCAACTTCCACCTCCCAAATGGAGCCACCGCCATGTAAAATAGCCGACCACACAAGCATGCACCAAAACCCTGAGGACCAAATAGCCATCCGATTGTTTGCCGAATCCTTTCTTCTCTGCTGGCTGGGCCCTTTTGTCATCCTCTCATGCGTGCGAAATTCTGGTGTCAACAACAATCAATAACAACTTTCCAAACGTCTGACATACCTTGGGAGGTCTGAACCAAGGGAAGGTCCGGTTCGTCAGACCTAAATATCCGAACCTTCGCCAAAAGGTAAAAATCGGTAGTTATCTTTATATTTACTTTGCTGCATATTTCTTATATTTAATTCATATCCATTTCTTGCATCATCATATTTAATTCACAAACATTTTAATTTCTGCATTGCATTAGAAAAGAAAATAAAAATATTGCATTTGTTACACTACAAATCATAAAGCCCCATGAGAATAATCCTATGGTGTGTAAAAACCCACAAGGATGTTCACCGTGGTGGCATAAAAATAATAAAAATAAATATGCATGCATTCATCCTGTGCATTTTCCCTTGCATCATAAAATTATTAAAATACAAAAATATTGAGAAAGAGATCTTACTGAAATTCTAGACAACTAAGGCTTGAGTGGCCAACTGCTAATGCTTAATCTGTTCCACAAGTTTTGTTGTCTATTTGAGTTTCACAAGATTTAAAATGCCAAGAAAAGCTGACAAGCAAGTGAATGCTCCATCCTCTGTTGGAGCACTATCTCAACAAACATCAACATCAATCAAAGCTCTAATCGAGGAAGGACATATCCACTGCCAGTCTGCTACATTGCAAGATCGAACGACTACGTCAACATTCAGCTTGGGGAAGGCATCCCCATGTATCCACGTAAGTATCTTTATCCTCTTAAGTTTTTCATTCCATAAACAAATTCAAAACACCAAAAATATGTGAGCACATGAAGGCTCACCCTTAAAAAGAAAAGAACAAAAATATGTGGGCACATGAAGGCTCACCATTAATTAAAAAAAGAAAAAAAATATATGAGCACATGAAGGCTCAACGCTATTAAGGGAGCCAGCTTGGCAGAGACGCACCCCCATTATCTTCGCGATTCAGGTATGTCTTTATTATCATTACTACTACTACTACTATTATTAGCTTTTATTTTATATCTTAAAGTGTATTAGATTAAATAAATAAAATAGTGTGTCTAGTTTGTTTTAAGAAGTTGATGACTAAAGAAGAACCCTCTCTCTCTAATCTTTTGCATGGAAATGATGAATAGTTGCTCTATCTAATTTCTTTCAAGTACCTAGTCTTCAAAGCATGAGTTCTCCTCATTAATAATGATGCCTTAAAATAAAATTAAGTACATGGTTGGCAAATACTTAATCTAAGGTCTAGGTAATTGGGATATGACATGTGATGATCTGAGCTGCTATTATCTTGTTCTAAACAACACTAAAGTTTCAGAGATTTCTAAATATGAATATGACTAATAATTGCATTGAGTTAAATTAAGCTTTGTGACCCTGTGAGTAGTTTATCATGCCATGGAATTGAGATCACTTTCACATTTCATCCGTCTTCCGCATAAATGCTCATAATTGTCTGTTGCTATCCTCTCAGAAGTTTGTTGGAAGCATGTGGCTATTATTAAAAAAAAAGAAGAAAGAAAAAAAAAGAGAAAGATCCGAGGAAATAAAAAGGGATAAGTGTTCGAAACCTCAAAAAGATAGACCTCGAGGAAATAAAAAGGGACAAGTGTCCGGAACCTCGAAAAGAAAAAAAGCGAGAAGAAAAAAAATGTCAGAAAAAAATGGGCAAGTGCCTGATAGTAGAATTAGCCTAATAGCCATATGTCTCTGGTAAACAGAAGAGAGTGAGTATATTCAAAAGAGCATCCGACTCCATTTTTTCCATACACATGCACTTCTTGATTGAATGGTTGGTTGATTTTCTCTTTGGATCCATTGTTTAATTTGACAACACATGTATTGAAGCTTTTGAAAATTAATTAAAACTCCGGGATAAAGGTGAAGTGAAAGAACTAGAGACATAGTGCTTGATTTGATCGTTCAATCTTTCAATTACTCAAGATCTAAGGTAAGAGTAATAAGCCCCATGAAGAATAACATAATATATTTTGGAGAATTTTTGTTTAACAGCAGGTATACTTGTTGGAAGTGAAGATATTATAGCAACTCCTGACCCATTGTTAAGTTTTGGTTTTGCTAAGGGACTAGCAAAAGGTAAGCTTGGGGGAATTGATGACACTGGTTATCTATCAAAATTAAAGGATGAATAAATATGAAAAGGGCATGAATTCAATCACCAACAAAGGTTTAGGGTTTTAATTGATAATATTCCACGAGTTTTTGTGAATTGTGATTCTGCAGGGAATAAACCAGGAAACCAGCGCTGATTGCTTCCCCTAGAAGGAAACCGTCGGGAGATAACGCAACCGACACGTCAGGAATATTCTAGAAGACACCAGGAGGTCGGGCACCGCGGGACCCTGCCAGGTGGGACCGACCGGTCCCACCAGGAGACCGACCGGTCTCCCCCCTGGCCCGCTGGCTTCCGTCTTCTGCAAGCTTCCTCCACCGACCTCTAGGATACATCTTAGCCGTACCTTAAGTCGGTTTGATCTAACGGCCGCGGTTGATCCCTCAGGGCTATATAAGCAGCCCTAGACCCCCCTCTCCAGGCATCTCCATCTTCATTATTCATATCCACATCAGAAACTAGGGTTTTAATTAGAAGTAGAGGTCCCTCTAGATGAATCTCTAGTTCATCTAGAATTAGATCTAGTTCATCTAGTTGTAATCAAGAGCCAGCTATCAAGTAGAAGACTAGTTACCCCTCTAGTTAGGTTTAGAACCTAGTCTTATACTAGAACTAGAAGAGAGAGAGAGAGAGAGAGAGAGAGAGAGAGAGAGAGAGAGGAAGAGATCAAGAAGGAGCTCCGGCCTGTCGGATCAACTTCTTCATCTTGTACCTGTGGATTCAAGTTCATCTTCAACTTGCTTCAGCGATTGTTTTGGTAATCAACGTCTATATTTAAGCTTGAGCCATTGTTCTTATTATTCTTAAGATTTATGACTCTCTTTTGAGTACTTTAATTCTAAGTTGCTCTAGAGTTAGAGTAGTTGGATAGTGTAAGCGTGGTGCTTAGACTTGATAGCTCATATTTGCCTCCTATAACGCCGGTAGTAGTGGTTGTTCGCAAGGGTGACTCTTATAGCCTTGTTGATTCTTCTATAGTCCACTTACCCGTGTGTAGGCTCGGTAGGATTATACATTTGCATAAAAGACTCATACTCTGTTTGTGACCTTTTATGGCAACTTCCCCACTAAGAATAATATAAACATATCACTCTTGAATTGGAATTAGAACAGCCTTAATGATCCCCTCTATACTTCTAGATTTTCCATCCTTGTTAGCTACTCAGGGGTTATATTCTTTGAGACTTAGCACTATCCGTTCCTTTGGGTTCGATATTAAAACTGGGTTACTCCGGTGAAGTGCTACATTGGTAGATCTTATCTGTGCGCTTGCGGATAAAGTAGAGTGTGTGTTAATTTATACCAACAAGCATTTCTGGCGCCCTTGCCGGGGATAGAGTTTATCTCTACTCTTAGTAGCGACGTTAGTAAGTGTCAACAGGTTGCTTGAGTGAGGCAAGGAGGTGAAAGAGACTTCGACCTTTGTGGTCACCTCAACAACGAGGACGTAGGCACTCCTTAGTGGATTGGCCGAACCTCGGGATAAATCGCTGTGTCCCGTGTGCTTGTTGATTATCTCTACTTTGCATATTACTTGTGTTTTTCGTGTTCTTCCTCTCCCTATCTTTTTCTTAGGTTGAGAAGGCTCGATCCACACCGTGGAAAGCAACCAAAGCTTGGTAAGGCTAGATTCGCTATCTATCATACTTAGGGAAGTGGGGCATATTCTTGTATTACATTCATAGCTCACATATATTGGATTTGTAGTCTCCTTTAGGATTCCGGTAGTGTCGTTTGTTTGTGTCGGTAGTACCGGTGTGTTACACACGGTAGTACCTACCCAAACAAACCGGCAACACCGGTCGTTATCTAACTACGAATTCTAGTTTGTGAAGTTTCAGATTGTCAAAAATCACCTATTCACCCCCCCTCTAGGCTGATTAGATCCTTTCAATTCAACACACTGAAAACTCGTGATTCACTTACAAGGCAAACAATGTGACTTGGGCCATGTCGAGGTCTTTGCACCGCAGTAACCGATGCATGTCATAGAAATCTACGACGACGTAAGCATCAGAGGTCAAGTAGAAATACTTTGCGGGAACCTTCAGAACAAAACTTTCAAGGCCTCTTTTCGCCGCTTCCATGTACCAGAGATGGAACCTCCTCACCTGCCATGGCTCTTTAGTTACGAGCTGGCCTAAGGTCAACATGAACTTCCCATGCACGTACCGGTCAGGACAATCATCGGAAAGGGGCCAACCCGCTGGTGATGGCATCCTGTAATTGAGATGATCAGGAGTGAAAAGCTCTGCAAGACTCTCCGCGCATGTTGTACTATGACGTTGGTTGGCAAAAGCGTACTTGTCAAAATGGGTTGAGCTTTCATACTCTTTGGCTACATCATGGGCGATCCTATTCAACTTGCCGTAGTCGATGCCACTTTTTGTGGGAGTTGTAGTATCCTCTTTGTAACATCTCAGGTTTTTGACTAACCAAAAATACGAGATTTTTAAAACTTTTTCCTGCAATACGTGAAGCATGTAGCCGCTAGGTGAAACGTTAGTCAACGTAGTGATGTTTGCTCGTGAAACGTTGCATCCATATAGAATTACTTATAGGAGTGTGCTCGAGTTATCGAGTCTGTTTAGGGTTTGAGTCGAGTCAGAGTCAGAGTGCACAATTCCACAGTGATCTGCTCTCCTCCTTTTGGGACTCTTCCTAATCTCTCTTGTATTCCCCCAAAAGATCTTCGGGTCATATTGATTCATGACTCAAGGAAAATCCCTTCCCTTTTCTCCCCTCTTTTCCAATTTCGAATCAACTCCAATCCCTTTTAATCCTCGTTCATGAATTCACTCCAAATCTTCCGTTGAACCTTTTTTCCTAAGTGATCTTTTGAACTCAACCCCAACTTGTTCGAGTCCCCCTCTGAATCCTTCCCGAAATACCTTTGGAATCCTTCCCAACTTCTTCGGTTTCCCTTCTGGATCCTTTTGAAATCTACCCTTGAATTTCCCTTTCAAGTTTCTACAAAAATTCCTTAAATCCAATAGCAAAATAGAAGGCAAAGGACCCCTTCCTTCCCTTGGGCCTAAATCCTCTCCCCCTCTCTCCATTCATGCACCTAGCCCACCCCTCTTACTCCCTCATGCCATGGGCTGACCTAGCTCCTTAGCCCAACTCGCCCTCCACCTCCCCTCTCTTCTGGCCCCCGCGCACACCTCCCTGGCCCACTCGCGCGCACGGCCCAGCCGGCTCGGGACGCGGCCTGCTCGGCCCAGCCGCGTGCCCCCCTCCGAACCCTAACCAGGCAGAGCACATAGGACACTCCTGGGAGCCACCGCCGCTGCTCAGGACCAAGTCGCGGACCCCCGTGCCCTCGGCGTTCGCGCCGCAAGATGGACGCCATGCGTCCTGGAGTACGGACGTCGAGGTTCCTCTCCGTCCATCCCTCGGAACCCTAGCTCGATGCACGTATAAGAGCCCTCGCGGCCATCCCCTACCTTCCTCCAGCCGCCACACCACTCCCCTTCTCCGACCTCGCTCCCTCCACCAGTCGATGTCGAGCCCGCTGCGCAAAGGCCGCAGCTCCAGCCGAAGCCCCGCCGGCCGGAGGCGCTCCTCGACCACACCAGCGAGAACGCCACGATGCCCGACTAGGCCACCAGCCAGCTGAAGCCGCACCCCCGTCGCCTCCTCTTGTTCGGCCTCGCGTCATGCCATGCCACGGCCACACGCAGTGGCCAGGCCCCTCCTCAACGCTCCGACCGCGCGGCGAGCCGTGGACGCCACCGAGCCCTTGCCGTGTGCTGGCCGTGCCACGCCGCGCCGTGGCCGAGGCCACCTCCGCCTTGCCCATGGCGCGCTCCGCCAGGCCGGCGGCCGCTTCATGTTGCTCCGCCCGAGCCACACGGACGCCAAAGCTCCTCGCTATGAAGCCGGAGCCCCATCTTCGACAAGCTCGCCCAGCTCCGCATCGCCGCGCCTCACCGAAACTGGCATGGTCCCGGCCCTCCAGCGCCCTCCACCAAGCGTGGCCAGGACGCCGGACAGCACTCACCGTGCGTGCTGTCCGCGCCAACCATGTCGTACCAGCCGAGCCGTGTCGGGCACCAACCGTGGTGGCCATGGCCGTGCCGCACCACGATGGGCGCTGTCCGCCTTGCCGTGGCCACCATAGCCGCACATGCCATGGAGCCGTGCCATGCCTCGCTCCACCCATTCATCGGCGAGCAGCCATCGCCGGTGAGCCACCGAAAGCCCAAGCTCCTACCTTTCTCCTTGTTAGTGAGCATATGGTCTGAGACCGTCCATCGCGCCGCTATGTACATTGCTGCAGGAAGGATGAGACCACGAAGTGCCTCCGCCAGAGCCCTGTCATTCCTCCGACCACCATCTTGCCATCCGCTACCACGTCTGGTCAGCTATAGCCGCACTCGGCCAGCGGAGGCCCGCATGCAGCTGGTAGCGGCTGATCAGAGCTGGACACAACTGGCCGGAGCCCTCCTCGGGCGGCCACGATGTGCCCCGGCACCCCCAATGATGCTCCACTAAAGCCCGACTAGCAGTCACCGTCCCAAGGTCCAACCTATGGAACTCCAGTTGGTGCCACCCTTGACGTCGATAAAACTCCATTTGTTCTTCTTATATCTTCATATTATGTCGGTATCACTCATCATATTATCTATCTATGCCTGCGCTGAGCCTTCACGCCGGTCTATTCCTATACTATGGATATGTGCTACTCCATGTGGTTATGTCAGTTGTCGTTGTTGTCATGTTCGTGTCGTTGGCAATGGACCGAGCCTTCCAGTCGGTCCAAAGGTGGTAGACCGTGCCCTCCAGCCGGTCCTTTGTCTGTTTGTCTGTGGACCGAGCCTTCGAGCCGGTCGAGGGATCGTCCTTCGCTCGAACGTTACGATCATGGGTTCGTCCCACCGTGATCGTAACGCTGAGCGTAAGTCATCTCTCATGTCGTAGATGTGTCGTAGTTGTTGTGTGTTTAGTTGGCCTCTTAGAGATACGAGCGTCAACTCCTATTCTTGACCCCTAAGACTTGGCCACGGTGGGTTCGATATCGGTTCTAATATCAATGCGGATATTACCCGCACACGAAAGCCCTTTCGTGACCTAGTCTAGTGGGAGAAGGAATGGGTGACGACAACCATGGAATGACGAGTGCCATCTCATTTGGGTGAAGCTCATGGCCGCGAGTGCTTCGCCATGACCAACGGGCTTCACCTATTTTGTCGTGTTTTTGTCCTAGCCACCTTGTATGCTTGCACTGCATTGACCGTTGCATTCCTTCGGCTCCCGCGGTGACAACCGCACCGCTACAAGCTGTAGGAATGGCGTTGTGCTGATTTAGTTGCACGGAGGTTGTCGCGGAACCGTCCTGATTATAAGGACTCAAGTACCATCGTAGTCAATTACGTCTGACATCGACCCGCACTTGAAGCCATATAACCCCGGTAGTCCAAAAATCTCGAAGGATTTCATCATCGTACAACATACAGGATCGCATCATTCAAGTATTACATTCGAAAGGAGACAACACAGTTAAACGAAAACGAATTTAAACATCAGAGTGCGAAATTTGAACCGAGTTATTACAATACCGAATTTGGAAGTGCGGAAGCTTAAACAAGTTTTTGAAACACGACCACCACACATGTGGTCCAAATAAAACATTGTTTGATAACTTCAACTCAACACAACTCACTCCTCCTTTTTCAAGTAATGTGCCACTAGTAGTCTCAATCAAGCAAAAGAAAAGGGGAAGCTTCTGGACGACCCTGCCATGGGCCTACTCCTCATCACCTTCCACCGGGTAGAGGCAGTGCTTACAATAGCCATAGTAAACCTGGCCATCTGCAACAACGGGATAAACCCTGAGTACGGGGATGTACTCAGCTAGACTTACCCGTCCAACTGAAAATAAAGACACCAAGGATATGCAAGGCCTTTTTGGTGGAGCTGGGATCTTTAGTTGCGAAAAGCTCAAAATTAAGATAAGGAGTATTAACAACATTGATGAGCTGTCAGTTTTTAGACCTATCTCTTACTCTAGGTTTGCACCTGAACTATTACACACACTTGAGTCTAACAAGCAATAATATAACCATATCCAGTTGACTCATCCACATTTTAGTTGAACCTTTTAAACATCACATGGAGTTGTATCGTGGTGAAGCTCGCCATAGTTTCCCACTAACCGGGGGAGACGGCGACTCGAATCGAATTCCAAACCAGCTGGTGAAAGACCATTAATACCAACCCACACTTTCCCTGTCGGGTCCATGCATTGGGTAACCGCTCGATGCTTGTTCGTGGTGGTAATCGTCGCGGTTCAAGCACGGACCGCCTAATTGGAACCGGCGATGGCCTCCCGCGGCAGATCGCATTTCCATACTAGAGGGCGCGACTCAGGTTGAATCCGGCCCGAACAACTTCTAACCAGCTTTGGGGTCTATGATTATGGCACCGATATATCCCTAAGTAAAAGGGCGCGTTCAAAAATGAACGAGGGCCAACATCGATACAAACCTACACGATCCAACAGACGTACTGCCCCAAGTTTCCAAACTTGTGCCTTGCCTTCCAATTGACCGTATTTCATTACTACTCAGGTTCTTTTCCACGATAGCAAATATAGCCAACCGTGATCCGGTAAATACCCATCCGGGGTATTACGGAAACATCCTTAACTACTACTTTTATTAAGCAAGCTAAGCAATTTCTACATATAAATAAGTAACAGGATAACAAGGCAGGTATAAACAATAGCCAAGGAATGGTAATACAGCAAGTAGGATTCAATCAACTCCTATACCTAATGCATCACAATATAAAATACTCAATTAAATTCATTGCAAATACTGGGAGACTTAGAATGCTCCGGGGCTTGCCTTGAGTGAAGACCGAGGCCTCGTGGGAGGGGCACTCGGGCAAGTTAGTTTCCTGTCCGGGGTCGACCTCCTCGGCTTGATGCAGTTCCGGGATCTCTTGTTCGGCGCTTGCTTCCTGCTCTGGGGCGGGCTCCGAGACTGTCGATCCTATTTGCAATGTGGTACATAATTAAATAATGCAAGATGCGAGATGTTGGTATGAAAAGTATTATTCATTGCAAACCAACAAAACCAACTTGTTGAACCACTTTTGACATTGAGGTAAATACTTATTTACCTCGCAAAACAAAAATTGTTAATTCAATTATTTCTTATTTAATATTTCAAAAGAAACTCAGGTTTGAACTGCAAGTGCATTATTCCGAACTCAAAAAAATCCACAAAAATTCCAGAAAGCAACTAACACCAACTGAATCTCACTGAACAATTTTCAGCAAGAAATAAAATACAGAACAACGGCAACAAAAAGATGAAATACACTGCTCAAAAAGTCCTTTGAACTAACTTTTCACACAAAAAGTGTCAAACAGCAGATTTCATAATTTTCCTAGCTTCATCTACTCATAAACATTCTACTGTAGAAAATTTACTGTCAGAGCATAAATACACCAACCTACACAAAATAAACAAATCTATTCCAAAATAACCCAATTGAACTACAACCCTACTGGAAAAGGGTGCTAAACTCAGTTTCATATTTTTCCCAGATTCTACCCCACATTTCATATTTATCAAGAAAGTTCTATGAGCAGAAACATTATATTACTTCCTCCATGAATTTCCAAAAAAACATAGAAAAGTACATTTGTACAGTAACTTCACATTTTTTCATACAACAACCTATGCTTAATATTTTTCTTAGCTTGAACATCATATACAGAGGCTGCACAAATTTTCCCACATTTTATTTTATCATATAAAACACCTTAACACTTATTCCAAGAAAACAGTCAAAAAGAACTTTAAACTATAACAGACAATTTTTCTACATAAATAGTGCCTCATACATTTTTCACAGATACATATCATGATAAGAAACCTACACAAATTTTGCCATGAATTAACTCAACCAGAAAACATATAAATCTATTTATTTCAACAAAAGCATGTAAACTGGATTAAATAAAAACAGTAATATAAACTTTCACCAAAAATACTTTCATATTTTTCCATGATAGATCTACTCATGAGCAAGCTACCAAAACTGAAAGCACTTCAATTGGTCTTTTAAATCGTGCTACACAAAAATAACAAGCCTTTTTGGAAATTAAAAACAAAAAGGAAAAACATTTGAATCTCCCGGCCTGGCTTCGTGGACTTGGCCCATAGACCGGGTGAGGCTAACGTGCGGGGCCCGTGTGGTCAACGGACCCACTGGTCAGTGAGAGCAGTGCAGGGGAAGAGGGTTGACCGCGGCTTGCTCGCCGCCGGCGAGGTCGCCGGCGGTGGGACCGGGCTCATCGTGCTCCCCTCAACGAGACAGACCGAGTGGTGGTGGTGGTTTGGCTAGCGCATGGCCATAGCTCGCCGGCGGCGAGCGGTGGCGGACGGCGGCGGCGACGCGCGGCTACGCTGTTTCCGGCGGTCGCCGGCCAAATCAAAGTGTGCATCGTGCTCCGTGAACCCTAGGGAGTGTGACTAGGTGGTTGGTTAGGCTCGGGAAGCACCGGAGGGGCTTGACCACGCGAGCGGCCATGGCGGACAGTGGCGGCACTCAGTCGGGGAAGAAGAGGGGCGAGAGAGTGGTAGCGTTGAGGTGGGAAGGTGTTCTCACCTTGCCTTGACGTGACGGGGCTCAACGAAGAAGAAGGGGCTCGGCGGAGGTTCGGTTGATGTGGAACGACGATGCAGGCTCCGTGGTGGCGAACGGTGGCCGTCGGAGGCATGGCGTGTTCCGGTGTCGGGGATGGTCGGCCGGTGGAGGGAGCATGCGCACCGCGTGTGCGACGGTGAGGCGAAGCGGCGTGCGGAGGGAATCGGAGGGAGGTGCTCCGACGAGGCCGGAACGGTGAAGGGGGTTGCTGTGGTGGTCTCGGCGGGGCTTGGTGCTCACCGCGAGCGTTCGCGAGAGAGAGAAGGAGGGAGAGCGGGAGCGGCAGTGTGGAAAGTGGTGAGTGAGGGAGCGGTGAGAGAGTGGCGCGGGGTTTTGGTCGTGGCCTCGGCTGGCCGGCGGTCGTGGCGAGGCCCGGCGTGGCGTGCGGCGAACAGTGGCACGGCGAGCGAGGGCAGCGCGGCAGGCGAGGCGGGCGCGGAGTGGCCGGGGGAGATTTGTGGCGTGATCGCGGAGGCAAGGATCGGGCGAGGAGTGGGCGAGGGAGATTTGCGCAGGGTTTGGGCGGCCACGCGGCGGGCGGGGTCGGCGTACGGCGCGGCCGCGGTCAGAGCAACCGGCGCGTCGTGCGTGGGCGGGCGCGAGCGAGCGGGCGAGCGGGCGAGCGCTGGGCCGGCCCGGGCAGAGCTGGGCCGAGAAAGGCCGCGTGGGCCGAAAGGGTAGCGCGGGAAGAAAAGAAAACCCTTTTCGTTTTTCCAGAAATTTTCCAAACTTTGACCATTCAAAAACAGTTTCAAAAACTCCAAACTAGGTTTTGACCCAAAAATAAAAGTTGCTCAAAATAATTTACTCTACAACTTTCATATAGAACATTTTTACTGAAAAGCACTTTTACATCCTCCACAGAAATAAAGCTAATTTTTGAGACAAATCATTTTGTTTGCCCCATTTTTATTTGCTAAACAATTTTGAACTAGGTCAAAATGGTAACATGAAAAGCTTTATACTCAATATTCTTTATTTTATAAAATTATTTGCCAAGTCAGAAATCCACTTAAACAATCAAGTCCAATAGAAATCCAAAATCCAATAAATAAGCAAAAGACAAAAACACTCTCATGCACATGAAATGATGCCATGCATTGCTTATGAATTTTAGTATCTAAATGTAGTTCCTAATGCAGTGCTTGACACTAGGGTGTCATAGAGGTCATGGTGCCCTACGAGTTGGCTTAGGACGAGCGTCTCTCATTCTTTGGCTACCACCTTTGCCATGGTGTGTTGGTTGAATGAATGCGAAGACCGCTCCTCTCTCTTTTCCTTTCTATTTGATCCTCACTCATTTAGTAAAGTGTGGATCGAGTCCGTCTGTTCTAGTCACTCTGATCCCTGTCAAATGCAATGATCGTGGATCGAAGTCCCCGCGGAACCGAGTTCCCCGCCTTTAGTCTATCTCTTGTGTGCGTTAGTTGTGTTTGTGTGTTAGTATTGCTATCTTGATCACATTCCTGTGATTCCCGTCTACTGCTATGGCGTGTGGATCAAGGAAAGGTGGATCGTCATTTTAGTTCTTTTGCTTCTTCGCACTTGAGCCCTTGTATGCTTGTACCTATTCTAGACTGAAGCGCTCCTAGATCCTCGCGGTGACAACCGCACTGCTGCAGATTCTAGGAACGTCTAGTGCCATTTAGTGCACACGGGTCAAGGTACCCTACGAGTGATTTAGGTGCTTGTGTTCTTGGTGTGTCACTTCCTTCGATGCCCGTCTTCGCCATGGCGCGTGCATAGAAGGAAGTGAGACTACCTTTGCTTCTCTTTCCCCCCTCTTGTTCTGTTCTCTCTTCTCGGTTCTCGTCGATTACCATGGCGTATGGATCGAGCAAGAGATCAAAACTACCCCCTTCCCCTGTTGGCCGCTCTATTCAATCTCGTCCTTAGCCGTGATGATTGGATCAAAGATCGAACCCTCGTTCTAGTCGGCAAAGCTAAGGTCCATGTCATGATCTCGGTTCCGTGCGAGTCAACCCGATCGACCGTAGGAAAACATTTACATCGAGAAAATGACATAGATGTGCTTAGCTGAGTTTCTCCTTTGCCTCTTTCGAGCCCAAGGAAAACGAACTTGCTTCGTGAGGGCTAGTGTCGTTTTTGCGTGATGTTGCTGAAGTCAGGATCGAGTCTCAACCATTTTACTCGAGCCGTACAGGTCGACTCGGTCGGCCCAGCAAGTACGAGATAGGTTGCAACTCGAGCTTGTGCTTAGCAAGCATCCGCTCCTGAGTCTTTTCGAGCCCGAGGATCAGCTGTCCTCCGCCAGGACTGAGTCCTTTCTCTTTTAGTGTCCTTAGCGTCTTTTGGGTCTAGTTGTCGTGTCAGTGTTCTGATTGCTCCTTTGTCTTGTGTATCCGTCTCGCGAGGTAGTTGCATCGGGAGCAAGTGTTGGTAGGATCAGAACCCTCTGAAGGAGGAGACCGAGGACGGCAGCAGGACCCGAGGAGAACAGCTAAAAGGACATCAGAAATCTTGAGCTAGCTACGTAACAGGTGTCACAGCCCATGCAACCTCGTAGAATCCTATTAGACATGCAATAATGTAGCTGCTAGCGCTTTGCTTTTTGCAAATGAACTGTGATAGGTTGCATGTTAGATTGCTTGTGAAGCCTATACCTTGACGCAACCCTTTCCCCTGCACACCCGCTATTAGGCTAGACACCGCTTACTATATATACTTGCTACTCACTTCTACTACGCATTATATCTGTGATGTGATGCTTGGTGGATGTTGCTTGTGGGTGGCTAAGGCATGTGGTGCCGTGATAACTGAAAGATGACTTGGGGAGATCTTGGCATGTGTCTTGGGTGCGTGTGGTGAGGGTTGAGTCAACTGGACATGATCTACGATGAGTCCGGTGACGAGTCTTGCCGAGGGGATGTTACCTGGGCATCCCCTAGGGAGTACCTGTGGCGGGTACATTGTGATCTTGAGAATAGATCCTGGGGAGGAGTGTCTTCGTGGGACGAATCCCCGGGATAGAGGTGTTGTGTCAGCACGGGGGCGATGAAAGCCGCGAGGAGATGTCCTGTCCAGTCCTTAGGGCCCGATTGCGCTGGGGTGATCAGACCATAGTACCTTCGTGCGCACCACTTGTTCTTGTATGGGCACAAAACCGTTCCTACCCCTGGGCGAAACGATGCCATTACTGCTAGGCTGAAAGGTGATAAGTGTAGGGAGGTAAGGGATGGATACCCACACCCTCCTAAGACAACGTGGTGTTTATTTGGTGCGCCAGGATCCACGTCTCACAGTCTCAGCGTTACAGTGGATTTCCGGGGTGCCCCAGGGTTGAGTGGTAGGATGGCATCGTTGCGGATTAGTGGGAAGTTCGGAATCAGCTTAGATGAGCCGGATCATTGATGATAGCTAACCTGTGGTTCCAAGCGTACACGCTCTGCAGAGTCGATCGATCTATACGTATAGCCGTGTCCACGGTCATGTACAACACTATGGTGCTCAGTTTCCCTCAGAGTTAGTGAGAGGTGTCCTTTCTTCTTCTCCCCCTGGGTTGATAGGTCCGGCGCTGGCCGTCGAGGGAAGGTATGAGTGGGAGTCGTCCTTGCCGCCTAGAGAGTGCGAGTGTGGTGAGATGTGTGTGGATGGGATGGATGGATGGCCGTATGGCCGGATGTTCGGTCGATGACCGAATGGAAGGCCATGTGGCCAGGTATATGGAATAAAACTTGATGATTATATTTATAAAATATTGATTACCTGCATAAGAAAACTACAACCATAAATAGATTCCTTTTTGCTCTACCCTTGCATTCCACATACCACATAGCAAATGCAAGCATAGGATGGGAAAGTGTGGCCAGTACAAACCGTACTGAAAATTAACGACAGGTTGGATGACTTCTACCGCGACGATGGTGGAAGCTAGATGGATTAGGAAGTCTCGTTCCTATACACAAGTTTGGATGAGAAGACGAAGACGGAGTCTTTGTAACACCCTAAAATTTATAATCTTGGAAATAGAGAGAAAATGTTTTATTATGTATTTTTGGTGCTCATGAGAATATAGGAGAAACAAAACTTTTCTTTGAATTAAAATATATCTTAGGGTAACAACATGTTTGAGCATACATGCTGGTGCATAATTTATTTTGTGATGAGTGGTTTGCTCCAAAGTTTGGCAAGATTTCAAATTCATTTTGAAAATGCTTTTGAAATGGTTGAAAACAAAAAGAAAAGGTTTTTCCTCTCTCTCCCTCACCCCTCTCCCCAATCTGGCCCGAAGGCCCAGTCGGCCTTGGCCCGCTCGCGCCCCTTCCCCCTTCTCCCATCAGCCGGCGGCCCAACTCCCCGCCTTATCCATATCTTCTCCTAAAATCAAATTCTTTGTTTTCTAGCTTAACCTTTCTGTTGGAGTCTCCCAAAAATCTTTTTCGCCTGCTCTAAAATATTCCTTGGTGCTCATCATTCATCATCATATCTCCAAAATCTTCTCGAGAAGTTTTCCAGCTTTTTCCGACACTTTTTCCTATTTTTCTGGGAGTATAATCTAATTTTTTAGATGTCCCAAAATATCTTTTCATGAGCTCCAAATATTTTATTTGAGTTCCTCATGTCTCCAAATGTCTCTGAGAATTTTTCCTGAATTTTCGGAGCCATTGGAGTAATTTTTCCTGACTTAAATATCAATTCTAGACTTTTCTAGAATTATTTTAATCCAAAAAAATTAAATAATTTCGAAAATAATAAAATCTGTCTTTTTCCTCCCTCCCACAAAGCCCATGTGCAATAATTCTATTAAATTCTAAATATCAACGTCTTTATTTACTAATGGGCTTTTATATTTATTTAGGCCCATTAGTAAATGTGGAGGTGCAACGTCAATTAGCACCATATCGCTAGTTGACGCGGGGCATAGAGTTTTTCTCCCTATATATGTGTCCCATCCCTTGGCCAAAGCACACAATAACGGAAGCCCCTAGTTTGGGAGTCCGAAAATTTTGTTTGCTCTGTCAACGGCCGCCAAATTCTTCCCCAACTCCGGTTATCGATTTTTGGCTCTCGTTCATCCTCCACAAAAGCAACCTGCAGTCAATATTCATCGCCGACGTCCGTCAGCTCAAGTTCGCTGTATTTACAGCTTTGCCACTGATTTTATTTTCGCTATAAAATCTCCGTTTTAACTCCGTTTTGACCCGTTCAAGTTGCGTTAGGTTCGTAATTACATAATCTACATGTTTTTACAACTGTTAATCATGTTTCCAACTTTTAAATTTCGAGTTTAGTTTTAATCTAATAATTTATTAAAGAAAACCTTGTTTAAATCATAACTCCTCCGTTATAGATCCGTTTTTAGTGGTTTTCGTGTCCACGCGTTCGTCTCAACGAGTAGAACAGTTTTATAAGCGTTTTATCCATGTTTTATGTATTGGTGTACTGTTTTCTAATTTATTGCATGTTTTGCTTGTATGTTTGCTCCTGTGTGCCGATGTTTGTTGCGTACAGACGAAGAGTTGCAAGTGAACCTGCAAGAGCTTGACTTTAAAGACTGTGACCAACATCAACTCGAAGAAGGCAAGTGCAGGCACCCTTTGATCATGTTCTTTACCTATTCACCATTAATCACTAAGTGCATGCATGTGTCTAATTATGTGAACCCTAAGGATTATCCTAGTTTTCCATATCTTCCTTGTTACCTGGGTTTTATGATGGGTAGTAATGCTATGCTAAGCAACTTTTCTTGTTCTATAAATACCACATGATGATGATATATTAATGATGACTCAATGGATATGGAAGTATGCTTTAATGTGGAACTCAGTGACTCGGGCACATGGTATGGTATGGTGGTTATGGTAAGTTTGGCTTGTGGTTTGTGATTTGTGCTCGGGTCCGCCTTTTAGGACTGGCTCATGGAGCGACCACCCAGGATAACAGTGCAACCACGAGATGTTATATGGCTCTAACCGGGCTAATTAATTAGAGGATTCTAGTGTTGCGTTAATCGGGCGGCGCTACTGAGGGATGGCCCAAGAATGTGGTATGGACTTAGGGGTCCTCTGGTTGCTGCGGCTTCCAGTAGGAACTTTAGGTGGTTATCGCTCGCTAGATGAAACTTTGTAAAGGCCCGTGGTGAAACCTTGCCATGCACCTTGGAAGTGTAGTATGGGAGTCATGACCTTGGCATATGGGAATCACTGCTCGTTGGGAAAAGTGTGCAACCTCTGCAGAGTGTAAAACTGATATATCAGCCGTGCTCACGGTTACGAGCGACCTGGACCCTCACATGATTAGTTTTGGACAGTTGGACTTATGGACATAAGATGATGGTTTCTCAGATGGAGGTGTTTACCTCGGTTGATGATTATATTAAAGGTGGTATTCTTCTTAACTAATGGGATGGGTTATCCTATACTCACTTATAGTAATCAGGTGCTAATAAAACTTGACCAACTAAAATGCTTATCGCAGTTGAACAGTGTCAGCCTACCTTTATTCAAGCCTTGCATGACATTTTATTTCCGCCTGTACT
The DNA here is from genome assembly GCA_009763385.1 of Coix lacryma-jobi var. lacryma-jobi. Lineage (NCBI taxonomy): Eukaryota > Viridiplantae > Streptophyta > Magnoliopsida > Poales > Poaceae > Coix > Coix lacryma-jobi. The sequence goes on from CM019828.1 coordinate 134,033,970, forward strand.
TGTTGAGTACGATATGTGCTCACCCTTGCTATTCCCCACAACCCCAGACGGTAGCCCAAGTTACCCAGAAGGTTAGTGGAGATGTCATGGAGTTTACCAGAAGACTATCAGTTGTGTTTGGCGTACGGTGCCCCCAGTCAGCCGTCCCTGTGAAGACTGGAGCCTCAAGTGAAGATTAGTTTATGTTCCGCTTTACTCTGATATATGTAAGTGTTAATATAGCTATGTTACGTTATATAATAACATTGTTTCTGATATTCTATACTCTGTTGTTGTATGTGTGGACTTCCTGGGCACACATATGGCTATCCTGGTTTTGTTCTTAAAACTGGGTGTTACAGAATGGTATCGGAGCCGTGTTGACTGTAGGACGTATGCCAACTAGAAAATGGTCGTTTATAGGATTCCAATTTGTTATACAACCCTTGTTCTTGATATCCTTTGTTTCTACTCTTGTTAATATTCCTTTCCTTGAACATTTGGCCTTCTCCTTGTCTAATTACCTTCAAGTCCTTGATTCTTGCTCCTACTCTATCTATCTTACGTTTCTTGCTTTTAGATCTAGTTCTCACCTTTGCTGCTACGTGACCTTAGGATGTCTAGAGCAACTGACCCCTTTAGACTGTCCACCATAACACCCAGAGCGTTAGTTTGCGTTGAAGCATGTTTGGGTGTGCAAGTTTGTTTGTTTTTATGCCTTTGGATGATTTGGTTCTTTGTAATGAGTGTGATGTGTTGTGGGCAATGTTCACAACTACATCAAGTTGTTAGTTTAGTGTGTTGTTAGTTAGTTTGGGGGATCTTATCTTGTTCCTTGTTCCAAAATCTTTCTTCAAGCCTCATGTTGTTTCCCTCATCTTCTCAATCTTTCCTACTCATGTTTATCTCTCCACCTATGCTTACAAGTTCTTGGATAAATCAGATGGTGAACACAAGAAGGCAGGCAAGCATGCAGAATGCTACCAACCAGAGCTCACAACCACCTCCTTCTCAAGGCAACATGGAACAGTGGATGACGATGCAGACTCAACTCATGCAGTCAATGGTGCAAGTAGTGACCAACCTCCAGCAAAGTAGTGTGCCACCAAGGGATAGTCGTGCTGAGTTTATGAAAGGACATCCTCCAGTGTTTGCTCATGCTATTGATCCATTGGAGGCAGATGATTGGCTACGTGCAGTAGAAAGGCAACTCAACCTAGCACAGTGCAATGATCTTGAGAAGGTGTTGTATGCATCAGGACAACTTCAGGGAGCAGCTCAAGATTGGTGGGAGTCATTCCAGTATGGACGTCCCAACAATGCTCCTGCTATCACTTGGGAGGAATTCACTGAGAATTTCAGGTCCTATCATATTCCCGCAGGATTAGTAGAGCTTAAACAGGAAGAATTCAGAGCCTTGAAGCAAGGATCAATGTCTGTGGTTGAGTATCGTGATAAGTTTGCTCAGCTATCGCGCTATGCTCCAACAGATGTAAATGATGATGATAAGAAACAGTATCGCTTTCTTAGAGGATTGTATGATGGTCTTCAACTCCAGCTCATGTCCAACAGCTATCCCAACTTCCAAGCACTTGTGGATCGTGCCATCATAGTTGATAATAAGCGCAAGGAAATGGATGCAAAGAAGAGAAAGCTTCAGGAGCAACCTCATAGACATACTCGTCCTCGCAGTGCCTCTCCGCAAGCGAATCAGCTTCAGCCGGTACCTCAGATCAACGATAATGAGTATCGTCAGCAGTCGCAAGAGCAACACGCAAACTTGCAAGAACTCCATCATGTTACAGGAGTTGTCACTCCTGAAGCGGTTATGATCTCTGATACTCCCGTGTCGGCCACAACGACTAAGACTCCTAAGAAGACTAGAACCTCCAGCAGTCTATCAAAAATGGGTTGCTACCATTGCAAGCAAGAGGGACATCTCATGCGACAATGCCCAAAGAAGTATCTATATGTGTATGGTAACAAGAATCAGAATCAGAACCGTGTTCAAGCTCAGAATCAGAGGAATGAAATGCAACAGACTTATATGCGAGGCACAGTGAACAATATGACCATGGATGATGTCAGAAGTGACCCCGATGTGATACTCGGTATGTTCCTTGTCAACTCTATTCCAACATCAGTTCTTTTTGATACAAAAGCTACACATTCCTTCATCAGTAAGCAATATGCCACAAGACATCATTTTCGTGCTGTTACTATGAAGCACCCTCTGCTAGTTAGTTCACCTAGTGGAGAGATGAAAACCACCCTTATTTGTCCGAAAGTTAGTCTCAACATAAGGGGGGTAGAATTCCTAGCTAATCTGGTAATCTTGGAGACCGAAGGTGTTGATGTGATCCTTGGAAGGGATTGGTTACCTATGCATGATGGTACCATAGATTATGCTAGAAGAGCTGTGTCTTTGGTTAATTCCTCAGGTGAGGAAGTGGAATATGTGGCCTCTTCTCCGTCAGTTGAAGAAGGTTTGCTCAATCAGATAAAAGGCACTCCCATTGAAGAAATAAAAGTGGTATGTGATTTCCCTGACGTGTTTCCTATCAATCTACCCGGTATGCCACCAGATCGAGAAGTTGAGTTTCTTATTGATCTTCTACCTGGAACTTCCCCTATATCTAAGAGACCTTGTAGGATGGCAGTTAATGAGTTAGAAGAACTCAAAAAGCAATTAAGAGAACTACAAGATAAAGGTTTTATTCGTCCAAGTTCATCGCCATGGGGAGCTCCAGTTATACTTGTGAATAAGAAGGATGGAACTCAGAGAATGTGTGTGGATTATAGATCACTCAATGAAGTTACGATCAAGAACAAATGTCCTTTGCCTAAGATTGAGGATCTTTTTGGCCAGTTGAAAGGAGCTTGTGTTTTCTCTAAGATCAATTTGAGATCCGGCTATCACCAATTGAAGGTTAGATCAGCTGATATTCCTAAAACTGCATTCACTACAAGATATGGGCTTTATGAATACACAGTGGTGTCCTATGGGTTGACTAATGTGCCAATATATTTCATGCATCTCATGAATAAGGTTTTCATGGAATACCTGGATAAGTTTGTTGTGGTTCTAGTTGATGATATTCTCATATACTCCAAAAGTGAAGAAGAGCATGAAGCACACTTAAGGCTTGTTCTGCAGAGACTCAAAGAAAACCAGTTGTATGCTAAGCTGAGTAAGTGTGAATTCTGGTTGAATGAAGTCTCTCTCCTTGGCCATGTTGTTTCTAATGGAGGTATTGTTGTAGATCCAAGCAAAGTAAGAGATGTGTTGAATTGGCAACCACCTCAGACGGTGAGTGAGATCCGAAATTTCCTTGGTTTGGCAGGTTATTATAGAAGATTTATTGAAGGATTTTCCAAGATAGCAAGGCCTTTAACAGCTTTATTGGAAAAAGGAAAGAAGTTTGAATGGACGACAGCTTGTGAGCAAAGTTTTAGAATGCTGAAGAACAAACTAACCACCGCGCCTGTGCTAGCAATGCCTGATGTTAGTAAGAATTTTGATGTGTATTGTGACGCTTCTCGCCATGGTTTGGGATGTGTGCTTATGCAAGAAGGTCGAGTTATAGCCTATGCTTCGAGGCAGTTAAAGAGACACGAGAAGAATTATCCTACTCATGATCTAGAATTGGCAGCTGTGGTTCATGCTTTGAAAATCTGGAGACATTATATGTTGGGTAATAGATGTGAGATTTACACCGATCATAAGAGTCTGAAGTACATATTCACTCAGTCAGATCTTAACTCCAGACAACGCAGATGGTTGGAAGTTATTAAAGATTTTGATCTTGGTATTCACTATCATCCTGGAAAAGCTAATGTTGTAGCAGATGCTTTGAGTCGGAAAAGTTATGCTAATATGATCATAGAACATCAGCTTCCAGCTGGTTTATGCAAGGAATTTGAAAAGCTCAACCTTGGTTTGGTCGCTAGTACTCAAGCAGTGGCAATGGAAGTTGATTCGACCTTAGAGCAGGATATTCGCAAAGGTCAATTGGATGATGAGAAGATAAAGGATATTGCTGAGCTCGTTAAGAAAGACAAAGCACCTGGATTCCATATAGATGAACATGGAACTGTTTGGTTCAAGAAGAGAATTTGTGTGTCAGACTTGAAACATGTCCGTAATTTGATATTGAGAGAAGCTCATGAGTCAGCTTATTCCATTCATCCCGGTAGCACTAAGATGTACCAGGATTTGAAGAAGAAATTTTGGTGGTATGGTATGAAGAGAGACATAGCAGAATACGTGGCTTTGTGTGATACGTGTCAAAGAGTGAAGGCAGAGCATCAAAGACCAGCAGGATTGTTGCAACCACTGAAGATACCTGAATGGAAATGGGATGAGATCAGTATGGATTTCATAGTAGGTTTACCACGTACTCAAAGTGGTTATGATTCAATTTGGGTAATTGTGGATCGCTTAACTAAAGTATCTCACTTCATTCCTGTCAAGACTACGTACTCTAGTGCAAAACTTGCAGAGTTATACATGTCAAGAATTGTGTGTTTGCATGGAGTGCCGAGGAAGATTGTGTCAGATAGAGGTACTCAGTTTACATCTCGTTTTTGGGAAAAGATTCATGAGTCTATGGGTACGAAGTTGAATTTCAGTTCAGCCTATCATCCTCAAACAGATGGACAGACAGAAAGAACGAATCAGGTTCTAGAAGACATGTTGAGAGCTTGTGCTGTACAGTATGGTACTAGTTGGGATAAGAGTTTACCATATGCAGAATTCTCTTATAACAATAGTTACCAAGCTAGTCTCAAAATGGCCCCATTTGAAGCTTTGTATGGCAGAAAATGTAGAACTCCTTTGTTTTGGAATCAAACAGGAGAAAGTCAGGTGTTTGGACTAGAAGCTTTAAAGGAAGCAGAGAGACAAGTTCGAATCATTCGTGAGAACTTGAGAGCAGCTCAGTCCAGACAGAAAAGCTATGCCGACAAACGTCGTAGACAGTTAGTTTTTGAAGTAGGTGATTATGTATATCTTAAAGTATCACCTGTCCGAGGACTCAAGAGATTTAAAGTAAAAGGAAAGTTGGCACCCAGATATATTGGTCCGTTCAAGATTTTGGAAAGAAAAGGTGAAGTGGCATATCAACTTGAGTTACCTGCTCAGTTGTCAGATGTACACAATGTGTTTCATGTATCACAGTTGAAGAAGTGTTTGAGAGTGCTAGAGGAACAGTTACCCTTAGAGAAAGTTAACTTGAAGGATGATCTTACATATTCAGAGCATCCTGTGAAGATTTTGGAAGTCGCTGAAAGAGTTACCAGAAGCAAGGTTGTCAGAATGTGCAAAGTCCAGTGGAGTCATCACTCAGTGGATGATGCAACATGGGAATGTGAAGATGAGCTACGTGCAGAGTTTCCCTATCTCTTCAAAGATCCTTCCGAATCTCGAGGACGAGATTCATCTTAAGGGGGGTAGATTTGTAACACCCTAAAATTTATAATCTTGGAAATAGAGAGAAAATGTTTTATTATGTATTTTTGGTGCTCATGAGAATATAGGAGAAACAAAACTTTTCTTTGAATTAAAATATATCTTAGGGTAACAACATGTTTGAGCATACATGCTGGTGCATAATTTATTTTGTGATGAGTGGTTTGCTCCAAAGTTTGGCAAGATTTCAAATTCATTTTGAAAATGCTTTTGAAATGGTTGAAAACAAAAAGAAAAGGTTTTTCCTCTCTCTCCCTCACCCCTCTCCCCAATCTGGCCCGAAGGCCCAGTCGGCCTTGGCCCGCTCGCGCCCCTTCCCCCTTCTCCCATCAGCCGGCGGCCCAACTCCCCGCCTTATCCATATCTTCTCCTAAAATCAAATTCTTTGTTTTCTAGCTTAACCTTTCTGTTGGAGTCTCCCAAAAATCTTTTTCGCCTGCTCTAAAATATTCCTTGGTGCTCATCATTCATCATCATATCTCCAAAATCTTCTCGAGAAGTTTTCCAGCTTTTTCCGACACTTTTTCCTATTTTTCTGGGAGTATAATCTAATTTTTTAGATGTCCCAAAATATCTTTTCATGAGCTCCAAATATTTTATTTGAGTTCCTCATGTCTCCAAATGTCTCTGAGAATTTTTCCTGAATTTTCGGAGCCATTGGAGTAATTTTTCCTGACTTAAATATCAATTCTAGACTTTTCTAGAATTATTTTAATCCAAAAAAATTAAATAATTTCGAAAATAATAAAATCTGTCTTTTTCCTCCCTCCCACAAAGCCCATGTGCAATAATTCTATTAAATTCTAAATATCAACGTCTTTATTTACTAATGGGCTTTTATATTTATTTAGGCCCATTAGTAAATGTGGAGGTGCAACGTCAATTAGCACCATATCGCTAGTTGACGCGGGGCATAGAGTTTTTCTCCCTATATATGTGTCCCATCCCTTGGCCAAAGCACACAATAACGGAAGCCCCTAGTTTGGGAGTCCGAAAATTTTGTTTGCTCTGTCAACGGCCGCCAAATTCTTCCCCAACTCCGGTTATCGATTTTTGGCTCTCGTTCATCCTCCACAAAAGCAACCTGCAGTCAATATTCATCGCCGACGTCCGTCAGCTCAAGTTCGCTGTATTTACAGCTTTGCCACTGATTTTATTTTCGCTATAAAATCTCCGTTTTAACTCCGTTTTGACCCGTTCAAGTTGCGTTAGGTTCGTAATTACATAATCTACATGTTTTTACAACTGTTAATCATGTTTCCAACTTTTAAATTTCGAGTTTAGTTTTAATCTAATAATTTATTAAAGAAAACCTTGTTTAAATCATAACTCCTCCGTTATAGATCCGTTTTTAGTGGTTTTCGTGTCCACGCGTTCGTCTCAACGAGTAGAACAGTTTTATAAGCGTTTTATCCATGTTTTATGTATTGGTGTACTGTTTTCTAATTTATTGCATGTTTTGCTTGTATGTTTGCTCCTGTGTGCCGATGTTTGTTGCGTACAGACGAAGAGTTGCAAGTGAACCTGCAAGAGCTTGACTTTAAAGACTGTGACCAACATCAACTCGAAGAAGGCAAGTGCAGGCACCCTTTGATCATGTTCTTTACCTATTCACCATTAATCACTAAGTGCATGCATGTGTCTAATTATGTGAACCCTAAGGATTATCCTAGTTTTCCATATCTTCCTTGTTACCTGGGTTTTATGATGGGTAGTAATGCTATGCTAAGCAACTTTTCTTGTTCTATAAATACCACATGATGATGATATATTAATGATGACTCAATGGATATGGAAGTATGCTTTAATGTGGAACTCAGTGACTCGGGCACATGGTATGGTATGGTGGTTATGGTAAGTTTGGCTTGTGGTTTGTGATTTGTGCTCGGGTCCGCCTTTTAGGACTGGCTCATGGAGCGACCACCCAGGATAACAGTGCAACCACGAGATGTTATATGGCTCTAACCGGGCTAATTAATTAGAGGATTCTAGTGTTGCGTTAATCGGGCGGCGCTACTGAGGGATGGCCCAAGAATGTGGTATGGACTTAGGGGTCCTCTGGTTGCTGCGGCTTCCAGTAGGAACTTTAGGTGGTTATCGCTCGCTAGATGAAACTTTGTAAAGGCCCGTGGTGAAACCTTGCCATGCACCTTGGAAGTGTAGTATGGGAGTCATGACCTTGGCATATGGGAATCACTGCTCGTTGGGAAAAGTGTGCAACCTCTGCAGAGTGTAAAACTGATATATCAGCCGTGCTCACGGTTACGAGCGACCTGGACCCTCACATGATTAGTTTTGGACAGTTGGACTTATGGACATAAGATGATGGTTTCTCAGATGGAGGTGTTTACCTCGGTTGATGATTATATTAAAGGTGGTATTCTTCTTAACTAATGGGATGGGTTATCCTATACTCACTTATAGTAATCAGGTGCTAATAAAACTTGACCAACTAAAATGCTTATCGCAGTTGAACAGTGTCAGCCTACCTTTATTCAAGCCTTGCATGACATTTTATTTCCGCCTGTACTTGTTGAGTACGATATGTGCTCACCCTTGCTATTCCCCACAACCCCAGACGGTAGCCCAAGTTACCCAGAAGGTTAGTGGAGATGTCATGGAGTTTACCAGAAGACTATCAGTTGTGTTTGGCGTACGGTGCCCCCAGTCAGCCGTCCCTGTGAAGACTGGAGCCTCAAGTGAAGATTAGTTTATGTTCCGCTTTACTCTGATATATGTAAGTGTTAATATAGCTATGTTACGTTATATAATAACATTGTTTCTGATATTCTATACTCTGTTGTTGTATGTGTGGACTTCCTGGGCACACATATGGCTATCCTGGTTTTGTTCTTAAAACTGGGTGTTACAGTCTTCGCCCGCTGCTACAACAACTTTGATGATGTCCGTGAAGGAGGAGCCTTCACTCGCCGACGCTCTACGCTGACTCCAGCGTTGATAGGTGTGCGTTACCGATATAGCTTGTACTAGGTGGTGTTTCTCATGTGATGTAATGACTTGTAATCTGTACTACCGCATTGTATGAACTATGGTAACAACTGAATAATGATAATGTGATGGTTTGAGACTTTTTGGACTATCACATTATGATGTATCTGCAGATTTCCCTTTGAGGAAATCGTGGGTCGTTTCACTCTTGTTGCATACCCTTCATCGGTGGGGGAGGACATTCTTTACTCTTTTCGTTTCGATCACTTGGCTGCGGTGGTGTAGCAGTGCCCGGTCCTAACCCTGTATCTCCATGTGGATTGCTCGTGCATGGGGGAGTGCCTACTGGATCATTGTTGTCATTAATGTCAGGATGACCCACGGGAGACTACGAGGGCTGTGACGACGGCGTCGACTCTTCTAAGTAAATATCGCATCGAGCTCAGAGTCTTTATCGACTAAACTTCAAAAGTACTTGGCCCCACAAGGTGTGGGTATGTCGAGTTCATCATCCTGATGGTTCGGGTGCATCCAAGTTACCTTGACCCTAGCATAGTGTTCGGGGATCGGCTTGTCGTCATATAGGCGTCCTGGCAATGCTATGCCCGTGCCCACCGCCATCTGTCTTTTTGACATCCTGTCGTACGGAACCACGAGCTGGCATGGTGTTGGTTTAACAATATCGTCGATCGGGTACCTCAACAGTCCTCCGATGTGGGGCACCATCTGGCTTTGTACGACATCTGTCGTTGTTAGAACCACGCTAGCCTGGCAAAACATTTGCGACCTCAACTCAACCATTGAGGGGTCATTGCTTGTGAACGCCTCTAAAATCTTTCCCATAACAAAGTTCTTAATAGCCTCATCACGGCCTTGTTGGACAAGACTGTCCTTGTATGCTTGCCATGTCCGAGAGGTTGCATCGGATCCCCAGGACTCCACTGTCTTCTAGCTCTTTCTCGATGATATGCCACGGACACGTCTGCGGTACTCTGGGTTCCCCAGTGCCTCAGTGAGTTGGTCCTTCTCTCTGCGGGGGTTGAATGACCCGCTTTGCTCGGCCGCAGCGGCTGCTAGGATCTTCTTCTCCGCCTCCTCATTCTGCGGTTCGTTGAACTTGGTCTTCCCCTCCTTCAGTACTTTTGGCCTATGGGCTTTTAGGTAGTCACATGCCCTCTCATCAAGGCCCATGTACTCATCCGGTTGTCCGGCCTCGGTTGCGATCCTTTCTTCCTCCCGCCATTTTGGTTTCTTAGCGACATACCCTGTCATGCCTAGGTGGTGGTGGTGCATGTTCCTCTTCACGAGCTGAGAGAACTTCTCTCTCTTTGCTTTTGCTTCTTCACTCTTTTTCTGTGCCACAAATTCTTCCCAAACATCTGAGGTGAGGAAATTGTAGCGCTCTAATGTTGTCTTTCCTTTTTTGACAAACTCATTATTTAGTATCCACCTAAACTAGCGATGAGCTTTGACTGCAATGTGTAATACATGGGCCTTGCACTTTGCTACATCATAGCCCCCAGGATACGAGAATCGGGTCCGCAGCTCATCCCAAACATATGTCTTCAAGTGGTCTGGGACTGACTTCCAATCATTGTACGTGATAGGCACCTTCTCTCTGACTATACAAGAGCATTGGTTGCTGAAGGTGTCGAGGACAGTCATTGGCTGTAAGGGTTCTCCCTATGCCCCAACTTGGTATATGGCATGCACATCATCTTTCACCTTGTGCCTGCCGTGTTGGCCCCTTCTCCTCTTTGGCTTTTTATCGGTTGTCGAAGAAGTTGTCATTGAGGGAGCGGGTTATTCCTACACCCTTTCTTCCTCATCTCGGAACTCCAAACGACGAGGCACCACCGATATCTGTTGAAGAACTCGCATTAAGCTATTTTGAGGAGGCCCTCAAATGTTGTGTTAATCAAAGACAAGGACTGTTGCAAGTACATACCTCTAGCCTTGTTTGTTCAACATTGTCGTTCAGGGAGTGCTCTAGTGCTTCCCGATTTGGTCCTTGTACTTCACCCATCGGATCATAGTCAGGATCATCATCTTCATCTCCACGAGGTTTCTTCGGAGGCGGCGGTGTTATCGACAAACTCAAGAATGAAGTTGACTGTGAGTCGTCAGAGGTGTCCGAGCTGTTGACGGGGGTAGGTTCATGCCATTCTCCCATATGTTCGCCATTACAAGTTATATGATTAGATTTATTTGCATATTTCATAAATGTAAACAAAATGAAATCATTATATTCATCTTGGAACTCCATTTACATACTTCCAATTACATTTGGACTTATTCGAGATACAAAAGTTTGTTAAAGAAAAATTACATAATTGATGAATCACAAAAAAGTTTCATGTATAAAATTGGCTCAGGTTAGCCCCACTGTCATCACATTGCTTCTAAACTGGTTGCTTGTATCCAAGCCATCCTAGTTTAGGAGCTTACAAGTAGGGGGCATTTGATCATTGTAGCCGCTGCCTCAACATAAAAGAGTACACATCATTGCATATGCCACTGCCTCAACACATCTTTAAAAGTTTAGAAATTTCATCATTGCATATAGAGTAGCAGTAGAGTAGAGTAGAGTACTAATAGAGTAGTACAATAGAGTAGTAGTAGTAGCAGTAGGGTAGTAATAGAATATAGTAGTAGTAGGGTAGTATCAGTAGTAGTAGTAGAATAGAGTAGTAGTAGGGTAGTATCAGTAGTAGTAGAATAGAGTAGTACAATAGAGTAGTATCAGTAGTAGTAGTAGGGTAGAAGTAGTAGAGTAGAGTAGTATGGGTAGTGAGGCAACAGAGTAGTTATAGAGTAGTACAGTAGAGTAGATTAGGAGCAGAGCAGAGTAGTAGTAGTAGTAGTAGTAGTAGGGTAGTATCAGTAGTAGTAGTACAGTAGGGTAGTACAGTAGAGTAGTATCAGTAGTAGTAGTAGTAGTAAGTGAGGCAGTAGGGTAGTTGTAGCATTAGAGTAGTAAGAGTAGAGTAGGCCATTGTAGTAGTAAGTGTAGCACCCAAACTGAGCAAGGACTATATAGAGGATAGTAGAAAAGAAGAAGATAGGACAGTAGCAGTGTAGCAACCAAACTGAGCCCCCAAACTATCATTGTCATAGATAGAGTAAGTGTAGTTGCAGTAGACAAATTCATCTCAATTTATCTTAAATTCATCCCAATCGATCAAATTCAACCAAACTGAGCCCCCAAATTCTGAAGTGTATGGCAGGTTGTTCTTCCTCTGGGTTTCTCCATTCCCAAGGAGTCACATATGCATCAAAGCGAAGAAGAAAAGCATCATATGCATCAAAATCTTCTGTCTCAAATTGTCCCAATTTATCACAAATTATCAAATTCTTCTCAAATTTGAAGTTAGGAAATCTGCTCAGTTGAATCAGGCAGTGGCAGTGGCAGTGACAGTGACATCTGCTCAGTTGAATCATAGGCATCATAGGCAGCTAGGGTTCTTCCCTATGCACCCAATTCCTGAGGTTCTACTTTCATGCCGATGGACAGGCAACCCAATCGCTCTTCCATCTCGAATGTATTTCGTGCAGCAGTTCACGACCTCTTCGGTTATGTATATACATGTACAGAACGATACTACACAGGCGGTTGTAGATCGATTTGTACAGGCATTTTTCGATGACAAGATGACTTCAAATTAAAAAGTTGTAATTTACAAAGTTTCATAACTTTTTGAGACGAACAACTTTTATTTTGGGTGTTTTCTCATCCGAGATAGTTTGAAAAAAAAACAAATTTTAAAAAACTCATCTATTTCTACTGGCGGTTGTCTTAACGAACCGCCTATAGAAATGGATTTCTACAGGCGGTTCGTTAAGACAACCGCTGTAGAAATAAGACATTTCTACAGGTGGTTGTCTTAACAAACCGCCTAGAGAAATCCATTTCTACAGGCGGTTCTAGACTTGAGGTCCACCGGTTTATTTCTACAGGCGCGTGGTAACTCAAACCGCCAGTAAAAAAAAATTGAGGCGCTAGGAAAAATCATCATTCTACTAGTGTCTGCCTCGATCATAGAGCCCTCTAGGTGAGCACAGTTAAGGATGTATCTGTTGAGGGTCGACATGAACCGCTCGTACATCCACATTTGGTGCCGGTACACGGGCCCAAGTTGTTCTATCTGATCAACCATGTGCATCATCAGGTGTGGCATAATATCGAAGAAAGATGGTGGAAAGCACATCTCTAGCTGGCAAAGAGTCTCCGCGATGAACTGTTTTAGTACTGGCAGCTCAGCTACATCAATGACCCTTTGGGTGATGCGGTTAAAGAAGTATGACATTCGTGTGATCACCATCTTTACGTACTTTGGACCGATAGCCCTAATCACAATTGGAAGGAACACCGTTAGCATGATGTGGCAGTCGTGTGAGTTGTAGTTGGTCATTGTGCGGTCTTTCATCGAGACCAGACTCTTGATGTTGGTAGAGAAACCGGTCGGCACCTTGACACCCTTAAGCTAATTGCACACTGCCCTGTTCTCATCTTTCATTAGGTTGTAGGCCGCTCCGTGTATTTCGACTTTACCATTTAGGGGTGGTTTCTGGTGAAGGTCTGGTCGGATGCCTTGTTTAGCAAGATACATCCGTGACTTGAAACCATCCTTTGTCTTTTCCTTGATGTCTAGCAGCATGCCGATTGTGCTTTCAAAAACATTCTTCCCCATGCAATCGATGGCATGGGGTGTTTGCAGCTCCTTCCAGTATGACAGGTACTTGAAGAAACATGACTTCTTCTTGAATGGCACGACGACAAGCGGATCCTCCAACTTATCTCGCTTCCTCTTCCTTTTTTTGGCCCCATCCGGATCCTCTTTTTCTTCTTCCAAAACTTGACCTCCATCTCCTTCACCAGGTTCCACACATTTTCACCATACCTTGTCTGCGGCGGTTCGTCACGTTGGTCCTCGTCCTTGTTGTCAAAGTACTTATTCATCACACCTTGTCGGTACCTCTGACTTCTGACAAGGAATTGTCTGTGCCGCATGTACACCATCTTGCAGGATCCTTTGAGGTAGACATAGCAGGTACCATCGATGCAAACTGCACAACCACTCTTTCCTTTTATCTGCCCCAAAAGTGAAAAGAGCCTTGGGTAATCGGTGATGGTCACAAAAATGATGGCTTTTAGAGTAAACTCCTTTCTTAGCGATGCGTCCATCATCTTAACCCTTCGTCCCATAGTTTCTTCATATCCTCCTTGAGCGGATCTAGGAACACATCTATATCATTCCCAGGCTGCTTTGGGCCTGAAATAATCATGGTCAATAGAAGATACCTGCGTTTCTGACACAACCATGGAGGTAGGTTATAGATGGTAATGATTACTGGCCAAGTGCTATGTGAGCTGCTTAGGTCCCCGAACGGATTCATTCCGTCAGTACTCAGCGCGAACTTCACGTTTCGCATCTCTTTGCCAAACTCTAGGAATGCCATGTCGAAATGCTTCCATTGCTGGGCATCAAAAGGGTGTTGTAGTTTGCCATTGTCCTTGGTGTGATCACCAGAAGCATGCCACGACATCAGCTGGGCATCCTCAGGGTTCTCAAAAATACAACGCAAGCAATCGATCACGGATAGGTACCACATCGACAGGGCATGATTTTTTTCTCTACGTGTAAACCAGCTTCTTCTTCATCATTTGCATATGCGCGACAGCCGACATTCTTGTTGCTTGCCTTCTTCTTTGGCCCACCTGAGACTACCTCATCATTCGCATCTGCCACGACAGCCGACATTCTTCTTGTATCGACTCACGCCACAATGCGGACAACTCACCAAGCTCTCATACTGGCCACAGTACAAGGTGAAGTGGTTAGGGCAGACGTCAAACAATCTAAGATTCATTGACACTGGCCGGATAAGCTTCTTCGCTCGATACATATTAGCGGGCACCTTGTTAGGCGTTGGGTATGTGGTACCAAGGATACTTAAGAGCTCATTGAAGCTAGTGTCTGACCAGCCATGCCGAGCCTTCAACATGAGCATCTGGAGGTTAAAACACAATGCCATCCACTGCTTCGCACAGTTCTCATATAGTGGATCAATTGTCGCCTGCTCCATCTCCCTAAAATTCTCAAGCCACCTAGGGCTCCCAAACAGAATGTCATCCTCATCGAGGTTGTTAGCAATTTTCTCAAAAAGCTCAACATCCTTAGGCTCCATCACACGAGCCCTCTCACCATCTGCATCATCCCCACCATCGGCCATGTCTTGCTATAAATCGTCCATGGTGAGGTAGTCACGAACATTATCACCGGGTAGCTAGCGGTTCTTGGTCTCCTCCATCGTGGTTTGCATTCGCCATCATCGTCATTGACAAGCTCTCTCTGGATATACTGATACTAACATCTGTTTCACCATGAAACCTCCAGACTGTATAATCTGGAACAAAACCATACCTGATCAAATGAGACTACACAACACTGTCTTCATGCAATAGAAGGTTCTTGCATTTTGAACACGAACATATGATGCATCATCCTTGTGGATTCACACTTTGACTATGTTTCCGAGCAGTGGTGATAAACTTTTTAACATGGCCTATGTATGACAGATATAATCTTGATGACCGGTACATCCACTCGGACCTCTCCATGTATCAAGTAAAACCTATAGCAAAAAACATATAAAAAGCAAATTAAAGAAAATTAGATCTAGATCTAGATCTAGAGAGCACCCAAATCTAAGAAGACAAGAGCAAAAGAGAGGTTTAGAGTCAAACATATAATCACCTGCGGTCAACAACTTGACACAATTAAACTGTAAAACTTCCCCCACCAAAAAATAGATATTTTTGAGGGTTTGGGACCTCAAAACCCGTCAACAATGGTGGAGAAGTAGTGAGGAAGGGGAAGGTGGGGTGGTGACGTTGTGCATTTATAGCCCAGAGAAACCGAGGCGGGCAAATAAAAAATGACTGCCTCGGTTAATACCAATTAACCAAGGCGGTCGCTTTAAGAGAACCGCCTCAATAAAAGGATTAACCGAGGCAGGCCCTGGAAGGCAACCGCCTCGGTTAATGCCAAATTAACCGAGGCGGTTGCCTTCCTGTGCCTGCCTCGGTTAATATATTAACCGAGGCGGTTCAAGGCGTCCGCCTCGGTTAAATATTATCCGAGGCGGACTTGCACAATGTGGTGTCTCGGTAAATCAAACGTGTAGTAGTGTCTACAAACGTATCTCTTTCGGATGGTCCACGTTATTTGGACAGCCCGTAGATGCGTAGATGAGTTAGTTTCCATGTTCTGCTCCTGTCCGAGTCGGAGTTTCGGCACCACCTCCCACGTTGTTCTCCGGATACACACTCTCCCTGGTGGGACGTGTATCAGAGAACAGCGAGGAGGTGCTGCCGAAATTCCATCTCGGATAGGAGTAGAGGCTGGAAACTAACCCATCTACGCATCCTCGGGTGGGATTAGGACCTATCCTTCACCTATTAGATGGTACAAACTCCGTGTAGATGCAATTGCTAGTTTTATTAGTCTCTTACATATGTATATGCCAGAGGATGGAAAACCGTGACTGGATGTACACGGGCTACACAAGTAAGAGCACAAAAGGGTTAACAAGACCAATGATTTCTTGGAGCATGCATTTGGTGCGGCTGCTAAAGGGTCGAGTCAGATGTCGTGGCCCTGCAGCAAGTGTGAGAACCAGAAAAGAAAATATAAGAAGGTCATGGGGGAAGATCTTTTCAAGTACGAATTCGTTAAAAACTATACCTGTTGGGTCCACCATGGTGAAGTCGATCGGCTGAGAGAGGAGGTGGTGAGACGATGCCTCGAGGAGTATGGTGGAGATGTTAGGGTAGCAGACATGATGGAAGACTTTCATGAGGCACAATTCGGTGAAGGAATGGAGGAGGACCTAGAGGAAACCGCAAAGGCGTTCTACGACATGATATCTTCGGCACAGAAGCCCCTTCATGAGAAGACAATGGTTTCACAATTGGATGACATTGGACGCCTAATGGGGTTGAAGTCACAGTATAGCATGACTCGAGACATGTTCGATGGCATGTTGACAATTATTGGCACTGAAGGACCGAATTGGCAACCAGAGGGGGGGGTGAATGGGAGCCTCAAATTTTTTCTAGAGAAACAGATGGCCCTTGTCCCAGAAAATCACCCAAAAGCAAGACTCAGACTTGGTAGTGTCCACGATCCTAAATGTAGGATGGATGCTTCCAAGAAGCACAGCGGGATACTACACAATCCAAGAAGTCCGATGCAAAAGCCGGAAACCAAATCCGACAACAGACGAACTAACCGCTAACGAAAACGTGCAATCTGCACTGAGTGGACTCTAGTGAGCGTCCGGTGGGTCGGACCCGTCCGGTCAACACAGAAGCATTCTGGACCTTCTCTGTATTGGACTAGACTCACACGTACCAAGCGTCCGGTCACAACGTAGGTAGCATCCGGTCAACGCAAATGGGCAATGAACAATACCCTCTACGCGTCTAGTCACTAAGCAAAGAAGTGTCCGGTCAAAAATCGCACAGACTGTGTTGCTCGGCCTTCAACGATCAGACTCACTGGTGTGCGTCTGGTCGTTGAACAGCGAGCGTCCGGTCACCCGACGCAGAACTGTTCGTCCACCGATTCGACTCGATATTAACACTTACTACTGTCGCTACCAAAGTTGCCCTTGGCAACGGCACTAGAAAGGCTAGGGTATGTTATCAGAACACAAGAGATAATTCCGCAAGCGCACAGATTAGATACCCGCACTTCACTGGATGTAGACCCAGTTTTTTATCGAACCCAAAGGAACGGGGTGATGGTCTTAAGTCTATTGCTTAAACCCTGAGCACTAACAAAGATAGGAAGCTATGCGATTATTATTCTACTGTGGATTACATTGGGAGACGATATCCAGAGTATGGTTGTTCCCAAGTAATATAGTCCTGCTAGTCCTATAGACGGGAGGTGGACTATGGAAGATTCAACAGGCTTATAAGAGTAACACCCGCGAGCTACCACCGGTCCGGAATATAGGGTACACTATGCAAGTAACCGATTCTAAGCACCACGCTTACACGACGACTACTCCTCTAATACCTAGCTACTTGAATTAGAGTACTCTAATTAGAGTTGCAAGACAGAGAATAATAAGAACAAGAACGCTTACTGATAATTAGAAGATGATGGCCGAAGAATATCCTGATCCAAGCTCTTGACGAACTTGAATCCATAGGTACAAGTTGAAGAAGTAGATCCGACAGGCCGGAGCTCCTTCTAATCCTCGTCTAATACCTCTCTCTCTCTCTCTCTCTCTCTCTCTTCTAATTCTAATCTTTGGATAACTCTCTACAACTAGATGAACTAGAACTAGAACTAGAAGAACTAGAACTAGAACTAGATCTAAATCAACTAGAGGGATCTCTACTTCTACTTGAAACCTAGTTTTTGATATGTAGATAATAATGAAGACAAAGATGGAGATGCCTCCCCACGGGGGGTCTGGGTCTGGTTTTATAGCCCCTAAGGATGAACTGCAACCCTCGGATCAAACCGACCTTGAACAAGGGTTGAGATGCGTCGAGGAGGTCGATTAGGGCACGCTCTGCGAAGATGGGCCGAGGAGCTTCCTGGCCCAGGGCGGCCGGCCTAGGGGTGGGGCCGGCCGGCCCCACCTGGCGGCCACCCCGTCCCTCCTTCAACGTGGTGTCTTCTGGAACCTCCCTTGTTGCCCTAACGCGACTTGCCATCTGTTTGCGCGATTCGTCGTGTTGGAATAAGACTCTACCTCTTTCCATCTGCTAGAAAACTCCCTGGAAGACAGTAATTCACCAAAGTTGTTGGATTTGTCAGTTTAGCCCCTGAATTGTGTTGCTTGGTGATCACTCCAGGTTGTTCTAGAAGCTTCCAAGTCGTATCCAACAAGGACTCTCTCATCGGGACTCCAAATGTAGCAAACCACATGTCTGTTTCGATCGTCTTGGCGAGCTCTTCGCAATGATGTGCTCTGTTTCATCACTTGAGATACTTTTATACGGAAAAATATTGATAACCCTGCAAAACAAGTGAGAACAACACAACTCGTGGAACTTGTTAGAATCAAACCCTACAACTATGCTTTATGGTTCATTTCATATCATTCTATACATTAGTTGATGGTATAATGTTGACTGTAAGGACCATCAACAAGTTTCCCAAGCTTACCCTTTGCTAGTCCCTTAGCAAAACCAAAACTTAATAATGGATCAGG
Organism: Coix lacryma-jobi var. lacryma-jobi; assembly: GCA_009763385.1. Lineage (NCBI taxonomy): Eukaryota > Viridiplantae > Streptophyta > Magnoliopsida > Poales > Poaceae > Coix > Coix lacryma-jobi. The sequence goes on from CM019828.1 coordinate 134,052,607, forward strand.
AGGTGCTGTAATATCTTCGCTTCCAACAAGTATACCTGCTGTTAAACAAAAATTCTCCGAAATATATCATGTTATTCTTCATGGGGCTTATTACTTTTACCTTAGATCTTGAGTAATTCAAAGATTGAACGATCAAATCAAGCACTACGTCTCCAGCTCTTTCACTTCACCTTTATCCCGGGGTTTTTAATTAATTTTCAAAAGCTTTAATACATATGCTGTCAAATTAAACGATGGATCCAAAGAAAAAGTCAACCAACCATTGAATCAAGAAGTGCATGTATATGTAAAATGGAGTCGGATGCTCTTTTGAATATATCACTCTCTTCTGTTTATCAGAGACATATGGATATTAGGCTAATTCTACTATCGGGCATGTGCCCATTTTTTCTGATATATATATTTTTTTATTTCGAGGTTCCGGCCACTTGTCCCTTTTTATTTCCTCGGATCTCTCCGTTTTTCTCTTTTTTTCTTCTTCTCTTTTTTTAATAGCCACATATTTCCAACAAACTTCTGAGGGGATAACAACAAATAATTATGAGCATTTATGCGAAAGATGAATGAAATGTGTAAGTGATCTAAATTCAATGATATGATAACTTCTCATAGGGGCAACAAGCTTAATTTAACTCAATGCAATTATCATATTCATATTGAGAAATCTCCGGAGCTCTAGTGTTGTTTAGAACAAGATAATAGCAGTTTAGATCGTCACATGTCATATCCTAATTACCTAGACCTTAGATCAAGTATTTGTCAACCATGCATTTAATTTTATTTTAAGACATCATTATTAATTAGGAGAACTTATACTTTGAAGGCTAGGTACTTGAAAGAAATTAGATAGAGCAACTATTCATCATTTCCATACAAAAGATTATAGAGAGAGGGTTCTTCTTTGGTCATCAACTTCTTAAAATAAACTAGACATACTATTTTATTTATTTAATCTAACACACTTTAGGATATAATATAAAAGCTAATAATAATAATAATAATAATAATAATAATAATAATAATAATAATAATAATAATACATACATACCTGAATCGCGAGGATAACGGGGGTGCGTCTCCCCCAAGGTGGTTCCATTAATAGCGTTGAACCTTCATGTGCCCATTATGTCTTTTTTAATTAATGGTGAGCCTTCATGTGCCCATATATTTTTGTTCTTTTTTTTTAGTGTGAGCCTTCATGTGCTCATATTTTTTTTCTTTTTAAGGGTGAGCCTTCATGTGCTCACATTTTTTTCTTTTTTAGAATTATTTATAAAATGAAAAACTTATGAGGGTAAGAGTACTTACGTGAATACATGGGGTGCCTTCCTCCAAGCTAAATGTTGACGTAGTCGTTACATTTTACAATATAGCAAACTGGCGCTGAATATGTCCTTCCTCTATCAAAGCTTTGATTGAGGTTGATGGTTGCTGAAACAGTGGATGGAACATTCACTTGCTCGTCAGCTCTTCTTGGCCTTTCAAATCCTATGAAACTCAAATAGACAACAAAACTTATGGAACAGATTAATCGTTACTGGTTGGCCACTCAAGCCTTAGTTGTCCAGAATTTCAGTAAGATTTCTTTAAAAATATTTTTGTATTTTATTATTTTTATGATGCAAGAGAAAATACAACAGGATGAATGCATGCATATTTATTTTTATAATTATTTTTTATGCCACCACGGTGAACATTTCTGTGGGTTTTTACACATCATAGAATTATTCACATGGAGATTCATGATGCAATAAATATTTTTATTTTCTTTTCTAATGCAATACAAAAATTAAAATGTTTGTGAATTAATGATGATGATGCAAGAAATGATTATGGATTAAATATGAGAAATATGCAGGAAAGTAAATATGAGGATAACTACCCATTTTTACCTTTTGGCGAAGGTTCGGATATTTAGGTCCGATGAACCAGACCTTACCTGTAACAACCTGAATTTTCCCACACCAAAAATCACAACTACAAAATTTTTCCTTCTTTTAAACCTTGCTTGATGGATGACCCAACATGCATGTGCATTGTTGTCTAGCATACGCATTGGCATTCTAGGTTCATATGCTTAACCATGGGATAAGTCTCTTTATGATTAACATAACTAATTCAATTATTGGACACATGTGATTTGATTCTTTTTGGAGTTTTGTTATGAAATAAACTAAACAGTAAATATATATATATATATGTGCCATATATAAATTCTTGCATGACAAACTCTTGAAACCCAAACTAACTAACTAGCCTCGGGATCATCACCTGAAATCTAATCAACACCCATCCATAACACTAAAGATAGATGAGCTAAATAAAATGAGAAAGGAAATAGAAAAGAGGTGGAAATGGAAAACAGGCTTATCAGGCCGAATCCTCACCCATAGCCCTTTTCGGTTCGACCCGGCCCGACACACACACGTGCAGGGGCAGCCTCGCGAGCGACCCACGCACGCGCCCGTGCGGCCCATGCACACGCCCGTGCGGCCCAACACACGCGAACGCGCGGTCAGCCCGACAAACATGCGCGCGCGGCCTCGCTCCCCATCCCGAGCCGAAGGCGCTGACCATAGGGACCCGCCTGACAGCGACACACTGCTCCTGTTCTTCTTCCCCACGCCGAGGGCAGAGAAGCGGGAGACAGAGGCGGCCCCCACCGCGCCACAGCAGCCAACCAACCCTAACAACCTCGCGAATCTTGTCCCCGCGATTCGAATTGAGACCCGTGCAAACACAGAGTACCTCGTGGCCCTTTGATCGAGCGGAGAGCCCCGATCACCGTCCGCCATGGCGCAGAGCGCGCGGCTATAAAATCCAACCCCATGGAGCCCTAGCGTCCCTGCACAAGCATCGCCACGCTGTGGCGCAACCACCAAACCACACAGCCGAGAGGAGAGAGGGCGGACAAGGGAGCGGGAAAAACCCAGCCTCATAGGTCTGAACTTCATTACCTTATGCATCCACTACCACATATGAATCATATTAGGATGAGAAAGTGTGGCCAGTACAAATCATACTGAAAATTGAGGTTTCAGGCTCCGAGGAGGAGTACTGCTCCGAGGAGTTCAATGAGTAGGGGATTCGTGCCTACGCTCGAGTGTGGAATTCGATTCGACGCTTCTTCATCTACCGCAAGCTGTTCCGGATGTTGTTTCAATTAAATTCCCGTTGTGTGATATTTTGACTGGAATTACCGCAAGCTGTTCCGGATGTTGTTTCAATTAAATTCCCGTCGTGTCGTCGTGTGACTCGAAAGGGTTTTATTACACTTGACTCTGTGGATTTTCCCTTCGTGGAAAATCAGGTCATTTTATTCCCTTGGTTCAGACCTCCCAAGGTATGTCAGACGTTTGGAAAGTTGTTATTGATTGTACCTCTTAGGTGCAGACCTTTTCTTCTATACTTTCTTGGTCTGAGTCTTCACTTCTTGTGGTTCCCTATCTCAAGGTTTCTCTTCTTCTTTCTTTTCTAGGACAATGTCGACAACTTCTTCTTCATGATTGGCCTCTCTATTCTTGATAGCTTGTCTTCTTTGGCGTTGAGAGCGTTGTCTTTCACTTCTATTTTTCTTGGGTGCTTCGTTGGGTATGTAGTTGATGAAGTAGCATCGCACCTTTTCTCCAGGAAAGTGAAAAATATTTCCTCTTGCTTCATGTAGATGATTGTACTTGTAGTGTAGAGGATCGGTCTTCCTAGAATGAGATGGACATCATCGTATTCTCTCATGTTGAGGATCAAGAAGTTTGTGTGGACTTCACAACCTCTAATTCTGACTAAGACGTCTTCCATCATTCCTTCTTGTTATGCCCCTTGATATGGTGTCACTCATGTTCTTTGTTCGTCCAGTGGTTTGAAGTGAAGCGTTAATTGTAGAAGCTGGCAGCATCTTGCTCAGTGTGCATGTTCTTATAGATCTAGGACCTTCACTATATAGAATTTGGGAGTGATAAATTCTCCATGTTTTGTTCAAGAGTGTGTCCTGCTCATAAAGACAAGGTAGAGATCAAGTGCATGGGCTCTATTGGTGGAAAAACACCAACATAACCAAAAGTTTTGTTCATTCCTCTCTAACCTTAGGCACATTGCACGGGATAAACTTTTTTTATGTGTTCTATTCAATCATCATGAGTGATAAGATTAGAAGATGAACATGAAAGTAGTATCTTAAAATATTTAACAGATCAGATTACTTAACCCAAGGAAGGATAATCTATGCATAAAGTGTCGATCTTTTCATGATTGTGATATATCATCTTCCTAAGGTTAGATGCACAACATTTTTGAAGGACCGAGAATGCTACCAAAGCCGACCAGAGGGGGGTGAATGGGAGCCTAAAAATTTCTTTCGAAACTTCGGCCTTTGTCCCAACAAATCAACCCTAATAGCTTCGGACACAAGCGTGATGCCCACAACCCTCGGAAGGAGGGTGGATGATCCCTATGATCACAGAGAGGCACCACCAATCAAGAGCGAACCAAAACCCAAGAACTCCGAGTAGTATTCTTTCCAAAAACCCACTCCCAGAACGTAGATGGAAGGCTACGTCAGGATTTCTCTAAACACCTATGCTAACAAGTAGCAAAGAGACCTAGAGAGGTTCCTAGGTGAACTCTAGGAGCAAACGAGAAGTCTGGAACCGAAGTGGAAAAGTCAGGAGAACAAACACACTAAATAGCCCTGTGCTTGACTGCAGATTCCCAGACTGTCCGGACTCCCAGTCTCGGACTGTCCGCCCTGTGCTTGACTGCGGATTCCTGGACTGTCCGCCCTGTGCCGGACATGTCCGCGAGTCTGTGGTGGACTGTCCGCCGGCCAAAGGCGAAAAACAACAAGTCTGTTGAACACCCCCTGCTCAGGCCCGGACTGTCTGTGCTCCCCAATGGCGGACTGTCCGCCGGTCACCCGAGCCCAAACACGCCGAGACGCACAACCACTGATCCGGTTGGATCCCGACGCCCGGACTGTTCGCGGCTATAGCTGCGGACTGTTCGCGACCTTGCAGAGAGAGCGATTTTGATCGCCTCTCTCCCAAATCTCCTCAAATCCGATCCAAATCAAAATCCTTCGATTCCAAACTTGGAGAAAATGATCCCTAGGTACTTGGAAGACTATCCCTAAGGAATCATCCGCTCAAATCAAGTCAAACTCCAGGAAATCGAAAGGGAAGGTCTAGGAACAAAAAAGTTGCCACGAAACTTGAATCGATCCGATCTACTTGTTCGTGAGGATTGAGATGAATTCCTTCGGTGGAAATGTTCTCCTCACATCAAAGAACAAATTGATTCAAGTGGATTCGAAAAGACGCAGCGTAGAGGGAGATCAAGTGACAGGAAAATTGAGACAAAAAGCAAAACGTGAAGAACAACTCAAGAACACGAATCACAATCTCAATTGCCAGCCAAAATTCGTCCCCACGAGGAGACAACGGGAATCCGGTCCCGTTTCCACAAAATCCAAATACACAGAGGTATGATTAAGCCGTCTGTGCGGATGTCAGTAGCTACAACAAAGAATGGGAAGAAAGAAACCCTAGAGTGAAAATAGCAATGGCTGAGATAGTCTGGAGGGAGCAGGCTAACCCTAAGGGTATTCCTGACCAACTCAAAGTGTAGTTGATGCGACCTCACTGGATGCCGCCACGTGCCGCCACTCGTCGTTCGTCCTTTTCCTGGACCTCCCCCCGGTTTTGAGGCTGAAACCGGATAACCAGTCCTCAGGCTAAGTTTTGTGGCCCAAACTCAGAAACCTGCCATCACCCAGGTTTTGAGGCCCAAACCTGGAAACCGTCCACAGCCCGAGTTTTGTAGCCCAAACTTAGAAACCGACAACACCTAGGTTTTGAGGCCCAAACCTGCAAACCGTCCACCCAGTGGTTTTTCTGGGGCTCAACCACCAAACCGAAGCCGTAGAGGGATGCATCACCCGTGCACCCCGTCCACCCGCAAGTCTTCACTTGTCGCTGTCCCAGGCTGTCAGCCACCACCTCTGATCCTCAGGCCACTGGTTCGTCAGTCCAAGCCTCACGTCCGCCCTTCACCGCTCCGGGTCCTTTAGCACGGCACACCTCTACTTGACCTTCACCTTGCCTTCGATCATCGTCTCTGAGCTCAACACCTGCACAACACAAGCCAAAGAACATGCGCATCATACCAGTTGACAATCACTCATCATCTCAAAATCCAACATACACCCATGTATCCGCAATCTCCCCCCTTGATGAGTGCATTGTCAACTACCAACACAAATCATATGGAATAGAAGAAGAAGAAGAAAGCGAACTCAACCAAACGACCAGAAGCGAAGCAAAGCCAAAAGAAGTCGAATGGAGTGAGCAAAACAACTTGGTTCCCAAAGACATGGGCAACGGCTCGACGCAACCAAGCAAAGCAAAGCTAGCCCTCAAGAAGAGGCAGAACGGGCTCAACACCGCTAGCGAGAAGTTTAGAGCAAAGAAGCCAAAACTTGAGTAACTCAGCTAGTCCCTCCAGAAAGAGGCAAAGGCTTAACACAACTAGCTGAAAACCACACCAAACCAACTGAAACCAATTTGAAAACTCATCAAGCGAGCAAACTCCCCCTGGACATGAACTCCCCCTTCAATAGTGCACACAACTAGGACATGATTTGTCAAATTTCTCCCCCTTAGTTGAAAATGCACAATCAGACAAATGCATATGAGTTACAAATGCAGGTTAGCAGCTTTAGGTATATAGTCAAAAGAATGAATAGATGCTCTGAAGAGTGCTGATCTGACTACTCAACAACAAGTATAAATGCCAGCAAAGGCTCAAACTGATCACAAAATATGAAATATGAACATTTGAGCATAGTGAGCAGTTTTAAGCCATTCAGAAAGGGTTTCACCATCAAAATAGTACTACACATGTATAGACAGGAAGTCAAGCAAGTGCTAAACATGTATACAAGGTGAACTACCCCTAGCAAAGTTCAATCATCATGCTATGGAAAGAAACATAGACTTATGTTTTCAAATTTTATCGGAGTTGCAGCGGTGATTACACAAGTTCGAATTTTCAGCATGTGATTGCGAGAGGTTGAAAACTTGACATGCCTAACTTTTCAACCGAGCTAAGCCTATGCATAAGCAATCAGAAGCTTGAAGCAATGATTTTGGTCTTACACTACACGGCTCAAGTTTAACTCAATGTGCAATGAGAAACAGTCTCAATACCGTGATGTGCTGTCAAGTGATCCCATCTCGATCTTTTCAATTCACTTAGACTTGGTTCATTTTGGAGAGAGTATGAACATACCAAGCAAGTGAAAGACTCAGAACTAGAGACATAGCAACCTAGCATATAGGAATAACACAAGTAACTTCAACACATTCTACACATGCTAGTTGCCAATCTCAATGGTGAACAAGTTTCAAATTTAATGTTGAATTAAGCATATTCACAGTTCTGAAAAACAGCTCTGCTCACAACATGTATCAGTGATCAAGAAGAGCCTCAGCTACAAGCATCATCATATATCATCGGAGCATACACTAATCATAGCATAGATTCATTGTAAAGATTATAGACATGAAGCTCAAAAAAGTGAAGATGCAAAGATGATGAAATGCAAAGAGTAAACAAAAGAAATCAGTCTATGATACAATAACCAAAATGTTTCCCACAACTAAAAGGGGAAACACACACCAAGCTCACCTCTCAACCTAGCAAAGGTTGATTGGTCCAAAGGCTTGGTAAAAATATCTGCCAACTGATGATGAGTATCGACATGGAAAAAATATCACCCTTCACATAGTGGTCTCACAAGAAATGAAAGCGCACATCAATGTGTTTCGTCTTAGAATGAAGCTCGAGGTTCTTAGCAACGCTAATCGCACTTGTGCTACCACAAAGCAAAGGAACTCGAGAAAAACGCAGACCAAAATCACGCAAAGTGACTATCATCCACAACAACTGGGAACAACAGCTAGCCACAGCAACAAATTCAGCCTCTGTGGTAGACTGAGCGACACTAGACTGCTTGCGAGAAGACCAAGATACAAGAGAAGAACCCAAAAACTAACAAGTCCTAGAAGTGGACTTGCGATCAAGTCGGCAACCGGCAAAATCAGTGTCAGAGTAAGCGCAAAGAGAGAGGGTAGAAGAAGCAGAATACCAAATCTCGAACTCTGGAGTGAAACGAAGGTACCTCATAGTGCGCTTGACCGCCTGACGGTGAGAGGTGCGCGACGATGACTAAAATCGCGCGCAAAAACACACCACGAACTGAATGTCCGGGCGTGTCGCCGTCAGGTACAGCAGCGATCCGATCATACTCTGGTACTCCTTCTAGTCCACGACTTCTCCCTCCTCGTCCGCATCCAGGGCCATCGTTGTCGACATGGGTGTTGGAAGAGGCTTTGCCTCACCCATATCGAACTTCTTCACTATGTCCTTGGTGTACTTGCCCTAGTGCACAAACGTCCCTTCTTAGGATTGCTTGATTTGCAACCTGAGAAAGAATGTCAACTCGCCCATCATGCTCATCTCAAATTCCATGCTCATTGTATCTGCAAACTTGGCAACCAAAGCATGAGAAGAACCACCAAAAATGATATCATCCACGTAAATCTGAACCAAAAGTGTGGCATTGCCTTGCTTGAGGAGAAAAAGAGTTTTATCCACACATCCCATTTTAAAACCCTTAGCAAGCAAAAAGGTTTTCAACCTATCATACCAGGCTCTAGGGGCTTCTTTCAAACCATATAAAGGTTTGTTAAGTTTAAAAACATGGTTTGGAAACTTGGGATTTTTGAAACTGGGGGTTGTCTCACATACACCTCTTCTTCTATGTAGCCGTTTAGGAAGGCACTCTTGACATCCATTTGAAAAAGTTTGACACCCTTGGATGCAACAAAAGCCAAGAGGATCCTAATTGCCTCCAAACGAGCTACAGGAGCAAAAGTCTCCTCATAGTCTATCCCCTCCTTCTGACTATACCCCTGGGCTACAAGCGTAGCCTTGTTTCTGACAACATGGCCATCCTCTCCTTGTTTCTTTTTGAAAACCCATTTTGTCCCAATAGGTTGACACTCAGGAGGTGGTGGAACAAGAACCCAAACCCGATTTCTCTCAAAATTTTCTAGCTCCTCATGCATGACATTGACCCAATCCGGATCAGCTAAAGCGTGTCCAACATCTCGAGGTTCAAAATCAGCAACAAATGCAGAATGAGCAAAGTGAGAGATTTATTGTGACCTAGACCGAGTGACGCGTTCGTGGATGTCGCCGATCATCTGTTGAGGAGGGTGTTGGCGCTGAATATGTCATGGCGACTCCCTTGCTGAAGTGACCTCCCCCTCAACAGTAGCTGGTGCCTCCTCATGTATCACTGGCAAACCTCGAGGTGGTGGATAGACCGGCCCCCATGTAGTGCGAGAAGATGGGTCTGGGCCACGAGCAGTCATGGTCGAAGTCGATCCCAAAGGAACAGCAGGTGGAGGAAGATCTGGGTCATCCATCTGTTTAGCTCTATCTTCCTCATCATCAAAAAGAGGCTCACCGACCTTGTGATCACCTGCAGACTCAAATCTAGAAGAAGGACAAAGCATGGTCTCGTCGAAGGTGACATCGGATGTCTCCATGACTCGGTTAGTATCAAGGTTAAGTACACAATATGCATGAATATGATTACCATAACCCAAAAATACACCATCAGAAGAGCGAGACTCAAACTTGTCCAAGTTGCCTTACTTGAGTATAAAACAGTGGCAACCAAAAACTCTAAAATAACTCACTTTGGGTTGCTTCCCAAATCGCTACTCATAAGAGGTCTTCTTCAAGAAAGCATAGAGAAAAATGTGATTGGAAATATAGCATGCAGCGTTTGTAGCTTCGGCCCAATACCACCTAGGAGTCCTATGCTCATCGAGCATCGTCCTAGCCATCTCAACAAGGGTCCGATTTTTCCTCTCTACAACACCATTTTGTGGCGGTGTGTAGAGAGAAGAAAACCGATGCTCTAAACCCAAAGAGTTACAAAACTTTTCAAAGTCCAAGTTCTTAAACTCGGAACCATTATTGCTACGAATAGCTCTCATCGAGTTCTTCGGGCTTGTTCTCAGGACGCAAAATCAGATTGCGAGTAAAAGAGAAAGTCTCAGTTTTCTCAGCTAGAAAGAAAACCCATGAATATCTCGAGAAGTCATCAACAACAACAAGCACATACCACTTCCCACCAACCGAGCTCACCTGAGCCGGACCTACAAGGTCCATATGCAAAAGCTCTCCAGGGCGCTTGATCATAACTTGATTCACAGGATGGTGGGGAGCAGCAACCATTTTCCCATGTCTACGAGAATGGCAAACAAGATCCTTCTCCATGTATAACTTGGGCAATCCTCGGATAAAGCCAAGTGAACTAAGCCTTGCGAGCAAGGCGAAGCTCAAGTGACCAAGTCTCCTATGCCACTTCCAAAGATCAGAGGAGGATCCAGCCAAAATACAACGAGAAATACCAAAAGATTCTGAGAAATTCGCATGAAAGACTTTCCCAAAGGGCGAAATCAAACATACAAGATTGCCCTGAGGATCTAAAATACGACTAAGATTCGGCTTAAAATGAATCTCATAGTCATCCTCAAAAAGTTGAGAAACAGAGAGAAGATTAAAATGCAAGTTTGTAACAAGAGCAACATCACGCAACACAAAGTGCTCATTAACTCGCACCGAACCACGGGATAGCACCTTACCTTTGCTATTGTCACCGAAGGTAATAAACTCCTTTTCGGTGACTGGACTAAGACTGGAGAACCACTTGGAGTTTCCGGTCATATGCCTTGAGCACCCGGAATCCACAAGCCCAACGTTCTCCAATCTACTTACCTACATCAATAAAAAGACATAGCGTGAGCATACGGTCCAACACTGGGGTGAGTAAAATGGGAAGAATACCAGTGTTGTCCCGGCTGCTCAAAAGAACGGTTAGTAGAAAAACCATTCCTAGCACGCCTTTGGGGAAAGCCATCACCATGCATAGGAAAATGTGGTCCGCTAAGGGAAGAGCATCCATCGCGATAGCCAAAACGCGGTGGGGGGTAACGCTCAACAGCAAAGCCACCGCCACAGGGTCCATAGCCTACAAAAGTAGGATCCCACCGGGCAAAACCTCCTTGTGGCCTAGGACCTTGAGGCATTGGACCTCTAGGCCTAGCACTCCTCCTATGAACGTTCGACACATGTACTTCATGGAGAGGATGGTACATGTCTGTGTTGTTCATCTCCTTTGCACGACGCTCCTCTCTCTTGCGCCAAAAGCAAAGCTCCCTCAAGTGTCCATCTCTCCCACAGTGCTCACAGTGGTACCTCACCGCTCTCATAGGGGGTTGTTGGTACTCACGGTATTGGGTGTGGATCACTTGGTTCTTTTGTGGCATGAGCTCCTCATGGATTGGTGGCATAGTGTCAAGCTTGTTCCTTAGGTGATTGGGTTTTGGAGCCCATGTTTGTTTCTTGGGTGGAGCTCTCGGAGGTTCCACAAACACTCCATCTTTGGTGTTTGGTTTGAGAGGCTCTTTGGGTGGAATCTTGGTTAGTTTGGGAGTTGTGGTGGAGTTGGGCTTCTCACTCGGCTTAAGACCACTAAACTCTCCAACCTTCCCAAAGGATGTAGCACTCTCCACACCCTGAGCAAAACCAACACCAGGACCTCTAGCAGCACGCTTGAATTGGGCAATCATCATCCGAAGCTATGGCTCACCCCAAGACACCCATGACAAGATGGTCCAAAGGTATGTGTTTTCTTCCTCGGTTTGCATCTTGCCATGCTTCACATTTGCAATCTTCATCTCCAAACCCTCACACAAGGCACACCTAGACACACAAGTGCTACCCGAGCTGGCCTTCTCAACAGACACAATCTTGGCATTCTTCTCTGCCAACTCGGATTGCAAGCCTGCACAAGACTTGCACGCACCCAGCAACACGGGTCTAGCCCTAAGCTCATCCACCTCTCCAACCAAAGCAACATACTTCCCCCTCAAAGTGAGAAGGTCAGTCATGTGCTTGGAGCACATCTCACTGTCGGTGTTTGTTAACCGACAACTCGTCTCGGGGGTACCCAGACGATTGTTCAGTGGGGATCGACGTATGCAGAACTCGATGGTAAACGCAGAGACAATGATTTATACTGGTTTGGTCTGCTGAATAGCATCCCTACGTCCAGTTTGGGGGAATCATATATGGCGCCCTGCGCTTATGGGTGTCTCTTGTCTATGTCTGTATGTCCCTGATCTAGGGAGCTCTACCTCTCTTTATATAGTCCAGGCAACAGAGTCCTAGTCGGTTACATCTTAGGATTCCTAGTAGGATTACAAGGTAGCAATACTACTAGGATTACATGGAGAGTCCTAGTTGGACTAGGTCTTCGCCCATCCTTGCGGAGTACCCCGGGACTCTGTCCCACAAGCCCCCGAGCTCTTCATGGTTTATCGGTGAAGTCATCTTGAGACTCTTGTCCTTGATCAAGCATCATCCGAGTACCTTCTGAAACAAACCATAAAGTGCTCTTGAAGTCTTCTAATGGTGTGCACTTTCTGAAAAGCGCACCCATTGGGTGTAACCCCCGAGACTCTTGCTGTTTAGCATAAAGAGCTGGAGAGTCTTGCTAAAATTGCTCCAATTCCTTTCGAAGAAATTTGGATGCATCATTTGAGGATATATCCCGCAGCCCCCGAGCCTAAAATCGACTACTCAGAGTCGATTGTAGGATCTTGTAGACATCGTCAAGGGTGCGGCCGAGTAATCTCCCGAAGACAAGGATTGCCATATGCTTGTCGTCGAGTCCTTGAATGCTTGTAATTTTGATCTTTCATCCTTGAATCCGAGCCCCCGAGCGTAGTCAAAGTGAAGCCGACTAAGCTGAGGCAATGATCGAGCCCCCGAGCTTAATGCCGACTACTCCGTGGAGGAGAAGGAGCTTGATCGAAGTAGTGGAAACAGGATTTTTGGTAAGCCCAAGGCTTCAAGTGGGCAGTCTCCTCACCGTATTTTACAATATAGCAAACTGGCGCTGAATATGTCCTTCCTCTATCAGAGCTTTGATTGAGGTTGATGGTTGCTGAAACAGTGGATGGAACATTCACTTGCTCGTCAGCTCTTCTTGGCCTTTCAAATCCTATGAAACTCAAATAGACAACAAAACTTATGGAACAGATTAATCGTTACTGGTTGGCCACTCAAGCCTTAGTTGTCCAGAATTTCAGTAAGATTTCTTTAAAAATATTTTTGTATTTTATTATTTTTATGATGCAAGAGAAAATACAACAGGATGAATGCATGCATATTTATTTTTATAATTATTTTTTATGCCACCACGGTGAACATTTCTGTGGGTTTTTACACATCATAGAATTATTCACATGGAGATTCATGATGCAATAAATATTTTTATTTTATTTTCTAATGCAATACAAAAATTAAAATGTTTGTGAATTAATGATGATGATGCAAGAAATGATTATGGATTAAATATGAGAAATATGCAGGAAAGTAAATATGAGGATAACTACCCATTTTTACCTTTTGGCGAAGGTTCGGATATTTAGGTCCGATGAACCAGACCTTACCTATAACAACCTGAATTTTCCCACACCAAAAATCACAACTACAAAATTTTTCCTTCTTTTAAACCTTGCTTGATGGATGACCCAACATGCATGTGCATTGTTGTCTAGCATACGCATTGGCATTCTAGGTTCATATGCTTAACCATGGGATAAGTCTCTTTATGATTAACATAACTAATTCAATTATTGGACACATGTGATTTGATTCTTTTTGGAGTTTTGTTATGAAATAAACTAAACAGTAAATATATATATATATATATATGTGCCATATATAAATTCTTGCATGACAAACTCTTGAAACCCAAACTAACTAACTAGCCTCGGGATCATCACCTGAAATCTAATCAACACCCATCCATAACACTAAAGATAGATGAGCTAAATAAAATGAGAAAGGAAATAGAAAAGAGGTGGAAATGGAAAACAGGCTTATCAGGCCGAATCCTCACCCATAGCCCTTTTCGGTTCGACCCGGCCCGACACACACACGTGCAGGGGCAGCCTCGCGAGCGACCCACGCACGCGCCCGTGCGGCCCATGCACACGCCCGTGCGGCCCAACACACGCGAACGCGCGGTCAGCCCGACAAACATGCGCGCGCGGCCTCGCTCCCCATCCCGAGCCGAAGGCGCTGACCATAGGGACCCGCCTGACAGCGACACACTGCTCCTGTTCTTCTTCCCCACGCCGAGGGCAGAGAAGCGGGAGACAGAGGCGGCCCCCACCGCGCCACAGCAGCCAACCAACCCTAACAACCTCGCGAATCTTGTCCCCGCGATTCGAATTGAGACCCGTGCAAACACAGAGTACCTCGTGGCCCTTTGATCGAGCGGAGAGCCCCGATCACCGTCCGCCATGGCGCAGAGCGCGCGGCTATAAAATCCAACCCCATGGAGCCCTAGCGTCCCTGCACAAGCATCGCCACGCTGTGGCGCAACCACCAAACCACACAGCCGAGAGGAGAGAGGGCGGACAAGGGAGCGGGAAAAACCCAGCCTCATAGGTCTGAACTTCATTACCTTATGCATCCACTACCACATATGAATCATATTAGGATGAGAAAGTGTGGCCAGTACAAATCATACTGAAAATTGAGGTTTCAGGCTCCGAGGAGGAGTACTGCTCCGAGGAGTTCAATGAGTAGGGGATTCGTGCCTACGCTCGAGTGTGGAATTCGATTCGACGCTTCTTCATCTACCGCAAGCTGTTCCGGATGTTGTTTCAATTAAATTCCCGTCGTGTGATATTTTGACTGGAATTACCGCAAGCTGTTCCGGATGTTGTTTCAATTAAATTCCCGTCGTGTCGTCGTGTGACTCGAAAGGGTTTTATTACACTTGACTCTGTGGATTTTCCCTTCGTGGAAAATCAGGTCATTTTATTCCCTTGGTTCAGACCTCCCAAGGTATGTCAGACGTTTGGAAAGTTGTTATTGATTGTACCTCTTAGGTGCAGACCTTTTCTTCTATACTTTCTTGGTCTGAGTCTTCACTTCTTGTGGTTCCCTATCTCAAGGTTTCTCTTCTTCTTTCTTTTCTAGGACAATGTCGACAACTTCTTCTTCATGATTGGCCTCTCTATTCTTGATAGCTTGTCTTCTTTGGCGTTGAGAGCGTTGTCTTTCACTTCTATTTTTCTTGGGTGCTTCGTTGGGTATGTAGTTGATGAAGTAGCATCGCACCTTTTCTCCAGGAAAGTGAAAAATATTTCCTCTTGCTTCATGTAGATGATTGTACTTGTAGTGTAGAGGATCGGTCTTCCTAGAATGAGATGGACATCATCGTATTCTCTCATGTTGAGGATCAAGAAGTTTGTGTGGACTTCACAACCTCTAATTCTGACTAAGACGTCTTCCATCATTCCTTCTTGTTATGCCCCTTGATATGGTGTCACTCATGTTCTTTGTTCGTCCAGTGGTTTGAAGTGAAGCGTTAATTGTAGAAGCTGGCAGCATCTTGCTCAGTGTGCATGTTCTTATAGATCTAGGACCTTCACTATATAGAATTTGGGAGTGATAAATTCTCCATGTTTTGTTCAAGAGTGTGTCCTGCTCATAAAGACAAGGTAGAGATCAAGTGCATGGGCTCTATTGGTGGAAAAACACCAACATAACCAAAAGTTTTGTTCATTCCTCTCTAACCTTAGGCACATTGCACGGGATAAACTTTTTTTATGTGTTCTATTCAATCATCATGAGTGATAAGATTAGAAGATGAACATGAAAGTAGTATCTTAAAATATTTAACAGATCAGATTACTTAACCCAAGGAAGGATAATCTATGCATAAAGTGTCGATCTTTTCATGATTGTGATATATCATCTTCCTAAGGTTAGATGCACAACATTTTTGAAGGACCGAGAATGCTACCAAAGCCGACCAGAGGGGGGGGTGAATGGGAGCCTAAAAATTTCTTTTGAAACTTCGGCCTTTGTCCCAACAAATCAACCCCAATAGCTTCGGACACAAGCGTGATGCCCACAACCCTCGGAAGGAGGGTGGATGATCCCTATGATCACAGCGAGGCACCACCAATCAAGAGCGAACCAAAACCCAAGAACTCCGAGTAGTGTTCTTTCCAAAAACCCACTCCCGGAACGTAGATGGAAGGCTACGTCAGGATTTCTCTAAACACCTATGCTAACAAGTAGCAAAGAGACCTAGAGAGGTTCCTAGGTGAACTCTAGGAGCAAACGAGAAGTCTGGAACCGAAGTGGAAAAGTCAGGAGAACAAACACACTAAATAGCCCTGTGCTTGACTGCAGATTCCCAGACTGTCCGGACTCCCAGTCTCGGACTGTCCGCCCTGTGCTTGACTGCGGATTCCTGGACTGTCCGCCCTGTGCCGGACATGTCCGCGAGTCTGTGGTGGACTGTCCGCCGGCCAAAGGCGAAAAACAACAAGTCTGTTGAACACCCCCTGCTCAGGCCCGGACTGTCTGTGCTCCCCAATGGCGGACTGTCCGTCGGTCACCCGAGCCCAAACACGCCGAGACGCACAACCACTGATCCGGTTGGATCCCGACGCCCGGACTGTTCGCGGCTATAGCTGCGGACTGTTCGCGACCTTGCAGAGAGAGCGATTTTGATCGCCTCTCTCCCAAATCTCCTCAAATCCGATCCAAATCAAAATCCTTCGATTCCAAACTTGGAGAAAATGATCCCTAGGTACTTGGAAGACTATCCCTAAGGAATCATCCGCTCAAATCAAGTCAAACTCCAGGAAATCGAAAGGGAAGGTCTAGGAACAAAAAAGTTGCCACGAAACTTGAATCGATCCGATCTACTTGTTCATGAGGATTGAGATGAATTCCTTCGGTGGAAATGTTCTCCTCACATCAAAGAACAAATTGATTCAAGTGGATTCGAAAAGACGCAGCGTAGAGGGAGATCAAGCGACAGGAAAATTGAGACAAAAAGCAAAACGTGAAGAACAACTCAAGAACACGAATCACAATCTCAATTGCCAGCCAAAATTCGTCCCCACGAGGAGACAACGGGAATCCGGTCCCGTTTCCACAAAATCCAAATACACAGAGGTATGATTAAGCCGTCTGTGCGGATGTCAGTAGCTACAACAAAGAATGGGAAGAAAGAAACCCTAGAGTGAAAATAGCAATGGCTGAGATAGTCTGGAGGGAGCAGGCTAACCCTAAGGGTATTCCTGACCAACTCAAAGTGTAGTCGATGCGACCTCACTGGATGCCGCCACGTGCCGCCACTCGTCGTTCGTCCTTTTCCTGGACCTCCCCCCGGTTTTGAGGCTGAAACCGGATAACCAGTCCTCAGGCTAAGTTTTGTGGCCCAAACTCAGAAACCTGCCATCACCCAGGTTTTGAGGCCCAAACCTGGAAACCGTCCATAGCCCGAGTTTTGTAGCCCAAACTTAGAAACCGACAACACCTAGGTTTTGAGGCCCAAACCTGCAAACCGTCCACCCAGTGGTTTTTCTGGGGCCCAACCACCAAACCGAAGCCGTAGAGGGATGCATCACCCGTGCACCCCGTCCACCCGCAAGTCTTCACTTGTCGCTGTCCCAGGCTGTCAGCCACCACCTCTGATCCTCAGGCCACCGGTTTGTCAGTCCAAGCCTCACGTCCGCCCTTCACCGCTCCGGGTCCTTTAGCACGGCACACCTCTACTTGACCTTCACCTTGCCTTCGATCATCGTCTCTGAGCTCAACACCTGCACAACACAAGCCAAAGAACATGCGCATCATACCAGTTGACAATCACTCATCATCTCAAAATCCAACATACACCCATGTATCCGCAATCTCCCCCCTTGATGAGTGCATTGTCAACTACCAACACAAATCATATGGAATAGAAGAAGAAGAAGAAAGCGAACTCAACCAAACGACCAGAAGCGAAGCAAAGCCAAAAGAAGTCGAATGGAGTGAGCAAAACAACTTGGTTCCCAAAGACATGGGCAACGGCTCGATGCAACCAAGCAAAGCAAAGCTAGCCCTCAAGAAGAGGCAGAACGGGCTCAACACCGCTAGCGAGAAGTTTAGAGCAAAGAAGCCAAAACTTGAGTAACTCAGCTAGTCCCTCCAGAAAGAGGCAAAGGCTTAACACAACTAGCTGAAAACCACACCAAACCAACTGAAACCAATTTGAAAACTCATCAAGCGAGCAAACTCCCCCTGGACATGAACTCCCCCTTCAATAGTGCACACAACTAGGACATGATTTGTCAAATTTCTCCCCCTTAGTTGAAAATGCACAATCAGACAAATGCATATGAGTTACAAATGCAGGTTAGCAGCTTTAGGTATATAGTCAAAAGAATGAATAGATGCTCTGAAGAGTGCTGATCTGACTACTCAACAACAAGTATAAATGCCAGCAAAGGCTCAAACTGATCACAAAATATGAAATATGAACATTTGAGCATAGTGAGCAGTTTTAAGCCATTCAGAAAGGGTTTCACCATCAAAATAGTACTACACATGTATAGACAGGAAGTCAAGCAAGTGCTAAACATGTATACAAGGTGAACTACCCCTAGCAAAGTTCAATCATCATGCTATGGAAAGAAACATAGACTTATGTTTTCAAATTTTATCGGAGTTGCAGCGGTGATTACACAAGTTCGAATTTTCAGCATGTGATTGCGAGAGGTTGAAAACTTGACATGCCTAACTTTTCAACCGAGCTAAGCCTATGCATAAGCAATCAGAAGCTTGAAGCAATGGTTTTGGTCTTACACTACACGGCTCAAGTTTAACTCAATGTGCAATGAGAAACAGTCTCAATACCGTGATGTGCTGTCAAGTGATCCCATCTCGATCTTTTCAATTCACTTAGACTTGGTTCATTTTGGAGAGAGTATGAACATACCAAGCAAGTGAAAGACTCAGAACTAGAGACATAGCAACCTAGCATATAGGAATAACACAAGTAACTTCAACACATTCTACACATGCTAGTTGCCAATCTCAATGGTGAACAAGTTTCAAATTTAATGTTGAATTAAGCATATTCACAGTTCTGAAAAACAGCTCTGCTCACAACATGTATCAGTGATCAAGAAGAGCCTCAGCTACAAGCATCATCATATATCATCGGAGCATACACTAATCATAGCATAGATTCATTGTAAAGATTATAGACATGAAGCTCAAAAAAGTGAAGATGCAAAGATGATGAAATGCAAAGAGTAAACAAAAGAAATCAGTCTATGATACAATAACCAAAATGTTTCCCACAACTAAAAGGGGAAACACACACCAAGCTCACCTCTCAACCTAGCAAAGGTTGATTGGTCCAAAGGCTTGGTAAAAATATCTGCCAACTGATGATGAGTATCGACATGGAAAAAATATCACCCTTCACATAGTGGTCTCACAAGAAATGAAAGCGCACATCAATGTGTTTCGTCTTAGAATGAAGCTCGAGGTTCTTAGCAACGCTAATCGCACTTGTGCTACCACAAAGCAAAGGAACTCGAGAAAAACGCAGACCAAAATCACGCAAAGTGACTATCATCCACAACAACTGGGAACAACAGCTAGCCACAGCAACAAATTCAGCCTCTGTGGTAGACTGAGCGACACTAGACTGCTTGCGAGAAGACCAAGATACAAGAGAAGAACCCAAAAACTAACAAGTCCTAGAAGTGGACTTGCGATCAAGTCGGCAACCGGCAAAATCAGTGTCAGAGTAAGCGCAAAGAGAGAGGGTAGAAGAAGCAGAATACCAAATCTCGAACTCTGGAGTGAAACGAAGGTACCTCATAGTGCGCTTGACCGCCTGACGGTGAGAGGTGCGCGACGATGACTAAAATCGCGCGCAAAAACACACCACGAACTGAATGTCCGGGCGTGTCGCCGTCAGGTACAGCAGCGATCCGATCATACTCTGGTACTCCTTCTAGTCCACGACTTCTCCCTCCTCGTCCGCATCCAGGGCCGTCGTTGTCGACATGGGTGTTGGAAGAGGCTTTGCCTCACCCATATCGAACTTCTTCACTATGTCCTTGGTGTACTTGCCCTAGTGCACAAACGTCCCTTCTTAGGATTGCTTGATTTGCAACCTGAGAAAGAATGTCAACTCGCCCATCATGCTCATCTCAAATTCCATGCTCATTGTATCTGCAAACTTGGCAACCAAAGCATGAGAAGAACCACCAAAAATGATATCATCCACGTAAATCTGAACCAAAAGTGTGGCATTGCCTTGCTTGAGGAGAAAAAGAGTTTTATCCACACATCCCATTTTAAAACCCTTAGCAAGCAAAAAGGTTTTCAACCTATCATACCAGGCTCTAGGGGCTTCTTTCAAACCATATAAAGGTTTGTTAAGTTTAAAAACATGGTTTGGAAACTTGGGATTTTTGAAACTGGGGGTTGTCTCACATACACCTCTTCTTCTATGTAGCCGTTTAGGAAGGCACTCTTGACATCCATTTGAAAAAGTTTGACACCCTTGGATGCAACAAAAGCCAAGAGGATCCTAATTGCCTCCAAACGAGCTACAGGAGCAAAAGTCTCCTCATAGTCTATCCCCTCCTTCTGACTATACCCCTGGGCTACAAGCGTAGCCTTGTTTCTGACAACATGGCCATCCTCTCCTTGTTTCTTTTTGAAAACCCATTTTGTCCCAATAGGTTGACACTCAGGAGGTGGTGGAACAAGAACCCAAACCCGATTTCTCTCAAAATTTTCTAGCTCCTCATGCATGACATTGACCCAATCCGGATCAGCTAAAGCGTGTCCAACATCTCGAGGTTCAAAATCAGCAACAAATGCAGAATGAGCAAAGTGAGAGATTTATTGTGACCTAGACCGAGTGACGCGTTCGTGGATGTCGCCGATCATCTGTTGAGGAGGGTGTTGGCGCTGAATATGTCATGGCGACTCCATTGCTGAAGTGACCTCCCCCTCAACAGTAGCTGGTGCCTCCTCATGTATCACTGGCAAACCTCGAGGTGGTGGATAGACCGGCCCCCATGTAGTGCAAGAAGATGGGTCTGGGCCACGAGCAGTCATGGTCGAAGTCGATCCCAAAGGAACAGCAGGTGGAGGAAGATCTGGGTCATCCATCTGTTTAGCTCTATCTTCCTCATCATCAAAAAGAGGCTCACCGACCTTGTGATCACCTGCAGACTCAAATCTAGAAGAAGGACAAAGCATGGTCTCGTCGAAGGTGACATCGGATGTCTCCATGACTCGGTTAGTATCAAGGTTAAGTACACAATATGCATGAATATGATTACCATAACCCAAAAATACACCATCAGAAGAGCGAGACTCAAACTTGTCCAAGTTGCCTTACTTGAGTATAAAACAGTGGCAACCAAAAACTCTAAAATAACTCACTTTGGGTTGCTTCCCAAATCGCTACTCATAAGAGGTCTTCTTCAAGAAAGCATAGAGAAAAATGTGATTGGAAATATAGCATGCAGCGTTTGTAGCTTCGGCCCAATACCACCTAGGAGTCCTATGCTCATCGAGCATCGTCCTAGCCATCTCAACAAGGGTCCGATTTTTCCTCTCTACAACACCATTTTGTGGCGGTGTGTAGAGAGAAGAAAACCGATGCTCTAAACCCAAAGAGTTACAAAACTTTTCAAAGTCCAAGTTCTTAAACTCGGAACCATTATTGCTACGAATAGCTCTCATCGAGTTCTTCGGGCTTGTTCTCAGGACGCAAAATCAGATTGCGAGTAAAAGAGAAAGTCTCAGTTTTCTCAGCTAGAAAGAAAACCCATGAATATCTCGAGAAGTCATCAACAACAACAAGCACATACCACTTCCCACCAACCGAGCTCACCTGAGCCGGACCTACAAGGTCCATATGCAAAAGCTCTCCAGGGCGCTTGATCATAACTTGATTCACAGGATGGTGGGGAGCAGCAACCATTTTCCCATGTCTACGAGAATGGCAAACAAGATCCTTCTCCATGTATAACTTGGGCAATCCTCGGATAAAGCCAAGTGAACTAAGCCTTGCGAGCAAGGCGAAGCTCAAGTGACCAAGTCTCCTATGCCACTTCCAAAGATCAGAGGAGGATCCAGCCAAAATACAACGAGAAATACCAAAAGATTCTGAGAAATTCGCATGAAAGACTTTCCCAAAGGGCGAAATCAAACATACAAGATTGCCCTGAGGATCTAAAATACGACTAAGATTCGGCTTAAAATGAATCTCATAGTCATCCTCAAAAAGTTGAGAAACAGAGAGAAGATTAAAATGCAAGTTTGTAACAAGAGCAACATCACGCAACACAAAGTGCTCATTAACTCGCACCGAACCACGGGATAGCACCTTACCTTTGCTATTGTCACCGAAGGTAATAAACTCCTTTTCGGTGACTAGACTAAGACTGGAGAACCACTTGGAGTTTCCGGTCATATGCCTTGAGCACCCGGAATCCACAAGCCCAACGTTCTCCAATCTACTTACCTACATCAATAAAAAGACATAGCGTGAGTATACGGTCCAACACTGGGGTGAGTAAAATGGGAAGAATACCAGTGTTGTCCCGGCTGCTCAAAAGAACGGTTAGTAGAAAAACCATTCCTAGCACGCCTATGGGGAAAGCCATCACCATGCATAGGAAAATGTGGTCCGCTAAGGGAAGAGCATCCATCGCGATAGCCAAAACGCGGTGGGGGGTAACGCTCAACAGCAAAGCCACCGCCACAGGGTCCATAGCCTACAAAAGTAGGATCCCACCGGGCAAAACCTCCTTGTGGCCTAGGACCTTGAGGCATTGGACCTCTAGGCCTAGCACTCCTCCTATGAACGTTCGACACATGTACTTCATGGAGAGGATGGTACATGTCTGTGTTGTTCATCTCCTTTGCACGACGCTCCTCTCTCTTGCGCCAAAAGCAAAGCTCCCTCAAGTGTCCATCTCTCCCACAGTGCTCACAGTGGTACCTCACCGCTCTCATAGGGGGTTGTTGGTACTCACGGTATTGGGTGTGGATCACTTGGTTCTTTTGTGGCATGAGCTCCTCATGGATTGGTGGCATAGTGTCAAGCTTGTTCCTTAGGTGATTGGGTTTTGGAGCCCATGTTTGTTTCTTGGGTGGAGCTCTCGGAGGTTCCACAAACACTCCATCTTTGGTGTTTGGTTTGAGAGGCTCTTTGGGTGGAATCTTGGTTAGTTTGGGAGTTGTGGTGGAGTTGGGCTTCTCACTCGGCTTAAGACCACTAAACTCTCCAACCTTCCCAAAGGATGTAGCACTCTCCACACCCTGAGCAAAACCAACACCAGGACCTCTAGCAGCACGCTTGAATTGGGCAATCATCATCCGAAGCTATGGCTCACCCCAAGACACCCATGACAAGATGGTCCAAAGGTATGTGTTTTCTTCCTCGGTTTGCATCTTGCCATGCTTCACATTTGCAATCTTCATCTCCAAACCCTCACACAAGGCACACCTAGACACACAAGTGCTACCCGAGCTGGCCTTCTCAACAGACACAATCTTGGCATTCTTCTCTGCCAACTCGGATTGCAAGCCTGCACAAGACTTGCACGCACCCAGCAACACGGGTCTAGCCCTAAGCTCATCCACCTCTCCAACCAAAGCAACATACTTCCCCCTCAAAGTGAGAAGGTCAGTCATGTGCTTGGAGCACATCTCACTGTCGGTGTTTGTTAACCGACAACTCGTCTCGGGGGTACCCAGACGATTGTTCAGTGGGGATCGACGTATGCAGAACTCGATGGTAAACGCAGAGACAATGATTTATACTGGTTTGGTCTGCTGAATAGCATCCCTACGTCCAGTTTGGGGGAATCATATATGGCGCCCTGCGCTTATGGGTGTCTCTTGTCTATGTCTGTATGTCCCTGATCTAGGGAGCTCTGCCTCTCTTTATATAGTCCAGGCAGCAGAGTCCTAGTCGGTTACATCTTAGGATTCCTAGTAGGATTACAAGGTAGCAATACTACTAGGATTACATGGAGAGTCCTAGTTGGACTAGGTCTTCGCCCATCCTTGCGGAGTACCCGGGGACTCTGTCCCACAAGCCCCCGAGCTCTTCATGGTTTATCGGTGAAGTCATCTTGAGACTCTTGTCCTTGATCAAGCATCATCCGAGTACCTTCTGAAACAAACCATAAAGTGCTCTTGAAGTCTTCTAATGGTGTGCACTTTCTGAAAAGCGCACCCATTGGGTGTAACCCCCGAGACTCTTGCTGTTTAGCATAAAGAGCTGGAGAGTCTTGCTAAAATTGCTCCAATTCCTTTCGAAGAAATTTGGATGCATCATTTGAGGATATATCCCGCAGCCCCCGAGCCTAAAATCGACTACTCGGAGTCGATTGTAGGATCTTGTAGACATCGTCAAGGGTGCGGCCGAGTAATCTCCCGAAGACAAGGATTGCCATATGCTTGTCGTCGAGTCCTTGAATGCTTGTAATTTTGATCTTTCATCTTTGAATCCGAGCCCCCGAGCGTAGTCAAAGTGAAGCCGACTAAGCTGAGGCAATGATCGAGCCCCCGAGCTTAATGCCGACTACTCCGTGGAGGAGAAGGAGCTTGATCGAAGTAGTGGAAACAGGATTTTTGGTGAGCCCAAGGCTTCAAGTGGGCAGTCTCCTCACCGGAGACCCCATATCACTCCCACCTCGAGACTCCCAAATCATCATAACCATGTTTGAAGGCTCGTCGCAACAACATGGTGTCCGAGTGAGGCAGCCTTCAGGGGCGTACCTAACCCAGCGGCGTGGTGTCTGAGTGAGGCAGCCCTCAGGGGCCTACCTCACCCAGCGGCCTGGTGTCCGTGTAGGGCAGCCCTCAGGGCCGTACGTCAACCGGTGTTGTTGTCCATATTTTTTCCCCTGCAAAGTAGACATACAAAAATATGTAGTAACTGATATTCAGAATATCAAGTCGGGAGCATGTCCCAGCATTAATAAATGCATCTGAATTTTTTCGCATCTTGCTCTCGCTAGGTTGTTTAAATCACCCGAGTAGTGGGCCTGTGACGTTTAAGCACCTGTCCTGCGTGTCGAGCTTTATTTATCGAGCGTGAGGTACAAGCTTCATGGATTAAGGCTTGCACTTACTCAAGTAACTTAACAACTTGCTAAGAGAAGATTATAGCAGTCATGCTGCACGAAAAAAGGTGCACGCTTTGAGTGTACACTATTATACACTCGCGAGGTGTTGTCCCGACTACAAGCTCAGAGTTGTATGAGTAGCCGGGAATGCAATTTTGATGTGGCCGTAGCGACTCACGATTAATATTTAGAGATATTAAAAATATTAAAGCATGACTTAGCTTGGTTGATGCCGAGTTGAGTGGTCAGCACCACCGAGTGGAGTAGTCGACACTGCCGAGATATCCGAGTAATGGATGACTTGGTACTCGGATGACTCGCTCATTACTCGGATGACTTGTCTGCAGCTCGATGACGGCTTGATTCTTCAATGCTTTCTCGACAGCTCGCTTGTGGCTCGACGGCTCGCTCATGGCTCGTCGACAACTTGATGGCTTGCTCGCGGTTCAACAGCAGCTTGAGGGATCGCTTGCTTGTGGCTCAATAGCGGCTTGATGGTTCGCTTGCAGCTCAACAGCAGCTCAGAGGCTCGCTTTTGCGGCTCAACGTGAAGGACCAAATTGGCGACCAGAGGGGGGTGAATGGGAGCCTCAAATTTCTTCTCGAGAAATGATGCCCCTTGTCCCAGAAAATCACCCCAAAAGCGAAGACTCAAACAACCGGTGAGTTCACGACCTACGAATAGGTGGATACCCTAGGAGATGTCCTAGAGGTACAGCGGAACTACCGAAGAACCCCCAAAACGAAGCACCAAAGCAACGGGGCAAAAGTGCACAAGCAAGCTCCTAGAACAATCGAACTTCTGATAACGGAACACCCCACTCCTATGGAGAAGAGGAAAGTGTTCTACCAAAAATACTTAGGCCAACTAGTGGCAAAAGCACCTTGGAAAGATCCTTATGAAGTTAGGAAACTAACGCAACAGACGGATCTCAAATCGGAGCTCGAACGCAAAAGATACGGCCGCTAAAACAAACGAAACTCCGAAAGAGGAACACTTAACTCCTATGGAGAAGAAGGAAGTGTCCGACCAAAAATACTTTGACCAATGGTGGCAAAAGTACTTTGGAATGATCCTTAAGAAGTTAGGAAACCAACGCAACAAACGGATCACAAATCGGAGCTCGTATGCAAAAGATACGGACGAAATCAGCAAGACTGTGCAGTCGCGGACTGTCCGCTATTGAACCCCGGACAGTCCGGGAATGAGTCCCGGACAGTCCGCCGTTCAAAAATGAAAACAACGACATCGCTGCCCGTGAACAGCCCCGACCCCCGGACAGTCCGGGGATAAGTCTCGGACAGTTCGGGAATGCCCACAAAGGCTAAAAATAGCCCGTATCAAACTCAAATTCGATTGGAACTCAACCAAATCGAACAGGGCTGCAACCAAACTTCTCCCAAGTGTTCTTCTACGTGTTGGGAAGCTAATCCTAGGATATCATCACTTCAATCCAACTAATCCATGAGAAATCTGAAGAACACTAGAAAAAGGGGAAGAATGAAGAACGAACGCGATTTTGACCCGATCTACGAGCTCGTGAGGTTAGAGAAGAAATCCTTCGGTGAAAAGAAGGAGCTCACGACATAGAACAATCTGATTCAAACGGAATCGCAAATCATCGCTCGGAGAGGGAGAACGAGGCAAATCTCCGGGAGGGGAAAAACCAAAACGCGAAGAACAAAAACGCAATTCGATCCAAATTTCAGCCAACAAAGAGAAGAGGATAAATTGATCCTTGGATTGCTACTAGATGATGAATTGTGTAGCACTCTGTGTTGGGTTACAAGCCACTCCTCGCAGTACAAAACGCGGATGGCAAAAAGCTCAAGAACAAGAGCCGGTCTCTCCTCTCACCCTAGCCTCCTCTCACCTAAACAAAATGAGAGTGACACCTCCAAGGATACTGCTGCCCTAGCAGCCCCCCTCATATATATAGACGCACGTCCGAAGACCAAAACGCCCTTACATTAAGCACTCAACCCAAATACCCCCCAGGGGTAAAACCGTCCAGTTCGGTCAATCTTCATCCGACGGCCACGCCCGCACATCCAGTAGCTTCGCCTCGACGCGACCTCCCTGATGCCGCCACGTGCCGTCATGTCGACCACCGCGCCTTCCTCGTGGATAGCTTCGCCGCCGCGCCAGCCTCTCCACGCCGCCACGCGTCGACCGTCCTTTCGGACCACCCCCGATTTTGAGGCCCAAACCCGTAAACCCGTCAGCCCAGATTTTGAGGCCCAAACCTGGCAAACCGTCCACCCCGAGTTTTGAGGCCCAAACTCGGAAACCCGCGGGCCTAGGTTTTGAGGCCCAAACCTGGAAACCGTCCTCGCCGAGTTTTGAGGCCCAAACTCGGAAACCGGCCACCCCGAGTTTTGAGGCCCAAACTTGGAAACCGTCGATGGTAGATTTTTAAGGCTCAGCTACCGAACCCGCACCGTAGACGGGATGTGGTTCGCACACCCCGACCACCGGCACCGATGCCGATGCATGTCCAGCCTCCACGCCGGGCACAACGCCTTCGCCATCCTCCTTGACTCGGCCGACGGCACTTGCGCCGCACGCAAGCCCGTGTACGACCTCCCGCCAAGTGTCACGACGCCACGTCTTCCTCCCGACTCGGCCGACGCATCGCACATCCCCATGTGCTCTCGCTCGCCGATGCCACGTGCCAGCTACCACAGCTGGTCCTCTGGCCCTCTGGTCCGTCAGTCCAAGCCTCACGTCCGCCCTTCACCACTCTGGGTACATCGGCATGGCACGTCCGCCGCACGGCACGCCCATCCTTCACCGCTCCCGGTCCGTCGGCACGACACGTATCTACTTGACCTTCACCTCGCCATAGACCACTGTATCCGAGCTCCACACCTGCACATCAACACAACCAAGAGACACATGTCGCACACGCACACCAACACAGAAACACCACAACTCAACGCCACCGGTTAGTCATAAACAATAAGCGCATAGCTAGATATAGACTCAACCGGGTAAAAGCCTCAAACCTTCCTCATCAAAGTCAATCATTCATCATATATGTTCTCAATCTCCCCCTTGATGAATGCATTGACTAAAAATAAACCACAAAGGAAGGGTTTGAAGGCAAGCCTCATTCAAGTGCCCAAAAGCCAAGAAAAGGCAAACACAAGGCCACTTGATATGAGGAAGGATCATGAAAACTCCAAATAAGATCTCTCGGTCCCGAAAGAAACGGGAAAAGCGGGCAAAGCCTCCACACAACCGAAGAGTCAAGATAAACAAGAGTTTCATGAAATCCCAAAAGGTACTCGAAAACCAATCTCAAATAAATTGTCAAACAATCATCACAAAAGAGATCAAGGTACTTATCCACTTGGGTTTGGGTCAATTTCTCCCCCTTTCTCTCTCTCTTTCTCTTTCTCCCCCTTGATGATTGAATTGACAAAAACTAGGCACAAGAGATGGTTTGAGATACCAAAACCGAAAATCTCATTCAAGTGATCAAAAGCCGTAGAAGGGCAAAGAACAAAGTCACTTGACATGACAAGATTATCCATTCAAATGCCCAAAAGCCAAAGAAATGCTAAAGAGGGGGCAATTTGAAATGAACATAACTTGGTCCCCAAAGATATGGGCAACGGCTCAACGCAACCAAGCAAGGGATCGGAGCAGCAACTCATCAAAGAGTAAAACTCGATCACACAGAGCGAAAAACTTGGTTCCCAAAGACATGGGCAACGGCTCGACGCAACCAAGTCAAAAATGTGCTACCACTAGCTCAAGGCTCAATACCAATTGAGGCTGAATCAACGCATAAGAATGCAAAACTGATCACAAACAGCCAAGAATTGGTGAAAACAGCTAGTTCCTCAAGACAGAGGCACATAGGCTCGACGCAACTAGCTGAAGGGTCCATACCAATCGAAAATACCAAGCAAAAACTGCTAGTCCCTCTAGACAGAGGCAAAAACGGCTTAACACGACTAGCAGGCTCGATACCGACTGAGAAAAACCACAAGAGAAGCTCAACACTAAATGGAGCACAAACACTCGGAGCATGCGGAGAAGCAGCAAGACAAAAGCGACGCCCCCTGAAATCAAGCCTATACACAAAGCTATGTAACAAAGCTCATGACACCAATTGCATTCCATACCAAAAGATGGATACCAATTGAAACACATAAAAGAGCTATACCGAGTGAAGAAGGACATAAAAGAGAATTAAACTCCCCCTTGCTCAAAGCTCTCCCCAAAAATGCATGACTCTCCCCTTTGTGCCAACACTCAAGCTCCCCCTTGCAAACAGCTTCTCCCCCTTGACAAAAGGGAACATGCTGAGGGGTTTTGACATTTTTCAAAACAAAGTTGACACAAACACAAGACCAGTCATCAACCAAAAGCATATGGGGGCAATGAAAAGCACTGAAAGTGACCACAAAGTGTATCGGAGCTGGGGGTATGTACACTAAGCTAAAAATGCATGATATGCACAATGCAACAGCTTCAAGTGTATAACAATCAGAATGAAAAGATGCTCAGAAGGGTGCTGCCCTGAAAGCGTAGCAATCAATACAAATGCTAGCAAAGGCTCAAACTGATCAAATGAATACGAAATATGAACAATAGAGCATATGAGCAGTTTTATGCCATTCAAAAGCAGTTCACCACTAAAATAGCACTTAGCATGAATAGACAGGAAATCGAGCAAGTGCTAACTTAAGTATACAAGGTGAACTACCCCTAGCAAAGTTCAATCATCATGCAATAGAGTGAAGCATAGACTTGTGTTATTTTTCAAATTTTATCGAAGATTGCAGCGGTATTAACACAAGTTCATATTAAAAGCATGTGATTGCGAGAGGTTAAAAGCAAGGTCATTGCCTAACTTTTCAACCGGGCTAAGCCTATGCAAGAAAAGCAATCAGAAGCTTAAAGCACCGGTTTCGGTCTTACACTACACGGCTCAAGTTTAACTCAAATGTGCAATGAGAAACAGTCTCGATACCGTGAGGTGCTAACACATGCAATCCCATCTCGATCTTTTCATTTCA
Organism: Coix lacryma-jobi var. lacryma-jobi; assembly: GCA_009763385.1. Classification (NCBI taxonomy): domain Eukaryota; kingdom Viridiplantae; phylum Streptophyta; class Magnoliopsida; order Poales; family Poaceae; genus Coix; species Coix lacryma-jobi. Next base: position 134,082,762 of record CM019828.1, read on the forward strand.
CTTAGACTTGGATCAAATTTTAAGCACAAGGTAAATATGAACAATCCAAGCAAGTGAATGACTCAATGCAAGAGACATAGCAACCTAGCATACAAAAGATAGCACAAGTGATCTCAACACATTCTACCCATGCTAGTTGCCACTCTCAATGGTGAACAAATTTAAAAGTTTCATAGTTGATTAGTCAAGTTCACCATTTGCAAAAATAGCTTAGCTCATAACATGTATCAAGTGATCAAAAGGAGCCTAAGCTACAAGCATCATCATGACTAAACAGGGCATACCAAAAAGAGCATAATCTCATTCTCATTGCTCTAAACATGAAGCTCTAAAATGCACTAGAATACATGATGAAATGCATGCAAAAACTAGTTTATCAAGGACAAAGCAAAACTAGCCTAAAAAGGAAAAACCAAAACAAAAAGGGTATCAGAGAAGTCCAACTATGATACAACGAGCAAAATGCCTCCCCAACTAAAAGGGAAACACACACCAAACTCACAAGAGAAGAGCCAAGAAAAGCTCAAGCGAACAGCCAGCAAAATCCACATCGGAAAGACCACTCAGCAGAAAGAGGTCGAAGAAGAAGAGTACCAAAAACCGAACTCAGAAATGCGTCGGAGGTACCTCAAGAAGCGCATGACCTTCCTGCTGGTGTGATGCCCGAGGGGACGCCTGAAACTGCTGAACTCCGGGGCACCTGCCTCGCCGAAGTTGTCTCCCCCTCGCCTGATGCTATCGCTCGCACAGGTGCTGCTAGTGCTCGCTGGAGAGCTGCTCGAACGGAACCCCAAGTCGTGGAAGAAGTGGGATCGGGTTCGTGAGCCGAAATGCTCTCTCCAGGCTCCTGTTTTCCTGCACACTCAAAGGCAGAAGAAAACACAAGGCGTTGTCTCGTCCAGTGTGACCTCAAGGTCTCCACAAAATGGTTAGTCACATAATAAGCATGAGGTGAACACTCAACAAAAGAGGTCTACCTATGAATGATACCGCAAGGAAATCTGAACTCAAACTAGTCAAGACTACCATGCAACAAGATAAAGCACTGTATAGCAAAATGCAGCCTAAAGACATGATCAACTCAAACACAGCCTAAACCTCAACACATGCTACAGTGCAAGATAATGATTGCAATCGATCCAAAAGCATGTAACATGATAAAATTGTGGAAAGGCTAGTGCTCAAAATAAACATATCAACAGGATGCATGTAGCTAACAAAAACTAGCACCTGAAAAGTGATACCTAATGAACATCATACCTCTACAAGTAAAGCTCATGGAGAAATCAGGTAAAGCATGGCATAATGTTCATGAGGATCACATACTAGCATAAAAAGTGGAATGACCACCAAAACTGTACACAAGACTAGCATGACATGATATACAGAAGATAGCACATGCTAGACTAAACACAACATGATACAAAAGAAAAAGTACATGCGAAAACTATACAAGTGAGCACATGAAAGACCATCTCATACCACAAGACATAGATCATGGATGTACAAGGTATGAGTGTATATAAAAGCTCACCAGATAACAAAAGCCTCTTTGGAGGCAAAACTAAGCGGGGTGTAGAGAACCATCAAATCTTGCTCACATCCAAAAGATCAAGCTCCATCAGGCGCATGTTCTCCACCCCGTGTCCTCATATCTACACACAAGAGGACAAAGTGTCCTGAGTCTTGGATCCCGAAGGGTTAGCAAGTATATACTTGGGAACCCAAGACTTGGTTACAAAACTCAACTTATCATGTGGGTTAGCATGATGCATATGTTGGTTCAAATGCAGTTTTGAAACACCCTTGGAAGCATTCCTCAAAAGGACAACTCGAGGAGAAGAACGAGTTGTACCACGGGAAAAGAGGCAAACATCTTCCAAGGTTTTTGTAGAAGAACCAATAGAAGCATCATGAAAAGCATGACATGGACCAAGGGAAGAAGCACTAGAAGTATGTCCACGACCATGACCTATCCCACTAGAAAAGGAGTCATAAAACCCATCAACAAAAATGGGCTTCTTACTAGGAGCACAAGAGTTCATGCCATGAGAAGGGCTATGAACCACCAAGTTCCTAGAAGAGCGAGCTTGGCGCAAGCGTTTGGCACCCCGATAGCAAAAGCTTTCTTGATGCCCATCTTTCTCACAAAAAGAGCAATGGTACAAAGGCCTATTGGAAGGCACACCATCCTCCGACAAGTGAGAAGTCCCTTGGGACTTAGAACAAGAAGCATCAACCACCAACTTGGTGCCAACACTAGGAGCTCACGTGCCATGGGAAAGGCTACGTGGCTTCCTAAAAGCCTTAGCTCGAATACGCCGCTCGTGCTTGACACGACGAAAACAAAAATCGAACGAGTGTCCATCCTTCTTGCAAAAGGTGCAATGGAAAACCGGATTGGGAGCACGAGTCCCAAAAATATGTGAAGCACCCTTGTCATGAGAAGTCCCTTGGACACCACTCGAAGAAACCGCAAGGTTAGGAGTAGCTATGAAAGAGCTATCCGAAACCTTGGCACTAGTGCTATCGTCAAAAGACTCACGCGCAGAGCAAGAACTCAACTCCGGTTGCAAAGATGCAAGCTTAGAAATATCAACATCGGAGTTGGAAGAAATGCGTGACTCAAACGATTTAGCACAAAGGCTCTTGCATCTTTTGACCAAAACCTCATTCTCAAACATGAGGCGATCACAAATACCACAAGGAGTGTTTCTCAAGTTTTCCATCTCCTTCTGAATGCACTCAGCATATGTGGTACGCAAGAGCTCAATCTCCATTTCAAGGTTGGCACTCATATCATTGTGCTCAACCAACTTGGCGCTCATATCATCGCGCAAAACCTTCAAAGCCAAAACTTCTTTTTCTAAATCAATGCATGATGTGCAAATGAAATTGGTGGAAGAAACATCACCATTCACATTAAGCAAGGAATCATGATCAGCACAAGAAGTAAGGCAGGCATTCTTATTCAAAGAGCATGAGCTACAAGGCTTAGAATTTAATTCAACAATTTTAGCCCCAGCATGCTCAAGTTCATCTACACATGTGGTGTGAGTCAATTTTAGTTCATCAATTTCAGTACACAAAGACTCACAAGAAACACATGGTAACAAAGCATCCGACTTTAGCAAGGCTATATCAGTTTTAGCACAATCAAGGTCCTTGCTTAAGTCAGTGCAAACTAAACATGGTTTGGAAGCATTAGATATCAACATTTCATTCTCAGATTTTAAGCTAGCAAGGAAAAAGCTTAGCTCATCATTCTTCCTAACCATGTCACTACAGGAGGTGCAAGGCAAAGATGCACTAGACTTCAGACTAGCAATGGAGCATTTCAACTTTTCGACCTTTCTACGCAGAGTACTACAATGCTCCACAAAACTAGAACGAGCCTCATAAAGATTGTGCAAGGTCACAAGTCCATGAGCAAGTGTACCTCTCTTGGCCTTGCCAAGTTGACATAGAAGATCCTCCGGTGAAAGCTCGTCATGACGTAGAAGGTTCAGCAGATCGTTCACCTCGCGATCCCTCTCATCAACTGCACTCCTCCTCCTTCCCAAGATGTCGTCCTTGGAAACATTCAAACCAAAAGACAAAGACATACTTGAAGAAGAACTTGGTGCCACTTCCAAAAGCACCGTTAGTGTTAGCCAAACAAAAGCTCAAACACCTCGACGAACAAAAGTCAGAAACACAACCGCTCTTAAAAGGTCGCCTTCGCAGATCCAGAATTGATTAAGGTAGAGAGATCCCTAACTGGCTCCGATACCAATTGAAGGACCGAATTGGCGACCAGAGGGGGGTGAATGGGAGCCTCAAATTTCTTCTCGAGAAACGATGGCCCTTGTCCCAGAAAATCACCCCAAAAGCGAAGACTCAAACAACCGGTGAGTTCACGACCTACAAATAGGTGGATACCCTAGGAGATGTCCTAGAGGTACAGCGGAACTACCGAAGAACCCCCAAAACGAAGCACCAAAGCAACGGGGCAAAACTGCACAAGCAAGATCCTAGAACAATCGAGCTTCCGATAACGGAACACCCCACTCCTATGGAGAAGAGGAAAGTGTTCAACCAAAACTACTTAGGCCAACTAGTGGCAAAAGCACCTTGGAAAGATCCTTATGAAGTTAGGAAACTAACGCAACAGACGGATCTCAAATCGGAGCTCGAACGCAAAAGATACGGCCGCTAAAACAAACGAAACTCCGAAAGCGGAACACTTAACTCCTATGGAGAAGAAGGAAGTGTCCGACCAAAAATACTTTGACCAATGGTGGCAAAAGTACTTTAGAATGATCCTTAAGAAGTTAGGAAACCAACACAACAAACGGATCACAAATCGGAGCTTGTATGCAAAAGATACGGACGAAATCAACAAAACTGTGCAGTCGCGGACTGTCCGCTAGTGAACCGCGGACTGTCCGCTATTGAACCCCGGACAGTCCGGGAATGAGTCCCGGACAGTCCGCCGTTCAAAAATGAAAACAGCAACCTCGCTGCCCGTGAACAGCCCCGACCCCCGGACAGTCCGGGGATAAGTCTCGGACAGTCCGGGAATGCCCACAAAGGCTAAAAACAGCCCGTATCAAACTAAAATTCGATTGGAACTCAACCAAATCGAACGGGGCTGCAACCAAACTTCTCCCAAGTGTTCTTCTATGTGTTGGGAAGCTAATCCTAGGATATCATCACTTCAATCCAACTAATCCATGACAAATCCGAAGAACACTAGAAAAGGGGGAAGAACGAAGAACAAACGCGATTTCGACCCGATCTACGAGCTCGTGAGGTTAGAGAAGAAATCCTTCGGTGGAAAGAAGGAGCTCACGACATAGAACAATCTGATTCAAATGGAATAGCAAATCATTGCTCAGAGAGGGAGAACGAGGCAAATCTCCGGGAGGGGAAAAACCAAAACGCGAAGAACAAAAACGCGATTCGATCGAAATTTCAGCCAACAAAGAGGAGGGGATAAATTGATCCTTGGATTGCTACTAGATGATGAATTGTGTAGCACTCTGTGTCGGGTTACAAGCCACTCCTCGCAGTACAAAACGCGGATGGCGAAAAGCTCAAGAACAAGAGCCGGTCTCTCCTCTCACCCGAGCCTCCTCTCACCTAAACAAAATGAGAGTGACACCTCCAAGGATACTGCTGCCCTAGCAGCCCCCCTCATATATATAGGCGCACGTCTGAAGACCAAAACGCCCTTACATTAAGCACTCGACCCAAATACCCCTCAGGGGTAAAACCGTCCAGTCCGGTCAATCTTCATCCGACAGCCACGCCCGCACATCCGGTAGCTTTGCCTCGATGCGACCTCCCTGATGCCGCCACGTGTCGTCATGTCGACCACCGCGCCTTCCTCGTGGATAGCTTCGCCGCCGCGCCAGCCTCTCCACGCCGCCACGCGTCGACCATCCTTTCGGACCACCCCCGGTTTTGAGGCCCAAACCGGTAAACCCGTCAGCCCAGGTTTTGATGCCCAAACCTTGCAAACCGTCCACCCTGAGTTTTGAGGCCCAAACTCGGAAACCCGCGAGCCTAGGTTTTGAGGCCCAAACCTGGAAACCGTCCTCGCCGAGTTTTGAGGCCCAAACTCGGAAACCGGCCACCCCGAGTTTTGAGGCCCAAACTCGGAAACCGTCGATGGTAGCTTTTTAAGGCTCAGCTACCGAACCCGCACCGTAGACGGGATGTGGTTCGCACACCCCGACCACCGGCACCGATGCCGGTGCATGTGCAGCCTCCACGCCGGGCACAACGCCTTCGCCATCCTCCTTGACTCGGCCGACGGCACTTGCGCCGCACGCAAGCCCGTGTCCGACCTCCCGCCAAGTGTCACGACGCCACGTCTTCCTCCCGACTCGGCCGATGCATCGCACATCCCCATGTGCTCTCGCTCGCCGATGCCACGTGCCAGCTACCACAGCTGGTCCTCTGGCCCTCTGGTCCGTCAGTCCAAGCCTCCCGTCCGCCCTTCACCGCTCTGGGTACATCGGCATGGCACGTCCGCCGCACGGCACGCCCATCCTTCACCGCTCCCGGTCCGTCGGCACGGCACGTCTCTACTTGACCTTCACCTTGCCATAGACCACTGTATCCGAGCTCCACACCTGCACATCAACACAGCCAAGAGACACATGTCGCACACGCACACCAACACAGAAACACCACAACTCAATGCCACCGGTTAGTCATGAACAATAAGCGCATAGCTAGATATAGACTCAACCGGGTAAAAGCCTCAAACCTTCCACATCAAAGTCAATCATTCATCATATATGTTCTCAAAACGGCGGCTTGATGGCTTGCTTGCGACTTAACAATAGCTTGTGGGCTTGCTTACTTGCAGGCTCAACGACAGCTTGATGGTTCGCTCACAACTTAACAATAGCTCGAGGGCTCACATGCGGCTCGTGGCTCACTTGCGGCTTTATGGCAGCATGATGGCTTGACGACTGCTCGACGTATAGCTCGCTTGTGGCTCATGGCTCACTTGCGGCTCTCGGCAGCATGATAGCTCGACGACTCACAATTGCGCCGAAAGTCCCCTACCTGGCGCGCCAGCTGTCGGTGTTTGTTAATCGACAACTCGTCTCGGGGGTACCCGGACGATTGTTCGGTGGGGATCGACATATGTAGAACTCGATGGTAAATGCAGAGACAATGATTTATACTAGTTCGGTCTGCTGAGTAGCATCCCTACGTCCAGTTTGGGGGGAATAATATATGGCGCCCTGTGCTTATGGGTGTCTCTTGTCTATGTCTATATGTCCCTGATCTAGGGAGCTCTGCCTCTCTTTATATAGTCCAGGAGGCAGAGTCCTAGTCGGTTACATCTTAGGAGTCCTAGTAGGATTACAAGGTAGCAATACTACTAGGATTACATGGAGAGTCTAGTTGGACTAGGTCTTCGCCCATCCTTGCGGAGTACCCGGGGACTCTGTCCCACACTCGCACTCATCCTCCTCGGTGACTACAACGGTGGACTTGACGGACTCAAGCTCCTTCACCGCATCCTCCCATTTCTGCCTAAACTCCTTCCTCTCTCTAGCAGCAAGTCTAAGCAACTTGTCTTGACTAAGAAGAGCAGCAGTAAGTTTCTCGACCTTAGCAGAGAGTTCATCGGGGGTCTGAGATACCTGGGAGTCATCGTTCCGAGGGATCTCCTCCAGCTTGCTGTCGACCTCATCGCCGAGGGCCATGGTGCAGAAGCCCTCGTCGTCGGCGAAGAAGCAAAGACCGTTCAGCTTGTCCTCGATCTTCTTCTTCTCGGACTCATCATCACTTGATGCAGTGGAGTCGTTGTCTGAGTCGTCGATGTCACTGAGCGTGGTGAAGAAAGCACGCTGCTCGGCCTGGGCCTTCTTCAAGTACTTCTCCTTGATGTACTCCTTGTTGAAGCTGCCCTTCCGCTTGTGCTTTGCGGGGACGTACTTCTCCTTGCGCTTGCCGGAGCCATACTTGTGACCACGATCACCCTTGCCAAATGCTTGCTTGTTCTTCTTCAGGCACTTGGCTATGAAGTGGTCTGAGTTGCCACACTCATAGCATACAGCTCGACTCCCTCCGCGGTGACGGTTCATGCGGTTGTTGTGGAACCACGAGAACCGGTTAGCAAGCAGAGCCAACTCGTCGTGTCCCATGAACTCCAGCTGCTCCTCTGTGACAGAAAGAAGAGAAGACAATGCAAAGCCTCTAGAGGGGTTAGCAGAAGAGCCAGAAACCAAAGCCATCGACGGGCCAGAAGGATTTTCATAAGAAGCCCTCGCCATGGCATCAATCTCACTGGACTTGAGCTTACTGAAGAGCTCATCGCAAGTGAGAGTGTCATAGTTAGGCGATTCGATGATCGCCTGAACTTTTGAGTCTCACACCAACCGATCATGAGCCCTCTCATGATCGTCAAAAGGGAATAGCTCCTTGTTAGCCCTCATCATGTTGACAATCACCTGAAAGCGAGCGAATAAACTTTCTATGCTCTCGCTAGGCATGTGTCGGAAGTTCTCATACTCACGCTTGTGCGACTCGTAGAGACGGGTTTTGACTTGAGAGGTTCCCTCATGAAAACGCATGTGAGTTGCCCAAATCAACCGAGCCGTGGTGAGGTGAGAAACACGATCAAACTCAAACATGCTCAAACAGGTGAAAAGAGCATTACGGGCTTGACTATTGGCATCGTGCTCATCGATCTGCTATTGAGTCACACAAGCAGCCAAGACCACATAATTAGCAGAACTGCAAATGTCCCAAATCGAAGCACCCATGCTTTGAAGATAGGTCCACATGCATATCTTCCAATACGCATAGTTCGTCCATAGAAAATGCGGATACATGGGTGTATGCCGGATCTTGAGATGATGTGTGATTGTCAACTGGTATGATGCGCATGTTCTTTGGCTTGTGTTGTGCAGGTGTCGAGCTCGGAGATGGTGATCGAAGGCAAGGTGAAGGTCAAGTAGAGACGTGTCGTGTCGATGGACCCAGAGCGGTGAAGGGCGGACATGAGGCTTGGACTGACGGACCGGTGGCCTGAGGATCAGCCGTGGTGGCTGACAGCGACAAGTGAGGACATGTGGGTGGATAGGGTGCACGGGCGGTGCATCCCTCTATGGCATCGGTTTGGTGGTTGAGCCACAGTTAAACCACCGAGTGGACGGTTTCCAGGTTTGGGCCTCAAAACCTGGGTGCGGCCGGTTTCCGAGTTTGGGCCACAAAACTCGGGTTGAGGATGGTTTCCAGGTTTGGGCCTCAAAACCTTGGTGCTGGCGGGTTTCTGAGTTTGGGCCACAAAACTCAGCCGATGGACGAAAGGTTTCCCGATTTCATCCTCAAAACCGGGGGGAGGTCTGTGAAAAGGATGGAAGGCGCGAGGCGGCACGTGGCGGCATCCGGTGAGGTCACATTGAGGCGAAGCTACCTGATGTGCGGGCGTGGCCGTCAGATCGACATCAACTTCGAGTTGGACAGGAATATCCTTAGGGTTAGCCTGCTCGCTCATTACCAGTGGGTAGAAGGGGAATAATTGTATCAGGCTATATTAGGAGAGGCAGCCCCTCCCTCCAAAATATCTCAGCCATTTGCTACTTTCACTTAGGGTTTCCTGTTCTCCCATTCCCTGCTGTAGCTACTGAGATCCGCAGAGACAGTGAATCATACCTCCATGTATTTGGATTTTGCGAAAATGGGACCGGATTCCCGATGTTCCTTGCGGGGAAGATTTTCGGCTGGAAACCATGGTGGTGATTCATGTTCTTGAGTTGTTCCTCGCGTTCACTTTTTCTCCATGTTTTTTCCGTCGATCGATCTCTCTCTATGGTTGTTCATTTTCGATTCCATTTGTTGCTACTTGTTCTTTACGGTGAGGGAAACATCTCCACCGAAGGAATTCAACTCAAACCTCACGAGCATGTAGATCGATTGGTTTTCGTTTTGGATCGACTTTTCTCTTCTCTTCCCCTGAACCTTTCTGATTCATCGATTTGGAGATAGGTTCGAGCCATGATCTCCAAGGAGTAGCTCACTATCCTCCTTGTGACTCCTCTCACCAAGTTTGAGCATCAGTGGTTTCGTTTTGGGTGAGATCGAGTCGAATCGGTGGACGAACAACATGGGTTCGGGGACCGGACTCTGGCCTCGGGTTGACCGGATGCTGGTCAGTGGGTCTGGTCGTTGAATGTGTCCACAGTCTTTTTCTTCGTGACTTGATTGGACTCTCTCTCGCTCAGTGACCGGACGCTACGCTGGCACTGTTCACTACTTTCTTGCCACTGATCAGACGCTCTGTACATGTGACCGGACGCTCCTCTACAGTGAGTCCGGTCCAATGTAGTAAGGATCCAGAATGGATTTTGTCAGACCGGACGCGTCCGACCACAACATACCGGACGCATCCTTGAGTCCGGTCAGTGCTGATCAAGGCGTTTTCATCCGCAGTTCGTTCGTCCCTTGTCAGCTTTGGTTTCCGGTTTTCGCGTTGGGTTTCTAGAGTTGTGTAGTGTCCCGCTGTGCTTCTTGGAAGCATTCACCCTACATCTAGGGTCATGGACACTATCAAGCTCTAGGTTTGCTTTTGGGGTTGATTCTCGGGACATTGGCTATAAGTTTCTGAAAAGAAATTTAAAGCTCCCATTCACCCCCCTCTAGTCGCCTTTGTGTAGCACTTTCGGTTCTTCAATTGGTATCGGAGCAGGTTACTGGGTCCCTCAAGAACTCCTCATACTTAGCAAGCTAACATAGGGTTCATGAGGCTCAAAAAGGCTGACACTACCTGACTGCAGTTAGCTTTTATGTCGGCAAAGTTTTAGCATTAGAGTAAATGAGTATTGTGCTTAACCCTTAAACCCCTGATCCATTTTATCCATCAATGATAAATAATTCACCATAAGAGCACCATCAACATAAAGTAACATTTAATTAAGTATCATAGTTCTGCTAGTTTTCCGGGCCACTCGTGATCGTGAGCACGGCTGTTATAACAGTTTTACACTCTACAGAGGTTGTGCATCTTTACCCACAAGCCGTGTTGCCCAGATGCCCAGGGGAGCGACCCCCATAACACTTCCAAGGTGAGCGGGCAGGGTACACTATGAAGCCTTTCGCTGGTTCATCTAACAAGTTAGGGCCGCTAGGTTTCAGTCGCAATCAGATGTAGCAAACCCCCCTTTCCTATGGTACAAGACCGTCGCAGCTATACACATAGGAACCGGAGCAGCCCTACAACCATAGAGGCAAGCCCCTACTGCGCCCTTTCGGGTAACCTCTAACAAGCTAGAAAAGGTCCAGTATACTAAGCTAAAACCAGAGCCATATAACACTCATGGTAGCACTGTCAGTCCTAGCTTTTGCTAATAGCAAGTTTCATTAATCCATTTAACAACATACCAATATGAGAACATTCATCATTGGACAGGATCAGATATTTAAATTGATAGCACTAGTATTGTACACATATGCATTTATCCCACGTGTGTCAAGTGTATCACAGTTAACAAAAGCTAAGTAGATCTCTAAGGTTGTTCAGATAGACACATGCAATATGAAGTGCTTAATAAAGTGAATAGGTAACAAGGATGATCCCATGCTAACTTGCCTTGCTCGCTGAACTGCTGATCCTCAAACCAAAGCTCTTGATCGAACCACGTTTGCTCACCAACTATACTCGATCACATGAAAACACACACGCATTCCAGGTGCACACATGCATAGCAAACAAGACTATCCATTAGAACAGTACACCAAACAGTAATAAACAGAAATAAAACATTTGTAAAACAGTAGCACGTGTCTCTATGATCACAACAAGATTTGGTTCACCAAAAACGGAGTTACGGTGCGAAAGATACGTCAGAAACGATGTTTCTAAAGCCCTAAACAAGATTAACATAAACGCTGAAACTAAACTGAACTAAACCGACTAACAGAGGCATAAACGGGTAGAGAACTAAATTACAAAGCTAACGCAATTTGAACGGATCAAAATGGAGCTAAAACGTGGATTTTATAAGCGTTTTAGTGCAGTGGCAAACTTGTAAATAGCCTGAAATGCATTTGAATTTAATTCGGAATTTAAACTGAATTTTAAATCAAATTCACAGCCGACCAGGGACTGCGGGTTGATTTGGAAACTTTCTAGGGACTCTTTAACAAAAGGTACCCCAATGGGGTATCGGTCATCTCTGGCCGTCGGATCAGAGACGGACGGCGCTGATTCAACAAGGGGTGTGCACGCGGGGGCGGCCGACGGCGCGCTGCGCGCGGCTCTGACTGCGACGTCGTGTGCGGGCTCGCCATGGATGGCGCATGGAAGCTCGCGGACTTGGCTTACTGGCGCGACTCCGACCAAAGCAAGAGAATGGGGGAAAAGCGGGGAGCGGAGGGATCCTCACCGCGACGAAGGAGGCTCTGACGGCGGCGAACGGCGAAGTCCGGCGGAGATCCAAACGCCGGCGGCGTCTCTGCCCCAAACGTCCACGGTTAGGGCGAAGCCGAGTGCAAGGAAGGAAGGAAAGGGGTTCGGCAACTTCACCGAGGCGTTGCGGAGCTAGGAGGGAGGAGCAATCGGTTGGAGCAGCGTCGGAACGTCGAGACGACGGCGGCGGCAATGGCGGACAGTCGGCTCTGGCGTGCGGGAGAGAGCGAGGCAGGGGAGAAATGGGGGAAGGGGAGCGAGAGTGCGAGCGCACACACTAAATAGCCACGGGAGGAGGAGCGGGGCGCTGCACAACGCGCGAAGGGCTCGGGCGCGTGGGCGGCAGCGGCAGTTCTGCTCGGCGTTTGGAAGAACAGAGCGGGAGCAGGAGTTTGGAGGAGGGGCGCTGACGCGCGGGGTCTCTATGTCACCAAGAGAGAGAAAGTCAGTGGCCGATTGCAAGGGCTGTCGGTGTTTGTTAACCGGCAACTCGTCTTGAGGGATTTCAGACGATTTGTTCGGTGGGGATCTACGTTCGTAGAACTCGGCGAGTACACAGGGACAGCGATTTATACTGGTTCAGGCCGCTTAATAGCGTAATACCTTACATCCAGTGCGGCGTGTGCCTTGTGTTATGATGCAAGATTCAATGATAGGGGTCGGCGCCCGCTACCCCTTATATAATCGGGTGAAGCTAGGCGCATACCGAGTCCTAGTCGGTTACAATAAAGGAGTCATATTCTAATTACAAGACTTCCCTTAGAAACTCGACTAAGTTACAATGAGAGGCCTAATCCATGTATGCTTCATATCAAGTCTTCGGATCTCCCGTGTCGCCCAGGGTTAGTCGGAATAACCATCTTCTGATGATATCTCTGACATCCTGGTCCGTCAAGCCCCCGAGCTCTTCATCATTTCTCTAAAATGTTATCTTTTGGTTCTTCTTTGAGAATCTCCGAGTAATGTCTTGAGAAATCTTGAGGTGCTCTGTAGGTAAAAAACTTCCATGGTGTGCACTTTTTCCTGAAAAGTGCACCCATAGGGTGTAGCCCCTGAGCCTATTGTTATTTATAATAATTTTGAGGATCTTTTGAGCCTTTTCCGAGTAATCTTTAACTAAGAAAAAACATTTCCTTTATGGTATATACCCTGTAGCCCCCGAGCCTGAGTTCCGAGTACCCGAGTAGTCGGTACTTGGGGTCTCCAATATATCATCTGGGTAAACCATAAGGATGGCAATAAGTTAGAACATGACACTAATCTATATCTTAATCCCTGTGAGTAATAAATATCCGGCTTTAGGTGGGTAATGTTTTCATCAAACATCCCTTTTCACCCCCACTGAAAAAATTACCACAAGGACAATCAATAATTGACCAGTGACTGTTTCAACTATCCTCATTTATGGTTCTTGTCGTGTTCTACAACTGTAATACTTTTGTCGGCTTGCTCTTGAAGTAGACACGTGAAGCTAACCCGTCACTAGAGCCAAGCTTCACATGTGCAACAATGCACAGAAAAGTTTATTGCTCTCTTGGTTACTTACATTCGTGAACTGTGTCCATAGACCAGGAGCGGCCACCTATAAATACCCTGCCTGGGGAGCAAGGAAGCCACACCTTCCTGAGTGTATGACTTCTCTTAGTCTCTTGAGTGTTATAGTATCTGTGGCGGAAATGTTTGGGCCCCCGGGTGTCTTCCTTATGTGAGATAGTTGAGGTGTCTAGAAGAACTCTTGTGAAGGGACCATCCGTCAGGGTGGTTTCCAAGTGGTCGCGAGTAGAGAGATACAGAGGTGCGCCTAGAAGAACTCTTGTGACTCCCGCATCGCGGGCAACCTCGGGGTCACAGGTTGTCAAAAGGCGCTAGGATTAGGGCCCTACTACCGAGTTCTTTGTGTACTGGGGTAGAGCCTTAAACCCACCTTGGGATGCACTGAAAAGATAGTGTCTGCCCGAGGTTCTGTGTCTGCTTTACTGCGTCTCACTGAACCCGGTCCTTGGTGCGGCGTGCATCAAGACTCTGTACCTTGATTACACTAGAGTAGCGTTTTACATCTTGAGTGAACTTGTTGGAAGCTGTTGTATCTCAAGATGTATCCGTGTATCTCTGTTGTAATTTCCGAGTAATAATTATTAAGATCCGGGTACTTGGAATGTTTTCTGAGTCCTTTGTCTTTTCCTCCGAGTACTAAATGTGTCTTGTGAAAGAATAATATTGTTCATTCACTCTGACGCCGTCTGAAACGTCCCCCAGCCATTAGGGTTTCGGACGGTTCCTTAACGCCGTTTGGAAAAAAGTGAACGGTTGTTGAAACAGATCTATAATAAGCCGCCATTGAGCTTACAATTTCTTCATTCTTTCATCAAGCCATAGCCTTTAGAGCAGGGAATCCCATAGCTAATCCATTAGTTGATGCACAAAAAGTCCCTTGTCATCAACATGGGTCCCAAGAAACAGTCCACAGCTAAGAAGAAGAAGGCGAAGATCACCGGCGGGAGGCCACGCCACCCGTGCCCTCCAACGGATGTGCTGGCTTGGAAAGCGCCAGATACCAGAGAATCGGAGCTCGCTTTCTTGGCGCAGCAAGGATTACTCCGGTCGCAGCCAATAGACGGGTGGAGGGTACCTATTGATCATCGCGCTCCAGCCCCCAACACGACGGAGATAGTGATGTTCAAGTCTTTCGTGGAGGGCGGATTGGGACAACCAGCATCTGATTTTTTCAGAGGACTGCTGCACTACTATGGTTTGACTCTCAACCATATTACTCCCAATGCATGCTTCCACATTGCTATTTTCGCTCATCTGTGTGAAGCTTTTCTGGGGATTTGCCCCTCTTTTACTCTTTTTCGTTATTTCTTCTAGGTTAAGTGTCAACCTAGTGATGCATGTGTAGAAGTAGCTACTCAATATATCTCTGTAGTATTATCAGAATCCGTCCGAGAATGGGCAAGCGGATGGTTTTACATCGCCAACCCGCCACCGGCCCTTCGTCGTCATGATGGATGGCCGCCCCAGAAGTCCTGTGAATGGAAGGACAAGATCTCTGCTGAAGAGGTAGAGGCTATCCAACCACTGATCGACATGATAGCGGCAATGAAGCTGGGTGGATTGACTGGTTATACCGTCGTCCAAGATTTTTATTGCGCGTTGAATCCATCCGCTACAGCATCAAGCCAATTTTGGCTTCGAGTACCTTGGTGTGAAGGACCCGGGCTGGCATGATGCTAAGCAATTGTCCAACTAAGAAATTCTGAGAAGGATGAACCGGCTATTGAAGAGCCATGAACACCTTGTTCCAATGATGATGACTTTCTCCGCCATCAACCCTCCTCCAGAGGTAAGTAGTTGGGGTATCCGTCTTTTAGATTCTTAATAGATATCGTTCTGACTAGACATTATCTTCTTCTTCATAGGACCAAGGGAGGAATAAAAATGACTGTCCACCCCTACCCCCGGCGACTCAAGAAGGCGGAGGCATTGCAATCGAGGGTCCCATTCGAAGTGAGGACCTTCGCCATGAGTCAAGCTGTCCTGGTGATCTTGACTGGTTAGACTTAGACTCAACTAACTCTGATGTCATGCTCATAGATCCTGAAGCCGAGAGTAGCCAGAAGAGGTCTCCAAGTCTGCTCCAGTAAGCCAGAGATCCAGTCCCAAAGAAGGCTCGCACTGGTAATCGCCGTGCTTGTCGAAAAATCCTTTTATCAACAGAATTGGCTGAAAAGCACTGTAATACGGGTGCTCCTGGTAAGGGAAAACCTGAGTACTTTACAGACTTTATGCTTTGGATTTAATAAACCTTTGTCTTATATCTTTGTTTGATGTAGACGCTGAGACGGCTCAAGGAGCTTCGAGTGGAGCTGCTACTGAAGAAGTTCCGGCCCTAGACCCACAGCCGAAGAAGCCACTGTTGAAGCTGCCACGGGCGTTGAAGCTTGTTAAGTAAGTCGTATTACTTGTCTTTAGAATGCTCATATGCTTTTTAGCATTATTATGAACACTCGTCTGTTGTAGGAAAGTGAAGCCGATCGCTATATCCTCAAGTAGTGCTACCGAAATCCGGGCGGTGGAGGAGTCGGAGGCACAAGACAAAGGCGGATCCAGCGTCCTTCCTATCTCTAGCCAGGTGAATACTCTGCCAGGCTCCTCCCCATCTGGTACCCGGGTCGATACAACACCTGAAGTGGACGTGCTTCCCTTGCCTCAGGTTGGTGTTCCATATTCGATCTTTCGCTCTCCCGCTCAATTGGAGTTTGACCGAGTCATGAACGAGTGGTTTTTTTGCACTCGACAGCCTGATGAACCCACTTTGGAGATGGTTCGAGCTGAGATCAATGCTGAAGCTTCGGATCCTCCGCAGGAAGAGTCTGAGGCTGTCCCCGAGTCCTCTCGCCAAGGGTCGAGACTTGAAGTCATGGGGTACAACCTGGATCTCGTTCGACTGAAGGAGTTGAGCGAGTAGATGATGGCGCCTACCGTAGCGCTTCGGCAATTTGTTGAGGTAACTCTTTTGAAATCCTCTTTGTATTTTGCTATCACATCTAGGTACTTATATTGCTATCTCTGTGCAGGGCTTTGATGTAAAAGTGACTGAGCAGATCACTCGGATCCGCCAAGAGCTTTCTCTTGAGAATCAAGAGCTCAAGGACTACATTGCTCAGGATCAGATTAGCCAGAAAGTAGCCACCCAAGTCCTTCATAACTGCATCAACGAGCTTCAAAACAATCTCAAGGTTGTTGTTGATGAGCGTGACACGGCAAATCAGCGGGAGCTTGAGCTACTCGGCAAGCATGCTGCCTCGGAGCAGAAACTTAAGGATGTCGTAAAGTCTTCCAAGAAGCAGCTTGCTGGTAGGTCGAAAGTACTTTCCGAAGTCTTTATTGCTTTGTTAATCTATGATACTCATCCGATTGGTATGTCTTGTTGTTCAGATTCAAAGACGTTGGCCGCTGGATGGCAAACTGCTTTCAACCGGAAGGAGGCGGAACTTGAGGAGGTATTTGCTAATGCACAAAGTACTCTTCAAGAGGCCAAACTGATTCATAAAGATGCTGACTGAGGCCTGCTGCAGGCTTTAAAGTCGACCAAGGAGTCGCGGGAAGCTCTGGAAGCGATTCAAGCGCAGTTAAAAGAGTCCCAAGAGTCTTTAAAGACTTCTCGGGATTCTTTGAGGGCGTTAGAGCAAGCTGTAGGGCCCGTCCTCGACATGATTCCATGCCCCGAAGGAGCTATCGAGTCCTTGGTTGATCGAGCCAAGGCTACACCAGGGCGGCTGACTAAATACATTAAGGATATGGCGACTTCGGTGGTGTGCGGGCTTCTGGCGATGCTACGATTGCATATGCAGTCCTTTGATCTGTCGTCCATTATAACGCTTCCTGATGGCAAGAGCGATGAAGATCTTGCAGCCATGTAGGAAGAAGTCAAGGCCGTAGCGGAAGAGTACTCCCAAATACTAGATCTTGTAGAGTAGTATGTCTTCCTCAGTCCTTTGACCAAAATTTGTATCTCCTGCAAACAGATATTATTATGTGTAAAGAATCAAAGTATAATTTACTTTTGAGTCTTATTAATTCCACGTATGGTCGACTCGTCATTGCAAGGAATGTCTTGTCAATGGGTCATTTTTTATGGGGTGGATGTATGACTAGGCATCTCATTAGACGAGTCTATCCGAGTGCTCTCTAGCACTTAAGCATGGGTCATATGACTTTGTTTCTCTTATAGTCTTTAGAGCATCTCCAATTGTTTGGAAAAATTGACTTGGGAAAAGTTGTCATTTAGCAACTTGCTAAAACTTTTGACAAGTAAATTTTTCATGTATCTCCAATAGTTTGGTAAAAATAACATAGAAAAGTATTCCAACTTGGTAAAAATAACATAGAAACGCTGGATAGCAAGTGAAGCTGACTTGGTAAATATAGCAAGTAGATGGCCTCCAATTCCAACTTGGAAAAATTTAGCAAGTCATATACCAATCTGTTGGAGAACGTTTTTTCTTCATTTCCCAATAAAACAAGGATAGCAAGTCATTTTTTCAAACTATTGGAGATGCTCTTAGCGACCTAATAGAGAACTTAGTCTGCCTGAGTACTACTCTCAGTACCCTTTTCCAAGGGATAAATTTGATCAAGCACCTCTTAAGGACCGAAACAATGGTTCCTGTCGGGTGAATCATATCCTCTTGGTAGTCGCAGCTTGAGTGCGAGGTCGGATTTAGTCTTCATCCGAGTAATAAACAACAGGGTGAAGGATTCACCACTTGTTATACCTTATAGGAGCTGACATCTACTTTGTAGACACCATATTTTCTATGGGTTGACAGCTGGGTTTTTAAGCCGTACTATCATTTGAGTTGTATTGAGCTCGGAGCTCGTAACTCGGGTGTGGTTACCTCTGAACCAAGAAGGATCCATCCGAGTAATATTATATATTAGTCGGTGGGGCGCAGTAATTAGAGCTTATAAGCTTCTAAGTATTTTAACTGACTAAATAGTCGTGACAGTTGTAATTGCCGAAGGAAGGAAAACTCATAGAGTTTATGATGAAATCCAATCTTTATTAATATCCGGGAAATAGATACATTTGCCCTGAGTCAAATTTGTAGCATAGCCCTTAGTTATGGAATTTCTTCAGATGCTCAATATTCCATGAATTTGTCAATGGGGAACCATCCTCAGTGACTAACTCAAATGACCTGGGTCTTGTTACTTTGGATACTATGTATGGTCCTTCCCATGGACTCATAAGCTTGTGGCGCCCTGTGGTATTCTGAATCTTCTTCAGGACCATGTCGCCTACTTGGAAAGTACGGTGATGGACGTTCTTGTCGTAGTAGCGCCTCATCCCTTGGAGATATCTTGTTGATTGAAAGAGGGCGGCTAACCGAGCCTCCTCAAGGCTCTCGACTTCTAATCGTCTTGTATCATCAACTTCTCCTTCGTTATACTGCTCCGTTCGTGGAGAGTTCCCGATTAAGTCTGTCGGGAGGATTGCTTCGGTGCCATAGACTAGGAAGAAGGGAGTTTGACCTGTTGCCCTGCTTTGCTGTGTCCGTAGCCTCTAGACTACCTTAGGCAATTCTTCGACCCACTTCTCACCGTGGTCTTTTAGAAGATCAAATAATCTTGGCTTTAGACTAGCGAGGATGACGGCGTTTGCTCTCTCAACTTGGCCGTTTGATTGTGGATGAGCCACTGATGCTTAGTCTATCTTTATTCCATAGTCGCTGGCCCATGATTTGAACTCAATTGCCGTAAAGGGGGAACCAAGATCAGTGATAATTCTATGTGGAATCCCAAAACGATGAAAAATGCTCTGCATGAATTGAACTGACTTTGATGCGTTGAATTTGACCAATGGCATGTACTCGATCCATTTGGTGAACTTGTTGATTGCGACGTAGACGTACTCGAATCCGCCTAGAGCACGCTTTAGAGGTCCCACCATGTCAAGTCCCCAACATGAGAAAGGCCATGACGGAGGAATACAAATCAACTCATGGGTTGGGACATGCTGTTGTTTGGCAAAGAATTGACATGATTGGCAGCAGCGGACTAAGTCTTCTGCATCTTTCAAGGCAGAGGGCCAATAGTACTGTGATCTGAAGATTTTTCCGACTAATGTCCTTGATGCTGCGTGATTGCCATAACACCCGAAATGAACCTCATTCAGAATTTCTTTACCTTCTTCTGGTAAAATGCACTTGAGGAGGACTCCTGATGAGGCACCGCGTCGATATAGCTTGTCTCCAACTAGAACGTAGTTTTTGCTACGTCTGGTGACCTGCTCCGCTGCAGTTTTATCGCTTGGCAATTTATGTTCCTTGAAGTAGTCGATGAAAACTTTAGTCCAGTCGAGTGCCATAGTTAAGATTTGTGCGGAGGATGTGGGATCAATCTCTTCCTTGTCTTGTATTGAAGGCTTGGCTAGCTCATGTACAAAGGTACCGCTAGGGACTAGAGCCCTGTCATATCCCAACTTTGCTAGGATGTCTGTAGCTACATTAAGATCCCGGGTGATATGAATGAGTTCCAATCCTGAGAAGTTTTTCTCTAGCTTGCGGACTTCAGCGCAATAGGCGTTCATTGTTTCCTTGGTGCAATCCCAATCTTTGTTGACTTGGTGAATCACCACAGAGGAATCGCCATAGACTAGGAGTCGCTTGATGCCCAATGTGACTGCTAGCCTTAACCCGTGTAGTATCGCCTCATATTCTGCTTCATTGTTGGTAGCAAGCCACATTATTTGCAGAACGTACTTGAGTTGCTCTCCAGCGGGTGATACAAGTAGGACATCGGCACCTGCTCCACCGAGTTTTACGGACCCATCGAAATACATCTTCCAATGTTCAGGGATAGCATTGTCTTGAACCTGCTGTAATTCTGTCCATTCAGCGATGAAATCCGCTAGAGCTTGTGACTTGATAGCTTTTCTTGGAGTGAATTTGATATTGAGTGCCCCCAACTCGACTGCCCATTTGGAAATTCTTCCTGTAGCATCACAGTTGTGGAGGATTTCCCCCAATGGAAAATCCGTGACACTTGTGATTTTGTGGGCTTCGAAATAGTGTCGTAGCTTCCTTGATGATATGAGTAAAGCATAAAGCAATTTCTGAACTTGCGGGTACCTGACCTTGTAGTCGGAGAGTACCTCGCTGATGTAGTACACTGGTCATTGGGTGTTGTAGATGTGCTTATCATCTTTGCGCTCCACTACAATTGTTGTGCTTACAACATGTGTGGTAGCCGCGATGTAAAGCATCATTGGTTCCTTGGGTTCTGGCGGTGTTAGTATAGGAGAATTGATGAGGTATCCTTTGAGTTGTTCAAAGGCCCTGTCCGCTTCTTCCGTCCACTGGAATTTATCACCGGCTTTGAGTAATTTGAAGAAAGGTAGTCCCTTTTCTCCCAACCGTGAGATAAATCTGTTGAGTGCAGCCATACACCCAGTGAGTTTCTGAACATCCCTGACTGAAGTTGGTGGCTTCATACTAATGGTGGCTGTTATCTGTTTTTGACTAGCCTCGATGCCTCGATGGCTAATGAGGAATCCGAGTAATTGACCTGAGGGTACTCCGAATACGCACTTCGTGGGGTTGAGCCTCCATTTTTATGAGCATAATCGGATAAAGGTTTCCTCTAGGTCTGATATGAGGGTAGTCGGATCCTTTGTCTTTGTAACCATGTCATCAACATAAGCTTCCGCGTTGCGACCGATTTGGTCGCCCAAACAATCGTGGATAGCCCGCTAATAAGTGGCCCCTACGTTTTTCAACCCAAAGGACATGATTATATAACAGTAGGCACCGAAGGGGGTTATAAACGATGTCTTGGGTTGGTCTTCTTCTTTGAGAGCAATCTGATGGTACCCTGAGTAACAATCCAGAAAGGATAGTAGAGCAGAACCTGTGGTGGCATCAACAATTTGATCTATCCTTGGTAATCCAAAAGGATCATTTGGACAATGTTTGTTGTGATCTGTGTAGTCGACGCACATGCGCCACTCTGCAGAGTTCTTCTTTCTTACTAATACTGGGTTAGCTAACCACTTGGGGTGGAGAATTTCTCTGATGAACCCGGTTGCGAGTAGCCTAGCTATTTCCTTCTTGATTGCCTCTTTCTTCTCTGGTGAGAATCGTCGTAGCCTTTGCTTGATGGGTCTGGATCCCTGTTTTAACTACAGCTTGTGCTCAGCCAAGTTCCTTGGAACACCTGGCATATCGGCCGGTTTCCAAGCAAATATATCTTTGTTTGCGCTAAGGAACTTGGTGAGCACGAGTTCCTATTCTTCAGGTAGGTGAGCGCTGATAACTGTCATCTTTGAGGGATCACCAATTTCTAGGTCAATATCCTTTGTAGAGATTTCTGCTGGTGGTTGGATAGCGCCCGCTTTCTTGGTTGGGATTTCTAAATCTCGAGGCTTAGTGTTATGTACCATCTGCGCGAGTTCCTGTACTTCCAGGGCGAGTTGAGCTTTTTCGGTGATTTAAACAGCTTCTGTGTCATAGTCGAAGGATCGCTTCAAGTCGCCCTTGAAAGTTAGAATACCTTTAGGAACGACATCTTCAACAAAAGGTATGGATAGTGTGGCACTGCCATAAATTTGGCAATGCCTGGTCGTCCAAATATGGCGTGGTATGATGATTCGATGTCGGCTACCTCGAAACAGATGTACTCAGTCCGATAGTTGTTTTGAGTTCCAAAAGTGACAGGTAGTATGATCTTTCCGAGTGGTATGGCCGCTTTTCCGGGTACTATGCCATAGAAGGGGGCACTTGATGGAGTAAGCTGAGTTGCAAGGTCCAGGTTCATTTTGCGTAGGGTGCTTGCAAAGATGACATTGAGTCCTGCTCCTCCGTCTATGAGTACTCTTCCCAATTTGAACCCGGCGACCGTAGGATCCAGGACTAGTGGGTAGTGTCTTGCATTGGAAACGTTGGTCCATTGGTCTGCTCGAGAGAAATTGATCGGATGCTCGGACCAATCAAGGTATCTGGGGGTAGCTGGTTCGGTAGACATAATTTCCCTTAGGGAGAGCCTCTGCAGGCGCTTACTGTCACTGGTGGTTACTCCCCCGAATATGACATTGATGGTGCCTTTGGGGTGTTGGAAATCGCCGGCGCCCTACTGAGGGTCTTTAGCTACTTTCTTACCCTTGTCCTTTCTTTTCTTGTTGAAGTCGGAGTTCAAACCTCTCTCTTTGAGTTGTCGATAATGCCTAGCCTGGTGTCCTCCTTTTGGATGGAAAGGGCATGAGCTGTCGAGGAGGTCGTCAAAGCTGGAGGGCTTGTTCCCCTTTTTCTGAGGTTCCATGTCAGCAACAGTATTGTCCCCTGTTCTCTTGCGGGTGTTTTGCTGAGCAGTCTAGTTTCCTCTTTGATTATTTCCTCGATCACCTTGCATGTTTCTTTTGGGAAAGCGCTCCTGTGTGCGTTCTTCTGTCGCCATCATGGAGTTTACTGCCCGATGAAACTCGTCAGCGGTGGTCGGGTCATGCTTGATGAAATCCTTGTAATTGTACCTTTCGCAAATTCCATTGCCAAAAAGGTCGATTACTTCTCTGTCTGTTATGTCAGAGACTGTGGAGCGGATTTCAGAGAAGCGTCTGTATTACTCCCGCATTGTCTCATTTTTCTATTGCTTGCAGGTTCTAAGCTTCGTCCGAGGGTCCGATCGCTCCGGGACACCCGCAAAGTTCTTTATGAAAATACGATGGAGTTGTTCCCAGGAGTCAATTGACTCGGGCTTAAGTCTGTCGAACCATGCAAGGGGCATTGTTTCTAGAGCCATGGGGAGAAATACTGCCTTCATTGCTTCCTCCTGCTAGCTCGACCCAGGAATCAATTGACTCGGGCTTAAGTCTGTCGAACCATGCAAGGGGCATTGTTTCTAGAGCCATGGGGAGAAATACTGCCTTCATTGCTTCCTCCTGCTAGCTCGACTGCTTGAGCATACAGCCTGAGCCACCGCTTAGGTTCTGTCCTCCCGTCGTACTTTGAGTAGTTCCCGAGTTTGAACTTTCGTGGGAACGGGACTGCTCGGAGTCTCTGGGAAAAACAGGGGAAGCGATCGACTGCGTCGGATGCTAGAATGTTGACTCCTCGGTATGATGATTCGGCTCCTCCTTCAGCTTGATCAGGTACCCAGTTGCCCAGATGACTCCTTACTGGAGCCCGACCGAGCCGCTCATGAACGGGTCGCCTTTGGCTGGGGTGAGATGAATCTTGTTCGTCGGCTAAGGACTCAAGGTTTCGACCTTTGAGCTGTAGCGTGGTAGTCTGAAGCATGATCAACCGTCGTTCTTCATCAGGGGTGTGGTTGTCCTTGGCTCCCATCTCCGCGGCTAAAGCCAAGATGTTTTGGTAGGGTGTCTGGTACACTTTGTGACCAGCTACCCTCATCAATTCAGGTTCGAGGTTGCGTGAGCAATCGACTCATCGTCGATTGCGATCGTCGTGAGACTGAATTTTCTGGTCCCTTTCTTGACGAACTTGGCACTCGGCCTCCTCTTCCAAACGCCTTCGACTGTTATATTCTTCTAGCCGCACATGGTAGCGCTCCATGGCCTCCTTTCGATGAGTTGCCCGCCTTCTGCGAGCATCTTTGGCCTGATTCCTTCTTATTCTTTCTGCCTTCATAGACTCGGTTTCTCCGGGTCCTTCTGGGTCGTTATCGGATATCATAATCAAGGTTTCATCATCTCGGAGGACATCTGGAGGAGTTGGAGGTCGTAGAGATGACTGATGTCCTGCCATGAAGACTTCACGAGTGTAGCCCTGGTTTGTTGATCCCGGTGTAACCGACTCCAAGGTAGAGGCACTGGAGTTTAGCTCTGTTGAGGTATCATGTTCCTCAAAGGGGACCTGATGTCCGTGTTGGTACGGGAGGATCTGGTCGATTGTGCCAACCAACCTAGTCGGGGCTGGTTGTATTGGCCAATGGACAATGTTACCTTCTTCGGTTGAGCTGAAAACGAGTCCCTGTTGAGCTCCTGTCAGCGGGATCTGTTGAAGTTTTTTGAATTTTTATCCAATCAACTCTTGGAAGTTCTCCGCCGAATTGTGCAGTCCAAAGGGGATATGATGCGTGGAATCCGAGTCTTTCCTGGATCGAGAAGTCGTATCCGAGTAGGAGTCGGATGACTCTGCCTGGTCCCCAGATTCTTGCGATTCTTGGATTGTGAGGTTTGCTAGGTCCCGGGTGAGATGATCCATCTTTGGTGTGGCTTGCGCTTCTGATTTAGTTTGAAGTTGTCGATGCAGTTCCCCTTGATCATCCGCGATACAAGTCGACGAGCCAAAAAAAAATTGATCCCGCCGAGAACATGTTGAAGTGGTTCGTCGAGCTCTTTATTGCGGAATCGCCGAGAGCCCCTACCTGGCGCGCCAGCTGTCGGTGTTTGTTAACCGGCAACTCATCTTGAGGGATCTCAGACGATTTGTTCGGTGGGGATCGGTGTTCATAGAACTCGGCGAGTACACAGGGACAACGATTTGTACTGGTTCAGGCCGCTTAATAGCGTAATACCTTACGTCCAGTGCGGCGTGTGCCTTGTGTTATGATTCAACATTCAATGACTGCGGGTTGATTTGGAAACTTTCCAGGGACTCTTTAACAAAAGGTACCCCGAAGGGGTATCAGTCATCTCTGGCCGTCAGATCAGAGACGGACGGTGTTGATTCGACAAGAGGGTGTGCACGCGGGGGCAGCTGACGGCGCGCCGCGCGCGGCTCTGACCGCGACGTCGTGCGCGGGCTCGCCATGGATGGCGCATGGAAGCTCGCGGACTTGGCTTACGGGCGTGACTCCAACCAAAACAAGGGAATGGGGGAAAAGTGGGGAGCGGAGGGATCCTCACCGCGACGAAGGAGGCTCTGATGGCGGCAAACGGCGAAGTCCGGCGGCCATCCGAACGCCTGCATCGTCTCTGCACCAAACTTCCATAGGGCGAAGCCGAGTGCAAGGAAGGAAGGAAAGGGCTTCGGCAACTTCACCGAGGCGTTGCGGAGCTCGGAGGGAGGAGCAATCAGTTGGAACGGCGTCAGAACGTCGAGATGACGGCGGCGGCAATGGCGGACGGTCGACTCTGGCGTGCGGGAGAGAGCGAGGCAGGGGAGAAATGGGGGAAAGGGGAGCGGGAGTGCGAGCGCACGCTCTAAATAGCCACGAGAGGAGGAGCGGGGCGCTGCACGACGCGCGAAGGGCTCGGGCGCGTGGGCGGCAACGGCGGTTCTGCTCGGCGTTTAGAAGAACAGAGCGGGAGCGGGAGGTAGGAGGAGGGGCGTGTTGATGCTCACTAAGTGTCATATTCTTAGCATCAACAAGGTCATATAACACAACACAAGGACCTAAAATCAACCAAAAACCTTTTATAAACTAACGATTTCCACTTGTCCTTGAGTTTTATTTGAATGTAGGTAATTATAGGGTTTTTGAGCAAAATTACCAAGAGGACCCACCAGGACGCAAGCACACTCACCTGGGCTCACTTTGGGCCAAGGTGGGGTGGCGCCCGCCACCCCTAGCTGGTGGCCGCCAGGGGAGTGAGGCCCAAACTCCTCCCCTGCCACGTCACTGATCCAGGGGAGGTGTGCCATACTCATTTGCAGCCATTGATCACTTAGGTCGGTGCATCCAAGGGCTAAGAAGAGATGTCACGTGGATTATGGCCTAACTGCCCATGTGACAATTATTTGGACATGCAACCGACCTTGAAATCGCCTCCCTGGAGCCCCTGGATGCCGTTGAAGCAATGACGGTGGATCCAACGGTCAGGGGTGTGGCGGCCGCCACCTAGGGCTGGCGCCCGCCACCTCACTCACCCCCCTGACCTAACCCTAGGTCCATAAGTACCCCCCTAGGTCCCTTAGGCTATAAATAGGACCCTCGAGCTCATTTGTACTCAGACCTCACCTCATTAGTCCCACTCTCTTGTAAGCGAAGCTCTGGTGAAGTAACACTCTAGTTGAGATACTTAGAGTGAAAGCGAGAGTGAAGAAGAGAAGAATTGGAGTTGTAATAGAGGATCTTCCAAAGTCTCTGGTATAATTCCAAGTCTTTCTTCATTTATCTTAGTGTTCTTCTACTTTCAGCATTTACTTTAAGTTCTTTACTTATTGTTCTTGTTGAGTGCTTCCGATCATAGATAACTTAGTATTTAGTTTGTATCTAGTTTGGGTTCTTCGCTGAGTAATCAGTGCTCTAGTTTTGGACGCAAGATTAGAGTAGTATATATTAGTGTAAGCGCGGTGCTTAGACTAGTTATACCTTAGTTTGTGGCTAGCCCCCCGGATAGCTGTGGTAGCAAACAGGTGGTGACAACCCTAGGAGCCTTGAATTCCACCACGCAGTTGGGTTAGTTTTTAAATCATAAACCTCGTTGTGCACGTCTGAGGTAAATAGTCTAGAGGGTGTGTACGGTTCGAAGAACTAGATAAAATCTTTATTGCTAAGTTAGTTGTGTTCGTAAGTGTGTAGGAAAACATTAATCTGTTCATCGGCCAGACCCCGCTGATTTAGTTGAGTAGTAGTTAGTCTTTCTTTCTTTTTAGTAGTAGTAGAAATCAACCCCCATTCATACTTTGCGATCAACCTTGCTAGAATCACTGGTTGTTCATAGCAGTCCTAGTGTTAGTTCTGCCATAATAGCTTCCCTGTGGAAATAAATACGATACTCGGTTACTCCCAGGTGAAGTGCTACAATTGACTTATTCTGTGTGCTTGCGGAATTTACCAATAGTCATAAGAATAGTTAGTTATACTTCTTACATTAAGAAGTACCAACAAGCCTTTCTGGCGCCGTTGCCGGGATAGATTCCATAGTCTACTCCTATTGACGACGTTAGCAAGTGTCAACAGGGCGCTGACGCGCGAGGTCGCTATGTCAGCGAGAGAGAGAACGACAGTGGCCGGTTGCAAGGGCCCAGGCGCAACTTAGGCCGGCAGCTGGGCATCGCGGGAGGAGGAAAGAGGGGCAAGGGAGAGCCCAGCTCGGGAAAGGGGAGGAGGCCGGTGGGCTGGGCCACCAGGCCGGTCGGGCCAAAAGAGAGGAAGGGAGAAAGAGAGAAAAGAAAAAGCTTTTCATTTTTATTTCAAGGCATTTCACACCAAATTCAAGATAAATTTGAATTCAAACAAGTTTTGGAAGTAAAATGCACCAGCATGAATGCAAAAACATGTTTCTACCACTATTTTAATTTTATAAAAATTATTTATCCCCTATGTTAAATGCTCAATAAAATTGAATGAAGAAACTCTTTCACCTATTTTAAATTAGGGCAAATTTTAGGGTGTCACAAATATACCGCCCTTAAGAGAATCTCGTCCTCGAGATTCAGAGAAAGATGATCAAGAGGCAGTTACTTTGGTATAAAACCTCTTAAGCCTAACCTAAATGAGATTGTGAGGAAATCCCACAAAATCATTTGCACTCATTACAAAGATCCAAAACAACCTTTATCATAAAGTCAACTCAACACAACAATAAAGGTTCACACTCCAAACAATGACTCGACTCACGCTACTATCGTTCTCTTCATATAAAGGGGAAAGATCCTAAGACCCACTTTTTCATGAAACAAGAAGGTGAGAAGAGAAGATTCTAAAAGAGTATCAAGACAAGGAGTATGGATGGGAACAAGATTCTAAAATAATCTTCAAGGAGGAGACGAATAACAAGGGTAGAAGGTACAAATAGATAAGAAATCACCAAGGTTGATAGAACAAAGGTTCTATAGCAATTTTCAAAACCTTTAAACGACCAGTTTCTAACTAGGCTTGTGTCCTACAACCAACACAGTTTTGATACCATTTTGTCAGACCCCAATTTTAAGAATAAAACTAAGGCAACGAAATTATGTGTGCCCAGGGATCAGTCGCACACATAAGCTTGACAAATTATGAAAAAGGTACCATCACGACATTTATTACATAACGATAGAAGCAAAACAAAGACTTACATCAGCGGAAAAGGTAAACTAGATATAGCTCTCACGGGCAACCACCATAGGGACTGCCGACTGGGAGATACGTTAGCCTTGAAACTTCTGGGGAAAACTCCAACTCCAACTTCATATGTTACCCATCCGAGATTTTTATCCAAAAACAAAGAAAAGCAACAAACATAAGTACTCCTCGTACTTAGCAAGCTAACATAGGGTTCATGAGGCTCAACAAGGCTGACACTGTCTGACTGCAGTTAGCTTTTATGTCGGCAAAGTTTTAGCATTAGAGTAAACGAGTATTGTGCTTAACCCTTAAACCCCTGATCCATTTTGTCCATCAATGATAAATAAATCACCATAAGAGCACCATCAACATAAAGTAAAATTTAATTAAGTATCATAATTCTGCTAGTTTTCCGGGCCGCTCATGACCGTGAGCACGACTGTTATAACAGTTTTACACTCTGCAGAGGTTGTGCATCTTTACCCACAAGTCGTGTTGCCCAGATGCCCAGGGGAGCGACCCCCATAACACTTCCAAGGTGAGCGGGCAAGGTACACTATGAGGCCTTTCGCTGGTTCGTCTAACAAGTTAGGGCTGCTAGGTTTCCTTGGCAATCAGATGTAGCACCCCCCCTTTCCTATGGCATAAGGCCGTCGCAGCTATACACATAGGAACAGGAGCATCCCTACACCCATAGAGGCAAGCCCCTACTGCATCCTTTCGGGTAACCTCTAACAAGCTAGAAAAGGTCCAGTATACTGAGCTAAAACCAGAGCGATATAGCACTCAAGGTAGCACTGTCAGTCCCAGGTTTTGCTAACAGCAAGTTTCATTAATCCATTTAACAACATACCAATATGAGAACATTCATCATTGAACAGGATCAGATATTTAAATTGATAGCACTAGCATTGTACCCATATGCATTTATCCCACGGGTGTCAAGAGTATCACAGGTAACAAAAGCTAAGTAGATCTCTAAGGTTGTTCAGATAGACACATGCAATATGAAGTGCTTAATAAATTGAATAGGTAACAAGGATGATCCCATGCTAACTTTCCTTGCTCGCTGAACTGCTGATCCTCTAGCTGATCCTCAAACCAAAGCTCTTGATCGAACCATATTTGCTCACCGACTATACTCGATCACATGCAAACACACACGCATTCCAGGTGCACACAAGCATAGCAAACAAGACTATCCATTAGAACAGTAAACCAAACAGTAATAAACAGAAATAAAACATTTGTAAAACAGTATCACGTGTCTCTACGATCACAACAAGATTTGGTTCACTGAAAACGGAGTTACGGTGCGAAAGATACGTTAGAAACGATGTTTCTAAAGCCCTAAAGAAGATTAACATAAATGCTAAAACTAAACTGAACTAAACCGACTAACAAAGGCATAAACGGGTAGAGAACTAAATTACGAAGCTAACGCAATTTGAACAGATTAAAACGGAGCTAAAACTTGGATTTTATAAGCGTTTTAGTGCAGTGGCAAACTTGTAAATAGCCTGAAATGCATTTGAATTTAATTCGGAATTTAAATTGAATTTTAAACCAAATTCACAGCCGGCTAGGGACTGTAGGTTGATTTGGAAACTTTCCAGGGACTCTTTAACAAAAGGTACCCCGAAGGGGTATCAGTCATCTCTGGCCGTTGGATCAGAGACGGACGACGCTGATTCGACAAGGGGGTGTGCATGCGGGGGCGGCCGATGGCGCGCCGCGCGTGGCTCTGACCACGACGTCGTGCGCGGGCTCTCCATGGATGGCGCATAGAAGCTCGCGGACTTGGCTTACGGGCGCGACTCCGACCAAAGCAAGGGAATGGGGGAAAAGCGGGGAGCGAAGGGAAGGCGAAGGAGGCTCTGACGGCGGCGAACGGCGAAGTCTGGTAGAGATCTGAATGCCGGCGGCGTCTCTGCACCAAACGTCCATGGTTAGGGCGAAGCCGAGTGCAAGGAAGGAAGGAAAGGGGTTCGGCAACTTCACCGAGGCGTTGCGGAGATCGGAGGGAGGAGCAATCGGTTGGAGCGGCGTCAGAACGTC
This sequence comes from Coix lacryma-jobi var. lacryma-jobi, assembly GCA_009763385.1. Taxonomy (NCBI): domain Eukaryota; kingdom Viridiplantae; phylum Streptophyta; class Magnoliopsida; order Poales; family Poaceae; genus Coix; species Coix lacryma-jobi. The sequence continues at coordinate 134,113,195 of CM019828.1, forward strand.
GAGACGACGACGGCGGCAATGGCGGACGGTGGGCTCTGGCGTGCGGGAGAGAGCGAGGCAGGGGAGAAATGGGGGAAAGGGGAGCGGGAGTGCGAGCGCACGCGCTAAATAGCCATGGGAGAAGGAGCGGGGCTGTTGGTATAAATTAACGCACACTCTACTTTATCCGCAAGCACACAGATAAGATCTACCAATGTAGCACTTCACCGGAGTAACCTAGTTTTAATATCGAACTCAAAGGAACGGATAGTGTTAAGTCTTAAAGTCTAACCCCTGAGTAGCTAACAAGGACGGAGAATCTAGAAGTATAGAGGGGATCACTAAGGTTGTCTAATTCCAATTTAAGAGTGATATGTTTATATTATTCTTAGTGGGGAAGTTGCCATAAAAGGTCACAAACAGAGTATGAATCTTTTATGCAAATGTATAATCGTACCGAGCCTACACACGGGTAAGTGGACTATAGAAGAATCAACAAGGCTATAAGAGTCACCCTTGCGAACAACCACTACTACTGGCGTTATAGGAGGCATTTATGATAAGCTATCAAGTCTAAGCACCACGCTTACACTATCCAACTACTCTAACTCTAGAGCAACTTAGAATTAAAGTACTCAAAAGAGAGTCATAAACCTTAAGAATAATAAGAACAATGGCTCAAACTTAAATATAGACGTTGATTACCGAAACAATCGCTGAAGCAAGTTGAAGATGAACTTGAATCCGTAGGTACAAGATGAAGAAGTTGATCCGACAGGTCGGAGCTCCTTCTTGATCTCTTCCTCTCTCTCTCTTCTAGTTCTAGTATAAGACTAGGTTCTAAACCTAACTAGAGGGGTAACTAGTCTTCTACTTGATAGCTGGCTCTTAATTACAACTAGATGAACTATATCTAATTCTAGATGAACTAGAAGAGATTCATCTAGAGGGACCTCTACTTCTAATTGAAACCCTAGTTTCTGATGTGGAGATGAATAATGAAGATGGAGATGCTTGGAGAGGGGGGTCTGGAGCTGCTTATATAGCCCTGAGGGATCAACCGCGACCGTTGGATCAAACCGACTTAAGGAATGGCTAAGATGCATCCTAGAGGTCAGTGGAGGAAGCTTCCAGAAGACGGAGGCCAGCGGGCCCGGGCGGAGACTAACCAGTCTCATGGTGGGACCGGTCAGCCCCACCTTTCATCCTCTCGTGGTGGTCGACCTCCTGGTGTCTTCTGGTGTCCCCTGGAGTCTTCTAGAAACTTCCTGACGTGGCGGTTGCATTATCTCCCGTTGGTTTCCTTCTAGGGGAAGCAATCAGCGCTGGTTTCCTGGTTTAGTCCCTGCAGAATCACAATTCACCAAAACTCGTGGAATATTGTCAATTAAAACCCTAAACCTTTGTTGGTGATTGAATTCATGCCCTTTTCATATTTATTTATCCTTTCATTTTGATAGATAACTAGCGTCAACAACTCCCCCAAGCTTACCCTTTGCTAGTCCCTTAGCAAAATCAAAAATTAACAATGGATCAGGTGTTGCTACAATATCTTCACTTCCAACAAGTATACCTGCCGTTAAACAAAAATTCTCCGAAACATATCATGCTATTCTTCATGGGGCTTATTACTCTTACCTTAGATCTTGAATAATTGAGAGATTGAACGATCAAATCAAGCACTATGTCTCTAGTTCTTTCACTTCACCTTTATCCTGGAGTTTTAATTTTCAAAAGCATTAATACATATGTTGTCAAATTAAACAATGGATCCAAAGAGAGTCAACCAACCATTGAATCAAGAAGTGCATGTGTATGGAAAAATGGAGTCGGATGCTCTTTTGAATATATTCACTCTCTTCTGTTTATCAGAGACATATGGCTATCAGGCTAATTCTACTGTCGGGCACGTGCCCATTTTTTTCTTCTGACTTTTTTTTCTTTGAGGTTCTGGACACTTGTCCCTTTTTATTTCCTCGGGATCTATCTTTTTGAGGTTTCGGACACTTGTCCCTTTTTATTTCCTCGGATCTTTCTCTCTTTTTTTTCTTTTTTTCTTTTTTTTAATGATAGCCACATGCTGCCAACAAACTTCAGAGAGTATAGCAACAGATAATTATGAGCATTTATGCGGAAGATGGATGAAATGTGTAAGTGATCTCAATTCAATGGTATGATAAACTACTCGTAGGGTCAACAAAGCTTAATTTAACTCAATGCAATTATTAGTCATATTCATATTTAGAAATCTCCGGAATTCTAGTGTTGTTTAGAACAAGATAATAGCAGCTCAGATCATCACATGTCATATCCCAATTACCTAGACCTTAGATCAAGTATTTGCCAACCATGTATTTAATTTTATTTTAAGGCATCATTATTAATTTGGAGAACTCATGCTTTGAAGGCTAGGTACTTGAAAGAAATTAGATAGAGCAACTATTCATCATTTCCATGCAAAATATTAGAGAGAGAGGGTTCTTCTTTGGTCATCAACTTCTTAAAACACACTATTTTATTTATTTAATCTAACACACTTTAAGATATAAAATAAAAGCTAATAATAGTAGTAGTAATAATAATGATAATAACATACCTGAAGCACGAAGATAACGAGGGTGTGTCTCCCCTAAGCTGGTTCCCTTAATAGCGTTGAGCCTTCATGTGCCCATATATTTTTGTCTTTTTTAATTAATGGTGAGCCTTCATGTGTCCACATATTTTTGTTCCTTTCTTTTTAAGGGTGAGCCTTCATGTGCTCACATATTTTTGGTGTTTTGAATTTATTTATTGAATAAAAAACTTAAGAGGGTAAAGATACTTATGTGGATACATGGGGCGCCTTCCCCCAAGCTGAATGTTGACGTAGTCGTTCGATCTTGTAATATAGCAGATTGACAGTGGATATGTCCTTCCTCTATTAGAGCTTTGATTGATGTTAATATTTGTTGGGACAGTGCTCCAACAGTGGATGGAGCATTCACTTGCTCATCAGCTTTACTTGGCCTTTCAAATCTTGTGAAACTCAAATAGACAACAAAACTTGTGGAACAGATTAAGCATTAGTGGTTGGCCACTCAAGCCTTAGCTGTCTAGAATTTCAGTAAGATATCTTTTCTCAATATTTTTTTATTTTAATATCTTTATGATACAAGAGAAAAATGCAATAGGATAAATGTATGCATATTTATTTTTATTATATTATTATTATTCTTTTATGCCACCACGGTGAATATTCCTGTGGGTTTTTACACACCATAGAATTATTCACATGGGGCTTCATGGTTTGTAGTGTAACTAATGCAATATTTTTATTTTCTTTTCTAATGCAATGTAGAAATTAAAATGTTTGTGAATTAACTATGATGATATAAGAAATGATTATGGATTAAATATGAGAAATATGCGGCAAAGTAAATATGGGGATAACTACCGATTTTACCTTTTGGCGAAGGTTCGGATATTTAGGTCCGACGAACCGGACCTTTCCTTGGTTCAGACCTCCCAAGGTATGCCAGACGTTTGGAAAGTTGTTATTGATTGTACCTCTTAGGTGCAAACTTTTTCTTTCATACTTTCTTGGTCTGAGTCTTCACTTCCTGTGGTTCACTGTCTTGAGGTTTCTCTTCTTTCTTTTCTGGGACAGTGTCGATAGCTTCTTCTTCATGATTGGCCTCTCTATTTTTGATAGTTTGTCTTCTTTGGCTTTGAGAGCGGCGTCTTTCACTTCTATTCTTCTTGGGTGCTTCATTGGGCATGTAGTTGATGAAGTTGCATCGTGCCTTTTCTCCAGGAAAGTGAAAATGGATTTCCTCTTGTAGATTATTGCATTTGTAGCTATTCCTCTTGGGTGCTTCATTGGGCATGTAGTTGATGAAGTTGCATCGTGCCTTTTCTCCAGGAAAGTGAAAATGGATTTCCTCTTGTAGATTATTGCATTTGTAGTGTAGAGGAATCGTCTTCCTAGGATGAGGTGGACATCATCGTCTTCTCATGTCGAGGATCAAGAAGTCTGTGGGGACTTAATGACCTCTAATTCTGACTACGATGTCTTTCATCATTCCTTCTTGTTTATGCCTCTTGATATGGTGTCACTCATGTTCTTCGTTTGTCCAGCAATTTGAAGTGAAGCGTTAATTATGGAAGCTGGCAGCATCTTGCTCAATGTGCATGTTCTTGTAGATCTAGGACCTTTACTATGTAGATTTTGGAAGTGATAAACTTCTCCATGTTTGCTCAAGAGTGTGTCCTGCTCATAAAGACAAGATAGAGATCAAGTGCATGGGCTCTACTGGTGGAAAAACTCCAACAAAACCAAAAGCTTTGTTTATTCCCCTTTAATCTTAGGCACATTGCACAAGACAAACTTGTTGTTTATATATTCTATTCAATCTTTATATGAGTGATAGGATCAAAGGATGAGCATGAAAGTAGTATCTTAAAATATTTAACAGATCAAATTACTTAACCCAAGGAAGGATAATCTATGCATAAAGTGTCGATCTTTTCATAATTGAGATATATCATCTTCCAAAGGTTAGATGCACAACATTTTGGCTCTTTTAGTTAAGACAGTGAGATTTAAGAGAGTAAAGCTATGAATAAGGATCAAAGGCTTGTATATGTTGAGTTGATTAGGTTGGATCAAGTGAGGTGCAACTTAAACATGCTTAGTTCTTTATTTATGTTCATACTAGAATCAAGAAGAATCTTTTAAAGTGATGGTCACTTACCTTGAAATGTTACTTTGTCATTGGAAAGTGATTGTGCTAAACCACCTTGTGGAAGCTCCTCTTGTCTAGCTGGTTGTTGTTTATGAATGACTTGTCTTCTCTTGTTTGTCTCACAGTGTGCTTGAGAGGAGGAAGATCACAGTGGAATCATCTTTATAGGTATCGTCCTTCCTTCTCTATGTGTCGACTTATCAGTGAAGGCACATTGTTCCTCGAGTATGCTGACTAGGATCCTCTCTCTTTCTTGTATTAATTCTGTATTATGAGGATGTAGGGACAGTTCCGCATTCTTCTCTTGTCAACCTTTCTTGTTTTCCTTTAATCATTGGGTTGGCAAGAGACTTGAATTTAGAACTGTTACTCGAGTGCCTCCATGAGAGTCTTTTGTCTTGTAATGTCACAACTGAGACTTGTCCTCTCAACAGTGTCTAGATGATGGAGGTCTTATCGACTGTTCTTCTTGATTTGCTGGCTCAGGTACTATCTCTCCATCTTCTAACTCATGTGGTGCAGTGGCTTCATCCTTCATGATGCCCTCCTCAATTCTTGGTAGTTGGTTCTCCCTTTGGCGTCTTCTCTTGGTTCTCTTTGGCTGCTCATAAGTGATGTAGATGTTGAAGATGCAACGAAAGATCCAAAAGTTGACTTCTCCAGGTCCGGCATAGATAATAACATTGATGGTGTTCAAGAACAATCTTCCAAGAATGAGTGGTGGATCATATTCTTCTTCTCGACTGAGATGGCATCTAGTGGTTTGTATTGATCAAAGTGGTGGGTAGGAGATCAATATGTTTTGAAGCTGAATTTCTCCTTCCCCCTTTGATTGTGAAACACATCTAGACAACGGAATTGTCTCTCCCAGGCTGGCTTGTGATGTAGATGGATTCCCAAACAACATGTTCATGTGTTTGACTTGTAGATCTTGCTATTGTTGTAGTGGTACCATCTTGTCTCCCAAGCTAGCTCTTGATTAGAAAAGAGGATAACTTTCCACTTCTTGTCTTGATGTCTTGGATAATGATGATTGCAGGCATCGGTTGTCTCACAAGTTGCATCTTGTTTGTCATCAGTGCCCAAGCAAGACTCAAAGCTAGGCTAGCACCATTTGTGATCTGAGAGTGTGTTTGTGTGTCTATGGTTTGGGTTTTGGATCTTCAATGTTCACACCAAACCATGGATGAACAAAATTTCTCTCATGCATAATGTTAGTGGACATATACCCGAAGGATTGCAAGAATTTGAAACATGGGTTGTTATCCATAACTTATGTATTTTGCATCAATGCTAATAAAAAGATATTTTTAGGATTACTTTAGCATAGACTAGTATGTGTTTGCTGCATGATTCAAGGCATAACTTGCAGTAGAAGACAAAATAAATAAACTTCGATACTCACAGTTCTTTCATCCATGATGAATGATCCGAGTCTTCATTGTGCAAAGTTGTTGAAGTTCATGTGTCTCTTCATCTCCAGTGTGAGTTCATCTCCGGACTTTCCCAAATTGATATTGAAAGTTTTCCTGCAGGGGTTAGTCCAACAAAATATCCAATATCTACTATAGCATACCATTAGTTCAGAAATCAACCTAGACACCACGTCTAATTTGACTTAGGAAGGTATTCTAACCTAAGCACCATGCTTAATTTAAAATCCTTCTGAAGCGAAATCAACACACCTCGTGGTTTAAACTAAACACCATGCCTAATTTAAAGAGATGGATGACTGTACTTCAAACCTATACATATACTATAGCAGGTAAAGGTAACATGAAAACATTGTAGAGATTTATTCAGATGGTGATGAAAGAGCATGATTAGTATATGAGCATATCTTAAAGGTAGGGACAACCAACATAGCAACATGGCAAGAAATATTCTTAGAAAGTCTATTCCCCAAGCTTGGATTTTGCACAAATCAAGATTGGATGAATGCAATTCAATGTTGCATGATGATTGGTGGGACATACCTTGTGTTTGTTGTTCCTTCGTTCTTTTCTGCTCCAGACCTGGAAAGGTTAGTGACAAGAATACCCGAAGGAATATTTTCATAATTATATTTCTATGCTCATTACAAGGATAGTGCAGCAGAAAGGTAGGCATAGCTTATAACCAGGTATTATGATGGGGTATAAGGATTCTACAGGTTATAGCTTGCTCATGGGGTAGTGATAGATAAGAGTGGAATTCAAAAACAACATTCATAAGAATGAAAACAAAAATAATGAAAATACTGGGACAAAAAAGGAAAAGATAAAAGTATGATTACAAGGTTAAACTAAGACTTAAGATGATCTACCATTCCCCAGAAACGGCGCCAGAAATGCTTGTTGGTATAAATTAACGCACACTCTACTTTATCCGCAAGCGCACAGATAAGATCTACCGATGTAGCACTTCACCGGAGTAACCCAGTTTTAATATCGAACCCAAAGGAACGGATAGTGTTAAGTCTTAAAGTCTAACCCCTGAGTAGCTAACAAGGACAGAGAATCTAGAAGTATAGAGGGGATCACTAAGGCTGTCTAATTCCAATTTAAGAGTGATATGTTTATATTATTCTTAGTGGGGAAGTTGCCATAAAAGGTCACAAACAGAGTATGAGTCTTTTATGCAAATGTATAATCCTACCGAGCCTACACACGGGTAAGTGGACTATAGAAGAATCAACAAGGCTATAAGAGTCACCCTTGCGAACAACCACTACGACCGGCGTTATAGGAGGCATTTATGATGAGCTATCAAGTCTAAGCACCACGCTTACACTATCCAACTACTCTAACTCTAGAGCAACTTAGAATTAAAGTACTCAAAAGAGAGTCATAAACCTTAAGAATAATAAGAACAATGGCTCAAACTTAAATATAGACGTTGATTACCGAAACAATCACTGAAGCAAGTTGAAGATGAACTTGAATCCGTAGGTACAAGATGAAGAAGTTGATCCGACAGGCTGGAGCTCCTTCTTGATCTCTTCCTCTCTCTCTCTCTTCTAGTTCTAGTATAAGACTAGGTTCTAAACCTAACTAGAGGGGTAACTAGTCTTCTACTTGATAGCTGGCTCTTGATTACAACTAGATGAACTAGATCTAATTCTAGATGAACTAGAAGAGATTCATCTAGAGGGACCTCTACTTCTAATTGAAACCCTAGTTTCTGATGTGGAGATGAATAATGAAGATGGAGATGCCTGGAGAGGGGGGTCTGGGGCTGCTTATATAGCCCTGAGGGATCAACCGCGACCGTTGGATCAAACCGACTTAAGGTACGGCTAAGATGCATCCTAGAGGTCGCTGGAGGAAGCTTCTAGAAGACGGAGGCTAGCGGGCCCGGGGGGAGACTGACCGGTCTCATGGTGGGACCGGTCGGTCCCACCTTTCATCCTCTCGTGGTGGTCGACCTCCTGGTGTCTTCTGGTGTCCCCTGGAGTCTTCTAGAAACTTCCTGACGTGGCGGTTGCGTTATCTCCCGTCGGTTTCCTTCTAGGGGAAGCAATCAACGCTGGTTTCCTGGTTTAGTCCCTGCAGAATCACAATTCACCAAAACTCGTGGAATATTGTCAATTAAAACCCTAAACCTTTGTTGGTGATTGAATTCATGCCCTTTTCATATTTATTTATCCTTTCATTTTGATAGATAACTAGCATCAACAGGGGCGCTGCACGACGCGCTAAGGGCTCGGGCACGTGGGCGGCAGCGGCGGTTCTAATTGGCGTTTGAAAGAACAGAGTGGGAGCGGGAGGTAGGAGGAGGGGCGCTGACGCGCGGGGTCGCTATGTCAGCGAGAGAGACAAAGACAGTGGTCGGTCGCAAGGGCCCAGGCGCAACTTGGGCCGGCAGCTGGGCTTCGCGGGAGGAGGAAAGAGGGGCAAGGGAGAGCCCTGCGCGGAAAAGGGGAGGAGGACGGTGGGTTGGGCCACCAGTCTGGTCGGGCCAAAAGAGAGGAATGGAGAAAGAGAGAAAAGAAAAAGCTTTTCATTTTTATTTCAAGGCATTTCACACCAAATTCAAGATAAATTTGAATTCAAACATGTTTTGGCAAAAGTCACTCACATCAATAAGTAAAATGCAGCAGCATGAATGCAAAAACATGTTGCTACCACTATTTTAATTTTATAAAAATTATTTATCCCCTATGTTAAATGCTCAATAAAATTGAATGAAGAAACATTTTCACCTATTTTAAATTGAGGCAAATTTTAGGGTGTCACAGCTGTTGAGCGTTACCCCCCACCGTGTTTTGGCTAACGCGATGGACGCTCTTCCCTTAGCGGACCACATTTTCCTGTGCGTGGTGATCGCTTTCCCCGTAGGAATGCTAGGAATGGTTTGTACACTTCCCGTTCTTTTGAGCAGCCCAGACAACACTGGTATTTTTACTGTTTTACTCACCCTAGTGTTGGACCGTATGCTCACCCTATGTCTTTTTATTGATGTAGGTAAGTAGATTGGAGAACGTTTGGCTTGTGGATTCCGGGTGCTCAAGGCATATGACCGGAAACTTCAAGTGGTTCTCTAGTCTTAGTCCAGTCACCGGAAAGGAGTTTATTACTTTCAGTGACAATAGCAAAGGTAAGGTGCTATTCCATGGTTCTGTGCGAGTTAATGAGCACTTCGTGTTGCGTGATGTTGCTCTTGTTTTGAACTTGCATTTTAACCTTCTTTCTGTTTCACAACTTTTTGAGGATGACTATGAGATTCGTTTTAAGCCGAATCTCAATCGTATTTTAGATCCTCAGGGCAATCTTGTATGTTTGATTTCACCCTTTGGGAAAGTCTTTTGTGCGAATTTCTCAGAGTCCTTTGGCATTTCTCGTTGTCTTTTGGTTGGATCCTCCTCTGATCTTTGGAAGTGGCATAGGAGACTTGGTCACCTGAGCTTTGACTTGCTTGCAAGGCTTATATAGTTCACTTGTCTTAATCCGAGGATTGTCCAAGTTACACATGGAGAAGGATCTTGTTTGCCATTCTTGTAGACATGGAAAATGGTTGCCGCTCCCCACCATCCTGTGAATCAAGTTATGACCAAGCGCCCTGGAGAGCTTCTGCATATGGACCATGTAGGTCCGGCTCAGGTGAGCTCGGTTGGTGGGAAGTGGTATGTGCTTGTTGTTGTTGATGACTTTTCGAGATATTTGTGGGTTTTCTTTTTAGCTGAGAAAACGAAGACTTTCTCTTTTACTCGCAATTTGATTTTGTGACTTTAGAATGAGTTCCCTAAGAACTCGATGAGAGCTATTCGTAGCGATAATGGTTCTGAGTTTAAGAACTCGGACTTTGAGAAGTTTTGTAACTTCTTGTGTTTAGAGCACCAGTTTTCTTCCCCCTACACACCGCCACAAAATGGTGTTGTAGAGAGGAAAAATCGGACCCTTGTTGAGATGGCTAGGACGATGCTCGTTGAGCATAGGACTCCTAGGCGGTATTGGGCCGAGGCTATAAACATTGCATGCTATATTTCCAATCGCATTTTTCTCCGTTCTTTCTTGAAGAAGACTTCTTATGAGTTGTGATTTGGGAAGCAACCCAAAGTGAGTTATTTTAGAGTTTTTTGGTTGCCACTGTTTTATACTTAAGAAAGGTAGCTTGGACAAGTTTGAGTCTTGCTCTTCCGACGGTGTATTTTTGGGTTATGGTAATCATACTCGTGCATATCGTGTACTTAACCTTGATACTAGTCGAGTCATGGAGACATCCGATGTCACCTTCGATGAGACTATGCTTTGTCCTTCTTCTAGATTTGAGCGTGCAGGTGATCATGAGGTCAATCTGCCTCTTTTTGATGATGAGGAAGATGGAGTTGAACAGATGGATGATCCTGATCTTCCTCCACCTGCTGTTCCTTTGGGATCGACTTCGACCATGACTGCTCGTGGCCCCGACCCGTCTTCTTCCACTACATGGGGGTCGGTCGATCCACCACCTCGGGGTTTGCCAGTGATAACCGAGGAGGCACCAGCTACTGTTGAGGGGGAGGTCACTTCAGCTAGGGAGGCGCCACGACACATCCAACGCCAGCACCCTCCTCAACAGATGATCGGCAACATCCACGAACGCGTCACTCGGTCAAGGTCACAACAAATCTCTCACTTTGCTCATTCTACATTTGTTGCTGATTTTGAACCCCAAAATGTTGGACACGCTTTATCTGATCCGGATTGGGTCAATGCCATGCATGAGTTAGAAAATTTTGAGAGAAATCAGGTTTGGGTTCTTGTTCCACCTCCTCCTGAGTGTCATCCTATTGGGACAAAATGGGTTTTCAAAAACAAGCAAGGAGAGGATGGCCATGTTGTGAGAAACAAGGACAAACTTGTAGCCCAGGGGTATAGTCAGAAGGAGGGGATAGACTATGAGGAGACTTTTGCTCTTGTAGCTCGTTTCGAGGCAATTAGGATCCTCTTGGCTTTTGCTGCATCCAAGGGTTTTAAACTTTTTCAAATGGATGTCAAGAGTGCCTTCCTAAACGGCTACATTGAAGAAGAGGTGTATGTGAAACAACCTCCCGGTTCGAGAATCCCAAGTTTCCAAACCATGTTTTTATACTTAACAAAGCTTTATATGTTTTGAAACAAGCCCCTAGAGCCTGGTATGATAGGTTGAAAACTTTTTGCTTGCCAAGGGTTTTAAAATGGGATGTGTGGATAAAACTCTTTTCCTCCTCAAGCAAGGCACTGACACTTTGTTGGTTCAGATTTACATGGATGATATCATTTTCGGTGGTTCTTCTCATGCTTTGGTTGCCAAGTTTGCAGATACAATGAGCAGGGAATTTGAGATGAGCATGATGGGCGAGTTGACATTCTTTCTCGGGTTGCAAATCAAGCAATCCCGAGAAGGGATGTTTGTGCACCAGGGCAAGTACACCAAGGACATAGTGAAGAAGTTCGATATGGGTGAGGCCAAGCCTCTTCCAACGCCCATGTCGACCACGACGGCCCTGGATGCGGACAAGGAGGGAGAAGCCGTGGATCAGAAGGTGTACCGGAGTATGATTGGGTAGCTGTTGTACCTAACGGCGACACGCCCGGACATTCAGTTCGAGGTGTGTCTTTGCGTGCGATTTCTGTCGTCGCCGCGCACCTCCCATCGCTAGGCGGTCAAGCGCATTATGAGGTACCTTTGTTTCACTCCTGAGTTCGGGATTTGGTATTCTACCTCTTCTACTCTCTCCCTTTGCGGTTACTCTGACGCTGATTTTGCTGGTTGCCGACTTGATCGCAAGTCCACTTCTGGGACTTGTCATTTTTTGGGTTCTTCTGTTGTTTCTTGGTCTTCTCGCAAACAGTCTAGTGTCACTCAGTCTACCACAGAGGTTGAATATGTTGTTGCAGCTAGCTGTTGTTCCCAGTTGTTGTGGATGATGGCCACTTTGCGTGATTTTGGTTTGAGGTTTAATCGAATTACATTGCTTTGTGAAAATTAGCGTTGCTAAGAACCCCGTGCTTCATTCTAAGACCAAACACGTTGATGTGTGCTTTCATTTCTTGCGAGACCACTATGAGAAGGGTGATATCGACCTTCGCCATGTCGATACTCATCATCAGTTGGCAGATATTTTCACCAAGCCTTTGGACCAATCAACCTTTGCTAGGTTAAGAGGTGATCTTTGTGTGTGTTTCCCCTTTTAGTTAGGGGAAACATTTTGGTTATTGTATCATAGACTTACTTCTTTCGTTTTGTTCTTGTTTAGTCTTTGCTTTTCATCATCTTTGCATCTTTACTTTTTCGAGCTTCATGTCTATAATCTTTAGAATGAATCTCTGCTATGATTAGTGTATGCTCCGATGATATATGATGTTGCTTGTAGCTTAGGCTCTTGTTGATCATTGATACATGTTGTGAGCAGAGCTATTTTTCAGAACTGTGAATATGCTTAATTCAACATAAAATTTGAAACATGTTCAACATTGAGATTGGCAACTAGCATGTGTAGAATGTGTTGAAGCTCCTTGTGCTATTCCTATATGTTAGGTTGCTATGTCTCTAGTTCTAAGTCTTTCACTTACTTGGTATGTTCAAAATTGAACCAAGTCTAAGTGAATTGAAAAGATCGAGATGGGATCACTTTACAGCACATCACGGTATCGAGATTGTTTCTCATTGCACATTGAGTTAAACTTGAGCCATGTAGTGTAAGACCGAAATTGTTGCTTCAAGCTTCTAATTGCTTATGCATAGGCCTAGCTCAGTTGAAAAGTTAGGCATTGTCAAGTTTTCAACCTCTCGCAATCACATGCTGAAAATTCGAACTTGTGTAATCACCACTGCAATTCCGATAAAACATGAAAACACAAGTCTATGTGTTGATGGTCCTTAAACACTTGTTTTACCATCAACATTTTACCCAAAAATTCACCAAAAAGGCATGAAAAGTAGTCAAATAGGTTTCAAACTAACCAAATTCCACATGTCCATAGATTTTTATTTGAATGCAGGATTTGGACCAAATTTAGAGAATGGACCCACCAGGGGCCGAGACCACTCACCAGGGCCCATTTGGGCCCTAGTGGGGTGGCGCCCGCCACCCCTAGGTGGCACCCGCCACCAGGTAGAGGCCCAAACTCCCCCTGCCACGTCACTGGTCTGTGTGACCACCCCAGGGCCAAATCTTAGCCCTTGGTCACTAGGTCAGTGGCATCGGAGGGCTCAGGAGGGGAGTGGCGTGGATCATGACCTAATTGAGGATGAGGCGGTTACTTGGACATGCAACCGACCTAACCACTGCCTTGGAGGAGTCCCTGGAGACCGTAGGATCAATGACGGTGCATCCAAGGGCCAGGGGGGTGGCGGCCGTCACCTAGGGCTGGCGCCCGCCACTAGGGTTTGCCCTAGGTCGGTTGGCTGCCCCCTATAAGTACCCTCCTCACTCATTTGGGCTATAAATACCCCCCTGGAGGCATCACTTCATTTCAAGCAAGGAAGGAAAGCAAGGCTAGAGCCAGAGAGCTAATAGCTTAGGATTTAGCCAAGCTTAGGCAAGTAGGTAGCTAGTAGAGCGAGGCATCCTTGCCTCATTGCCCTCGCGGAAGCGCTGCTCAAGGCTTAGCTCAAGAGTAGAAGCGTGCGAGTGATCGGTCCTGGAGTTGGGAAGAGTCTTCCTTCATCTTCAGTTCAGGTTTTGCTCTTGTTACTCAAGTACTTTACTATATGCTAGTTCATCATTTCAAGTATTACTTTATTCTACTTTCCAGTATTGAGTAGTATACTCGATTGATTGCTTGAGTACCTAGCTATCCTACATTTCAATTCACTTAGCCATAGTAGTTAATCTCTAGTGTGCTTAGTGTTTGATCTTTGCCAATACGTTGCTTAGTTAGTTTAGTGTTTATCTTATTAAGTCAAGTATTTGTTGTGACGTCCGCAAGGGTGTCTCTATTCTAGGCCAAGGTAGAGATAGTTAGAATATAATTAGGCGTGGTGCTTAGTTATAGACTTACCTTCAGATACGGCTAGACCCCCGGATAGCTGTGGTAGCAAGCAGGTGGTGACAGCCCTGTGTGCCTTGAATTCCACCACGTAGTTGGTCTAGTTTAACAGTAAGGCTCGTTCTGCTAGCGTTCAACCTAATTCAGTGGTAAAGGCTAGTACGCCTCGGTACTTGACAAGATAGGAATAAAACTGCACTTAACTTGGTTGCTTATTTGGCATTTGCCTATCTTGCTTCGTAGTTATCTAGGAGTAGTTATTAATTATTAGTTGGTTATATTAGTTATCCTTAGTTATCGTATTCCCCCTATCTACCTGTCTATCCACCTTACCTTAGTCATTCCATTCATCCTTACCTATCCACTCATAAATTCTTTCTAGCCTTTCATCTCTTCTCTCCTCTCCTTTTCCTTTCTTATTCTTCGACTCTCATCCCCTCCTTGACTCGACTCATACACCACCCTAGCTGTGGGGATATGGACCCAGGTGTCCTCACAGTAATACTTGGGCTGTTTTATGAAGACCGGCCCAACTAGACGTGAAGGATCACGGCGTCAAGGGCCAGCTGGTCGGGCAGGCGACTCAGTTGGTTGGATGACGGCGTGGAAGTCTTCACCGACAAGGAATCATAGTCGATTAGGAAAAACATTGTGACATGGGATTGTAATCGACTAGGTTTCCTTGTTCCATCAAGAGATCCGATCTGTAACCCTACTCACCGTGACTATATAAGGTGAGCAGGGACCCCCCTCTCAAAAACACGTTCATCAAGATACAGAATAAACAGATCGACACAGGACGTAGGGTATTACGCTAAAACTTGGCGGCCCGAACCTGGATAAACTCCCGTGTTCATCTAGTTTCGTCTTCGTGTCACGTCTGGATCGTCGTTCCACACGCCTTCCCCGCTAATCTACCACCTTGGGCATACCCCTAGGTGGGCTATCGACCATATTCCGTCGACAGCTGGCGCCCACCGTGGGGCGTGTGTGTGCGGACGTCATGACGACTCAGGCGGTTTCTTTTCCGGCTTCTATGGATCTCCCGGCCGGCCTGGCAATTACCGTCGGGTCCTTCTCGTGGATCACCGGAGATGGCCCAGCGATCGGGAGCGTAGAGACACCCCAAGCACTTCTGCCAGCTGAAACCCCGACGTCAAGATCGGAGCCCCCGAGCAGGACTGTGCTTTCCCGTTACCGAGGGTGGCGCCTTGACAGCTCTGACTTGATCGGATCTATCGATCGAGTCACGGCAGGCACCGCTGAAACCCTTGCTCTAGCGGATTCGATCGGAGATCGTTCGCCTGAGCACGACGAAGGAGAGTGGCTTCAACCTCGACGACCGGCCCGTGCCAAGAGACACGCACAGCTTCAGACCGGCCTTGCCATCACCTCCACCCCTACAGGTCGCTCCGTCACCTTTAACCCTCCTCGGGAGCCTGGTCCGAGCAGGGTAAAGCGCAGCTTTTTCGCTCCTACCCTCCCTCACGGGCTCGATAACGCGGTTTCATCCTATGAAAAGAAGATTACGGGGCTGTTGCAAGATAAAACCAAGGGTCGGTGTACTCCTGAGGAGCAACCGCTAAAGTCCAAGCCGTCTGGCGCCACTGCATGCATGGCGATCGTAACTGCCCTGACAACCCCCGCTTCAGCCTCAAGCACCGGGTCGACCAGATCCAATTCGACTGGTCGGACGCCGGATTACCCCCCAGGCTTCGGGCCTCTACCATGCTATGGGGGCTCGATTTTCGCTGTAAGCCATGACGAACCACCGGTCGACGGCGAGACAGATGAAGCCAAAACACAGCGTATGGCCAGGAACGCCGACAGAGCTGCTCGGAGAGCAGCTGAAGCAACTACAGCTGCAGGCAATCCCACAGCCTTCCTTTGGGATCAAATAAATCGACACCTGGTACTCCCAGGCGAAGTGCTACTACAGTAGTTCTGTGCGTGTTGATGGTCCTTAAACACCTGTTTTACCATCAACATTTTACCCTAAAATTCACCAAAAAGGCATGAAATGTAGTCAAATAGGTTTCAAACTAACCAAATTCCACATGTCCATAGATTTTTATTTGAATGCAGGAATTTGGACCAAATTTGGACA
The DNA here is from genome assembly GCA_009763385.1 of Coix lacryma-jobi var. lacryma-jobi. NCBI lineage: Eukaryota > Viridiplantae > Streptophyta > Magnoliopsida > Poales > Poaceae > Coix > Coix lacryma-jobi. Next base: position 134,129,439 of record CM019828.1, read on the forward strand.
TTTGAACCACCAGAGGCCAAACCCACTCAGCAGGGCCCAATTGGGCCTTAAGGGGGTGGCGCCCGCCACCCCTAGGTGGCGCCCGCCACTTGGGTTGGCCCAAACCAACCCCCCTGCCACGTCACTGATCCATGTGACCACCCCAAGGCCAAATCTTGGCCCTTGGTCACTAGGTCGGTTTGATCGGAGGGCTACGGAGGGGAGTGGCGTGGATCATGACCTAAGTCGGTTGCTAGGACATGCAATCGACCTCCAAACCGCCTTGGACAACCACCTAGAGGCCGTAGGATCAGTGATGATGCATCCAACAGCCAGGGGACTAGCGGCCGCCAGTAGGGGGTGGCGCCCGCCACCTGACCTAACCCTAGGTCGGTTGGCTGCCCCCTATAAGTACCCCCCTCACTCCACAAGGATATAAATACCCCCATGAGGCATCACTTCATTCATATCGAGTACCATATCCTAGATATCCCAGATATACCACACCAAGAAGAAACACAAGCAAGAGAAGCAAGTGAGAGTTAGGTTAGAAGCTCAGAGAGCTTAGGCAAGTAGGTTAGCTAGTAGAGAGAGTATAGCTCTAGTGCCCTCGCTACAGCGCGGCTCTTAGTTTAGCACAACTCAGCCTAAGTCCTTGGTAAAAGGAGCGTAGAGCTTGCTAAGAGAGAAGCGGGTGCGAGCGACTAGCATCGGAGGTCGGTTGATTTCCCAGCGTCTCTGGTCTGGTTTGCTCTCTTGTATCTCAGGTACACTTATCTTTATCGCAGTATTACTTTAAGCATTACTTTCAGTATTACTTACAGTATTACTTTATCAAGTACCTTGAGTGTGACCTAGCTATCCTACAGTTCAATTCACTTAGCCATAGTAGTTAATCTCTAGTGTGCTTAGTGATTGATCTTTGCCAATAGGTTGCTTAGTTAGTTTAGTGTTTATCTTATTAAGTCAAGTATTTGCTCTGACGTCCGCAAGGGTGTCTCTATTCAAAGCTAGGATAGAGATAGTTAGAATATAGCTAAGAGTGGTGCTTAGTTATAGACTTACCTTCAGATACGGCTGGACCCCCGGATAGCTGTGGTAGCAAGCAGGTGGTGACAGCCCTGTGCGCCTTGAATTCCACCACGTAGTTGGCCCAGTTTAACAGTAAGACTCGTTGTGCTAGCGTTCAACTTAAGTATGTGGTAAAGGCTAGTACGCCTCGATACTTGATAAGATAGGAATAAAACTTTACTCAACTTAGTTGCTTTATTGACTTTTGCCTGCCTTGCTTCGTAACTATCTTGCTTCGTAGTTATCTTGCTCTGTGGTTATCTAGGAGTAGTTAGTAGTTAGTAGTTAGTAATTAGTTAGTTATCCTTTAGTTACCCCTTAACTACCTATCCATCCACCTTACCTTAGCCATCCATATCATCCATACCTATCCACCCATACATTCTTTCTAGCCTTCCATCCTCTCTTTTCCCTTCTCCCCTTTTTCCTTTTCTCTTTTCTTCGACTCTCATCCCCTCCTTGACTCGACTCATACACCACCCTAGCCTTCCCTTGGGATCAAATAAATCGACACCTGGTACTCCCAGGCGAAGTGCTACTACGATAGTTCTGTGCGCTTGCAGTATCTCCTCTTGGTAGATTGCAATCTCTCTAGCTAGCTCCTACTAGTGTCAGGATTGACAACCCCGCTTGGCATTAGTAGATAGCTGCTTTAGCTCCACTCCTTTAGGTATAGTGACCGGACTTACTTCAAGCATGTCTAACACCGTTGCCTGGAATAGATCCCATAGTCTGCTCCTAGTAACGACGTTGGCTAGTGTCAACAAGCATTTCTGGGTCGTTACCGGGGATAGTTGCCTAGCTCTATCTTTAGTGAAGCTAAGAACTACCAACAAGCATTTCTGGCGCCGTTGCCGGGGAAGGCAATCGGTGTATCGGTTGAGTCCGTGTCGAATTTATCTTCGCTTAAGCTCCCGCTTAGCGAATCCCATCTTACCCCATTCTTTCTTTCTTTAGTTCTTCTTATCTTTTTCCTTCATCTTCTTCAACTTCTTTCTTTCTTATCTCGTTCTATCTTCACGATGGCCAACAAGACCATTCGTGAGTTTTCTGCTCCTTCTGCCGCTAATGTAGCGATAGGACTAGACGTGATCGATGCCAACCTCAATTTTGAGTTGAAACCGGCTCTGATCACGATGGTCCAAGCTAGCCCATTCTGTGGCAAAGCTCATGAGGATGCCAATGCTCACCTCCAATAATTTTTGGTATTTTGCGGCACCTTCACCATTAAGGGGATAACCCAAGAAGTCATCCGTCTTCGTCTCTTTCCTTTCTCTTTGCTAGGAAAAGCAAAGCAATGGTTCTATACCGATCGCAAAGCTGTAGACACATGGGACAAGTGATCCAATGCTTTTCTCGCCAAATTCTTTCCTATGGGCAAGACGAATGCTCTGCGCAACAAAATCTCCAGCATTACGCAACAAGCCGAGGAATCTATTCCCGAGGCTTGGGAGAGGTTGCAAGAGTATGTCGCTGCTTGTCCGCACCAAGGTATGGAGGACTGGCTATTGATCCAGAACTTCTACCATGGCCTAACCCCTCTCTCAAGAAGCCATTTGGATGCCGCCGCCGGCGGTGCATTCTTTTCTCTGAATGTTGCAGATGCTAAGGCTCTCATAGAGAAGATGGTGTCGAACCAAGGATGGAATGACAAAAGACTACAGCCCCGTAAGCGAGGTATGCATTCCCTTAAGGAGGCCGACATGATCGTGGCCAAGATGGACCTGCTGGCAAAGAAGCTGGACAGCTGTGAGAAGATGAACTAACAAGAGAGTGTCCAATCTCTGGAATCCTACATGACTTGTGAAGTCTGTGGAGAAACCGGACATTCTGGGAGCCACTGCCCCGAGCTACATGAAGATTGGAACTTCATCAACAACAACAACGGTTTCAGTCAACAGAATCAAGGATGGAATCAGCCTGCAAATTCTCAAGGTAACAATTCATTCCCCTGCTCTAATTTTCAGAATTCTGATAATTTCTCATTCTTGAAAAATTTAGTTTACTCACAAGGTAGAACTACTGATTTCTTGAATAAGAAATTAATGTCGAATGATAAAACCCTTGAGAATATAAATGCTAAATTGGAAGATTTCTCATCTGCTCTGAAAAATCAATTAAGCTTTAATAAGATGTTAGAAACCCAATTAGCTCAACTTGCTGCTATCATACCATCTTTTGAAACTGGCAAAATTCCTGCTAAACCTGACATGGAAACTGCTAATATGGTTGAAATAAAATATTTTAACTATTATGAAGATCAAACCATGACTGTTAAAAAGGGTGATCCTGGTAGTCCCACAATTAGATGCTCAATCTTTGGTGAAGTCTTTAAAAATGCCATGTGTGATTTAGGATCGAGTGTGAACATTCTATCTAAAGATTTTTATGAAAACTCGTTCTTTCCACCCATGTCATCCACACCTGCCTATGTCGTGCTAGCTGATCAATCCACTTGCTATGTAGAAGGAATAGTTAATGATTTACCTGTTCATATTAGAGGTTCCTATGTTCCTGCTGATTTCATAATACTAGATATGGGAAATAGGAAAGATGTGCCTCTAATCTTAGGTAGACCCTTCTTGAACACTGTTGATGCTTGCATATATGTGGGGAGTGGCAAAATACAAATGATATTAGGAGGGAGGAAGAAAAGATTCTCCTTCTCCCGAGGCCCCGCATATGCCGCTAACATGCAGGAAGCAAAATCCGTCCGTACCAAAAAGAGGCGCCCAAGAACAAGGTGGAGCAGAAAGAAAGAACCACCTCCTCCTGAGTTGTGTAATTCACATAACAAAGGAGAGGTGCCAAAAGAAGAACAACCCAATGGAGTACTAAAAGAAGAAGTGTCCAAGGAAGAAGATCCACCTGATAAGGATGAAACTCCATGGACCTAAGGTATGGTTTTACTTTTAATTTTTCCCTTCAAATTTCCCTTTTTCAAATAAATAACATATGTCATGCATGCAACTAAAAAAAATATCACCAGTTATCATTAGTTATATGCATAGGTATATGTTAACTTAGTTAGAACAATAAAATATCAAAATAGGATAGTTTCCCTTTTCACAACATTAGATAGTTTCCCTTTTAATAAAATGAGAACAAGAGCTCCGACCGAGAAAGATGAAGGCCCTTCACCAAGCAAGAAGCCAGCTTGGGGAGACTCCCGCTCTGATAAGGTATGTCTCAAGCCTACACTTTACATTCAGTTCTTAAATTCTATATCTTTTGAATGTCACATGCTTGCCTAAATAACCACTCCATGAATAAAATTGATAAAATCTGCTTAAACAAGTTGAAACCTGAATAAGATTTGAAATATGTCATGCAAATGCTATTGTTATGGTTTGAATGACTAGTCTTATCTAAGTTGTAGCTTTTGTGGGTTGCACATGTTTTAACTGAAATCATGCTTAGTGAGTAAAGTTAGTAAGAAATGGAGTAATTCTTTAAACTTGCTAAGGTAAAATTAGGACCTAATCTGGAGGATTTCTTTTAAAAATCATGAAAACCTTGCTAAAAGTTCCTCCTGGATTGTATCCCATCCCACCACCAGCCAAATATTTGTTAGTCATTAGTCAAAACCACAAAGAGCTTTGTCTGTGTTGAGCTTTGTTAGACCTCATAGATCTTAGTAGAGAAGCTTATCATATCTTTTGAATCAAGATTCACACACACCCTCCATAAATTGCCTACTCTCCACTTTGGAAGTTTGCAACCACCAAATAAATTGCTTATTCTCTACACCGGAGATATGCAAAACCTTGCCAAACATCCCATTGCTAGCCTTATGCTATTCCTACACTGGGAATAAGCATTTCTCCCTCTTCCCCATTTTTCATTTCTGAAATCCTTTCCTATAGATATCTGGGGAAATCTAGAGCTAAAGAGAGAGAGAGAAAAATGAGCAAAGTAGCTCAAAAAAGGACTATGTCCTGAAAAAAAATGAGCAAAGTAGCTCAAAAGAGGACTATGTCCTAAGAAAATGCGAGGACACATCCTTTGTCTACTCACTATGTATCCAAAAAAAAGAGAGAGAGAGAATTATCATTAGCTCTAGACCCCAGAAATTAACTAGGAAGGATTATGAAATATCTCTCTATACACTTCCACATAACCACACATGCACATATTGATCAATTTTTATGATTTGCTGCTCCTTATGATCTGAGTGTCTAGCTTAGCAATAAACATCAGGCAATTTGCTCATGGTTCTTAGCCTACCTATAACTCCACATATCATTCTTTAGAAATAGGAGAGGCTACATTTTGGCCTAAGTGAGGATTTAAACACCATTGAGTGATTGAGTGAATCTTGGAGGACTTAAGCAAGTTGTTATCTTTTGAAAACCTTGAAAAACCTCCAGACAGAATCCTAGTCAAACCTAAGCAAGATAAAAGTTTCCTATCTACTGCTTTATTTCACTCTTGCATGTTTGAAGTGAAAAGCTATAAGCCCCACATTGCTATGATTAATGATATATGCTAAGTTATTTCTCACTATACAATATGCACTTGCAGACATCTTAAGTTGCTATCCATTTCATGCTCAATGCTTAAACCGCATTGTTGCTCGAGGACGAGCAACAGGTTAGCTTGGGGGAGCTTGTTGATGGTCCTTAAACACCTGTTTTACCATCAACATTTTACCCTAAAATTCACCAAAAAGGCATGAAATGTAGTCAAATAGGTTTCAAACTAACCAAATTCCACATGTCCATAGATTTTTATTTGAATGCAGGAATTTGGACCAAATTTGGACATTTGAACCACTAGAGGCCAAACCCACTCAGCAGGGCCCAATTGGGCCTTAGGGGGGTGGCGCCCGCCACTTGGGTTGGCCCAAACCATCCCCCCTGCCATGTCACCGATCCATGTGACCACCCCAAGGCCAAATCTTGGCCCTTGGTCACTAGGTCGGTTTGATCGGAGGGCTACGGAGGGGAGTGGCGTGGATCATGACCTAAGTTGGCTGCTAGGACATGCAACCGACCTCCAAACCGCCTTGGACAACCACCTGGAGGCCGTAGGATCAGTGATGATGCATCCAACGGCCAGGGGACTGGCGGCCGCTAGTAGGGGGTGGCGCCCGCCACCTGACCTAACCCTAGGTCGGTTGGCTGCCCCCTATAAGTACCCCCCTCACTCCACAAGGCTATAAATACCCCCCTGAGGCATCACTTCATTCATATCGAGTACCATATCCCAGATATCCCAGATATACCACACAAAGAAGCAACACAAGCAAGAGAAGCAAGTGAGAGTTAGGTTAGAAGCTCAGAGAGCTTAGGCAAGTAGGTTAGCTAGTAGAGAGAGTATAGCTCTAGTGCCCTCGCTACAGCGCGACTCTTAGTTTAGCACAACTCAGCCTAAGTCCTTGGTAAAAGGAGCGTAGAGCTTGCTAAGAGAGAAGCGGGTGCGAGCAACTGGCATCGGAGGTCGGTTGATTTCCCGGCGTCTCTGGTCTGGTTTGCTCTCTTGTATCTCAGGTACACTTATCTTTATCGCAGTATTACTTTAAGCATTACTTTCAGTATTACTTACAGTATTACTTTATCAAGTACCTTGAGTGTGACCTAGCTATCCTACAGTTCAATTCACTTAGCCATAGTAGTTAATCTCTAGTGTGCTTAGTGATTGATCTTTGCCAATAGGTTGCTTAGTTAGTTTAGTGTTTATCTTATTAAGTCAAGTATTTGCTCCGACGTCTGCAAGGGTGTCTCTATTCAAAGCTAGGATAGGGATAGTTAGAATATAGATAAGCATGGTGCTTAGTTATAGACTTACCTTCAGATACGGCTGGACCCCCGGATAGCTGTGGTAGCAAGCAAGTGGTGACAGCCCTGTGCGCCTTGAATTCCACCACGTAGTTGGCCCGGTTTAACAGTAAAGCTCGTTGTGCTAGCGTTCAACCTAAGTAAGTGGTAAAGGCTAGTACGCCTCGATACTTGATAAGATAGGAATAAAACTTTACTCAACTTAGTTGCTTTATTGACTTTTGCCTGCCTTGCTTCGTAACTATCTTGCTTCATAGTTATCTTGCTCTGTGGTTATCTAGGAGTAGTTAGTAATTAGTTAGTTATCCTTTAGTTACCCCTTAACTACTTATCCATCCACCTTACCTTAGCCATCCATATCATCCTTACCTATCCACCCATACATTCTTTCTAGCCTTCCATCCTCTCTTTTCCCTTCTCCCCTTTTTCCTTTTCTCTTTTCTTCGACTCTCATCCCCTCCTTGACTTGACTCATACACCACCCTAGCCTTCCCTTGGGATCAAATAAATCGACACTTGGTACTCCCAGGCGAAGTGCTACTACGATAGTTCTGTGCGCTTGCAGAATCTCCTCTTGGTAGACTGCAATCTCTCTAGCTAGCTCCTACTAGTGTCGGGATTGACAACCCCACTTGGCATTAGTAGATAGCTGCTTTAGCTTCACTCCTTTAGGTATAGTGACCGGACTTACTTCAAGCATGTCTGACACCGTTGCCTGGAATAGATCCCATAGTCTGCTCCTAGTAACGACGTTGGCTAGTGTCAATAAGCATTTCTGGGCCGTTACCCGGGATAGTTGCCTAGCTCTATCTTTAGTGAAGCTAAGAACTACCAACAGTGCGCTTGCAGAATCTCCTCTAGGTAGATTGCAATCTCTCTAACTAGCTCCTACTAGTGTCAGGATTGACAACCCCATTTGACATTAGTAGATAGCTGCTTTAGCTTCACTCCTTTAGGTATAGTGACTGGACTTGCTACAAGCATTTTTGGCGCCGTTGCCAGGGATAGATTCGATAGTCTACTCCTAGTAACGACGTTAGCAAGTGTCAACAAGCATTTCTGGGCCGTTATCGGGGATAGTTTCCTAGCTCTATCTTTAGTGAAGTTAAGAACTAACAACAAGCATTTCTGGCGCCGTTGCCGGGGAAGGCAATCGGTGTATCCTTTGAGTCCTTGTCGAATTTATCTTCGCTTAAGCTCCCGCTTAGCGAATCCCATCTTTCCCCATTCTTTCTTTCCTTAGTCCTTCTTATCTTTTTCCTTCATCTTCTTCAACTTCTTTCTTTCTTATCTCGTTCTACCTTCACGATGGCCAATAAGACGATTCGTGAGTTTTCTGCTCCTTCTACCGCCAATGTAGCGACAGGACCAGCCGTGATCGATGCCAACCTCAATTTCGAGTTGAACCGGCTCTGATCACGATGGTCCAAGCTAGCCCATTCTGTGGCAAAGCTCATGAGGATGCCAATGCTCACCTCCAACAATTTTTGGAGATTTGCGGCACCTTCACCATTAATGGGATAACCCAAGAAGCCATCCGTCTTCGTCTCTTTCCCTTTTCTCTCCTAGGAAAAGCGAAGCAATGGTTCTTGCAGATACATGGGTATATGCCGAGTCTCGAGTGATGAGTGATTGTCAACAGGTTTGATCGTAGGTTCTTTGGCTTGTGTTTTGCAGGTGTCGAGCATAGAGACAGTGATCGAGGGCAAGGTGAAGGTCAAGTAGAGACGTGTCGTGCCGACGGACCGGGAGCGATGAAGGGCGGACGTAAGGCTTGGACTGAGGGACCGGTGGCCTGAGGATCAGCTGTGGAGGCTGGCAGCCTGGGACAACGACGAGCGAAGACTGGCGGGACACGGTGTTGCTCGGGTCGAGGACCTAGGGACATGTGTCGGTGGACGGGGTGCACGGGCGGTGCATCCCTTCTTCAGCTTCGGTTTGGTGGTAGAGCCAGAGAAAAACCATCGGGTGGACGGTTTCCAGGTTTGGGCCACAAAACCTAGGCGTGCTGCGGGTTTCCGAGTTTGGGCCACAAAACTCGGGCTGAGGACGGTTTCCAGGTTTGGGCCTCAAAACCTGGGCGCTGGCGGGTTTCTTGGTTTCGGCCTCAAAACCAGGGGATGGACTTGGAGGCTGGTTTCCCGGTTTGGGCCTCAAAACCGGGGGTTGATCGTGAAGGCTGGTTTCCTGGTTTGGGCCTCAAAACCGGGGGCGGAGTCCGTGAAAAGGACGCAGAGCGGTGGCGGCACGTGGCGGCAATCAGTGAGGTTGCGTCGAGGCAACGCTATCTATTGTGCGGGCGTGGCCGTCGGATCACCACCTACCATTAGTTTTACCATGACCGGACGCGTCCGGTGTGTGTTGACCGGACGCAGGGTGAGTCCGGTCAGTGCTGTCTCGCGCTGTTTCGTCCGCAATTTGCCCGTCCGTTGTCGGTTTTGATTTCCGGCTTTTGCGTTGGGTTTCTAGAGTCGCGTAGTGTCTCGCTGTGCTTCTTGGAAGCATCCACCTTACTAGTAGGGTCGTGGACACTAGCGAGCTCTAGGGTTTGCCTTTGGGGTCGATTCTCAGGACAGTGGTGACAAGTTTCCGAAAGGAAAATTTGAAGCTCCCATTCACCCCCCCCCTCTGGTCGCTTTCAGGTAGCACTCTCAGTCCTTCAATTGGTATCAGAGCAGGTTAAGGATCTTCCACCTTAGCCGGTTCCAGATCCACAGAAGGCGACATGGATCGCGGCGTGGGCAAACCGCTGTTTTTTGATGGGACGAACTATGCGTATTGGAAGATACGCATGTCGGCCTATCTCCAGAGCATGGGCTCTTCTGTTTGGGAGATTTGCAACAGGGACAATTACGTTGTCTTGGCTGCTCGTGTCTCTCAACTTCAGATCGATGAGCACGAAGCCAATAGCCGAGCTCGTAACGCCTTGTTCTCCTGTTTGAGCATGTCCGAGTTTGATCGCGTTTCTCACCTCCCCACGGCTCGTGAGATTTGGGCGACCCTCATACGCTTCCATGAGGGAACCACTCAAGTAAAATCTCGTCTCTACGAGTCGCACAAGCGGGAGTATGAGAACTTTCGACATATGCCTAGCGAGAGCATAGAGAGTTTATTCGCTCGCTTTCAGGTCATTGTCAACAAGATGAGAGCGAACAAAGAGTTGTTGCCTTTTGACGATCATGAGAGGGCTTTGAAGCTTTTGCACACTCTTGATCGGTCGGTGTGGAACTCAAAGGTCCAGGCTATCATCGAATCGTCTAACTATGAGACCCTCACTTGCGACGAGCTCTTTAGTAAGCTCAAGTCTAGTGAGATTGACGCCATGTCGAGGGCTTCTTATGAAAATCCTTCCGGACTGACTATGGCTTTGGTTTCTGGCTCTTCTGCTAACCCCTCTGGAGGATTTGCACTTTCTTCACTCTTTTCTGTCACAGAGGACCAGCTGGAGTCTTTGGGGGATGACGAGTTGGCATTGCTCGCCAACCGGTTCTCGCGGTTCCACAACAAACGCATGAACCGTCGCCGCGGAGGAGGACGCTCAGGATGCTTTGAGTGCGTCGACCCTGACCATTTCATCGCCAACTGTCCCAAGAAGAAGCACATATCTGGGAAGGGCGATCATGGGCACATGTACGACTCCGGCAAGCACAAGGAGAAGTACGTCCCCGCGAGGCACAAGCGGAAGGGTGGCTTCGACAAGGAGTACATCAAGAAGAAGTACATGGAGAAGGCCCAGTCTGAGCAGCGTGCGTTCTTCGCCACGCTCAGCGACGTCGACGGCTCGGATGACGACTCCGCTTGCTCAAGCGATGACGAGTCCGAGAAGAAGAAGAGGATCGAGGACAAGCTAAACGGCCTTTGCTTCTTCGTCGACGACGACGGCCTCTGCACCATGGCCCTTGGTGATGAGGTCGACGGCAAGCTGGAGGACACCCCTCGGAACGACGACGATGACGACACCTCTTAGGTATCTCTCACCCACGACGAGCTTTCTGCTGAGGTCGAGAAGCTTACTGCCGCCTTGCTTAGTCAAGATAAGTTGCTTAGGCGTGCTGCTAGAGAGCGCAAGGAGTTTAGGCAGAAGTGGGAGGACACGGTGAGGGAGCTTGAGTTCGCTAAGTCCACCATGGTCGTGGTTGAGGAGGCTGAGTGTGAAATGTGCACCAAGCACATGACTGACCTTCTCACCTTGAGAGGTAAGTATGCTGCTTTGGTTGGAGAGGTGGATGAGCTCCGGGCTAGACCCCTGTTGTTGGGTGCGTGCAGGACTTGTCCTGTCTTGCAATCTGAGTTGGCAGAGAAGAATGCCAAGATTGTGTCTCTTGAAGAGGCCAACTCAGGTAGCACATGTGTGGCTAGGTGTGTTCTTTGTGAGGGCCTGGAGATGGAGATAGCCAACGTGAAGCATGACAAGATGCAAACCGAGGAGGAAAACACATACCTTCGGACCATCTTGTCATGGGTGTCTTGTGGTGAGCCACAGCTCGGGATGATGATCTCTCAATTCAAGTGAGCTGCTGGAGGTCCTGGTGTAGGTTTTGCTCCGGGTGTTGATGTTTCGTCTTTTGGAAAGATTGGAGAGTCGAGTGGTCTTAACCCATGTGAGAAGCCCAACTCCACCACTACTCCCAAGCTTACCAAGATTCCACCCAAAGAGCCTCTCAAGCCTAACACCAAGGATAGGGTGTTTGAAGAACCTCCACGAGCTCCACCCAAGAACCAGCAATGGACTCCTAAACCCAATCACCTGAAAAACAAGCTGGACACAATGCCACCTATCCAGGAGGAGCTTATGCCACAGAAGGGCAAAGTGATCCACACCCACAACTGTGTGTACCAACAACCCCCTTTGAGAGTGGTGAGGTACCATTGTGAGCACTGTGGGAGAGATGGACACTTGAGTGAGTTCTGCTTTCGGCGCAAGCGAGAGGCGCGCCGTGCTAGGGAGATAAACAATGCGGACATGTACCATCCTTTCCATGATGTACATGCGCCGAATGTTCAGAGGCGTGCTGCTAGGCCCAGAGGTCCAGAACCTCAAGTTCCCAGGCCTAGGCAGCGGAGAGGACGTGCCTGGCGGGAGCCTGCAGTTGTAGGCTATGGACCCCGTGGCGGTGGTTTTGTTGTGGAGCGTTTTCCTCCACCGCGTTTTGAGTATCGCGATGGACGCTCTTCCCTTAGCGGACCACGTTTTCCTCAACGTGGTGATCGCTTCCCCCGTAGGCGTGCTAGGAATGGTTTTTCTACTAACTGTTCTTTTGAGCAGCCGGCCCAACACTGGTATTCTTCCTACTTCACTAACCCCAGTGTTGGACCGTATGCTCACCCTATGTCTTTTTATTGATGTAGGTAAAACGATTGGAGGACGTTTGGTTGGTGGATTCCGGTTGCTCGAGGCACATGACCGGAAATGCCAAGTGGTTCTCCAGTCTTAGCCCTATCGCCGGAAAGGAGTTTATCACCTTCGGCGACAATAGCAAAGGTAAAGTGTTGTCTCGTGGGTCGGTGCGAGTTAATGAGCACTTTGTGTTGCGCGATGTTGCTCTTGTTTCTAACTTGCATTTTAACCTTCTTTCTGTTTCGCAACTCTTTGATGACGACTATGAGATTCGTTTTAAGCCGAATCTCAGTCGTATTTTGGATCCTCAGGGCAATCTTGTTTGTGTGATTTCGCCCTTTGGGAAAGTCTTTCGTGCGGATTTCTCGGAGTCGTTTGGAGTTTCTCATTGTCTTTTGGCTGGACCTTCCTCCTCTAATCTTTGGAAGTGGCATAGGAGACTGGGACATTTGAGCTTCGACTTGCTTGCAAGGCTTAGTTCACTTGGCCTAATCCGAGGATTGCCCAAGTTATCCATGGAGAAGGATCTTGTTTGCCATTCTTGTAGACATGGGAAGATGGTTGCCGCTCCCCACCATCCAGTGACTCAGGTCATGACCAAGCGCCCTAGAGAGCTTTTGCACATGGACCTTGTTGGTCCGGCTCGGGTGAGCTCGGTTGGGGGGGAAGTGGTATGTGCTTGTTGTTGTTGATGACTTTTTGAGATATTCGTGGGTCTTCTTTTTAGCTGAGAAGACCGAGACTTTCTCCTTTGCTCGCAATCTGATTTTGTGTCTTCAGAACGAGTTCCCTTTGAACTCGATGCGGGCTATCATGAGTGATAATGGTTCTGAATTCAAGAATTCGGATTTTGAGAAGTTTTGTAACTCTTTGGGTTTAGAGCATCAGTTTTCTTCTCCCTACACACCGCCCCAAAATGGTGTTGTAGAGTGGAAGAATCGGACCCTTGTAGAGATGGCCAGGACGATGCTCGATGAGCATAGGACTCCTAGGCGATATTGGGCCGAAGCTATGAGCACTGCATGCTACATTTCCAATCGCATTTTTCTCTGAGCTTTCTTGAAAAAGACTTCTTATGAGTTGCGTTTTGGAAAACTGCCCAAGGTGAGTTATTTTCGAGTTTTTGGTTGCCACTGTTTTATACTTAAGAAAGGCAACCTGGACAAATTTGAGTCTCGTTCTTCTGACGGTGTGTTTTTGGGTTATGGCACTCATACTCGTGCATATCGTGTACTTAACCTTGACACTAACCGAGTCATGGAGACATCCGATGTCACCTTCGACGAGACCATGGTTTGTCCTTCTTCTCGTTTTGAGCGTGCAGGTGATCATGAGGTTGGTGAGCCTCTTTTTGATGACGAGGATGAGGGTGCTGAAGGTATGGATGATCCAGCACCCCCTCCACCTGCTGTGCCGCAAGGAGCGGCTTCTACTACGACTCACGGCCCCGACACCTCTTCTTCCTAGGGGTCGTGGGATCCACCACCCCGAGCGGTACCTTTTGTACCCGGGGAGGCACCAGCTGCTGTTGAGGGGGAGATCACATCTGCACGGGAGGCGCCACGACACATCCAACGCCAACACCCCCCCAACAGATGATCGGCAACATTGACGAACGTGTCACTCGGTCCAGGTCTCAAATATTTCACTTTGCTCATTCTGCGTTTGTTGCTGATTTTGGTCCCCGAGATGTTGGACACGCTTTGACGGATCCGGATTGGGTCAATGCCATGCATGAGGAGTTAGAGAATTTTGAGCGAAATCGGGTTTGGGTTTTAGTTCCACCTCCTCCAGACTGTAAGCCTATTGGGACAAAATGGGTTTTCAAAAACAAGCAAGGAGAGGATGGCCACGTTGTTAGAAACAAGGCCAGACTTGTAGCAAAGGGCTATAGTCAGAAGGAGGGGATAGACTATGAGGAGACTTTTGCTCCTGTAGCTCGTTTGGAGGCTATTAGGATACTCTTGGCATTTGCAGCATCCAAAGGTTTCAAACTTTTTCAAATGGATGTCAAGAGTGCCTTCTTAAACGGCTACATAGAAGAAGAGGTTTATGTTGAACAACCCCCCGGTTTTGAAAATCCCAAGTTTCCAAACCATGTTTTCAAACTCCACAAAGCTTTATATGGTTTGAAACAAGCCCCTAGAGCCTGGTATGATAGATTGAGAACCTTTTTGCTAGCTAAGGGTTTTAAAATGGGATGTGTGGATAAAACGCTCTTTCTCCTCAAGCAAGGCAAAGACACTCTCTTGGTCCAGATTTGCGTGGATGATATCATTTTCGGTGGTTCTTCTCACGCTTTGGTTGCCAAGTTTGCAGATACTATGAGCAGGGAGTTCGAGATGAGTATGATGGGCGAGCTGACTTTCTTTCTCGGATTGCAAATTAAACAATCCTGAGAAGGGACGTTTGTGCACCAGGGCAAGTATACCAAGGACTTGCTGAAGAGGTTCGATATGAGTGAGGCCAAGCCTCTTCCAACACCCATGTTGACCACGACGGCCCTGGATGCGGACAAGGATGGAGAAGCTGTGGACCAGAAGGAGTACCGAAGCATGATAGGGTCGCTGCTCTACCTGACGGCGACACGCCCGGACATCCAGTTCGCGGTGTGCCTGTGCGCGCGCTTTCAGGCGTCGCCGCGCACTTCTCACCGTCAGGCGGTGAAGCGCATTTCTAGGTATCTTCGTTTCACACCAGAGTTCGGGATTTGGTATTCAGCTTCCTCCACCCTCTCCATTTGCGGTTATTCTGATGCCGATTTTGCTGGTTGTCGCATTGAGCGCAAGTCCACTTCTGGGACTTGCCAATTTATTGGTTCTTCTCTTGTATCAGGGTCTTCTCGCAAGCTGTCTAGTGTCGCCCAGTCTACCACGGAGGCTAAGTATGTTGCTGCGGCTAGCTGCTGTTCCCAGTTGCTTTGGATGATGGCCACCTTGCGTGATTTTGGTCTGAGCTTTTCTCGTGTTCCTTTGCTTTGTGACAGCACGAGTGCGATTAGCGTTGCTAAGAACCCCGTACTTCACTCGAAGACCAAACACATTGATGTGCGCTTTCACTTTTTGCGAGACCACTATGAGAAGGGTGATATCGACCTTCGCCATGTCGATACTCATCATCAGCTAGCTGATATTTTCACCAAGCCTTTGGACGAATCAACCTTTAATCGGTTGAGGGGTGAGCTTGGTGTGTGTTTCCCCTTTTAGATGGGGGAAACATTTTGGATCTTGTATCATAGACTGACTATTTTCTCGTTTGCTTTGTTTTTCCTTTTGCATTTTAGCATACACTTTTACATTTTGAGCTTCATGTATATAATCTTTAAAATGTAATTATGCTCTGTTTAGTGTGCTCCGATGCTAGTAGCTTATGCTCTTTCTGATCACTAATACATGTTGTGAGCTGAGCTATTTTTGAATGGTGAATCTGCTTAACATAAAACTTGAATATGTTCACCATTGAGATATGCAACTAGCATGTGTAGGATGTGTTGAATTCACTCGTGCTTTTCATATATGCTAGGTTGCTATGTCTCTAGTTCTGAGTCTGTCACTTACTTGGTCTGTTCATATTCTGTCAATAAAATCTGAACCAAGTTTTAAGTGAATTGAAAAGATTGAGATGGGATTGCTTGTCAACACATCATAGTTTCAAGACTGTTTCTCATTGCACTTTGGGTTAAACTTGAGCTGTGTAGTGTATGACCGAAACTATTGCTTTAAGCTTCTGATTGCTTCTGCATAGGCTTCGCACAGTTGAAAAGTTAGGCAATGACAAGCTTTCAACCTCTCGCAATCACATGCTGAAATTTTAACTTGTGTAATCTTAACCGCTGCAACTCCGATAAAATTTGGATACACAAGACTATGTTTCACTCTATAGCATGATGATTGAACTGTGCTAGGGGTAGTTCACCTTGTATACATGTTTAGCACTTGTATGATTTCCTGTCTATACATGTCTTATGCTATTTTGATGGTGAATACCTTTTTGGCTAAAAACTGCTCACTTTGCTCGTATGTTCATAATTCATATTTGGTGATCAGTTTGAGCCTTTGCTAGCATGTATGCTTTCCAGTGAATCGTTGGAGCTATACTATTTAGAGCATCTTTGCATTTTCTTGACTATATTCCTGAAGCTGCTAACGTGCATTATGACTCATATGCATTTTGGAAGGGGGAGAACTTCTCTTGTTGGCACTTTTGATGGTGCATTTTCTAAGGGGGAGAAAATCGTTTTCAGTTCTTGTTGCTTGATGGTGCATTTTCAACTAAGGGGGAGAAAAGTTAGACAAATCATGCCTCCCATGTTTGACTAAGGGGAGAGGAATCGGTTGTGTGCACCATGCAAGGGGGAGTTTGCTCGTGCTGAACTTTTGAAATTTCCAATTGGTTCGGAGCACTTTGCAAGTTGTGTTGAGTCTTTGCCTCTATCTTGAGGGACTAGCAGTCGCATCTTTGCTTCAGTTGGGTTCAGTTGGTATCGAGCTTTTCAGTTGATGTCGAGTTTTCTGCTAGTTGTGTTGAGCCTATGTGCCTCTGTCTTGAGGGACTAGCATTTTGCTTTGATTTTTCAATTGGTATCTGCTAGCGGTGTTGAGCCTATTCTACCTCTTCTTGAGGGCTAGCTTTGCTTTGCTTGGTTGCGTCGAGCCGTTGCCCATATCTTTGGGGACCAAGTTGTCTTGCACTTTCCACTTGACCTTCTTCGGCTTTGCTATGCTTTTGAGTCATTTTGGTGGAGTTCTCTCCTCTCCTTCCTTCCTTCTACTGTTTCCATTATGATTTGTGTGTGTAGTTGACAATGCACTCATCAAGGGGGAGATTGCGGATACATGGGTGTATGCCGAGTCTCGAGTGATGAGTGATTGTCAACGGGTTTGATCGCAGGTTCTTTGGCTTGTGTTGTGCAGGTGTCGAGCACAGAGACAGTGATCGAGGGCAAGGTGAAGGTCAAGTAGAGACGTGCCGTGCTGACGGACCGGGAGCGGTGAAGGGCGGACGTAAGGCTTGGACTGAGGGACCGGTGGCCTGAGGATCAGCTGTGGAGGCTGGCAGCCTGGGATAGCGATGAGCGAAGACTTGTGGGACATGGTGTTGCTCGGGTCGAGGACCTGGCGACACGTGTCGGTGGACGGGGTGCACGGGCGGTGCATCCCTTCTTCAGCTTCGGTTTGGTGGTAGAGCCAGAGAAAACCATCGGGTGGACGGTTTCCAGGTTTGGGCCACAAAACCTGGGCGTGCTGCGGGTTTCCGAGTTTGGGCCACAAAACTCGGGCTGAGGACGGTTTCCAGGTTTGGGCCTCAAAACCTGGGCGCTGGCGGGTTTCCTGGTTTTGGCCTCAAAACCAGGGGATGGACTTGGAGGCTGGTTTCCCGGTTTGGGCCTCAAAACCGGGGGTTGATCGTGAAGGCTGGTTTCCCGGTTTGGGCCTCAAAACTGGGGGCGGAGTCCGTGAAAAGGACGCAGAGCGGTGGCGGCACGTGGCGGCAATCGGTGAGGTTGCATCGAGGCAACGCTATCTATTGTGTGGGCGTGGCCGTCGGAACACCACCTACCATGAGTTGGTCCAGAATAACCTTAGGGTTTAGCTGGTTCGCTCTGTAAGTAGTTAGGGGTAGAGTAGGAATTAGGAATAGTTAGAATTAGGAGAAGTAGGGGGGAGACACCCACCTCCCCATCTATCTCAGTCATTTGCTATTTTGCCTTCTAAGTTTTCCTGCTCTCCCTCTCCCCTGCTGTAGTGAACTGAGATCCACAGAGAAGAGAACAATACCTCTGTGCCCTTGAGATTATGAGGAAGTGAGACTGTAATCTCACTATTGTAGCATGTGGTAGCCACACGGTTACAAATTCGTTGTTGTGATTCGCATTTTGTTCGTGTTCTTCGCGGGTTGCTTTTCTCCACGTTTTTCCCGTCGATCGATCTCGTTGTTTGGTGCATCTCTTGCAAACTCGTTTGAACCAAGTTGTTCTAGATCGTGAGGCACTTCTTTCCACCGAAGGAATTCACCTCTAACCTCATGAGCTAGTAGATCGGTTGATTTTAGTTTTGGGTCAAGTATTTCTCCCTTCCCCCGAATTTCATCGATTCATCGATTTGGTGATAGGTTCGAGCCATGATCTCTTAGAGATAGCTCACTATCCCCTTTGTGACTCTTCTCACCAAGTTTGATCCCTAGAGGATTCGTTTTGGGTGAGATCGAGTTGAATCGGTGAACGAACAGTGCTGTTTCGGGGTGACCGGACGCTGGTGTCGGGACGACCGGACGCTTTGTCAGAGTCCGGTCGATGAAGGTTTGACTTGCATGTTTTCTGTTGACTTGACCGGACGCTGGTTCTTAGGAGTGACCGGACGCGCTGTTGTTACTGTTCCCGATTTTTGTCTGAATTGACCGGACGCTAGTAGCCTGACCGGACGCATCTCCATCGAGAGTCCGGTCAGAAACAGTAAGGTCCAAAATCAGTTTTGCCACGACCAGACGCGTCCGGTGTGTGTTGACCGGACGCAGGGTGAGTCCGGTCAGTGCTGTCTCGCGCTGTTTCGTCCGCGATTTGCCCGTCCGTTGTCGGTTTTGATTTCCGGCTTTTGCGTTGGGTTTCTAGAGTCGCGTAGTGTCTCGCTATGCTTCTTGGAAGCATCCACCTTACTAGTAGGGTCGTGGACACTAGCGAGCTCTAGGGTTTGCCTTTGGGGTCGATTCTCGGGACAGTGGTGACAAGTTTCCGAAAGGAAAATTTGAAGCTCCCATTCACCCCCCTCTGGTCGCTTTCTGGTAGCACTCTCGGTCCTTGAGTTCTATACCAATCGCAACGCTGTAGACACATGGGACAAGTGTTCCAATGCTTTTCTCGCCAAATTCTTTCCGATGGGCAAGACGAACACTCTTCGCAACAAAATCTCCAGCTTTACACAACAAGCCGAGGAATCTATTCCCGAGGCTTGGGAGAGAATGCAAGAGTACGTCACTGCTTGTCCACACCATGGTATGGAGGACTGGCTGTTGATCCAGAACTTCTATCATGGCCTAACCCCACTCTCTAGAAGCCATTTGGATGCCACCGCCGACGGTGCATTTTTTTCTCTGAATGTTGCAGATGCTAAGGCTCTCATAGAGAAGATGGTGTCGAACCAAGGATGGAATGACGAGAGACTGCATCCCCGTAAGCGAGGTATGCATTCCCTTAAGGAGGCCGACATGATCGTGGCCAAGATGGACCTGTTGGCCAAGAAGCTGGACAGCTGTGAGAAGATGAACCAACAAGAGAGTGTCCAATCTCTGGAATCCTACATGACTTGTGAAGTCTGTGGAGAAACCGGACATTCTGGGAACCACTGCCTCGAGTTACATGAAGATTTGAACTTCATCAACAACAACAACGGTTTCCGTCAACAAAATCAAGGATGGAATCAGCACTCCAACTCTCAAGGTAATAATTCATTTCCTCGCTCTAATTTCCAAAGTACTGATAATTTCTCGTTCTTAAAGAATCTAGTCTACTCCCAAGGTAGAACTACTGAATTTTTGAATAAGAAATTAATGTCAAATGATAAAATGCTTGAGAACATAAATGCTAAATTGGAAGATTTCTCATCTGCTCTGAAAAATCAACTTAGCTTTAATAAGATGTTAGAAACCCAATTAGCTCAACTTGCTGCGATCATACCATCTTTTGAAACTGGCAAAATTCCGGCAAAACCTAACATGGAAACTGCAAATATGGTTGAAATAAAATATTTTAACTATTATGAAGATCAAACCATGACTGTTAAAAAGGGTGATCCTGGTAGTCCCATAATTAGATGCTCAATCTTTGGTGAAGTCTTTAAAAATGCCATGTGTGATTTAGGAGCGAGTGTGAACATTTTATCTAAGGATTTCTATGAAAACTCATTCTTTCCACCCATGTCATCCACATCTGCCTATGTCGTGCTAGCTGATCAATCAACATGCTATGTAGAAGGAATAGTCACTAATTTACCTGTTCATATTAGAGGTTCATATGTTCCTGCTGATTTCATAATACTAGATATGGGAAATCGGAAAGATGTGCCTCTAATCTTAGGTAGACCTTTCTTGAACACCGTTGATGCTTGCATATATGTGGGGAGTGGTAAAATGCAAATGACATTAGGACGGAGGAAGGAAATATTCTCCTTTTCCCATGGTCCCGCATATGCCGCTAACATGCAGGAAGCAAAACCCGTTCGTACCAAGAAGAGGCGCCTAAGAACAAGGTGGAACAGAAAGAAAGAACCACCTTTTCCTGAGCTATGTAATTCACATGACAAAGGAACGGTGCCAAAAGAAGAAGAACCCGATGAAGTACTTAAAGAAGAAGCACCCAAGGAAGAAGATCCACCCGATAAGGATGCAATTCCATGGATCTAAGGTATGGATTTACTTTTTAATTTTCCCTTCAAATTTCCCTTTTTCAAATAAATAACATATGTCATGCATGTAACTAAAATAAATCAGTTATCATTACTTATATGCATAAGTATATGTTAACTTAGCTAGAATAATAAAATATCATCATAGGATACTTTCTCTTTTTCACAACATTAGATAATTTCCCTTTTTAATAAATTGGGAACAAAAGCTCCGACCGAGAAAGATGAAGACCCTTCACCAAGCAAGAAGCCAGCTTGGGGGAGATCCTCGCGCCAATAAGGTATGTTTCAACCTTACTCTTTATGTTCGGTTCTTAAATTCTATATCTTTTGAATGTTATATGCTTGCCTAAGTAATTATCCCATGAATAAAAATGATAAAATCTGCTTAAAAATGTTGGAACCTGAATAAGAAATAAAATATGCCATGCAAATGCTATTGTTATAGTTAGAATAACTAGTTTTATCTAAGTTGTAGCTTTTGTGGGTTGCACATGTTTTAACTAAAATCATGCTTTGTGAATAGAGTTAGTTGGAAATGGAGTAATTCTTTAAACTTGCTAAGGTGAAATTAGGACCAAATCTGGAGGATTTCTTTTAAAAATCATGAAAATCTTGCTAAAAGTTCCTCCTAGATTTTATCCCATCCCACCATTAGCCAAATGTTTGTTAGTCAAAACCACAAAGAGCTTTGTTTGTGTTGAGCTTTGTTAGACCTCATAGATCTTAGTAGAGAAGCTTATCATATCTTTTGATCAAGATACACACACCCACCATAAATTGCTTACTCTCCACTTTGGAAGTTTGTAACCACCAAATAAATTGCTCATTCTCTACACTGGAGATATGCAATACCTTGGCAAACGTCCCATTGCTAGCCTTATGCTATTCCTACACTGGGAATAAGCATTTCTCTCTCTCCCCTTTTCATTTCTAAAATCCTTCCCTATAGACAATCTGGGGAAATCTAGAGCTAAAAAAAAGAGATATAAAAAAAATTGAGCAAAGTAGCTCAAGAGAGGACTATGTCCTAAGAAAATGTGAGGACACATTTTTGTCTACTCACTATGTATCGAGTAAAAAAAGAGAGAGTTATCATTAGCTCTAGACCCCAGAAATTAACTAGGAAGGATTATGAAATATCTCTCTATACACTTCCACATAACCACACATGCACATCTTGATCAATTTTTATGATTTGCTGCTCCTTATGATCTGAGTGTCTAGCTTAGCAATAAACATTATGCAATTCGGTCATGAGTCTTAGCCTACCTATAACTCCACATATCATTCTTTAGAAATAGGAGAGGTTACATTTTGGCCTAAGTGAGGATTTAAACACCATTGAGTGATTGAGTGAATCTTGGAGGACTTAAGCAAGTTTTTATCTTTTGAAAACCTTAAAAAACCTCCAGACAGAATCCTAGTCAAACCTAAGCAAGATAAAAGTTTCCTATCTATTGCTTCATTTCACTCATGTTTGAAGTGAAAAGCTATAAGCCCCACATTGCTATGATTAATGATATACACTAAGTTATTTCTCACTATACAATATGCACTTGTACACATCTTAAGTTGCTATCTATTTCATGCTCATGCTTAAACCGCATTGTTGCTCGAGGACGAGCAACAGGTTAGCTTGGGGGAGCTTGTTGATGGTCCTTAAACACTTGTTTTACCATCAACATTTTACCCAAAAATTCACCAAAAAGGCATGAAAAGTAGTCAAATAGGTTTCAAACTAACCAAATCCACATGTCCATAGATTTTTATTTGAATGCAGGATTTGGACCAAATTTGGAGAATGGACGCACCAGGGGCCGAGACCACTCACCAGGGCCCATTTGGGTCCTAGTGGGGTGGCGCCCGCCCCCCCTGCCACGTCACTGATCTGTGTGACCACCCCAGGGCCAAATCTTAGCCCATGGTCACCAGGTCAGTGGCACCGGAGGGCTCAGGAGGGGAGTGGCGTGGATCATGACCTAATTGTGGATGAGGCGGTTACTTGGACATACAACCGACCTAACCACCGCCTTAGAGGAGTCCCTAGAGACCGTAGGATCAATGACGGTGCATCCAAGGGCCAGAGGGGTGGTGGCCGCCACATAGGGCTGGCGCCCGCCACTAAGGTTTGCCCTAGGTCGGTTGGCTGCCCCCTATAAGTACCCCCCCCCCCCCCCCTCACTCATTTGGGCTATAAATACCCCCCTGGAGGAATCACATCATTTCAAGCAAGGAAGGAAAGCAAGGCTAGAGCCAGAGAGGTAATAGCTTAGGATTTAGCCAAGCTTAGGCAAGTAGGTAGCTAGTAGAGCGAGGCATCCTTGCCTCATTGCCCTCGCGGAAGCGCTGCTCAAGGCTTAGCTCAAGAGTAGAAGCGTGCGAGTGATCGGTCCTGGAGTTGGGAAGAGTCTTCCTTCATCTTCAGTTCAGGTTTTGCTCTTGTTACTCAAGTACTTTACTATATTCTAGTTCATCATTTCAAGTATTACTTTATTCTACTTGCCAGTATTGAGTAGTATACTTGATTGATTGCTTGAGTACCTAGCTATCCTACATTTCAATTCACTTAGCCATCATAGTTAATCTCTAGTGTGCTTAGTGTTTGATCTTTGCCAATAGGTTGCTTAGTTAGTTTAGTGTTTATCTTATTAAGTCAAGTATTTGCTCTGACGTCCGCAAGGGTGTCTCTATTCTAGGCCAAGGTAGAGATAGTTAGAATATAATTAGGTGTGGTGCTTAATTATAGACTTACCTTCAGATACGGCTAGACCCCCGGATAGCTGTGGTAGCAAGCAGGTGGTAACAGCCCTGTGCGCCTTGAATTCCACCACGTAGTTGGTCTAGTTTAACAGTAAGGCTCGTTGTGCTAGCGTTCAACCTAAGTCAGTGGTAAAGGCTAGTACGCCTCGGTACTTGACAAGATAGGAATAAAACTGCACTTGACTTGGTTGCTTATTTGGCATTTGCCTATCTTGCTTCGTAGTTATCTAGGAGTAGTTATTAATTATTAGTTAGTTATATTAGTTATCCTTTCCCCCTATCTACCTGTCTATCCACCTTACCTTAACCATTCCATTCATCCTTACCTATCCACTCATAAATTCTTTCTAGCCTTTCATCTCTTCTCTCCTCTCCTTTTCCCTTTCTTATTCTTCGACTCTCATCCCCTCCTTGACTCGACTCATACACCACCCTAGCCTTCCTTTGGGATCAAATAAATCGACACCTGGTACTCCCAGGCGAAGTGCTACTACGATAGTTCTGTTCGCTTGCAGAATCTCCTCTAGGTAGATTGCAATCTCTCTATCTAGCTCCTACTAGTGTCGGGATTGACAACCCCATTTGACATTAGTAGATAGCTGCTTTAGCTTCACTCCTTTAGGTATAGTGACTGGACTTGCTACAAGCATTTCTGGCGTCGTTGCCAGGGATAGATTCCATAGTCTACTCCTAGTAACGACGTTAGCAAGTGTCAACAAGCATTTCTGGGCCGTTACCGGGGATAGTTGCCTAGATCTATCTTTAGTGAAGTTAAGAACTACCAACACTATGTTTCATTCTATATCATGATGATTGAACTTTGCTAGGGGTAGTTCACCTTGTATACATGTTTAGGATTTGTTTGACTTTCTGTCTATACATGTTTGATGCTATTTTAATGGTGAACCCCCTTTTATGAACGGCTTAAAACTGCTCACTATGCTCATATGTTCATATTTTGTATTCTGTGATCAGTTTGACCCTTTGCTGGCATTTTTACTTGAGATGTTGAGTAGTCGGATCAGCACTCTTTAGAGCATTTGTTCATTTTCTTGACTATATACCTGAAGCTGCTAACCTGCATTTGTAACTCATATGCATTTGTCTGATTGTACATTTTCAACTAAGGGGGAGAAATTTGACAAATCATGTCCTAGTTGTGTGCACTATTAAAGGGGAAGGTGTTTGGATCAGGAGGTTCCTCATTGATCTTGGTGTGTTTCCAAATATGTCCAGCCCATTGTCTCTACATTGTGATAGCAATGGGGCGATCGCGCAGGCTAAGGAGCCAAGGAATCACCAGAAGAACAAACATGTACTATGGAAATTTCACCTCATTCGAGACTTCATTAAAAGAGATGAAATTAAGATGTGCAAAATACATACGGATTTGAATATAGCAGATCCTTTGACAAAGGCTCTTCCACAGCCTAAGCATGAGGCGCATGTGAGGTCTATGGGTATTAGATATCTAAAAGATTAACTCTAGTGCAAGTGGGAGACTGTTGGGAATATGCCCTAGAGGTAATCATAGAGATGATGATATTTCTATTGTATCCATGATTTATTATATGTTCATTGAATATCCATTAAAGACAACTTGTATTGATTGACAATTATGTCAATTGACTATGAAACTCTTTTACTTGTATGGTTATTCGATAGTTGTCCCTGATCGGAGTTCATGTGAGGACACACATGAATATTAGATCGACACATGTATTAGTTGATGACTATGTTTCACAAGTCATAGACATCGAGATGTCAAACTAATAATGTGGGCACATGTATGACATGGGGCTCGATTGACACAACATGAGATGTTCTTCTTATTATCTCTTTACACATCATGTACGTTATGTCCTTAGACCTGAGATTGTGGTATGTACTCAAGATATGAATCGACTTACTTAGGGACTATCAAACTCTACTTCATAACAGAGTAGTTATAAAGATAGTCTTCGGGTTTGTCAGGAAGTATGTTGTGAGACATAGACGATCAAGATGGGATTTGCCCCTCTCCATGAGAGAGAGATATCACTGGACCACTCAAATGATTGGATCATAAAATGCATGGTCGTGCTTAGGTTAAGTGTTAACCTATGAGTTGGACCAAATATTGTGTGGCAAGGGAATTACGTATATGTGATCATGGTGGTTCGTCAGATATGATCTTTGCGTATACATAGGAGTTGACACGTCTTGCTAGAGGCCGCTATCAACTATCGGGCGAGTAGGAGTACTCAGGCCGTGTCTATGTATGTGTGAACCCATAGGGTCGCACGCTTAAGGGGCTGGAAGCATGATTCGAGTTGGACTCGAATCAGACCGGGATTAGGGTTTGCTAATGGGCCTCCACGTGGGCAGGCTCATTAGGGACGCCTATAAATAGAGGGGTGGGGCGGCCAGGGTTTTAACGACATCATTTTTGACAGCCGTCGCCCACCCCACGCCCGTGTCTATTGCTCCTCGCAGACCTAGCACTCTAGAGGCGTGACGCTTCCTCCCTGTACGTGTGGGATACCTCGGAGGTGCTGCATCTAGAGCACAAGGACGAACCGCACGTGGAGACATGAAGGTCGGACGTGAACATCTACACGACATCACTGCGACGCGCACGTCTACACCGAGACGTCTTCCGCTGCACCTACGCGTCTAGTGGTAATCTCGTGATCTATAACTAGCAGTAGTTCCTGGTTTATGGGGTCGAAAATTTTTGTTTTCGGCTAGCGTAGCATCATCGTAACCCTTCAGTGGTATCGGAGCCATTACTGCCTCATTGTAGATTCGGTTGTGTGCATATAGAGATATGTGTGGTTGTAGATCAATTTCTCATCTTGATTCGTGATCTTGCCGTATTGGTCATGTAACGATCTACTCCTACCGGTTGGATTTCTGCCATCAGAGTTAAGTGATACGTGTAAATCCAATCATGGCAAGATGGAGATCAATCAGATTGATCGAATTGAATCTAGGTCAAGAGCTGGGTGCATGAGATGTGCGTCGGCATGAGGAGATCCGCAAAAGGAGCGCTGTTCGGCAAAATGGCCATAACTTTTGCATACGACCTCGGATTGAAATGATCTTTAAATGAAAATCGATCTACATAAAATTTTAGTCGGTTTCGTCAAATTTAGATTTGCGAAAAAAGGCTGGGAAAATTATGTTTTCTGCGATTCAAGATTAGACGTCGGGAACATTTAACTCTGTTTAGCAGGGACTGATGACTGGTGTAGCCCTTATGTGTATGTGATGCATGTATGTAATTTTTTCATGGCTTGCATGTCGTGATTGTGACAATATGGCTGGAGCCACATATATATTGTCCATTTGATGTAATGGCCTGCGTGCCAAAATTGTGATGATCCTACACGTGACTATGTAATTACTTTATTAATTACGCTAGTTGTAGCTAGTCTCGGTGGATTCATCGCTGGAGGATGGCGTGCATGTACCATGTAGATGGAGATCATCATGGTGAACAGATTGGCGGAGATGGAGATCTCCAAAGGGACATTGGGCTATACCAAGTCATATCTGTGTTGATGTTATTCTCTTATTATGTTCTACTTTCACGTATGATTCATGTTTATTGTCTACATGCGGTAGTGAAAATGTAGAACGATCCCTCAGTAATGTTCAAGTCATATGCTTCCCCAAACCTTGCACTGTCATATGTCTTGTACAATCGGTGGCACGCCTATGAAATTAGGGTGTCACTGATTTTCCTTGACCAAGCAGGTTTGTATCAGATACTTACTGCAGAAGGGTTGGTTGCTTGAACAAGGTCATCCTAACGGTTAGGGACTTTGAAGCATAAGGAGTTGAGCACGCATAGAGATGCTGGCCAACAACAAGAGTCATATGTGATATGATTAGCAAAGAGTTGCTTACCGATCTACCATGTCCACTAGCGGTGATGCTAAAGCTCACTAGTAGACTTGTTAGTTTGGGTCTTGAATCACTAAAATTCAATAGAGGGATATTGATCTTAGTGGGAGTAAATTTTATTAAAGTTTTAATATCATTTACTCTGTCTTGGATACATTGTCTTAGTATTTTGCATTTACTTTTGTTGTAGATAAATGGAACCCGCACCTCAACCATTTACTTTACATTCAATACTTGAGAAAGATAAGTTGACTGGAACAAACTATGCAGATTGGATCCACAACTTGAGAATTGTTCTCAGGGCTGAGAAAAAGGAAGATATTCTAGACACCCCACTACCAGAGGAACCTGCTGATAATGCACCTGCTACTGAGAAAACCGCTTACAAGAAAGCATGTGATGCTAATCTTGAAGTGGGATGCCTGATGCTTGCTAGCATGGAACCAGATCTGCAAATGCAGTTTGATAATAACCATATAGCCTACGATATGATCGTAGCGCTAGATGAGATGTTCCAGACTCAGGCTAGAACTGAAAGGTTCAATGTTTCTAAGTCTCTTGCTGAGACTAAGTTAGCAGAGGGTGCAGCAGTTGGACCACATGTGATCAAGATGGTTGGTTACACTCAGAGGTTGGAGAAGATAGGCTTCCCAATTGGTCCAGAACTGGCTACTAACTTCATTCTCTCTTCTCTCCCACCTAGCTATGGGGACTTCATCTCGAACTACCATATGCATGGTTGTTGACACTGGTTATCTATCATAATTAAAGGATAAATAAATATGAAAAGGGGCAAGAATTCGATCACCAACAAAGGTTTAGGGTTTTAATTGACAATATTCCACGAGTTTTGGTGAACTATGATTCTGCAGGGACTAAACCAGGAAATCAACACTGATAGCTTCCCATAGAAGGAAACCGACGGGAGATAACTCCACCGCCACATCAGGAAGTTTCTAGAAGACTCCAAAGGACGCAAGAAGACACCAGGAGGTCGACCACCGCGAGAGGATGACAGGTAGGACCGACTGGTCCCACCTAGGGACCGACTGGTCCCACCTAGGGACCGACCGGTCCCCCCTTGGGGCCTACGGAGTCTATCTTCTGGAAGGTTCTCCCACCGACCTCTAGGATGCATCTTAGCCGTACCTTAAGTTGGTTTGATCCAACGGCCACGGTTCATCGCCCAGGGCTATATAAACAGCCCCAGACCCCCCTCTACAGGGCATCAGACATCATCGATCAGAGCATTAGGCATTCATCAGAGAGGGAGATCAATCAGAAGCCCTAGAACTACATCCACCTAGAATAGTTAGATAGAATAGGATTAGAGGAGGCAAGCTTTGCTTGGATTCCTGATCTAGTCGTGAGAAGGCTCGGTAAACCCAAGATCTTCTCTCTTGTATTAACATTATGGATCTATTTCATAATTGCTCTTCTAGTTCATCATTGTTCATCATTGTTTATGTTCTGGTTCATCGTCTACTTCATGTTCATCGTCTAGTTCATAATCTTGTTCTAGTTCATGATCTAGTTCGTACTTTAGTTCTTCTCGATGATCTAATTCACTTTATTGTTTATCTTTATGCTCTAGATAGCGGTACAATTGATATGACTAAGACATCAACTATTATATTCTTAATTATATTGCTTATAGTCTGCTTTGATTATATATTTGGCATAGATAGTTCATCGTTATGCTTATACTCATGTCCGTATAGCGCTCATCTTAAAGTACAACGGGTGGGTGATAAATGTTGTGTAGGCGTGGTGCCTATACAATATTTATCTTTGAATGCGTCCTATGTTCCGAATAGAGTGGTAGATCGCGGGTGTGATATTCCTGTTGAGTCCTTTGTATTCCACCTCCCGAATGTAGTGTTCAGTATGGCTCAGTTAACTCATGGTTTAGGGGTTACTCTGTTTGACACCTTTACTATGGAGTTGCCTCTTGATTATAAATATGATGTGACCTAGCCAATGATTGCCAAATATGTTTGCACTAATCAATGTATGCTATGACTTATAATTAGAATAACTTAGGAATGTTTCTTATTAATGCCTGTTCTAATCATCGCTTGCTAGGTAGTACTGTTCTAGGATTATCTTTGATTGATCTGATCTCTGTTATCATTTATCATTTATCATTATCATTTACTCTATGATCTGATCCCTGTTTGGAGTAATAAGTGTGTTATGAGTATTTATTATAAGTGTGTACCATCATGAATGCTGTTAAGTCCTCATTAGTATAATACCATCATACTTTGAATTGATTAGTCTCTAGGCTAAATATAAATAACGATACCTGAGACTAGCTTGGGTGAAATGCTTCTACAACGGGTATATTTATCTGTGCGCTTGCGGATAAATATTTATCTTTAAATCCAGTGCCCTGATATAATTACATTGCTAGCTTCATGTTGGGGATGACAACTTGACGTTAAGTGAAGCTAGTAGTGTCCCGTACACTCTTTAGTGCCTTCACTAGATTATTATTTTATATGGTTCATTCTTAGAGTGATTCCATTAAGGAGTGTCAACAATGGTGTGGAGAGGGGCTTGAATGAGCTATGTGGCATGCTTAAGACAGCAGAGGCATACATCAAGAAAGGTGCTGGCAGCAGCCATGTGATGGCGATCCAAAACAAGCCTAACTTTAAAAGGAAGGGCAACTTTTGGAAGAATAGGAAGGTCAAGGGCAAGGCCAAAGATGTGATCTCTAAGCCAAACCCTCCTGCGCCTGACGCTGCTGGACCAACTGTTGATTCTGAGTGCTTCCACTGTAAGGGGAAAGGTCACTGGAAAAGAAACTGCAAGGTGTACTTAGCATCCTTGAAGAAGGATGGCGGTGGTAAAGGTACTCCCGCTGCTCATGCACTTGTTGTTTATATTACAGATATTTTCCTCGCTAACTCTTATATTAATTCTTAGGTATTTGATACCGGCTCGGTTGCTCATATTTGCAATATGATCCAAGGAATGATAAGAGGTAGAAGCGTTGGAAAAGGGGAGGTTGATTTCCGCATGGGCAATAATGCAAGAGTTGCTACGTTGAACGTCGGGACGATGCAACTACACCTCCCATCAGGATTTATTTTGGAGTTGAATAATTGTTATTTTGTTCCAAGTTTAAGTCGAAATATTGTGTCACCTTCATGTTTGATGAAGGATGGCTATTCATTTGCGAGTAAAGACAATGGTTGTGTAATCTCTAAGAATGATATGTTTGTGGCTTTTGCATCCATTGTGAATGGGTTGTTTATTTTAAATCTTGATGATGCACCTATGTCTATCTGTAATATTACTGCTAAAAGGCCTCGGCTTAATGAGTTAAGTCCTACCTATATGTGGCATTGTCGTTTGGGTCATATAAGTGAGAATCACATGAAGAGGCTCCATGCTGATGGGTTTCTAACTTCGTTTGATTTTGAATCATACGAGACGTGAGGCTTGTTTGCTGGGCAAAATGACCAAGTCATCTTTCATAGGTTTTCCTGAGAGGACGATTGACTTGTTGGAACTTGTACATACTGATGTATGTGGACCAATGAGTACAACAGCTAGAGGCAGATTTCAATACTTCATAACCTTCACTGATGATTTTAGCAGATATGGCTATGTCTATCTAATGAAGCATAAATCTGAAACATTTGAAAGGTTCAATGAATTTTCAGAATGAGGTAGAGAATCAACGTGGCAAGAAAATTAAGGCCTTGCGATCTGATCGTGGAGGCGAATATTTGAGCCATGAATTTATCAATCATCTTAAGAGTTGCGGAATTGTTCCACAACTTACACCACCCGGAACACCTCAGAGAAACGGTGTGTCCGAGCGACGTAACCGAACATTATTAGACATTGTTCGGTCTATGATGAGCCAGTCGGACCTTCCTTTATCATTTTGGGGATACGCTCTAGAAACAGCCGCTTTCACATTAAATAGGGTACCATCTAAGTCCGTAGTTAAGACACCATATGAGATGTGGACTGGTAAGAGTCCTAGTTTGTCTTTTCTAAAGATTTGGGGTTGTGAAGTTTATGTCAAACGACTTATATCAGATAAACTAACACCCAAGTCGGACAAGTGCTTTTTCATGGGATACCCAAAGGAAACTTTAGGGTATTAGTTCTACAACTGCTCAGAGGGCAAAGTGTTTGTTGCTCGAAACGGTGTTTTCTTAGAGAAAGAGTTTCTCAAAAGAGACAAGAGAGGGCAGAAGGTGTATCTTGAAGAAGTTCAGGATGAGCCAACAGGGATTGACTCCACGAGTGATGCTAATGTAGCAGAACAAGTTGAGCTACCTATGGCAACAGACACCTCGCCCCAACCACAAAGGTCGGCAAGAATCTGTGAGTTTCGTGGGGATGTGTTATTGTTAGATGATGACGAACCTGCAACTTTTGCTGAGGCAATGATGGACCCAGATTCCGAAAAATGGTATAGTGCCATCAGATCCGAGATAGATTCCATAGGAGCCAATCAAGTTTGGAACTTGGTTGACCCGCCTAATGGGGTAAGACCCATAGAGTGCAAATGGATCTATAAAAATAAAAGGGATATGGATGGAAACGTCCAAGTTTATAAAGCTCGACTTGTCGCAAAAGGTTTTCGGCATGTTCAAGGAGTTGACTACGACGAGACTTTCTCGTCGGTAGGGATTCTTAAATCTATCTGGATCATTCTAGCAATTGCTGCCTATTATGACTATGAGATATGGAAGATGGATGTTAAAACAGCCTTTCTAAATGGAAATTTGGAAGAGGACGTGTATATGATACAGCCTGAAGGTTTTGTTGATCCTAGCGATGCTGAAAAAATATGCAAGCTTAAGAAATCTATTTATGTGTTAAAGCAAGCATCTCGGAGTTGGAATATTCGTTTTCATGAGGTGGTCAAAGGGTTTGGCTTCCGTCAAAGTGAAGAAGAACCTTGTGTTTACAAGAAAGAAAGTGGGAGCGCTGTTGTGTTTCTAATCTTGTATGTAGATGACATACTGTTGATTGGGAATGACATTCCGATGTTGCAAACTGTAAAGACTTCACTGAATAATAGTTTTTCTATGAAGGATTTAGGAGAAGCAACATATATTCTGGGCATTAAGATGTATAGAGATACGTCAAAGAGGCTAATAGGATTAAGCCAAGAAACGTACATTGATAAGGTGTTGAAATGGTTCAACATGGAACAGTCCAAGAAAGGGTTCTTGCCTATGTCACATGGCATGCGCTTAAGCGAGAAACAGTGTCTTTCGACATCTGATGAGCGAGAGCGCATGAGTAAGGTTACATATGCTTCGGCCATTGGTTCCATCATGTATGTCATGATATGTACACGCCCGGATGTCTCATATGCTCTAAGTGTTGCGAGGAGATATCAAGCTAATCCAGGTGAGAGTCACTGGACACTTGTTAAAAACATCCTTATGTACTTGAGAAGGACTAAAGATGTGTTCCTAATCTATGGAGGTGAGGAGGAGCTCGTTGTAAATGGTTACACCGATGCTAGCTTCCAAACTGACACAGATGATTCACAATCTCAATCAGGTTTTGTGTTCACAATAAATGGTGGTGCATTCAGTTGGAAAAGTTCCAAGCAGGAGACCGTGTCCAATTCTATAGCAGAAGTCGAGTACATCGCAGCTAGTGGAGCTGCAAAGGAAGGTGTTTGGATGAGGAGGTTCCTCATTGATCTTGGTGTGTTTCCAAATGTGCCCAGCCCATTGTCTCTACATTGTGATAGCAATGGGGCGATCGCGCAGGCTAAGGAGCCAAGGAATCACCAGAAGAACAAACATGTACTGCAGAAATTTCACCTCATTCGAGACTTCATTAAAAGAGATGAAATTAAGATGTGCAAAATACATACGGATTTGAATATAGCAGATCCTTTGACAAAGGCTCTTCCACAGCCTAAGCATGAGGCGCATGTGAGGTCTATGGGTATTAGATATCTAAAAGATTAACTCTAGTGCAAGTGGGAGACTGTTGGGAATATGCCTTAGAGGTAATCATAGAGATGATGATATTTCTATTGTATCCATGATTTATTATATGTTCATTGAATATCCATTAAAGACAACTTGTATTGATTGACAATTATGTCAATTGTCTGTGAAACTCTTTTACTTGTATGGTTATTCGATAGTTGTCCCTGATCGGAGTTCATGTGAGGACACACATGAATATTAGATCGGCACATGTATTAGTTGATGACTATGTTTCACAAGTCATAGACATCGAGATGTCAAACTAATAATGTGGGCACATGTATGACATGGGGCTGGATTGACACAACATGATATGTTCTTCTTATTATCTCTTTACACATCATGTACGTTATGTCCTTAGACCTGAGATTGTGGTATGTACTCAAGATATGAATCGACTTACTTAGGGACTATCAAACTCTACTTCGTAACAGAGTAGTTATAAAGATAGTCTTCGGGTTTGTCAGGAAGTATGCTGTGAGACATAGACGATCAAGATGGGATTTGCCCCTCTCCATGAGAGAGAGATATCACTGGACCAGTCAAATGATTGGATCATAAAATGCATGGCGGTGCTTAGGTTAAGTGTTAACCTATGAGTTGGACCAAATATTGTGTGGCAAGGGAATTACGTATATGTGATCGTGGTGGTTCGTCAGATATGATCTTTGCATATACACAGGAGTTGACACGTCTTGCTAGAGGCCGCTATCAACTATCGGGCGAGTAGGACTACTCGGGCCGTGTCTATGTCTGTGTGAACCCATAGGGTCACACGCTTAAGGGGCTGGAAGCCTGATTCGAGTTGGACTCGAATCAGACCGGGATTAGGGTTTGCTAATGGGCCTCCACGTGGGCAGGCTCATTAGGGACGCCTATAAATAGAGGGGTGGGGCGGCCAGAGTTTTGACGACATCATTTTTTACAGCCGTCGCCCACCCCACGCCCGCGCCTATTGCTCCTCATAGACCTAGCACTCTGGAGGCGTGACGCTTCCTCCCTGTACGTGTGGGATGCCTCGGAGGTGCTGCATCTAGAGCACAAGGACGAACCGCACGTGGAGACATGAAGGTCGGACGTGAACATCTACACAACATCGCTGCGACGCGCACGTTGTAACAGACTCTCCCAATAATGTGGCCCACCTACACCTGTCATCTGTCCAACGACCTCTGACCGCTATGTAGGTGTGCCACAAGACTGGATTAATCTGTTGGATACGGTTGACGTATCCATAGATCACAGGAATCATCCGAGTACAATCATTACAGCACATTACATTTCATACAAAATACCAGATCGGAGATTCAGCGGAAGTCTTACATAACCATAATATTACAAATCGGTGTCCATTATTACAACATAGGTGGTAAAGAGTTCAAGTGGCGATAGTACTAAGTGCTGGATAAAAGTCTGATAACATATCCATATTATTAAACCCTGCCCAAGGGCACATCACTTATCATCCTCGGCCAGAAAGATAGTCATGCAACACGGCCCGAAGCACATCTGTTCAGCGGTCTCACCTGCAACATGGGGTCATAGAACTCTGAGTACAGGAGTACTCAACAAGACTTACCCGACTAATAAAATGGGGAGAAAACTAAGGAATGCAGGCTAAGGGGAAGTCAAGGTAAGGCTTTAGCAAGAATCAACAAGTTTTCCTTTGCATAAAAGCTCCTACTACTAAGTAGTTATGTCATTCCATATTTCTAATATTAACTAAGTAAATAAATATACATCTCATAATCAACCCATTAATCCCCCCATATTTCATCATTAAACTACGCTGAGGGTGCGAGGACGAGTCTCCTTTTCTCGTGGAGCAAACGACGATTTGAACCGCTTGATCTACCCAGCTGGGGCTTCCTTATCACACGACATATGCGAGACCGAACTTGCATATATCAACCGTCCCGTGGATCCGCTCAAACCGGACCAGAGCCGCGCCACCCGGGAGTACAGTACACCACCGCCCTACAACGGCCTTGTTGAGTAACGTCCAACAGGAGACCGAGGAGGGTGGGTACACACTACTCCCGCCATCTCTCCACTCCCAGTGCGTGGGTGCGCCGTTCCAGAAAGGGCATAGCCACAGTAGGGCTTACCGAAGCATGTGACCAGTACTAACAAATAGTTCTCGATCCAACGGGCCAACAGCGGACGGGCCCTAGGCGACACAGGCGGAAACACTACACCAGGACTCCATTTCCTGTGCAAGTTACCCATCCGGTCTCATTTTAATTATACCATCCCATACCGAGGGAAGGGTTCCCAACAATAGCATCTCTATTTTCAAAAACCTACTCTATTGAGCAAGGCTAAGCAGTCTAAGCATTTGTAAATGACCCAGTGACAAGGATAATATAAGGAGTAATCAAGGTAGTCAATGCATCAAATAGGTAACATTCAACTCCTAAACTTAATGCACCAATTTTATCAGCAAATATATTATTGTAAATTTGCAAGGTAGGGCAAATGCACCGGGGCTTGCCTTGGGGTTCCTCTTCTGGTTCGTCCCCACAGATGTCAAATCCAACCTCGTAGAAGACCGGTGCCTCCCTTGCTGCGATTTCCGGCTGATCCTTGCTAACCTCGGTTTCTAAACGCAATGTGACGAACGAGTATATAAGATGCATGTGATGCATATATGAATGAATGCTCATGATGCTGGACAACTATCAGAAGAAGAGTATAGCAATCATACAACAATCTTATGCTAAATTCTGAAACTGACATCACAATTGGGACAAGATTTGCATAAGTGATAATCCGAACAGATTTCATGTACCAACTTCTTTTAATCATAACCAAAGCTAACAATCATCAATTTAGGTGCTATAAGACAATCTGGAAAGCTTAACAAATTCTCTACAACTTTTCTGTAATATGCAAAAGCTGATTCCAGGGTCATGTGGACCAAACAATTCATTTGGTTAAATCTATCCAGATTCTAGACAGATTTAAGCACCTCTGCTCCACAGACCATAACTGGAGTTCAGAAACATCAAAAATCGTCATCTAAACCATTCTGGAAAGCACATGAAACCCTCTACAACTTTCTTATTATACACCAAAGCTGATTCACAAGTTAAATACTCCTAACAGTTCAGTTTTTAGAAACTGTCCAGATTCTGGACAGTACCTCATACCCAGATTGAACAGAGCATAACTCCCAGCATATACATCCAACAATGACGAAATTTTAGGAGCAGCTAGATATACAAAAGTTCTACAACTTTGCTGTATAACATCTTGACAGAAAACCACAGGATCATGGTGTTATCATATTTCCAACAGAACTGACCCAGTGATTCATAGGAATATAACAAGAGCAAGTTTCTTATCAAGGGCATAATCAATCATGATCAAGTACTCAACTCATATCATGGTTACACAGTAGAGTTATATCAAGATTATACATGATACATGTAACATTTTAATTCATGATTTCTTCTAAACAGTAATTGACTTATTTATTATATGTATAAATTATTAACTAGACACTATGCTTTGTTAGTTAATCACCAACATGGTAACTTCCACAGATTTTTACTTAGTCCAAACCCTTGTGAACAGCCCCAAACAACATAACAATGTCACATTAAACCTTGGACATTTGACAGAACAATAGAAATTGTAGAACCATACTAACAATTATCTAATTATTGCTTAATTAATGGCTTGATTATTATGGCTTAAAAATTATTTTCACAAAAGGGGTTCAAAATTTTTGCAGAGGTGTGTTATGTGCTGCAAAGTACCCCAAAATTAATTTCACAATTTTGGGACTACAGGAAAAGCCTACAAAAATTATTTAAAGTGCTAAAGCTAATTATTTAGCTATTTTAATTCCCCATCAAAACTTGTCCAAATCCTCAGTTTCATATTTTTACAAATTTCTTCACAGGTCAGAGAGTCTACACAAAAATTTTCAGAATTTTTGGAGCTATAACAAAAATTCAGCAAAAATAACAAAACACACTACTGTTCATCATCGCGAAATAGAAAAACCCTAAATCTATCCCACTGACAGGCGGGGCCAGGTCGTCAGGCTGGCCCAGGCGTCAGGCCGGCGCGCGGCGGCCTTGACCGTGCGAACGGCGCCGTTGACCGCCGGCCAAACTCGCCGGCGGCGAGGGCCGGGGTTGAACCAGCACCTTCTACGTGCTATACCAGGCGTCGCGAACACATGGGTGTGGTTGGTTAGGACTATCGGCGACCGGAGGTAGTGTGGCCGCGGCAATGGCGGCTCGGCCCCGTGAAGTAAAGCGGCGCACCGGCATTCCGGCCGAAGTAGAGCGATAGAGTTAAAGCGGAGGCAAGCATCGGCACCGGGAAGCTCACCTAGGGCTGGTGCGCACGTTATCTCAGTCGGAGAGGCTCGGAGAAGTAGAGGTCGTCGACGGCGGCACTTGTGGCGGCGGCTCGAGGCTCCGCGACGGCGTTCCGGCTCCTCCTGCACGGTAGCGACCTGGATGGCGAACCGATGCGAGGCAGTGAGTCAGGGCGGATCGAATGGTGCAAATGAATTGAACCGAGGAGCTCCGTACCCACCGCACGACGGCGAACTTGACCGCGGCGGCAGCCTGCCGGAGCTGGGGAAGAAGGGGTCGCTCCGGGCAATGTAGGTGGTTAGGGTCCGAATCAAAGGGTTGGGGAGGTGCTCAGGGCTTCGGCGGGACGATGGTCAAGCCAGCAACAGCGGAGGAAGCTCGATGGCGACGGATTTCGTCGACGGAGTTCCCTGTCCCTTGCCGGTGAGAACAGAGGAAGAAGAAAGGGCGAGAGCGCGGCAACGGTGAGCTATTTGTAGGCCGGGAGGTGCTCAACGGGCGTGCCAGCGAACTATGCATGCGGAGGGAGCGAGTG
Organism: Coix lacryma-jobi var. lacryma-jobi; assembly: GCA_009763385.1. NCBI lineage: Eukaryota > Viridiplantae > Streptophyta > Magnoliopsida > Poales > Poaceae > Coix > Coix lacryma-jobi. Next base: position 134,167,519 of record CM019828.1, read on the forward strand.
GCGCGTGGACGGGGACGTGTCGGCGCCGTAGAACGCCGCGGCCGCGACGGCCACCGTGGACGCCATGCAGGGCTCCAAGCACTGTGGCTACAGGAAGTTTTGTCACCTTTCAAATTGCGACCAAAATTTGAACTAAAGTGAAAGTTCTGTAAGAATAAAAGTTGTTCAAAATTTTTTGCTCTACAAACTTGCTTAAAGGATCATGTGCCAATTCGGCCTAGTTTTTGAATTAGGGTTTGAATTCAAATTTGACCTAAACTGATTTCTCAAATTACTTTGAATTTTTCTGAAGAACTTTGAATTCTGTAAACATGAAAGTTGTCCCATATGCCATTCCCTACAACTTTGATTAAAGGACCAAGGTCAGATTCTCAATGGTTTGTAAGTTGTACTTCAAGGGTAGATTCTAGGGTTTAAACAAATTTGTTTCAATTCAAATTCTGTGCAGAATCTTAGTTAACTTTATATACCAAAGTTGTTCCTTTCATTAGTATCTACAACTTTGCTTTTGGGGCCATGCCTAGATTCAGCATAGATCCAAGTCTTTATCATAGAGCTACTATAAGGACTCGTAGTTTTCCCTAAACCCATGTCCCTTTGACTCTTCTACACTAGAAATCAGCCACATGTAAATCCTTAATCACCACACATCCATTGACAAAACAGAATTAAACAAGCATATGATGCATTTGAGATCCAGTTTTATGAAAATTGTAAATGCATCTTTAGTGTTGCTACATGAATGCTTTTCATGCTCATGATGGCATGTCAGGTTTTAGTTGACTTAAACACCAGAGGTGTTTCAGCTCCTCCCCCCTTAAAGAAATCTCGTCACGAGATTGGTTTAACTGGCTAGATAATGGAAAAAGAAATATGTCAGGGTCTAAATCTATGATTTTCCTCTGGAGTACCCATATAAGCTTTCCTAAACCGGCGAGACACATACCTAAACAGAAGAGAGGAAATCCGGAAAGTGCTCTAATAGAAAATCTTCAGATTCCCAGGTGGCTTCTTCTTCTGAGTGTTGATCCCATTGCACTTTATAGAATCTAACAGTTCTACTTCGGGTGACTCGGTCCTTTTGATCAAGTACTTTGACTGGATACTCTGAGTAAGTCATATCTGGCTAAATGTCCACGCCTTCATAATTCATCACTTGATCACGCACTCGCAAACATTGCTTTAACTGAGACACATGGAATACATTATGTACGGCTGCAAGTTGTTCGGGCAACTCTAACCGGTAGGCTTGCTTTCCACACCGCTTTATAATTTTGAACGGTCTAATGTATCGAGGTGCCAGTTTTCCCTTTACACCAAATCGAACCACTCCCTTCATTTGTGACACTTTCAGGTATACATAGGTTCCCTCAGAAAACACTAACGGTCTTATTCTTCTATCTGCGTAACTCTTTTTTCGGGTCTGGGCTACCTTCAGATTATTTTGTATTTGTTTTACTTTTTCTTCAGCTTCTTTTACTAAATCAACTCCAAAAAAGTTTCTCTCGCCAGGCTCTGACCAGTTCAACGGGGTTCGACGCCTTTGTCCATAAAGTGCTTCAAATGGTGCCATCCTGATACTTTCTTGATAGCTATTATTATAAGAAAACTCTGCTAATGGAAGACATTCATCCCATTGATCAGGATAGGTGAGCACACAAGATCTCAACATATCCTCTAAAATCTGATTTACCCTCTCGGTTTGACCTCTAGTCTGAGGATGATAGGCTGTACGGAAAAGAAGTTTGGTTCCTAATGATTCATGTAAATGCTTCCAAAACTGAGAGACAAATTGTGTTCCCCTATCAGAGACTATGGTCTTTGGTACACCATGAAGACTCAGAATTCTGGCAATATAGATTCGAGCATAGACAGGAGTTCTATAAGTAGCCTTACCTGGGATAAAATGAGCTGATTTGGTTAGACGATCTACGATTACCCATATCGAGTCAAATCCCTTGGACATTTTGGGAAGACCCACGATGAAATCCATGCTAATATCCTCTCATTTCCAAACTGGAATAGGCAAGCCACATAGCGAGCTATTTCAATCTTCATCTTTGTCCACCAGAATCTTTGTTTCAAATCTTGATACATTTTATTACTTCCTGGGTGGATAGCTAACCTGGTAAGATGAGCTTCATCAAGAATCTTCTGTCTGAGCTCGGGTATCTTTGGAACAACTAATCGATCCTTAAACCATAACACACCTGCCTCATCAACTCTGAAAGAAGTCATTTCCCCTGCCTTAATTTTTGCCATAATATGACCTATTCTCTTGCTCACTTTCTGGGCTGCTATAATTTCTTCTCGTATGGTAGGTTCGACTCTAACATTAGTCAGGCTTCCATGTGAAACTATTTCTATACCCAACTTTTCCAGCTCTTGACACAGACTAAGGTGCATGGGTGCAACTGTTAAACAATTGCAGTGAGGGTTCCGACTGAGGGTGTCAGCAACTACATTTGCCTTACCTGGGTGGTAATGTATTTCTAGATCATAGTCCTTGATTAATTCCAGCCACCTCCTTTGTCGCATATTCAAGTCTTCCTGAGTAAAGATGTACTTCAAACTCTTGTGGTCAGTGTACATATGACAGGTATTTCCTAGCAAATAATGTCGCCATATCTTCAGTGCATGTACAACTGCAGCTAACTCCAGATCATGAGTTGGATAATGTTCCTCATGTCGCTTTAGCTGTCTAGATGCATAGGCAATGACCCTTCCTTCTTGCATCAACACACAACCAAGACCGATTCCGGAGGCATCACAGTATACATCGAAAGGCTTCTCAATATCTGGTTGAGCTAATATTGGTGCTGTGGTAAGCAGCTTCTTTAGGGTTTGAAAGGCTTGCTCACACTAAGGAGTCCATTTAAATTTGACTTGGTTCTTGAGCAACTCAGTAATAGGTTTGGCTATCTTCGAAAACACAAGAATGAAACGACGATAATAACCAGCCATCCCGAGGAAACTGCGGACTTGATGAACTGTGGTTGGCGACTTCCATTTCAGAATATCCTGCACCTTTCCCGGATCAACTGCAATACCCTCAGCAGATAGCACATGACCCAGGAACTGGACTTCTTCTAACCAAAAGGCACACTTGCTGAATTTAGCATATAGCTGATGCTCACGTAGACGAGTCAATACAATGCGAAGATGTTCAGCATGTTATTCTTTGGTTTTGGAATATATCAGGATATCATCGATGAATACTACCACAAACTTATCGAGTTCATGAGATACATGAAATGGGCTAGAGCATTGGTTAGACCAAAAGACATGACGAGATATTCATACAGGTCATATCGAGTTGTGAAGGCAGTTTTAGGAATGTCTTCGGGTCTAATCTTTATCTGGTGGTACCCTGATCTAAGATCTATTTTGGAGAAAACTTTGGCTCCGGCAAGCTGGTCAAAGAGAAGATCAATGCGTGGAAGGGGGTATTTATTTTTGATGGTTACCTCATTGAGGGGACGATAGTCCACGCACATCCTTAAAGTTTTGTCCTTCTTCTTCACAAAAATAGCGGGACATCCCCAGGGAGAGGAACTAGGCCGCATAAAACCCTTATCTATTAAGGGAGGAGAATTATTAGAATTTAATTGATGCAAGATGAAATGATGCATACTTACGATTCTACTCATACGACATTATCTACTTACTTGTAAACCCACCCAAAATAATTTTGTAACTTTTCAACATAGGGCAATATTCTTCCAGCACTTGCTTCCTTGCTACTAAGCAAGAAGTAAGTTAAGGTGAGCAAAAGATAAGATTTAGAAAGAGCCTTTTAGATTTTCCTTAGAAAATAAGTTTTGAAGGTTTTTCAAATTACTATAATGACTGCCACGGGGATCCTGCTCCGATACCAAGCCTATAACAGACTCTCCCAATAATGTGGCCCACCTACACCTGTCATCTGTCCAACGACCTCTGACCGCTATGTAGGTGTGCCACAAGACTGGATTAATCTGTTGGATACGGTTGACGTATCCATAGGTCACAGGAATCATCGGAGTACAATCATTACAGCACATTACATTTCATACAAAATACCAGATCGGAGATTCAACGGAAGTCTTACATAACCATAATATTACAAACCGGTGTCCATTATTACAACATAGGTGGTAAAGAGTTCAAGTTGCGATAGTACTAAGTGCTGGATAAAAGTCTGATAACATATCCATTTTATTAAACCCTGCCCAAGGGCACATCACTTATCATCCTCGGCCGGAAAGATAGTCATGCAGCACGACCCAAAGCACATCTGGTCAGCGGTCTCACCTGCAACATGTGGTCATAGAACCCTGAGTACAGGAGTACTCAACAAGACTTAACCGACTAACAAAATGGGGAGAAAACTCAGGAATGCAGGCTAAGGGGAAGTCAAGGTAAGGCTTTAGCAAGAATCAACAAGTTTTCCTTTGCATAAAAGCTCCTACTACTAAGTAGTTGTGTCATTCCATATTTCTAATATTAACTAAGTAAATAAATATACATCTCATAATCAACCCATTAATCCCCCCATGTTTCATCATTAAACTACGCTGAGGGTGCGAGGACGAGTCTCCTTTTCTCATGGAGCAAACAACGATTCGAACCGCTTGATCTACCCAGCTGGGGCTTCCTTATCACACGACATATGCGAGACCAAACTTGCATATATCAACCGTCCCGTGGATCCGCTCAAACCGGACCGGAGCCGCGCCACCCGGGAGTACAGTACACCACCGCCCTACAACGGCCTTGTTGAGTAACGTCCAACAGGGGACCGAGCAGGGTGGGTACATGCTGAAGAACCGTGAATGCAATAGCAAGGCGACCAGAGGGGGGTTGAATGGGAGCACAAAAATTTCTTCTCGAAACATTGTCCTCTGTCCCACGAATCAACCCCCAAAAGCTCTGATCGAAACTGTGATGCCCACGACCTTGGAAGAGGGTGGATGATCCCTAGGATCACAGCGAGGCACCACAAAGTGATAGCAACCCAAAGGCCAAAAGCACCGACACAAGTTCGATCCTTAGAAACCGAGTCCCAAACGTAGATTGAAGGCTACGTCGGGAAATCCCCAAATACCAATGCTAACAAGTAGCAAAGATACCTAGAGAGGTTGCTAGGTGAGCTAAGAAGCCAACCGAGAGGTTCGGAAACCAAGCGAAGAAGTCGGGAGAGCGAACACACCAAAACTCAACAAGCAGCCGACTCCCGGACTGTCCGCCAGTACGGTCCCGGACTGTCCGGCTCAACCACGGACTGTCTGCGGGGGGATGGCGGACTGTCCGCCGGTCAAATCCCCGAAACAGCACTGTTGCTGCAAGTCCCCTGGACGTTCCCAGACTATCCGCGAACTCCAACGGCGTACTGTCCGTCGGTCAACCAAAAGCCAAACGGCCGAAGGACAGAGCCACTGGTCCGGCTCGTCCCCGACGCGCGGACTGTCCGTGGTTCACCTGGCGTACTGTCCGCGGATGAACAGAGAGGGCGATTTTGGTCGCCCCTCTCACGAATCTTCCCAAATCTGAATCAAAACTCAATCCCACGTTCCCAAACTTGGAGAAGATGATCACGAGATAGTTAGGAGACTATCCCCAAGAAATCATCCGCTCAAATCAACTCAAACACCGGGAAATCGAAAGGGGAGGAGTATGAACGAAAAAGCACCACGAAAACGAAATCAACCCGATCTACTTGTTCATGAGGAGTTAGATGAATTCCTTCAATGGAAATGATCTCCTCACTATAAAGAACAAGTTGATTCAAATGGATTTGGCAAAGACGCAGTAGAGAGGGAGATCGAGTGACGGGAAAAACACGGAGAAACGAAGAACGTGAAGAACACAAACAAAATGCGAATCAAGTCATCGATCTGCAACCGTGTGGCTACCCCACGCTACAATAGTGAGATTATGGTCTCACTTCCTCAAAATCTCTAGTACACAGAGGTACGATTCTCTGCGGATCTCAGTTGCTACAGCAGGGGATTGGGAGAGCAGGAAAACCTAGAAGGCAAAGAGCAAATGGCTGAGATAGAATGGGAGGAGGGTGTCTCCCTCTACTTATCCTAATTCTAATTCCTACTCTACCCCTCTCTAATTATAGAGCGAACCAGCTAAACCCTAGGGTTATTCTGGACCAACTCGAAGATGCTGGTGATCCGACGGCCACGCCCGCACAACTGGTAGCGTTGCCTCGACGCAACCTCACCGATTGCCGCCACGTGCCGCCACCACTCCGCTTGTCCTTTTCCTGGACTTCACCCCAGTTTTGTGGCCCAAACCGGGAAACCAGCCTTCACGACCAACCCTCGGTTTTGAGGCCCAAACCGGGAAACCAACCGTCCATCGCCTGAGTTTTGTGGCCCAAACTCAGAAACCCGCAACACCCAGGTTTTGAGGCCCAAACCTGGAAACCGTCCTCAGCCCGAGTTTTGTGGCCCAATCTCGGAAACCATCAGCGCCTAGATTTTGAGGCCCAAACCTGGAAACCGTCCACTCGGTGGTTTTTCTGTGGCTCAACCACGAAACTGAGCCGTAGAAGGGATGCACCGCCCGTGCACCCCCGTCCACCGACATGTGTCCCCAAGTCCTCGACTCGAGCAACACCATGCCCGCAAGTCTCCGCTCGTCGCTGTCCCAGGCTGTCAGCCACCACAGCTGATCCTCGGGCCACCGGTCCCTCAGTCCAAGCCTCACGTCCGCCCTTCGCCACTCTCGGTCCATCGGCACGACACGTCTCTACTTGACCTTCACCTTGCCTCTGATCACTATATCCGTGCTCGACACCTGCACAACACAAGCCAAAGAACATGCGCATTATCCCAGTTGACAATCACTCGTCACTCAGAGACTCGGCATACACCCATGTATCCGCAATCTCACCCTTGATGAGTGCATTGTCAACTACCAACACATATCATCATGGAATGAAAGAAGGAAGGAAGAAGGAGAGAGAACTCGACCAAATGACCCAAAAGCGTATCAAAGCCAAAAGCATATCAAAGCCGAAGAAGGTCAAGTGGAAAGAGCGAAACAACTTGGTTCCCAAAGACATGGGCAACGGCTCGACGCAACTAAGCAAAGCAAAGCTAGCCCTCAGGAAGAGGTAGAACAGGCTCAACACCGCTAGCAGGAAAGCTCGATACCAATCGAAAAATCAATTGAAATCCAAGCAAAGATAGAGCTAGCCCTCAAGAAGAGGTAGAACAGGCTCAACACCGCTAGCGAGAAAGCTCAATACCAATTGAACAAGCACAAAAGCAAAGACGCTAGTCCCTCAAGAAAGAGGCAAAGGCTCAACACAACTAGTCATCCAAAAGTGCTCCGAAGCAATTGGAAAGCTCAAAGACCGAACAAACTTCCCCTCAAATAGTGCACACAACCAGAAAATCTTCCCCTTAGTTCAACTCGGAAAGCATATGATTTGCAAGTTTTCCTCCCCCTTAGTTGAACATAGAGAGTACACATGATTTGTCAATATTTTCTCCCCCTTAGTTGAAAATGCACCATCAAATATCTCCCCTCCAAAATGCATATGAGTTAAGATGCAAGTTAGCAGCTTCAGGAGTATAGTCGATAGAATATGAAGATGCTCGACAAAGTGTTGATCTAGCAAAGGCTCAAGCTGATCACCAAATGTGAAATGAGAACAAGTGAGCAGTTTTCAGCCAAAAGGTATTCACCATCAAAATAGCACCAAACATGTATAGACAAGAAATCAAACAAGTGCTAAACATGTATACAAGGTGAACTACCCCTAGCACAGTTCAACCATCATGCTATAAAGTGAAACATAGACTTGTGTATCCAAATTTTATCGGAGTTGCAGCGGTTAAATTACACAAGTTAAAATTTCAGCATGTGATTGCGAGAGGTTGAAAGCTTATCATTGCCTAACTTTTCAACTGTGCGAAGCCTATGCAGAAGCAATCAGAAGCTTAAAGCAACAGTTTCGGTCATACACTACACAGCTCAAGTTTAACTCAAAGTGCAATGAGAAACAGTCTCGAAACTGTGATGTGCTGACAAGCAGTCCCGTCTCGATCTTTCCAATTTACTTAACTTGGTTCAAATTTTATCTCAGAATATGAACATACCAAGCAAGTGAATGACTCAAAACTAGAGACATAGCAACCTAGCATATATGAAAAGCACGAGTGAATTCTACACATCCTACACATGCTAGTTGCATATCTCAATGGTGAACAGTTTCAAGTTTTATGTTCATCAAACAGGTTCACCATTCAAAAATAGCTCAGCTCACAACATGCATTCGTGATCAGAAAGAGCATATGCTACAAGCATCATTATAAAATTTCGGAGCAAAGAGCATAGCCACATTCTAAAGATTATATTCATGAAGCTCTGAATGTAAATATGCAAGATGAAATGCAAAGATGCATGAAGAAATCAAATGAAAAACTCAAAGTCAGTTTATGATACAAGAGTCAAAATGTTTCCCCCATCTAAAAGGGGAAACACACACCAAGCTCACCTCTCAACCTAGCAAAAGTTGATTAGTTCAAAGGCTTGGTGAAAATATCAGCCAACGGATGATGAGTATCGACATGGCGAAGGTCGATATCACCCTTCTCATAGTGGTCTCGCAGAAAATGAAAGCGCACATCAATGTGTTTGGTCTTAGAGTGCAGCACTGGGTTTTTAGCAACGCTAATTGCACTCGTGCTGTCACAAAGCAAAGGTACGCGGGAAAAGCTCAGACCAAAATCACGCAAAGTGGCCATCATCCAAAGTAACTGGGAACAACATCTAGCCGCAGCAACATACTCAGCCTCCGTGGTAGACTGGGCGACACTAGACTGCTTGCGAGAAGACCACGATACAAGAGAAGAACCAATAAACTGACAAGTCCCAGAAGTGGACTTGCGATCAATACGGCAACCAGCAAAATCGGCATCAGAATAACCGCAAAGGGAGAGGGTAGAAGAAGCAGAATACCAAATCCCAAATTCTGGAGTGAAGCATAAGTACCTCTGTGAAAAGTTTAGTTTAGAGGTCAATATAATCTTTATGCGGCAGAAGAGCACCTCTGTCCATTACTTAGACTTGTTCGCTGGTCTTGTAAACTGAGCCAGCCTTATAGTCGGCAGGAATGGCGTTGTCGACAACACGGTAGCCACCACCCTTAGCAAGGAAGCGAAAGGCGATAGGTCCCTTGATAGGCTCCTTACTGTCAAGGGTAAAGGTCTTGGCTGCCGACTCCTTGAGATCATCTGTGAAATCTGTGGCGCCCTCCGGCTTGACCGACACCTCGGAGATGGCGACGTTGGTGATGATGGATAGTTTGGTGGGGCTAGAGTCCTCACCGATTGTGAGGATGAGCGGGGTGCCGCATGAGCCGACGACTAGTGCCACCAACACCACCACCGCGAGCAGTAAGGAGGACGAGGAGGCCATTGGTGAGCTAGCAAGTAAGTTAGTAGAACCTTGTTTATTTCTGTTAACACCAGATTTTCGCACGCACGAAGGTGTGACTGATGGGTCCAGCCAACAGAGAAGAGAAGGATTCGGTGGGATTCGGAAGGCTATTTGATCCTTAAGACTTTCGGTGAGTACTCGTGCGGTCGGCTATTTCATGAAGCAGTGGCCCCATTCGGGAGACGAATAATGCAGTAAAGCCGGCTTGCATGGGAAGATACATGAAGATGGAAGACGCCGAAAGGTTTAGGAATATGATTTATATTTTTCCTTATTTTAAGTCGTAATCGTCTAGGATTCGTGTTTCATCCAGGGTATAAATATGAGCCCTCGACTATTGTAAAACTGTTCACAACCACATCAATACAAACCGGCCCCGTGCCATCTTCGAGTCCTTAAGTCATGTCGTCAAGTTCTTCGAGAGGAATCATCGATCCGTCGACCTCCGTAAGTATCGGCAACCTTGCTATCATGTCTAGTATCATGCGGTGGATTTAGATATGATGCAAGTAGTCTCGTACGTTAAGCTTAGTATCGTGCGGCGGATTTAAGCTTATGACGGGAAGTTTTTGCTTATGCCTTGTATCGTGCGGCGGATTAAGTCATGAGCAAAGATAGTTATCGGCTCTGTTAGATTTGGCAGATCTAATAGATTCATTAAGTTATCATGTGTTATATGTTTCATTTATTTGATTCCTGTAACATTTTTTGCCCAATCTAGATTGATCTTTGTTCGGTCTTGTTGCATAAATTTGCTTATGCTTTGCTAATCATAAGATCATGATGGCCGGATCAGCTTTCCATCTAGGTTGTTACATGTTGTGGGTTCATGCATGTCAATCATGTTTATACTCTAATAGAACTGGGTGTCGTGCGGCAGATGCAGGTTTTAGATTAATTTGATCATGCTTGTTTGTATGTTCCTTCTTCATGGACCCCAGTTCGGCTATTTTGCCGATTTTGGTTATGCTTACACGAGTAATGAGTTTTTATAGATCTGTCCAGATATATTATGCTTTTAGCTTCTTATAATTAGATCATATCATGCGGTGGATTAATCTAATTATAAGGAGTGGTGTGGACTCATAGCAAGTGGTATCATGCGGTGGATTAGCTTTGCTTAAGTTTACACTTGACGGGCTCATGAAGGCTAAACGTGCGGCAGATTAGTTGGATTAGCCTATGCATGTGTCGTTTGGATGGATTTATATTTATAATTTACTTCTTTGTCTTTTTGCTGTTTATGTGTTCGGCATTCGGCATGCTTATGATTTTCATCTCTACATTTGCCGAATGACATTATAGATCTGTTTCGGCAAACAGCTCTCATAGCTGTGTGCCGTCATGATTGGCTTTCAAAGCCGTATATATGGAACTGTCTGGTCTCACCTGGCATGTTCCAAGGTATTCTCATATTTTTATCCCTTGTTGGTTTTCAGGTCAAACCGACTGGCACGTTTCCGGATTCAGAATACTCCGGGCACCCGATTGAAGCCAGCCTCGTTCGGCTTGCTGTGTGCCTGACGCAGAGCGTCACGTTTTGCGTCAACAATTTCTTGATCGATGGAGAGGGATGGATGGATGTGACCGGCGATCGATGTTGTAGCTGGCCGCTGTGTATTTATGGGTGACGGAGGCAAGCAAACTAGGCATGGATGTACGGTGAGCCTTATATATCGTTGGGTGGCTTGTTTATCAAAAGACACTTGTTCATTTGCTAGAAATAGATCTAGGCTAGGTATTCCGGGTTGTCCAGCTATCACTTAAAAAATTGCAGGACATGCAGACCTCTCAGAAAGCACGGGTATGCAACACTCAATATTTTTATAGCACTATTTAGAGTAAAATGCAGCATTTATGACTATTCCCCGTGATGACACACTTAAACAAACTTAGTACCACTTGCACCTAGAAATATATAGCGCACACTGATGTCAGCATTAAAATTTGTTTACTTTTTTAACGACCCTGGCTCAGGTTGACTGCATGTTTCGTCTTCGGTGCTCCTACAATTGATTTTTTTCCGTCAGTGGCACCAAAACTCACAAAAAGTTACACAATATTCTATCGGACTAAAAAAACTGACAGAAAAATATATTTATCCTATCGGTTTACAAAATATTTTGTCGGTTCTACAGACCCGACAGAAATATTAAAATTTCCCTGTCGGTACAGTTTTAACCGACAGAGATTGCCTGGAAGATTGGAGTGTTTTGGGAACTGTTAGAGATGCTCTTAGTATCAATAATTACCTAAAAATGGTCTACAATAATTGAGCTCAATTGAGCAATCCACCGGCCTTCTTAATTGGATTGGAAAGGAGGCATGAATCACTTTTCTTCCGCAATTGAGCTCAATTTCTTATTCTTTATTCGTCTTTTGGCTGCATAATTCCTGAACGAGTACACCAATATACCAAATTAATCTACGCATGCAGGTGTTGGCCGAGGAGGAGGCTGCCCGACGCGCACAAGGGCGAGAGTTGTAGCATCTCACGCTAATCGAACACAGCCTCGGCACGACACTCTCCACGCTCACCACCATCGAGTCACCAGCGGCCTCAAGGTCTGGGGCTCCAGTCCCCGTGGCCACCATCGTCTTTGGCAACCCGCGCGTGTATGCCCAACACGCCTCGGCTCCCCAACGTACGGAACGCGCCCGACCTCCTGCCGGTCGCGTTCTACAAGGACATGGACGTGGAGTTGCCGCTGGACACGCACAAGTCGCCGCACCTCAAGAAGTTTGGGCCAAGCCCTGCTGCGTGGCACAACCTCGAGTGCTACCTGCACGGCATCGCGAGCATGTAGGACGCTGGCACCGGGTTTGGCCTGGAGGTAGACCGCGACATGGCGCTGGTGAACAAGGAGATGGACACGCTGAGCGACGAGTAGTCCGTGCCGGCAGCGGTCAGGCCCGTGACGCCCTGGCTAGCTGGCGCGGCCGGCAGGGGCGCGGCCAGGTTCGCGGCGCCCAGACCAGCGCGGCCGGAGGCCAGGCCCGGGAGGCCCGGGTTTGCCGCGGCCACGGTGGATCTAGCGCCGGCAAAGGTTGATCGTCAGCCGGCAGGGCCTCATCAAAGTCGGCTTCCTCCATCATCGGCGGCTAGGGTTTGGGCGCCAGAAACTACGAAGAGCAAAAGCTCGACCGCAACTTTTTAACGGGTTCAGGAAAGGAGAAGAGGGTTCATGTCCCTTCTAGTTCCAAGAGCAGAAGGATATTTTTGTCTTTTCGCATACGACAGATGTGTTGGCTCATGGTAGAGATGGACGGAATGGATGGAAGGGCCAGCAAACCAACTAAATTTTGTTTATGGGCCAAATGGTTAAGTTCGACAGAAAAGAGGCCAAAAAACTAAGAGGCACTTTTTTAGAGCTAACAAAATAATTCTCTCAACTAGATTCACGCGGAGATGGATAGGATCTGGCCCATGGAGAATAGTTGGGTTGTGGGCCTGGCACCACGAAGTAGCACATGGGCTGGCTTCCATCCTTACGAGGGCCCACTGGTGCATGGAAAAAGAATTCTAATAGAAGAAAATCTCTTTTTCTCCGTATTATTAGTAGCTAAAGTGAATAAAGCACCTTTTTTGCTCCCTAAATGGTTTGGACAATAGTTTTGGCTGACCCCACGTTAACTTTGAGAGGTAGATCAAACTACGTTGATGTTTACTTCAGCGGGAGATCAAATAGACTTTATTAAAAATTATAAAAACAAATTTCAAGAAATATCTAAGTACCTTTTTAAAAATATACAATTAATATATTCGAATCTAATTTAATGTTAGAAAATTTATATGAACTTCAATTAAGTCTGAAAATTATGAAACTTGTTCAACGTTTTTTCTAAAGTTATGCTTGCCTTATGGTTTCTAAATTTTTATATAACATTATTTTGATGTTTATTTGCTAGTAGATTTTCTTGTTTAGTGTTAATAATTAATCTATGTTGACGCCATATAGAGTATGTCATAGTTCTACAAGTTTAATTTAATTTTTAAGCTTCTAGAAGTTCTGAAAAAAATCTAGATTGCATCAGAAGTATTGCGAGTAAAATACTTAGAGCTTATGATATATGAACACTGTTTTATAACTTCTCTCCGTTGTTGTATGATATATTTCCGCTATATGAATATTGTTTTGATAACTTCTCTCTGTTGTTATATGTGTGGACTTCCTGGGCATACATATGATGAGTGCTCAGTTTTGTCTTTAAAATCAGTTGCGACATCTTTGAACCTCCATGATTTTGACCATCGTTGATCCGCGGCCAAGGATGGCGTCCTAGGCTTGCTGGGCAACGTAGGGCAATCCGACGATTCCATTGTGCCTCGACGAGGTCCCTCTCGAGTAATAGCTTTACGGTTCTCTTTACTAGTTTCCTCAGAAAATACCGAGGATTAACCGAGACGGGCATTTTTATTAACCAAGACGGTCACAACCAACCACCTCGCAAATTGATTTACGAAGGCGGTAAAAAAATAATTGCATCCTAAAATCTATTAATGGAGGCGGCCTCCCTCCAAAAGTACCTCTATTTTTGGAGGTGGGCATCCTAAATAGCCTACCTCGAAAAAAAAAGTTTGTGATTATAGTTTCATGTCATGTTTTGGTCCATACAGGTTTATGTTGGAAAAGATCACGTGTAAATTCAACTTCCATAGCATTTCTGACATGCTACACAAGGTAAACATGCTTCATAGATTCTTAAATACATATCTGCATTAGAAGTTTAGAAAAGCAAAGTACAATGTCATCAACATGAAGGTTGAGAATACTATTTTACCATACATAAACAATATTGTAAAGTGTGTGCATATATAGCTCCACGACAATATGCGAGAGGAGAACAATGACATTTTCGCATGCTCCTTATTTACCCTTCGCCTCTGTGAAAAGCTTAGTTTAGAGGTCAATATAATCTTTATGCGGCAGAAGAGCACCTCTGTCCATTACTTAGACTTGTTCGCTGGTCTTGTAAACTGAGCCAGCCTTATAGTCGGCAGGAATGGCGTTGTCGACAACACGGTAGCCACCACCCTTAGCAAGGAAGCGAAAGGCGATAGGTCCCTTGATAGGCTCCTTACTGTCAAGGGTAAAGGTCTTGGCTGCCGACTCCTTGAGATCATCCGTGAAATCTGTGGCGCCCTCCGGCTTGACCGACACCTCGGAGATGGCGACGTTGGTGATGATGGATAGTTTGGTGGGGCTAGAGTCCTCACCGATTGTGAGGATGAGCGGGGTGCCGCATGAGCCGACGACTAGTGCCGCCAACACCACCACCGCGAGCAGTAAGGAGGACGAGGAGGCCATTGGTGAGCTAGCAAGTAAGTTAGTAGAAACTTGTTTATTTCTTGATCGATGGAGAGGGATGGATGGATGTGACCGGCGATCGATGTTGTAGCTGGCCGCTGTGTATTTATGGGTGACGGAGGCAAGCAAACTAGGCATGGATGTACGGTGAGCCTTATATATCGTTGGGTGGCTTGTTTATCAAAAGACACTTGTTCATTTGCTAGAAATAGATCTAGGCTAGGTATTCCGGGTTGTCCAGCTATCACTTAAAAAATTGCAGGACATGCAGACCTCTCAGAAAGCACGGGTATGCAACACTCAATATTTTTATAGCACTATTTAGAGTAAAATGCAGCATTTATCACTATTCCCCGTGATGACACACTTAAACAAACTTAGTACCACTTGCACCTAGAAATATATAGCGCACACTGATGTCAGCATTAAAATTTGTTTACTTTTTTAACGACCCTGGCTCAGGTTGACTGCATGTTTCGTCTTCGGTGCTCCTACAATTGATTTTTTTCCGTCAGTGGCACCAAAACTCACAAAAAGTTACACAATATTCTATCGGACTAAAAAAACTGACAGAAAAATATATTTATCCTATCGGTTTACAAAATATTTTGTCGGTTCTACAGACCCGACAGAAATATTAAAATTTCCCTGTCGGTACAGTTTTAACCGACAGAGATTGCCTGGAAGATTGGAGAGTGTTTTGGGAACTGTTAGAGATGCTCTTAGTATCAATAATTACCTAAAAATGGTCTACAATAATTGAGCTCAATTGAGCAATCCACTGGCCTTCTTAATTGGATTGGAAAGACGGCATGAATCGCTTTTCTTCCGCAATTGAGCTCAATTTCTTATTCTTTATTCGCCTTTTGGCTGCATAATTGCTGAACAAGTACACCAATATACCAAATTAATCTACGCATGCAGGTGTTGGCCGAGGAGGAGGCTGCTGGACGCGCACAGGGGCGAGAGTTGTAGCATGTCACGCTAATCGGCCACAGCCTCGGCACGACGCCCTCCACGCTCACCACCATCGAGTCACCAGCGGCCTCAAGGTCTGGGGACCCGGTACCTGCCGCCATCGTCTTTGGCAACCCGCGTGTGTATGCCCGACACGCCTTGGCTCCCCCACGTACAGAACGCGCCCGACCTCCTGTCGGTCGTGTTCTACAAGGACGTGGACGTGGAGCTGCCGCTGGACATGCGCAGGTCGCCCCACCTCAAGAAGTTTGGGCCAAGCCCCGCGGCGTGGCACAACCTTGAGTGCTACCTCCACAGCATCGCGAGCATGTAGGACGCTGGCACCGGGTTCAGCCTGGAGGTAGACCGTGACATGGCGCTGGTGAACAAGGAGATGGACACGCTGAGTGACGAGTAGTCCGTGTCGGCAGCGGTCAGGCCCGCGACGCCCTGGCTAGCTGGTGCGGCCAGGTTCGCGGCGGCCTGGCCAACGCGGGCGGAGGACAGGCCCGGGACAACCGGGTTTGCCGCGGCCACGGTGGATCTGGCGCCGGCATAGGTGGATCGTCCGCCAGCAGGGCCTCATCAAAGTTGGCTTCCTCCATCATCGGGGGCTAGGGTTTGGGCGCCAGAAACTACGAAGAGCAAAAGGTCGACCGCAACTTTTTAACGGGTTCGGGAAAGGAGAAGAGGGTTCATGTCCCTTCTAGTTCCAAGAGCAGAAGGATATTTTTGTCTTTTCGCATACGAGAGATGTGTTGGCTCATGGTAGAGATGGACGGAATGGATGGAAGGGCCAGGAAACCAACTAAATTTCGTTTATGGGCCAAATGGTTAAGTTTGACAAAAAAAGAGGCCAAAAAACTAAGAGGCACTTTTTTAGAGCTAACAAAATAATTCTCTCAACTAGATTCACGCGGAGATGCATAGGATCCGGCCCATGGAGAATAGTTGGGCTGTGGGCCTGGCACCACGGAGTAGCACATGGGCTGGCTTCCATTCTTACGAGGGCACACTGGTGCATGGAAAAAGAATTCTAATTGAAGAAAATCTCTTTTTCTCCGTATTATTAGTAGCTAAAGTGAATAAAGCATCTTTTTTGCTGCCTAAATGGTTTGGACAATAGTTTTGGCTGAACCCACGTTAACTTTGAGAGGTAGATCAAACTACGTTGATGTTTACTTCAGCGGGAGATTAAATAGACTTTATTAAAAATTATAAAAACAAATTTCAAGAAATATCTAAGTACCTTTTTAAAAATATACAATTAATATATTTGAATCTAATTTAATGTTAGAAAATTTATATGACTTCATTTATGTCTGAAAATTATGAAACTTGTTCAACGTTTTTTCTAAAGTTATGCTTGCCTTATGGTTTCTAAATTTTTATATAACATTATTTTGATGTTTATTTGCTAGTAGATTTTCTTGTTTAGTGTTAATAATTAATCTATGTTGACGCCACATAGAGTATGTCATAGTTCTACAAGTTTAATTTAATTTCTAAGCTTCTAGAAGTTGTGAAAAAAAATCTAGATTGCATCTGAAGTATTGCGAGTAAAATACTTAGAGCTTATGATATATGAACATTGTTTTATAACTTCTCTCCGTTGTTGTATGATATATTTCCGCTATATGAATATTGTTTTGATAACTTCTCTTTGTTGTTATATGTGTGGACTTCCTGGGCACACATATGATGAGTGCTCAGTTTTGTCTTTAAAATTAGGTGCGACATCTTTGAACCTCCATGATTTTGACCATCGTTGATCCGCGGCCAAGGATGGCGTCCTAGGCTTGCTGGGCAACGTAGGGTAATCCGACGATTCCCTTGTGCCTCGACGAGGTCCCTCTCAAGTAATAGCTTTACGGTTCTCTTTACTAGTTTCCTCAGAAAATACCGAGGATTAACCGAGACGGGCATTTTTATTAACCAAGACGGTCACAACCAACCACCTCGCAAATTGATTTACGAAGGCGGTCAAAGAATAATTGCATCCTAAAATCTATTAATGGAGGCGGCCTCCCTCCAAAAGTACCTCTATTTTTGGAGGTGGGCATCCTAAATAGCCTACCTCAGAAAAAAAAAAGTTTGTGATTATAGTTTAATGTCATGTTTTGGTCCATACAGGTTTATGTTGGAAAAGATCACGTGTAAATTCAACTTCCATAGCATTTCTGACATGCTACACAAGGAAAACATGCTTCATTGATTCTTAAAGAAATATCTGCATTAGAAGTTTAGAAAAGCAAAGTACAAAGTCATCAACATGAAGGTTGAGAATACTATTTTACCATACATAAACAATATTGTAAAGTGTGTGCATATATATCTCCACAACAATATGAGAGAGGAGAACAATGACATTTTCGCATGCTCATTATTTACCCTTCGCCTCTGTGAAAAGTTTAGTTTAGAGGTCAATATAATCTTTATGCGGCAGAAGAGCACCTCTGTCCATTACTTAGACTTGTTCGCTGGTCTTGTAAACTGAGCCAGCCTTATAGTCGGCAGGAATGGCGTTGTCGACAACACGGTAGCCACCACCCTTAGCAAGGAAGCGAAAGGCGATAGGTCCCTTGATAGGCTCCTTACTGTCAAGGGTAAAGGTCTTGGCTGCCGACTCCTTGAGATCATCCGTGAAATCTGTGGCGCCCTCCGGCTTGACCGACACCTCGGAGATGGCGACGTTGGTGATGATGGATAGTTTGGTGGGGCTAGAGTCCTCACCGATTGTGAGGATGAGCGGGGTGCCGCATGAGCCGACGACTAGTGCCGCCAACACCACCACCGCGAGCAGTAAGGAGGACGAGGAGGCCATTGGTGAGCTAGCAAGTAAGTTAGTAGAAACTTGTTTATTTCTTGATCGATGGAGAGGGATGGATGGATGTGACCGGTGATCGATGTTGTAGCTGGCCGCTGTGTATTTATGGGTGACGGAGGCAAGCAAACTAGGCATGGATGTACGGTGAGCCTTATATATCGTTGGGTGGCTTGTTTATCAAAAGACACTTGTTCATTTGCTAGAAATAGATCTAGGCTAGGTATTCCGGGTTGTCCAGCTATCACTTAAAAAATTGCAGGACATGCAGACCTCTCAGAAAGCACGGGTATGCAACACTCAATATTTTTATAGCACTATTTAGAGTAAAATGCAGCATTTATCACTATTCCCCGTGATGACACACTTAAACAAACTTAGTACCACTTGCACCTGGAAATATATAGCGCACACTTATGTCAGCATTAAAACTTGTTTACTTTTTTTAACGACCCAGGCTCAGGTTGGCTGCATGTTTCGTCTTTGGTGCTCCTACAATTGATTTTTTTCCGTCAGTGGCACCAAAACTCACAAAAAATTACACAATATTCTATCGAACTAAAAAAACTGACAGAAAAATATACTTATCCTATCGGTTTACAAAATATTTTGTCGGTTCTACAGACCCGACAAAAATATTAAAATTTCACTGTCGGTAGACTTTTAACCGACAGAGATTGCCTGAAAGATTGGAGAGTGTTTTGGGAACTGTTAGAGATGCTCTTAGTATCAATAATTACCTAAAAATGGTCTACAATAATTGAGCTCAATTGAGCAATCCACTGGCCTTCTTAATTGGATTGGAAAGACGGCATGAATCGCTTTTCTTCCGCAATTGAGCTCAATTTCTTATTCTTTATTCGCCTTTTGGCTGCATAATTGCGGAACAAGTACACCAATATACCAAATTAATCTACGCATGCAGGTGTTGGCCGAGGAGGAGGCTGCTGGACGCGCACAGGGGCGAGAGTTGTAGCATCTCATGCTAATCGGCCACAGCCTCGGCACGACGCCCTCCACGCTCACCACCATCGAGTCATCAGCGGCCTCAAGGTCTGGGGACCCGGTACCTGCCGCCATCGTCTTTGGCAACCCGCGTGTGTATGCCCGACACGCCTTGGCTCCCCCACGTACAGAACCCGCCCGACCTCCTGTCGGTCGTGTTCTACAAGGACGTGGACGCGGAGCTGCCGCTGGACATGCGCAGGTCGCCCCACCTCAAGAAGTTTGGGCCAAGCCCCGCGGCGTGGCACAACCTTGAGTGCTACCTCCACAGCATCGCGAGCATGTAGGACGCCGGCACCGGGTTGAGCCTGGAGGTAGACCGTGACATGGCGCTGGTGAACAAGGAGATGGACACGCTGAGTGACGAGTAGTCCGTGTCGGCAGCGGTCAGGCCCGCGACGCCCTGGCTAGCTGGTGCGGCCAGGTTCGCGGCGGCCTGGCCAGCGCGGGCGGAGGACAGGCCCGGGACGCCCGGGTTTGCCGCGGCCACGGTGGATCTGGCGCCGGCATAGGTGGATCGTCCGCCAGCAGGGCCTCATCAAAGTTGGCTTCCTCCATCATCGGGGGCTAGGGTTTGGGCGCCAGAAACTACGAAGAGCAAAAGGTCGACCGCAACTTTTTAACAGGTTCGGGAAAGGAGAAGAGGGTTCATGTCCCTTCTAGTTCCAAGAGCAGAAGGATATTTTTGTCTTTTCGCATACGACAGATGTGTTGGCTCATGGTAGAGATGGACGGAATGGATGGAAGGGCCAGGAAACCAACTAAATTTCGTTTATGGGCCAAATGGTTAAGTTTGACAAAAAAGAGGCCAAAAAACTAAGAGGCACTTTTTTAGAGCTAACAAAATAATTCTCTCAACTAGATTCACGCGGAGATGCATAGGATCCGGCCCATGGAGAATAGTTGGGCTGTGGGCCTGGCACCACGGAGTAGCACATGGGCTGGCTTCCATTCTTACGAGGGCACACTGGTGCATGAAAAAAGAATTCTAATAGAAGAAAATCTCTTTTTCTCCGTATTATTAGTAGCTAAAGTGAATAAAGCATCTTTTTTGCTGCCTAAATGGTTTGGACAATAGTTTTGGCTGAACCCACGTTAACTTTGAGAGGTAGATCAAACTACGTTGATGTTTACTTCAGCGGGAGATTAAATAGACTTTATTAAAAATTATAAAAACAAATTTCAAGAAATATCTAAGTACCTTTTTAAAAATATACAATTAATATATTTGAATCTAATTTAATGTTAGAAAATTTATATGACTTCATTTATGTCTGAAAATTATGAAACTTGTTCAACGTTTTTTCTAAAGTTATGCTTGCCTTATGGTTTCTAAATTTTTATATAACATTATTTTGATGTTTATTTGCTAGTAGATTTTCTTGTTTAGTGTTAATAATTAATCTATGTTGACGCCACATAGAGTATGTCATAGTTCTACAAGTTTAATTTAATTTCTAAGCTTCTAGAAGTTGTGAAAAAAATCTAGATTGCATCTGAAGTATTGCGAGTAAAATACTTAGAGCTTATGATATATGAACATTGTTTTATAACTTCTCTCCGTTGTTGTATGATATATTTCCGCTATATGAATATTGTTTTGATAACTTCTCTTTGTTGTTATATGTGTGGACTTCCTGGGCACACATATGATGAGTGCTCAGTTTTGTCTTTAAAATTAGGTGCGACATCTTTGAACCTCCATGATTTTGACCATCGTTGATCCGCGGCCAAGGATGGCGTCCTAGGCTTGCTGGGCAACGTAGGGCAATCCGACGATTCCCTTGTGCCTCGACGAGGTCCCTCTTAAGTAATAGCTTTACGGTTCTCTTTACTAGTTTCCTCAGAAAATACCGAGGATTAACCGAGACGGGCATTTTTATTAACCAAGACGGTCACAACCAACCACCTCGCAAATTGATTTACGAAGGCGGTCAAAGAATAATTGCATCCTAAAATCTATTAATGGAGGCGGCCTCCCTCCAAAAGTACCTCTATTTTTGGAGGTGGGCATCCTAAATAGCCTACCTCAGAAAAAAAAAAGTTTGTGATTATAGTTTAATGTCATGTTTTGGTCCATACAGGTTTATGTTGGAAAAGATCACGTGTAAATTCAACTTCCATAGCATTTCTGACATGCTACACAAGGAAAACATGCTTCATTGATTCTTAAAGAAATATCTGCATTAGAAGTTTAGAAAAGCAAAGTACAAAGTCATCAACATGAAGGTTGAGAATACTATTTTACCATACATAAACAATATTGTAAAGTGTGTGCATATATATCTCCACAACAATATGAGAGAGGAGAACAATGACATTTTCGCATGCTCATTATTTACCCTTCGCCTCTGTGAAAAGTTTAGTTTAGAGGTCAATATAATCTTTATGCGGCAGAAGAGCACCTCTGTCCATTACTTAGACTTGTTCGCTGGTCTTGTAAACTGAGCCAGCCTTATAGTCGGCAGGAATGGCGTTGTCGACAACACGGTAGCCACCACCCTTAGCAAGGAAGCGAAAGGCGATAGGTCCCTTGATAGGCTCCTTACTGTCAAGGGTAAAGGTCTTGGCTGCCGACTCCTTGAGATCATCCGTGAAATCTGTGGCACCCTCCGGCTTGACCGACACCTCGGAGATGGCGACGTTGGTGATGATGGATAGTTTGGTGGGGCTAGAGTCCTCACCGATTGTGAGGATGAGTGGGGTGCCGCATGAGCCGACGACTAGTGCCGCCAACACCACCACCGCGAGCAGTAAGGAGGACGAGGAGGCCATTGGTGAGCTAGCAAGTAAGTTAGTAGAACCTTGTTTATTTCTTGATCGATGGAGAGGGATGGATGGATGTGACCGGCGATCCATGTTGTAGCTGGCCGCTGTATATTTATGGGTGACGGAGGCAAGCAAACTCGGCATGGATGTACGGTGAGCCTTATAGACCGATGGGTGGCTTGTTTATCAAAAGACACTTGTTCATTTGCTAGAAATAGATCTAGGCTAGGTATTCCGGGTTGTCCAGCTGTCACTTAAAAAATTGCAGGACATGCAGACCTCTCAGAAAGCACGGGTATGCAACACTCAATATTTTTATAGCACTATTTAGAGTAAAATGCAGCATTTATCACTATTCCCCGTGATGTCACACTTAAACAAACTTAGTACCACTTGCACCTGGAAATATATAGTGCACACTGATGTCAGCATTAAAATTTGTTTACTTTTTTTAACGACCCAGGCTCAGGTTGGCTGCATGTTTCATCTTTGGTGCTCCTACAATTGATTTTTTTTCCGTCAGTGGCACCAAAACTCACAAAAAATTACACAATATTCTATCGGACTAAAAAACTGACAGAAAAATATATTTATCCTATTGGTTTACAAAATATTTTGTCGGTTCTACAGACCCGACAGAAATATTAAAATTTCATTGTCGATAGACTTTTAACCGACATAGATTGCCTGAAAGATTGGAGAGTGTTTTGGGAACTGTTAGAGATGCTCTTAGTATCAATAATTACCTAAAAATGGTCTACAATAATTGAGCTTAATTGAGCAATCCACTGGCCTTCTTAATTGGATTGGAAAGGAGGCATGAATCGCTTTTCTTCCGCAATTGAGCTCAATTTCTTATTCTTTATTCGCCTTTTGGCTGCATAATTGCTGAACGAGTACACCAATATACCAAATTAATCTACGCATGCAGGTGTTGGCCGAGGAGGAGGCTGCTGGACGCGCACAAGGGCGAGAGTTGTAGCATCTCACGCTAATCGGCCACAGCCTCGGCACGACACTCTCCACGCTCACCACCATCGAGTCACCAGCGGCCTCAAGGTCCGGGGCCCCGGTCCCTGTGGCCGCCATCGTCTTTGGCAACCCGCGTGTGTATGCCTGACACGCCTCGGCTCCCCCATGTACAGAATGCGCCCGACCTCCTGACGGTCGTGTTCTACAAGGACGTGGATGTGGAGCTGCCGCTGGACATGCCCAAGTCGTCCCACCTCAAGAAGTTTGGGCCAAGCCCCGCGGCGTGGCACAACCTCGAGTGCTACCTACACGGCATCGCGAGCATGTAGGACGCTTGCACCGGGTTCAGCCTAGAGGTAGACCGTGACATGGCGCTGGTGAACAAGGAGATGGACGCGCTGAGCGACGAGTAGTCCGTGTCGGCAGTGGTCAGGCCCGCGACGCCCTGGCTAGCTGGTGCGGCCAGGTTCACGGCGCCCTGGCCAGCGCGGGCGGAGGCCAGGCCCGGGACGCCCGGGTTTGCCGCGGCCACGGTGGATCTGGCGTCGGCACAGGTGGATCGTCAGCCAGCAGGGCCTCATCAAAGTTGGCTTCCTCCATCATCGACGGCTAGGGTTTGGGCGCCAGAAACTACGAAGAGCAAAAGGTCGACCGCAACTTTTTAACGGGTTCGGGAAAGGAGAAGAGGGTTCATGTCCCTTCTAGTTCCAAGAGCAGAAGGATATTTTTGTCTTTTCGCATATGACAGATGTGTTGGCTCATGGTAGAGATGGACGGAATGGATGGAAGGGCCAGGAAACCAACTAAATTTCGTTTATGGGCTAAATGGTTAAGTTTGACAAAAAAGAGGCCAAAAAACTAAGAGACACTTTTTTAGAGCTAACAAAATAATTCTCTCAACTATATTCACGCGGAGATGCATAGGATCCGGCCCATGGAGAATAGTTGGGCTATGGGCCTGGCACCACGGAGTAGCACATGGGCTGGCTTCCATTCTTACGAGGGCACACTGGTGCATGGAAAAAGAATTCTAATAGAAGAAAATCTCTTTTTCGCCGTATTATTAGTAGCTAAAGTGAATAAAGCATCTTTTTTGCTGCCTAAATGGTTTGGACAATAGTTTTGGCTGAACCCACGTTAACTTTGAGAGGTAGATCAAACTACGTTGATGTTTACTTCAGCGGGAGATTAAATAGACTTTATTAAAAATTATAAAAACAAATTTCAAGAAATATCTAAGTACCTTTTAAAAATATACAATTAATATATTTGAATCTAATTTAATGTTAGAAAATTTATATGAACTTCATTTATGTCTGAAAATTTTGAAACTTGTTCAACGTTTTTTCTAAAGTTATGCTTGCCTTATGGTTTCTAAATTTTTATATAACATTATTTTGATGTTTATTTGCTAGTAGATTTTCTTGTTTAGTGTTAATAATTAATCTATGTTGACACCACATAGAGTATGTCATAGTTCTACAAGTTTAATTTAATTTTTAAGCTTCTAGAAGTTCTGGAAAAAAAATCTAGATTGCATCTGAAGTATTGCGAGTAAAATACTTAGAGCTTATGATATATGAACATTGTTTTATAACTTCTCTCCGTTGTTGTATGATATATTTCCGCTACATGAATATTGTTTTGATAACTTCTCTCTATTGTTATATGTGTGGACTGCCTGGGTACACATATGATGAGTGCTTAGTTTTGTCTTTAAAATCAGGTGCGACATCTTTGAACCTCCATGATTTTGACCATCGTTGATCCGCGGCCAAGGATGGTGTCCTAGGCTTGCTGGGCAACGTAGGGCAATCCGACGATTCCCTTGTGCCTCGACGAGGTCCCTCTCGAGTAATAGCTTTACGGTTCTCTTTACTAGTTTCCTCAGAAAATACCGAGGATTAACCGAGACGGGCATTTTTATTAACCAAGACGGTCACAACCAACCACCTCGCAAATTGATTTACGAAGGCGGTCAAAAAATAATTGCATCCTAAAATCTATTAATGGAGGCGGCCTCCCTCCAAAAGTACCTCTATTTTTGGAGGTGGGCATCCTAAATAGCCTACCTCGGAAAAAAAAGTTTGTGATTATAGTTTCATGTCATGTTTTGGTCCATACAGGTTTATGTTGGAAAAGATCACGTGCAAATTCAACTTCCATAGCATTTCTGACATGCTACACAAGGAAAACATGCTTCATTGATTCTTAAACAAATATCTGCATTAGAAGTTTAGAAAAGCAAAGTACAAAGTCATCAACATGAAGGTTGAGAATACTATTTTACCATACATAAACAATATTGTAAAGTGTGTGCATATATAGCTCCACGACAATATGCGAGAGGAGAACAATGACATTTTCGCATGCTCATTATTTACCCTTCGCCTCTGTGAAAGTTTAGTTTAGAGGTCAATATAATCTTTATGCGGCAGAAGAGCACCTCTGTCCATTACTTAGACTTGTTCGCTGGTCTTGTAAACTGAGCCAGCCTTATAGTCGGCAGGAATGGCGTTGTCGACAACACGGTAGCCACCACCCTTAGCAAGGAAGCGAAAGGCGATAGGTCCCTTGATAGGCTCCTTACTGTCAAGGGTAAAGGTCTTGGCTGCCGACTCCTTGAGATCATCCGTGAAATCTGTGGCGCCCTCCGGCTTGACCGACACCTCGGAGATGGCGACGTTGGTGATGATGGATAGTTTGGTGGGGCTAGAGTCCTCACCGATTGTGAGGATGAGCGGGGTGCCACATGAGCCGACGACTAGTGCCGCCAACACCACCACCGCGAGCAGTAAGGAGGACGAGGAGGCCATTGGTGAGCTAGCAAGTAAGTTAGTAGAACCTTGTTTATTTCTTGATCGATGGAGAGGGATGGATGGATGTGACCGGCGATCCATGTTGTAGCTGGCCGCTGTATATTTATGGGTGACGGAGGCAAGCAAACTAGGCATGGATGTACGGTGAGCCTTATAGATCGTTGGCTGGCTTGTTTATCAAAAGACACTTGTTCATTTGCTAGAAATAGATCTAGGCTAGGTATTCTGGGTTGTCCAGCTGTCACTTAAAAAATTGCAGGACATGCAGACCTCTCAGAAAGCACGGGTATGCAACACTCAATATTTTTATAGCACTATTTAGAGTAAAATGCAGCATTTATCACTATTCCCCGTGATGTCACACTTAAACAAACTTAGTACCACTTGCACCTGGAAATATATAGTGCACACTGATGTCAGCATTAAAATTTGTTTACTTTTTTTAACGACCCAGGCTCAGGTTGGCTGCATGTTTCGTCTTTGGTGCTCCTACAATTGATTTTTTTTCCGTCAGTGGCACCAAAACTCACAAAAAATTACACAATATTCTATCGGACTAAGAAACTGATAGAAAAATATATTTATCCTATCGGTTTACAAAATATTTTGTCGGTTCTACAGACCCGACAGAAATATTAAAATTTCACTGTCGATAGACTTTTAACCGACAGAGATTGCCTGCAAGATTAGAGAGTGTTTTGGGAACTGTTAGAGATGCTCTTAGTATCAATAATTACCTAAAAATGGTCTACAATAATTGATCTCAATTGAGCAATCCACTGGCCTTCTTAATTGGATTGGAAAGGAGGCATGAATCGCTTTTCTTCCGCAATTGAGCTCAATTTCTTATTCTTTATTCGCCTTTTAGCTGCATAATTGCTGAACGAGTACACCAATATACCAAATTAATCTACACATGCAGGTGTTGGCCGAGGAGGAGGCTGCTGGACGCGCACGAGGGCGAGAGTTTTAGCATCTCACGCTAATCGGCCACAGCCTCGGCACGACACTCTCAACGCTCACCACCATCGAGTCACCAGCGGTCTCAAGGTCCGGGGCCCCGGTCCCTGCCACCATCGTCTTTGGCAACCCGCGTGTGTATGCCCTACACGCCTCGGCTCCCCCACGTAAGGAACGCGCCCGACCTCCTGCCGGTCGCGTTCTGCAAGGACGTGGACGTGGAGCTGCCGCTGGACATGCGCAAGTCGCCCCACCTCAAGAAGTTTGGGCCAAGCCCCGCGGCGTGGCACAACCTCGAGTGCTACCTGCACGGCATCGCGAGCATGTAGGATGCTGGCACCGGGTTCAGCCTGGAGGTAGACCGTGACATGGCGCTGGTGAACAAGGAGATGGACACGCTGAGCGACGAGTAGTCCGTGTCGGCAGCGGTCAGGCCCGCGACGCCCTGGCTAGCTGGTGCGGCTAGGTTCACGGCGCCCTGGCCAGAGCGGGCGGAGGACAGGCCCGGGACGCCCGGGTTTGCCGCGGCCACGGTGGATCTGGCTCCGGCACAGGTGGATCGTCCGCCAGCAGGGCCTCATCAAAGTCGGCTTCCTCCATCATCGGCGGCTAGGGTTTGGGCGCCAGAAACTACGAAGAGCAAAAGGTCGACCGCGGCTTTTTAACGGGTTCGGGAAAGGAGAAGAGGGTTCATGTCCCTTCTAGTTCCAAGAGCAGAAGGATATTTTTGTCTTTTCGCATACGACAGATGTGTTGGCTCATGGTAGAGATGGACGGAATGGATGGAAGGGCCAGGAAACCAACTAAATTTCGTTTATGGGCCAAATGGTTAAGTTCGACAAAAAAGAGGCCAAAAAACTAAGAGGCACTTTTTTTAGAGCTAACAAAATAATTCTCTCAACTAGATTCACGCGGAGATGCATAGGATCCGGCCCATGGAGAATAGTTGGGCTGTGGGCCTGGCACCACGGAGTAGCACATGGGTTGGCTTCCATTCTTATGAGGGCACACTGGTGCATGGAAAAAGAATTCTAATAGAAGAAAATCTCTTTTTCTCCGTATTATTAGTAGCTAAAGTGAATAAAGCATTTTTTTTGCTGCCTAAATGGTTTGGACAATAGTTTTGGCTGACCCCACGTTAACTTTGAGAGGTAGATCAAACTACGTTGATGTTTACTTTAGCGGGAGATTAAATAGACTTTCTTAAAAATTATAAAAACAAATTTCAAGAAATATCTAAGTACCTTTTTAAAAATATACAATTAATATATTTGAATCTAATTTAATGTTAGAAAATTTATATGAACTTCATTTATGTCTGAAAATTATGAAACTTGTTCAACGTTTTTTCTAAAGTTTTGCTTGCCTTATGGTTTCTAAATTTTTATATAACATTATTTTGATGTTTATTTGCTAGTAGATTTTCTTGTTTAGTGTTAATAATTAATCTATGTTGACGCCACATAGAGTATGTCATAGTTCTACAAGTTTAATTTAATTTTTAAGCTTCTAGAGGTTCTGGAAAAAAAATCTAGATTGCATCTGAAGTATTGCGAGTAAAATACTTAGAGCTTATGATATATGAACATTGTTTTATAACTTCTCTCCGTTGTTGTATGATATATTTCCGCTATATAAATATTGTTTTGATAACTTCTCTCTGTTGTTATATGTGTGGACTTCCTGGGCACACATATGATGAGTGCTCAGTTTTGTCTTTAAAATCAGGTGCGACATCTTTGAACCTCCATGATTTTGACCATCGTTGATCCGCGGCCAAGGATGGCTTCCTAGGCTTGCTGGGCAACGTAGGGCAATCCGACGATTCCGTTGTGCCTCGACGAGGTCCCTCTCGAGTAAGATCTTTACGGTTCTCTTTACTAGTTTCCTCAGAAAATACCGAGGATTAACCGAGACGGGCATTTTTATTAACTAAGACGGTCACAACCAACCACCTCGCAAATTGATTTACGAAGGCGGTCAAAAAATAATTGCATCCTAAAATCTATTGATAGAGGCGGCCTCCCTCCAAAAGTACCTCTATTTTTGGAGGTGGGCATCCTAAATAGGCTACCTCGGAAAAAAAAGTTTGTGATTATAGTTTCATGTCATGTTTTGGTCCATACAGGTTTATGTTGGAAAAGATCACGTGTAAATTCAACTTCCATAGCATTTCTGACATGCTACACAAGGTAAACATGCTTCATTGATTCTTATATAAATATCTGCATTAGAAGTTTAGAAAAGCAAAGTACAAAGTCATCGACATGAAGGTTGACAATACTATTTTACCATACATAAACAATATTGTAAAGTGTGTGCATATATAGCTCCACGACAATATGCGAGAGGAGAACAATGACATTTTCGCATGCTCATTATTTACCCTTCGCCTCTGTGAAAAGCTTAGTTTAGAGGTCAATATAATCTTTATGCGGCAGAAGAGCACCTCTGTCCATTACTTAGACTTGTTCGCTGGTCTTGTAAACTGAGCCAGCCTTATAGTCGGCAGGAATGGCGTTGTCGACAACACGGTAGCCACCACCCTTAGCAAGGAAGCGAAAGGCGATAGGTCCCTTGATAGGCTCCTTACTGTCAAGGGTAAAGGTCTTGGCTGCCGACTCCTTGAGATCATCCGTGAAATCTGTGGCGCCCTCCGGCTTGACCGACACCTCGGAGATGGCGACGTTGGTGATGATGGATAGTTTGGTGGGGCTAGAGTCCTCACCGATTGTGAGGATGAGCGGGGTGCCGCATGAGCCGACGACTAGTGCCGCCAACACCACCACCGCGAGAAGTAAGGAGGACGAGGAGGCCATTGGTGAGCTAGCAAGTAAGTTAGTAGAACCTTGTTTTTTTCTTGATCGATGGAGAGGGATGGATGGATGTGAACGGCGATCGATGTTGTAGCTGGCCGCTGTGTATTTATGGGTGACGGAGGCAAGCAAACTAGGCATGGATGTACGGTGAGCCTTATAGATCGTTGGGTGGCTTGTTTATCAAAAGACACTTGTTCATTTGCTAGAAATAGATCTAGGCTAGGTATTCTGGGTTGTCCAGCTATCACTTAAAAAATTGCAGGACATGCAGACCTCTCAGAAAGCACGGGTATGCAACACTCAATATTTTTATAGCACTATTTAGAGTAAAATGCAGCATTTATCACTATTCCCCGTGAAGACACACTTAAAAAAACTTAGTACCACTTGCACCTGGAAATATATAGCGCACACTGATGTCAGCATTAAAATTTGTTTACTTTTTTTAACGACCCAGGCTCAGGTTGGCTGCATGTTTTGTTTTTGGTGCTCCTACAGTTGATTTTTTTTCCATCGGTGGCACCAAAACTCACAAAAAATTACACAATATTCTATCGGACTAAAAAAGTGACAGAAAAATATATTTATCCTATCGGTTTACAAAATATTTTGTCGCTTCTACAGACCCAACAGAAATATTAAAATTTCACTGTCGGTAGACTTTTAACCGACAGAGATTGCGTGAAAGATTGGAGAGTGTTTTGGGAACTGTTAGAGATGCTCTTAGTATCAATAATTACCTAAAAATGGTCTACAATAATTGAGCTCAATTGAGCAATCCACTGGCCTTCTTAATTGGATTGGAAAGGAGGCATGAATCGCTTTTCTTCCGCAATTGAGCTCAATTTCTTATTCTTTATTCGCCTTTTGGCTGCATAATTGTTGAATGAGTACACCAATATACCAAATTAATCTACGCATGCAGGTGTTGGCCGAGGAGGAGGCTGC
Source organism: Coix lacryma-jobi var. lacryma-jobi (assembly GCA_009763385.1). NCBI lineage: Eukaryota > Viridiplantae > Streptophyta > Magnoliopsida > Poales > Poaceae > Coix > Coix lacryma-jobi. Next base: position 134,198,345 of record CM019828.1, read on the forward strand.
TGGACGCGCACAACGGCGAGAGTTGTAGCATCTCACGCTAATCGGCCACAGCCTCGGCACGACACTCTCCACGCTCACCACCATCGAGTCACCAGCGGCCTCAAGGTCTGGGGCCCCGGTCCCTGTGGCCGCCATCGTCTTTGGCAACCCGCGTGTGTATGCCCGACACGCCTCGGCTCCCCCATGTACGGAAGGCGCCCGACCTCCTGACGGTCGCGTTCTACAAGGACGTGGACGTGGAGCTGCCGCTGGACATGCGCAAGTCGTCCCACCTCAAGAAGTTTGGGCCAAGCCCCGCGGCGTGGCACAACCTCGAGTGCTACCTGCACGGCATCGCGAGCATGTAGGACGCTTGCACCGGGTTCAGCCTGGAGGTAGACCGTGACATGGCGCTGGTGAACAAGGAGATGGACGCGCTGAGCGACGAGTAGTCCGTGTCGGCAGCGGTCTGGCCCGCGATGCCCTGGCTAGCTGGTGCGGCCAGGTTCGCGGCACCCTGGCCAGCGCGGGCGGAGGACAGGCCCGGGACGCCCGGGTTTGCCGCGGCCACGGTGGATCTGGCGCCGGCACAGGTGGATCGTCCGCCAGCAGGGCCTCATATGGTAAAGTGTGTGCATATATAGCTCCACGATAATATGCGAGAGGAGAACAATGACATTTTCGCATGCTCATTATTTACCCTTCGCCTCTGTGAAAAGTTTAGTTTAGAGGTCAATATAATCTTTATGCGGCAGAAGAGCACCTCTGTCCATTACTTAGACTTGTTCGCTGGTCTTGTAAACTGAGCCAGCCTTATAGTCGGTAGGAATGGCATTGTCGACAACACGGTAGCCACCACCCTTAGCAAGGAAGCGAAAGGCGATAGGTCCCTTGATAGGCTCCTTACTGTCAAGGGTAAAGGTCTTGGCTGCCGACTCCTTGATATCATCCGTGAAATCTGTGGCGCCCTCCGGCTTCACCGACACCTCGGAGATGGCGACGTTGGTGATGATGGATAGTTTGGTGGGGCTAGAGTCCTCACCGATTGTGAGGATGAGCGGGGTGCCGCATGAGCCGACGACTAGTGCCGCCAACACCACCACTGCGAGCAGTAAGGAGGACGAGGAGGCCATTGGTGAGCTAGCAAGTATGTTAGTAGAACCTTGTTTATTTCTTGATCGATGGAGAGGGATGGATGGATGTGACCGGCGATCGATGTTGTAGCTGGCCGCTGTGTATTTATGGGTGACGGAGGCAAGCAAACTAGGCATGGATGTACGGTGAGCCTCATAGATCGTTGGGTGGCTTTTTTATTTGCTAGAAATAGATCTAGGCTAGGTATTCTGGGTTGTCCAGCTATCACTTAAAAATTGCAGGACATGCAGACCTCTCAGAAAGCTCGGGTACGCAACACTCAATATTTTTTTAGCACTATTTAGAGTAAAATACAGCATTTATCACTATTCCCCGTGATGACACACTTAAACAAACTTAGTACCACTTCCACTTGAAAATATATAGCGCACACTCATGTTAGAATTAAAATTTGTTTACTTTTTTTATTGACCCAGGCTTTGGCTGCATGTTTCGATTGATCTTTTTTCCGTCGGTGGCACCAAAACTCAGAAAAAATTACACAATATTCTATCGGACTAAAAAAAACTGATAGAAAAATATATTTATCCTATCGGTTTACAAATTTTTTTGTCGGTTCTATAGACCCAACAGAAATATTAAAATTTCCCTACCGGTAGACTTTTAGCCGATAGAGATTGTTTAATTTCCAGTAGTGTATACTGTAATTTATATCTACTCTATCTATCTATATCATTAATAATACTATTATTACTAGGTCCCACCCACCGTTACACAAATGACAGTGTGGTGCTGTGGTAGAGAGGGTACGCGCAAGGGATAGGTCACGAGTTCGAATCACTCCGGCCGTGTTAGCGGTGAATTACGCGAAAAATATCGGTAGGTCCCTCGTTTTGTCGAGTGCCTAGTGGCCCTTTTTCCGGCTCCATGTTACATGTGCTTCATGAGATGATCGAGCACCTAATTTCTTAACCTAGTTAAATTTTGTCTTTTTCTTTTTTGGAGAATGTAGTTCGATATTCTAAATCTCTTCTGTTGTATAGCTTCTGCCATGGGTCAAGAGATGCTACTTTTTAAGCATTGTACGTCTTCACCGCGAGGTACCCTGCCATGAAATTATACATATGTTTATTTGATGACTTTTTGAAATTATGCATATGCTTATTTGATGGCTTTTTCTATCAGCTGTTCAGCCCATATATTATTCAGCAATTTTAATGCTCAGGTTGGTATGGAAATCAACTTTGTCAATTGAATGGCTTTGTCTCCAAAAATTGTGGATATTAGGCAATAGAACAACCATTTTTTAATGCAACTAGTTAATTCATCTGAACTTATAGGTGAGGATAAAAAGGAGATTGTTTTCTTCTTGCTTTAATAGTTCATGTTCTTGAGATATCAATGTCATTTTCAAAAGATTGGGGATTTTGAAGATCAACTAGTTCAAGTGAACATATAGGCGCTCAATTTTCAAGTCATGCACGGTGACTGAAATCGAAACTCACAGGAGGGACCTCATTTTTTTATATACCAATACATTTTATACCGTATTGTTATATCACTTTGTGTAGTAGTAACATCTATTTATCACTGGTTTTCTTCACCCATTGCACTGGGCCACATGGAAGCAGTAGTAGCATCTATTTATCACTTGTTTTCTTCACCAATTGCACTGGGCCACATGGAAACATACGGGAATACACTCCTTTTTACAAGGAACCAGCAGAACATGGAGTTATATGTAGTGATGAAGCCAATGAACTGCCAAGACACTGAAAATACAGATGAAGTCATGAAGATAATGAAGCCGATTTGCTGAACTCGACTATCGCTGTAACTTTCTTTCTGAACCCCTATAGAGGACACGGAGGTGAATCATTATTAGCAATACCATGGTACCCCTAGATTTTACAAGCATTAGAAAAATTTTAATGAATGTGTTAATTGGGACCTTTGTAAAATACTTGAGATTTTTCGGAAACATTACACATCATGTGTAATGTGTAACACATGCATACTAATGAAAGGGTGAAGGAGAAAACAGAGTCAGATGGAATATACAGTAGAGTCAGATGGCATATACGATACAAACTAGATTGAGAGAATTATTTCGTTGGTCTAAAAAAGTGTCTCTTAGTTTTTTTTGGCCTTTTTCTCGAACTTAGCTATTTGGCCTAGAAAAAAATAGTTGGTTTCTTGGCCCTTCCATCCGTTTGATGAAGTAATAGGGTTAAATTGTACATGAAATACTATTATGTCCCTAGCACCGAATGAAAAAGATCAGCAATCTACATATGTTTGTACGAGTTTTACATGTTGCTTAAAGCATCTCCAAGAGTATCCTAAATTTTTCTCCTAAAAATATCATATTTTCCAATTCTCAAAACGGTATTGGAAGAAAGAAAGAATATCATCTCCAAGAGTGCCTAATATTTTACTTCCAAAAAAACAAATTTGGTCTCACATAGACTTTGTTTTGCGGCATTTTTTTCTTGTCGTTGCTCCATTCTTCGTCGTGGCCTTGGAGCACCTGATCGTCATCACTATGGGAGAGGAAAAATTCCCCGAGTGTCAGTTGCACTCGGGGAAGGCGCAATTGCATTCGGGGAAGCCTTCCCCGAGTGCAACACTTGGGGAAGAGCCTCCGGCTATTCCTGTCACTGTGAAGGCACCTTCCCTGAGTGCTGAAAATCGTGCACTTAGGGAAGACTTCATCGAGCGTTGTGCTAGCACTTGGGGAAGAATTGAAGTCGTTGCCGACGGCTGACACCATTTTCTTTTTTTATTTTCTTCCCCGAGTGTCTTCCCCAAGTGCCGCACCTCAGGCACTCAGGGAAGCCACCTACAAATAGTTTTCCGAAAACCATAAAAAAACCTAAAAATAGCAAAAAAAATATATTTTTAATCCGAGGAGAGCTCCACAGGTCAGCCACACCAACTGTCTATTGTCTCAATATTTTTTTGCATCTTTTTCACACTTTGCATTTCTAAGGATTCAAACCTGAAACCTTCAGGTTCACACGCGCACCTCTGCCACTGCACTACTTGGTCAATTGTGTATATAACTCATTTCAGTTCCCCACATATTATTACAAATCAAGTGTAAATTGATTGTTTGAGGCACTAAACGAATTTAAATAAAAAATTGTCAACTACAAAGTTTCATAACTTTTTGACATATATAACTTTTGTTTAGAATATTTCTCCATCCGAGACTTTTTCCAAATTTAAATTTCAAACCTCGGACGCAATTATCAGCAACTAGATGCTTTTAAATAAAAAAGTTGTCAACTATAAAGTTTCATAACTTTTTAAGATCTACAACTTTTGTTTAGAGTGTTTTACATCCAAGACTTTTTCAAAATTTCAATTTTCAATTTTTTTTAAAAAAAAATCTTCCCGAGTGTCGTATGCCATATTTTGTGTGTGGAGTGTTCATGGAAAGTTCTCATGCCCAATATGCAAGTCAGCTATGAGGTTCACTTGGTTGAAGAAGGGAGGCAAGTATTCTTCGTTCGACCAACATCGTCAATTCCTGCCTCTTGAGCATCCATTCAGACGTGACGTCAAGCACTTCAGAAAAGGTGTTCAAGTCACCAACCTCATTCCTCAGTTCATGAGCGATGCGGAGGTCTGTGCTGAGGTAGAGGCTCTTCAATTTGATAAAAACAACGGTCGTTTTTCTGGTTACGGAGAGGAACACATGTGGACTCATAAATCGAGCTTGACTAGACTCCCCTATTTCAAAGATCTTCTTTGACCGCACTACATCGATGTAATGCACACAGAAAAGAATATCGCTGAGGCACTCTTTGGAACACTCATGGATACAGAAAAGTCAAAGGACAATGTTAAGAGCTGTGTGATAGGCCAAAGTTAGTGATGAAGGCTCCTGCTACCGGCAAGAAGTGGAAAAGAGGTCCGGCCGATTACCTACTGAAAAGAGGCCATAGGAAGAAAGTACTGTAGTGGCTCCAGACGATCATGTTCCCTGATGGGTACGCTGCGAATCTGAGGAGGGGAGTGAACTTGTCTACTATGCGAGTGTTAGGGATAAAGAGTCATGACTACCATATATGGATTCAGCGGCTCCTTCCTACGATGACCCGAGGATTCCTCCCTGAGCCTGTGTGGCGTGTGCTGGCAGAGTTGAGCTATTTCTTTCATTAGCTTTGTGCCAAGGAGCTATCTCGAGACGTGATTACTAACCTAAATGAAGTGGCACCTATGTTGCTCTGCAAGATGGAGATGATCTTTCCTCTGGCTTCTTCCTGCTGATGCAGCATCTGATTTTGCACCTACCGACTTAGGCACGGATGGGGGGGCTGTGTAGTGCCATTGGTGCTATCCAGTTGAGAGATTGCTAAAGATTCTTCAGAAAAAGTGTAAAAATAAAGCCAAAATTGAGGCTTCGGTGGCAGAGGCATTCATTCCGGAGGAGGTGTCGAACTTCACAACGACATACTATAAGAACAACCTTCCTAGCATGCACAATCCTCCCTCTCGTTACAATATCGACGAGAGTTCATCGAACCTCAGCCTTTTCAAAGGAGAACTCAGAAGAGCAAGCACATCGAAGATCAAGATGTTGCGGTATGACGAGTGGCACACTATCACGTTGTATGTGTTGTTGAATCTTGATGAAGTGACTCCTTATGTGCAGTAAGTTCTCAATGAGCTTGTTACATACGCCGTCACTATCATGCACCTATCAATCCGACCCCCTTGCCTCTTGTTTTTTTAGAAAATTTTTTGCTGAACACTGGAGAGGCTCAAGGGACCCTTCCCTTGAAGAACAAGACCATCTTCTCAAAAAGGGTGACCGTGATTTCATTTCATGGTTCAGTACGAAGGTACCGGCCAACTTATCTCGTATTTCATTTCATGTAAGGATCTATCTGGCCTCAATTTGTAGGCCCGCACGGATGCAGAAATGAGTGATGAGTTGAAACAGGTTGCCAATGGGTTCAATCGTAGGGTCAAGTCATTCACCATTTATGATGTGAATGGCTATTGCTTTCACACAAGAAGCTACGAGCAGAGCTGGCCAAATCAAAAGACCACGAATACCGGAGTTCATACGCTTGGGACCGATGAGAGCAACTATTACGGCATAGTCGAAGAAATATACGAGCTCCACTATCCGGGTCCGAAAGCTCTTAATCCAGTGGTATTCAAATGCCATTGGTTTGATCCTGATGTCACGAGAAGAGCCCCTGAGATTAGGCTAGTGGAAATTCAATAGGATTTCATCAATAAAGGAGACGATGTCTATATTGTGGCTCAACAAGCCACACAAGTTTATTATCTCCCATGAGTGTGCCAAGAAGTTGAGAATCTTGGTACCTCGTGCAGTTGGTATCACCGCGCGGCAAAGCGCCTCTCCCAAACGATGATGACTACAACTTTGACTCAAACACATATAGCGGAGAGTTCTTTCAACCTGAGGGACTAGAAGGGAGGTTTGACATTGACATTTTTATGTTGATGGGCATGGAAGAAGACAATGACTTTGATGAGGACGAGGGTGTTGAGGTGCAGAATGCCAAGGACTTAAGAATGCTTGAGCGGTTACAGTTAGGAGTTGACGCGGGTGATGACGACAATAAAGACGAAGACGAGGCATTAGAGTTCGATAATATTGATAGTGATGACGACACATGAGTGCCACGAGCCACTGCCGATCATGGAGATAATTTCTAATTCATGTAATACTATATTGTTATTATTATTATTTTGCAATTATGTTTCATTCCATTTGTATCTCTTTATAAGTACTTACCGTTTATTTATGCTAATTGGTTTCATCTTTGTAATTGCAGGCACTCGACAAATGTCGGGCGGAAGCAGCTGGTCACAACGGTAGGGGTCCTCCACCTACCGGAGGGCTACTGAGGACCCCGAGGCACCGTCAGCCGAGGCGTCGACGAGGCGCCGTGGATGTCCTAGGAGGAGGGAGTTGAGTCCTCCTCGAGAGTCGATGCCTGAGTTAGCCCCCGAGGAGGAGGAGGAGGAAGAGGAGACGCGGCAGGAGGAGGACGCAGTAGGAGGTTCCACTTCCTCTGATTCGACCAAAGTGTACCTACGCGGGCCCATGTAGCTCCCGCGATAGGTTCTCTTACCTAGTCATCGTCCGGTGATTCGACCTAGCGGCGACTAGTAAGTAACCATTGATGTTATCACTACATGTTCATATGCCATGTTGAAAATCAAACTTTAGACTAACAATTGTTCTTATTGACTCGTGCAGGAACTGGGTACTTGTGAACAGAGGAGGAAAGGTTTGCCATATCAATGGCATCATGACTCTTCTGATTAGGAAGTACTTCCCTGGCAACATCACCTACGCCGGAGTATATGGCCCGCCCTTGTAGTGGGATCACTTTGTCGCCGCGGAGTACCAGTCCGGCATCTCGGTTGCAGATCAGATTAAGGCCGATTTCTGGGTAAGTCTTCATCGCACAACATTTCTCAATACTACACATTCGTTGTACGTTCTTGAATTAATGAAAGGATACATGATGTCTGTATGCAGCTTTATTGGGCGTGTGAGTCGGGGAGAGAGGCTGAGGCGGCGCAAGTGCAGGACAGGATTGCCAGGTCCTGACTCTCGGACTTGTACCACGAGGCGCGGATCCAATGCATCATCAACTGCTACGCCGACGTGCATGGTGAAAGGGTGACGAAGGCAAAAGCCAGGGAGAAGATGCATTCCAGGGAGACCGACATCACCAGGGAGCAGTACCTCCACGTAAGTAGGAAACATTAATACTGATTCCTTTCATGAAGAATATGTAGTCTTCAATTGATCTTCTGACATATTAAATACTTGACTTGATTTCATGCAGTTCTATTCTGCTTGGTGCCAGAACCACTTCGACTGTTGGACAGCCATTGTGGACAGGTGGCTCACGGACGAGTGGGCCGAGAAGCATAGTGCCCGCCGGGAGTGCCGCCTGCAGATGCCTGGGGTGCCACACCACCAAGGCAACCTTAGCCTTGACCAATATGCTAACAGATGGGTACGCTCTATTGATTTGTTTTTTTATTCTAATGCTCAATACTCATTAGATGCGATCATCTTTGTGTTTTTCTCGCAGTCCTAGTCGCATGGTGGCGCGCCGTGTAACCCGTTCATTCCGTACACCCTGGCAAACCAAGGCAAGGCGACCGCGCCGGAGACTCAGTACAACCCGGAGGACGGGCTCGACGCATACACCAACACGGGCGCTTACAACAAGGTCACCGAGTACACAGCGGCGGCTCGCGAGCGCTGTGGGCCGGACTACGATCTGGCCACCTAGCCCCTGGACACGGACCTGCTGATGAGGCTAGGAGGAGCGAGGCAGCACAGTCGGTTGTATATGGCCGACAGCTCAGTCTCCTCGGGCTCTGTTCCTAGCCTCGTCGAGATTCGGTCAAGGAGCATGAGCGGATCCATCCCCATACGACCAAGGCAGCCGACCATGGCGCAGCTTCAGGTAAGTACCGTTCAATTTATCGTTCATTGCTTACCTTGCCTTTGCATTGTTTAAACCTTGTGGGAGGAATATTGCAGGCTCAGATGCAGGAGGAGATGCAGAGGTTCCAGGCCCAGATCTAGACCTAGGTGCAGGCTCAGGCGGAGGCCCATCGCCGCGAGTTGGAGGCCTAAGCGGAGTCCAAACGCCGTGAGTTGGAGACCGTCCAAGAGCGGGAGGCACAGAAGTCGGCGGAGATAGCTAGCTTCTTTGCAAGCCTAGACATCCCAGGTGTGGTCGTGCCTCCCTCGCTGCTCACTCCGTACTTGCCGCCGCCGCTGCCTTTTATTGCTCCTACAGGGACACCGGTGAGTGTATATGGTTGTTTATTGTTTTAGCTTCTTCGGTCGTCCTCCAGGTACTAACGAATTCGCTTCTCCTTCGTGCAGCCACAGTCGCAGGGTTTGGCGCTCACTCCTCAGGGTGGCTCTTCGCCTCAGGGTGGCCCTTCGCCACAGTACGGGTGGCCCCCTCGTGGCCCTCCTCCTCCGTACTACGCGTGGCCAGGTGGACCTCATCCGCATCCAGGTACTCTGGGTGGTCTGCTAGCCCTACTGCGCCGCCCCAGTGGCAAGGTGGTCCTCCACCGACCGGTGGGTCGCAAGAGTGGGGGCAGTGGGGGCAGCCTAGGAGCTCTTTAGGAACTGGGGGCCAAGGTGAGAAGTGATGGGCCTCTCTGTTTGTCGGCGGCTTGGACATGTGATGGATTTTCTTTTAAAACTTGTGATGGATGGATGGATTATGAACATACATGTGATGGATGAATTATGGATGGATTTGATATATACTATGTTTTCTGTGATGGAACGTGGATATTGATGTGATATATATTGTGTTTTGTGTGATGGAATATGAATATGTGATGTATATTGTGTTTCTTGTGATGAAAAGGAAAAAAATGAAATTTTCCCAGCTTTGCCGACTACCACACTCGGCAAAGGTGCCATGGCACTCGGCAAAGCTGGGTAAAATTTGCCCAGCTCGGCCTCTTTGCCGAGTGTCGGGTCAGGTGACACTCGGCAAAGAGGCTTCTTTGCCGAGTGGCAGGTTCAGCACTCGGCGATGATTTTTTCAAAAAAAAATAATTTCTTTGCCGAGTGCCGGACAGCTGGCACTCGGCAAAGAATTTTTCAATGTCGAGTGCCAGTTGTCGGGCACTTGGCTTTATCGAGTGTCGGCCACGTCAGCATTCGGCTCGTCAACTTGACGGTTGCCATTTTCTTTGCCGAGTGCTGACCTGACACTCGGCAATCGATATTTGGCACTTGGCAAAGAATTCTTTGTCGGCAGTTTCGTTGCCGAGTGCCGCACTTGGCAAAGCCAAAGCCGCTGAATCCAGTAGTGATTGGTTCCTTTCCATGTCTCACAGATGAGTAGCAATTAATCTATAAAGAGTATGTATGTGTTTGGTTTGAAGAATGAGATCTTTTAACTCCTCTTTTTTATTTCATTTGCAGGATAGAATGGATCGATCCATATGCATCGTCACCGTATTCCTCACAAACTAATAATTCGTAGTAGTATGAGGAATAGAGTCATTTCATCAAATTTAACAAATAAACTCATATCATGATGCGCCACCACCTCATCTAGTGTCGAGTGACTCCTCAAACTTAACCCCCTACTAATATCATCGGGATGGAATTGTTGTTGTCAATCCGTGTACAATCATGAAGGGATATGGTGACGCTGTTACCTTCCATGTGAGGGCAATGTAGGAAACTGAGCATGGGTGAAAGACTAGACGTGATTAGGGTTTTATGATTGGGTGAGGAAAGAAAAGCACCAAAGGAGTTGGGGTACGGGCGATATATGGTACCGTCGGTAGACGATAACGTATCAATCTTTTTAGTTGTGTAGATAAAAAATGTAGAAGAGAATAAATAAAGATAGATGAAGAGATATCTCACAAACTCCTTACCCAATTTTATAACCTATCTAATCCATTACGTAACAAATATACATCTATACTATTGAAAATAGAGATAGAATTATAAATATAGTAGGTCTAGCCGTCTAGGTCCAGCTTTGTACTTGGAGTAGACTTAAGAGTGCTATATACCAGAACATGTATCAATGTGTCTGATATGATGAACATATGACGGGCTAAGGGTAAGTTAAGTCGTCCCAATTATTTTTACATGTTATCTAGAACTGTAGACCAACGTCATTGATTCTTAGTCCATCAACTTCTTCCTCTTGACGTTATGAGCATATCAGTTTCCATAATAATTTAGGATTGATTAACTATAGAATAGGTAATCAGAGGTGTGATGAACGATCGCGGAAGCTAATCATTAATTTGTACAATTAACAGTTTCCATAATAATTTGTTCATTTGAGCTACTCTGATGACTTTAATCCGTACAAATCAGTCGTGAAACGGTATTTTTCTCTTAGAAAATCAGCCGAAATGGCTTCTTGCTCAAGGAAACATAGCCTTTAACACCAGAGGAACTGAAAACTTGATTAAACAAAGCAGCAACAAATTAACATATCCATCAAGTGATAGGGAGACGATAGAACCAAAATGTAACTTTCAAAACCTTGATCTTCATTACTTTTAACCAGTTTACGAAATTAGTACTCCCTCCGTTCCAAATTATAAATCATTCCAAGAATCTTGGAGAGTCAAAGTATTTTGAGTTTAACCAAGTTATAGAGAGAAACTCAAAGATTTATGACATCAAATTGATATATACTATGAAAATAAAACGAGAATCTAATGATACTTAGTTGGTATCATAAATATTACTACCTTATTATATAAATTTAGTCGACTCTCTAAAATTGTTACAATGAGTTACAGTTTAGGATGAAGGGGGCATATAATTTTTTTTTTTTTTTGAAAGACCTGGTTGCCCGGCATTTCATTGATAATAAGAGAGAAAGTAGCAAACAACAGGTTACATGCGCGAGAAGCACGGCCTAAAACAAAAGCTCTGCATGGCTGAGGAAAAACGAAAGTTAATTACTCCCAAAATTTGGAGACAACCAAAGAGGGGATAGGACTTTCCCCCTGCGTATGCCCAAACGTAGCAATTATCCTTTATTTCTGAAAAAAAAACACTTGAGTCGATTTCTCCGAATGTCTGAAAACCACTGCATTTCTTTGCTTCCAGATGCTCCATAGGGTTAAAATTGCCAAGGTGTGCGCCATCTTTGGACCCTGATCCGTCATGTTGCAGAACCATTCTTCGGCTTCATGTTGTACCATCCAATGAGCTGGGGCTAAATTGGAGCAGCCGCTTCAGGTGGCAACCATGTCCCAAACCTCTCTCGAGTACGGACATTCAATGAAAAGATGAGTACATGTTTCCAAGTTTCTTACGCAAAGCGCGCAGAAATAGTTGTTTTCCATCTACGTGCTTGCAATCGGGCTGCAATCCACAACCGGTCTCTTAAGAGTAGCCACATAAAGACTTTGCATCGCAGTGGTGCCCATACTTTCCAAACAAGTTTTGGAAAATTTGAAAGTATTTGGCCCGTGAACTGAATGTTGTATGCTGAGCTAGTCGAGTACTTCCCTAATCCCTCCAAGACCCAAATGATTTCATCTTCTCGCACATCTTGGAGGTCTAGATGTGCTGATCTGATGGCTGACCATAATTCAAAGTACTCTTGCAGCAATTCATGATTTAGGTTGTAGGCCACATCATTGATGCATTTATGTTCCAGAACAGCCTCTCTTACAGTACGCTTCTTTCTCTTGCTATGCTTGTATAAGCGCGGGAAAAGCAAAGATGGAGCTTTGCCCTCTAACCAGCTTGAATTCCAAAAGGATGCCTTGCAGCCATTATGGATTATCACTTTTGTTGCTGCATTGAAAAGCGCCAAGTCCACTGAATCAACTGGCAGTGGCGTTCCTTTCCCTGGCCGATCTGGGCTGCTCCAAGAGAACCACAGCCACCTTAGTCTTAGGGCGCGACTAAATCTATCAAGGTCCAGAATACCCAGTCCCCCAAAATCAGTTGGCATGGTAACGTAGGGCCATGCCACCTTGTATTTGCCCCCCCCCCCCCCCCCCCCCCCCCCCCCCCCCCCCCGAAATTTCACGATCGCATGCCCAAAGGAAACAGCGCCGTGCTTTGTCCAGGTCCTCCAGCAGCTGCTTCGGCGCCTTAAGAGAGGTGAGAAGGTAAACAGGGAGTGCACTTAAAACTGGTCTCACCAATTCACGTCTCCCAGCTGGGTTTAGGAGTTTCCCTTGCCAACCTTCCAATTTATTCCTGGTTTTGTCCATGAATCGCTGAACATGAATCACTCTCAGTCTTCCCAGTGTCAATGGCAGTCCCAAATAAGTTATTGGAAAATTTACACGTTGTCCCAGGAAGGAGTCCAAAATGGAGTTCAGGTCTAGATCACAACATCTGATGGGGGTTACTGTACACTTTCCCAGGTTTAATCTCAGTCCTGTCGCCTTGCCAAAATTGTCGAAAATTGAGAAGAGTGCTTGGACATCATTCCTTATTGGGTTTAGGAAAATAACCGCGTCATCAGCGTATAGCGAGAGTTTGAGCTTAGCATTTCTACCACGTAAGGGGGAGATAGCACCATCCAAAGTTGCCAGCTCCAGCACTCTTTGCAGTGTATCAATAGCAATGATGAAGAGATAAGGTGAGAGTGGATCACCTTGATGAAGCCCCCTGGCATGGTTGGTCCTTCTTCCTGCTACACCATTTAGAAGTGTAGCTGAGTGGGAGGTCCTAAACAGGGTCAAAATCCAATCCCTCCATCTTGGACTGAAGCCCCTTGTGTTCCAACAGTTCGAGAATATATTCCCACGGTACCGTGTCAAATGCCTTTGAGATGTCAAGCTTGAAAAGAAGGGCTGGAGTCTTGGTTCTATGGTAGGCCCTTGCCAGGTTTCTAACATACGTGAAGTTATCTTGGATGCAACGACGCTTTATATATGAAGGCACTTTGGGCATTTGATACAAGCGAGCTGATATGCTTTGAGAGTTTGTGGGCTAGAGTTTTGGTAATCAACTTGCCGAAGGAGTGGATCAGACTGATAGGCCTAAAGTCTCTTATATGTTCCGGCACATCAATTTTTGGGATCAGCACAATATTTGCAGCATTCAGCTTCTCTAGTGGGCCTGTTCGGAGATCATAGAAGCATTCCATAGCTGCTACAACATCGCATTTGATTATTGACCAGCAGAGCTTGTAGAAGGAGCCTGTGAAGCCGTCAGGTCCAGGGGCTTTCTCTGCAGGCAACTCCTTAATTGTCTCACTGATCTCAGCTAGAGTGAACCGCGCATCCATTTCTCGATCGCTTATTTGAGGCAGGTCCAATCTTTCCCAATCGAAGGTGCAGGTTCTCTGTACTTGAGTCCCTAGAATGTCCCTAAAATATTGAGAGATGACTTGCTCCTTAGCATCATGATTCCAAACCACACTGCCATCATCAGTTTTCAGATATGCAATCATATTCCGCCTCTGTCGCCCTTTTGCTTTCAGATGAAAAAATTTGGTACATGCATCTCCCTCTTGAATGTTGGTTATTCTTGAGCTTTGTCGGCGACGTGACCTTTCTACTGCTGCCCATCCCATCGCTTGTTGTTTTAGGTCCCTGAGCAGTTGTACTTCAGCGGCCGATAGGGGAGACTCTTGCGCCAACTCCAGCTGGTGTATCACATTGTTGGCCATATGCAATTGCATTTTAGCCTCACTGAATAGAGATTTACTCCACCTACGTAGCTCTCGGGACGTGTTAGTTAGCTTGTTATGCACTTGCAGGATCATCATAGGGGATGAGCCCCTGGTCGGCATGAGCCATGCGCGCAGTTCTGACTATCTCATAGAAATTGGGGGAGCGGGTCCAGAACTGCTCAAAACGGGGCATATAAAATTTGCCCCGAGGTTACACAAGAGAAGAATATTTTCTCTCGCTCTCAGCAGATAATACTACTACTCTAAGGGGTAAGGGCATAGGGCATATCAGAGAGTACGTACGTGTGTGGTCTGCTACCCTTGGTCATGGGCAGGTGCAGCTTGCGCTGGTCTGTTTTCATGTCCGAGCAGAAGTGAACAGAGGCGGGGTCAGCAAGGGATCGAGGTCGCACGGAACTGAGCAGAGATTACGTTTTCTTTGCTGGCCCACGCGCCACGGGCCTGCCTCCCTCTCCCTGGCAGGCTGCGGTGCCTCCTCGCCCGCCTTCCTGTAATTGAAAATTGAAAATTGTCGGATTTGCACCCTGCCTCGTATAGGAGCAGATTGAGCTTACAAATTGTTTATTGGTTAGCTTAATCTTAATCTCTGAAAACTGGCTGTACTGCTACTGTACGCTGTTTATACCGTGGAATATAATGGCAACGAGAATTGACTAAGCACGCACTAGTAAAAATCTATATCTCTTGTGATCCTAAACTCAAGCAACACCTGTACAGGAACAAATACAAAACCGCGTATTAGCACAAGTCCATGCATGACTCAAATTAGTCCGCTCCACACCACTCACATGAGAATATTAAACTATATATGCACCGCGTCATAACGCTCAAATCCATTTTATTTTATATTATATAAATATATTAGTCACTTTGCCATTATAAATTTAATGCAAACAATAATCTATCTATAAATACGTATACCACTTTGCCATCACATGGAATATTAATTTAGACCACTTTGGCGTTCTGATGGAATATCAAATATGGCTATGTCACAGTCTAGCTATAGCTAGCATTGTTAAATGTCAAGTGTTGTCTCTGGGCCCTGACTCGATCATCTGTCGTACAAAGAGTTTTGTGCTAATCGTTTACTTGTCCCACTTCGCAACTGGTTGAAATGTGAAATCGCTTATTCAAGAGACAAGAGGTGAGCCAAGCAATTTTTTTTGTTTTACTTGCCAAGGTAAGAGGATTGACTCGCTAGCTTCCGAAGTTTCGATGGCAAATAAAAGTCATTTTGGTTCTGCAAGTTTGGGGAGGGACCGAAAGAACCTTGATGTCGCCTAGGAGGACTATAGGGGGGTGAATAGGCCTACAAAAATTCAGGTCAAACAGAAGTTAAAACTGAGAGTGTCACTGCCTCCATTTGAGGGCCGCACTGACTCCCTGTGACTGTAAGTCCAGATCTGTCCAAACTGGTACACTGAGTACTAGAGATATCCAGTGACAACCATGTAATATTTCAGCTCGAGACTCAATAAGATTAGAGGGCGGCACTGCCGCTCTACCAGGGCGACACTGCCGCTCTTTAAAATATAAGCGAACAGAAATGAAACTTTGCAGGTAGAAACTAGATACTCTAAGAAGCTTAACCCTGCAATAGAAAGATAAGATACAGCTCGAAGACTGTATACCACAGAAATCTCACAAAGTAATAGATCAAGCCCACAAACCCTAAAGACAGCTAGATAAAGATGAACTGCAGAAAGTAAATCAGCACACAAGACATAAGATTTATCCCGTGGTTCAGCTCACCACAAAGGTTTGCCTATGTCCACGTTATTGAGGTATCCACACAAGGATGAGCTAGCCACCAAGGCTTTCTCTTTCCCTCGATCTCAAATCAAGAGAATGAACTCTTGAAGTGAGGGGTGATTTCTTAGCTGCAATGGGTTGTTACAAACCTCCCTAGGCTGCCACACAAGTTGGCAAGCTCAAGGGCGACGCCTAGCCGGCTAGGAGCAAGCTCCAAGAGTAAAGAACCCTAGAACTGTCGGCCAAACGAGAACCAACTGCTCTCAAACTATGGGAATCAATAGATCAGCTCCCCACGATTGTTTTGCTGCCTTTTCTCTCAAGTTTCAATGGTGGAATCAATAGATCGCATGAGGAGGTGAAGGAGCAACAATGGGGGAGAGAGAACTGTGTTTGAGAGCTGCTGCAACGGTCTGAATGTCGGGAGGAGGAAGAAGGCACCGTTGCAACGTTTCTGGGTTGTATTTATACGTCTGAATCGGACTCAGATTTGAAGGGCGGCACTGCCGCCCTGGCCAAAAAGCTCTAATGAATCTGAAATTTGGCTGGCTAGTTTGGCTGGGTATGTGGATGTTATTATGGGATTTTGAACAATTGGTTCCACAGTTTGGCAAACTGTTCTAAAATCCCCCTTGATAGTCCGTCTTTTCTTAAACTCAAGAATAAAAGAATGTAAACAATTAATCACTTGAGTCTTCAATATCTTTATATGACATTTCTTCTCAATGTCACTTCATAGGGGTTGCAACCAATTGGGACTGTCCCATCTCTTTGAGCAAACATCCCTTGAGCATGTGACTTGAACCATTTCACTATATATGAGTTCAACTTCATGGCTTCAAGTCACTCCCACTAATGATTTGATCCTCAACACAATATGACTCCTCGTAGCTTGATTAGTACCTCGACTCAATGCAAGTACTCTCTTCTTCACCCTAGCTATAGTACCTTGGTCTCCTTGACCTTCACCTTCGCTTAGTACCTCGAAGCCCTTTCCTTGCTATCTTCACCCTATCAAGCCATACTCAAGTCATATCATATTAAGCATCCATTGAAAACCATTTCTTCAATATTGTGATCCTTGCTTGAACATCTTATAGATATGAATGTTGAGATCAATCAAGCTTCACATAGAGACATATATGGATCATCATAATATGGTCAAGCCAATTCACGGTTCCTTAAATCCTCTCCATTTTAGCTTGACACTCAACACTTCAATTTCCATCTTCATACTTCTAGCTTGATCAAATCAATGCAAAGTGATTCTCCAAATCTTTATCCATAAAAGCAAACCAATGTAGAGATGACATATATCCAATATGAGTTAAGTCCTTGTCATTTGACCTTTGCTTGACATTAACTCACTTATGCATTCTTGATTCATTCTTCAACCTTGATCAAAGCTAGTTCACTATCAAACTCTTCTTGCTCATGAAAAGCAACCCATTGTTGAGACCATTCCAAAATCATCAATCTATGTCTCACTTGTCATTTGTCAAATATGCTTGCTTTCTCATGATGTCATGATATCCCACAACATAGAAGCCATATCATCAACTATATTTGCGTTGTTGTCTTTTGCTTGAACAAGATTGTTTCCATGATCTTCCAATACAACAATACATAATTTTGGCCTTCATTTCAGCACTATGTGGAATACCATCAAGTTTGCTTTTCTTGTTGAACCTTTGATACACTTAGAAAACTTGTTAGACCTTTAATTATGTTGTCACTCAACTCACAAAAACCCACTAAGGGCTAGATGCACTTACAGGGACCTTCTTCTTTTTGCTAACGGACGTGCTTCCGCTCGGACGTCCGACGGGATTACTTCCGTTGGACGGTACCTCAGCCGCAGGCCCAGCGAAACCCAACAAAGCCGAGCGATGAAGCACTCGAGGCCGCGGCTCCGCTCAGCGGCCCAGGGACGTCGCCCTATGCTTCCCCGCGCCGCAGCAGCTCCCCTCGAGGCTCCCCTCGATGCCGTGGTTCTGCCCCGCACCGCGCGCATCTCTTCCCTGCTCCTAGGTCGCTCGTGCGCCAGCAGCTCTGCCGCGCGCCGCTCCTAGGTCATCGGGACGCCGCTCGGCCGTCGCTCGAGGCATCCCGGGAGAAGCCACTCTGATCCGCAATGTCTCATATCTAGCAACAAATCAAGTTCCCACCAGAAAACCATCCCTATGCTCATCGTCCACCCCCAATTGTTGCAAATGATTCGACGGATTTGTTCAAGAATACTCATGGAGAAGGTTCTTCGAGCAGCACCTTGCGTACACCAGTCCGTCGATTAGACGGAGATGTCGCAGCTGCTCGTTGCAGTATTGTCCCCACCTCTGTCCATGGCGTGTTTGAGGTAAGATCTATGATTCTAGCTCCATGGTTGCAGTAGTCTTGTAGCCCTTGTAGCAACGAAACACAATATTGTAGCACGTGAAATGTGTACTTATGTATTTTGCAACATTGGTATATATAGGATGTCAATAGTGCCAGATTTCAGCATCAATCATTTGGTGGACTGTCACAAAATGCTGCAAGCTCGAGCAACAACAACTGCAGTTGTCCATACATCCCATGAAATTGTTGCAAAAGTAAGATCATTTTACTACATCAAGTTTTGTTGATTAACGATTAGTATCCTTCAAGGAGGGTGCATATGTGTGGCATAACTATAACTTTCGCAACATTGTTATGTAGTGCCAAGGTGAAATTGATATCTGAAGGACCGAGAAGCAACTAGAAAGCGACCAGAGGGGGGGTGAATGGGAGCTTCAAAATTTCCTTATGGAAACTAGTAGCCACTGTCCCAGAAATCAACCCCAGAAGCAAACCCTAGAGCTTGCTAGTGTCCACGACCCTAGATGTAGGGTGGATGCTTCCTAGAAGCACAGCGGGACACTACACAACTCTAGAAAGCCAACGCAAAAGACGGAAACCAAATCCGAGATCGCACGAACGAACAGCGAACGAAACTGCGCAGTCACAGCAGCATCGGACGTTGGCAGCGTCCGATGCTCAACCAACGGACGCGTCCGATGCAAAAAGAGCAAAACTGAAACCTTACTGCATAGCCATCAGACGCTGGCTACAGTAAACCCTCAGCATCCGATGCTTAACCCTCGGACGCGTCCGATGGACGACGGAGCGTCCGATGCCCTGCGTCCGTTGCCCACTCAAAAACACCAGGCTGACACGTGTCACCGAAGCGTCTGATGCTATGAACAGCAGCGTCCGATGCTCCCGTGACGAGCGTCTGATGCCCCCGATCTCAACACAGTTCTTTGGCGATTCAACCCGATCTCCTCCGAATCAAAAGCTCTAGGGCTAGGATTCGATCTGAGAGGTCACAAGGATGTTAGTGAGCTACTCCTAAGAGATCATGGCTCGAAACTAACTCCAAATCGGTGAATCAAAAGATTTCGGGGTAAAAAAGCAAGAACGTAATCCAAAACGAAAATCGCTCGATCTCCTAGACCGTGAGGTTAGGGAAGAATTCCTTCGGTGGAAAGAAGTGTCTCACGATCTAGAACAACTTGGTTCAAACGGATTTGCAAAAGATGAACCGAGCAAGGAGATCAAGCGACGGGAAGAACGTGGAGAAAAAGGATTCCGCGAAGAACACGAACAAAACGCGAATCACAACCACGATCTGCAGCCGTAGCGCAAACACACGCTACAACCGTGAGGTTACGGCCTCACTTCCTCAAAATCAACAGTACACAGAGGTGAGTCTCTCTGCGGATCTCAGCTAGCTACAGCAGGGAATGGGAGAGTAGGAAACCCTAAGTGCGAAAGAGCAAATGACTGAGATAGATAGGAGGAGGGTGTCTCCCGACTACTTATCCTACTACTAGCCTAAGTCTATTTCCTACTCTACCCCTCTCTATTCTAATTACAGAGCGAACCAGCTAAACCCTAGGGTTATTCTGAACCAACTCGGTGGTAGGTGTATCCGACGGCCACGCCCGCACAATTCGAAGCGTTGCCTCGACGCAACCTCCGGATCGTCGCCACGTGCCGCCCTCGCTCTGCACCCCCGGTTTTGTGGCCCAAACCGGGAAACCAACCTTTTCTAGCCAACGCCCGGTTTTGAGGCCCAAACCGGGAAACCAGCCCACCAGCATCTGAGTTTTGAGGCCAAACTCAGCAAACCCTCAGAGCCCAGGTTTTGAGGCCCAAACCTGGAAACCGTCCACAGCCCGAGTTTTGTGGCCAAACTCGGAAACCGTCAGCCCGAGTTTTGTGGCCAAACTCGAAAACCATCAGCCCGAGTTTTGTGGCCAAACTCGGAAACCGTCCACGCCCAGGTTTTGAGGCCCAAACCTGGAAACCATCCATCCGATGGTTTTTCCCTGGCTCTACCACCAAACCGACGTCGTAGATGGGATGCACCTCCTGTGCACCCCGTCCACCGACACGTGTCCCCGAGTCCACGACTCAGGTAACACATGACCGCACTTCTTCACTTGTCGTCGTCACAGGCTGCCAGCCACCACAGCTGATCCTCGGGCCTCTGGTCCCTTAGTCCAAGCCTCACGTCCGCCCTTCGCCACTCTCGGTCCATCGGCACGGCACGTCTCTACTTGACCTTCACCTCGCCTTTGATCACTGCATCCGTGCTCGACACCTGCACAACATAAGCCAAAGAACATGCGCATCATCCCAGTTGACAATCACTCATCACTCAGAGACCCGGCATACACCCATGTATCCGCAATCTCCCCCTTGATGAGTGCATTGTCAACTACCAACACAAATCATAATATAAGGAGAAGAAGGAAGAAAGAGAAGAGAGAACTCGACCAAATGACCCAAAAGCATAGCAAAGCCGAAGAAGGTCAAGTGGAAAGAGCGAAAGAACTTGGTCCCCAAAGACATGGGCAACAGCTCGACGCAACCAAGCAAAGCAAAGCTAGCCCTCAAGAAGAGGTAGAATAGGCTCAACACCGCTAGCAAACACCAATTTGAAAATCGAAGCAAAAATGCTAGTCCCTCAAGATAGAGGCACAGAGGCTCAACACAACTAGCAACGAAAGCTCGATACCAATGCCTTTCGGCCAGCAAGAAACAGCAAAACTCCCCCTTAGTTGAACATCCAGGAGACATGCAAACTCTCCCTCAAATGAACACTCGGGAAGCACAAAATGATTTGCAAATTCTCCCCCTTAGTTGAAAATGCACTAATCAAGTAAAAGACTCTCCCCATCAGAAAAGGCACCAACATGCATATGAGTCAAAATGCAAGTTAGCAGCTTCAGGCATATATTCAGGAGAATGCAAAGATGCTCTGAACAGTATAACTCCAATGACTCAACAATAGTCATACAAGCTCAGCAAAGGCTCAAGCTGATCACCAGATATGAAGTATGAACATATGAGCAGAAAGGAGCAGTTTTGAGTCAAAAGGTATTCACCATCAAAATAGCACTAGCAATGTATAAATAGGAGTCTGAACACGTGCTAAACATGTATACAAGGTGAACTACCCCTAGCAAAGTTCAATCATCATGCTTAAGAATGAAACATACACTTGTGAATTCAACTTTAGATAGGAGTTGCAGCGGTGAAAATTACACAAGTTCAATTATTATTAGCATGTGATTGCGAGAGGTTGAAAGCTTGTCATTGCCTAACTTTGCAACCGAGCGAAGCCTATGCCGAAGCAATCAGAAGCTTAAAGCTACGGTTTCGGTCATACACTACACGGCTCAAGTTTAACTCAAAGTGCAATGAGAAACCGTCTCGATACCGCGATGTGTTGACAAGCAATCCCATCTCGATCTTTTCAATTCACTAAAACTTGGTTCAAATGTTAAACATGATATGAACAGACCAAGCAAGTGAATGACTCAGAATTAGAGACATAGCAACCTAGCATATATGAAAAGCACGAGTAATCTCAATACATCCTACACATGCTAGTTGCATATCTCAATGGTGAACATTTTCAGGTTCTAAGTTATTAAAGAAATTCACCATTTTTTAAAAAAAAATAGCTCAGCTCACAACATGTACTAGTGATCAGAAAGAGCATAAGCTACAAGCATCAACATAAGCATCGGAGCATACTACATAGAGCATAGTTACATTCTAGTGATTATAAACATGAAGCTCAGAATGTAAATGCGTATGCTAAAATGCAAAAGAAAAGAAGGACAAAAGAAAAGTCAGTCTAAGATACAAGATCCAAAATGTTTCCCCCAACTAAAAGGGGAAACACACACCAAGCTCACCCCTCAACCGGTTAAAGGTTGATTCGTCTAAAGGCTTGGTGAAAATATCAGCCAGTTGATGATGAGTATCGACATGGAGAAGGTCGATATCACCCTTCTCCTGGTGGTCTCGCAAGAAATAAAAACACACATCAATGTGTTTGGTCTTCGAGTGAAGCACGGGGTTCTTAGCAACGCTAATGGCACTCGTGCTGTCACAAAGCAAAGGAACACGGGAGAAGCTCAGACCAAGATCACGCAAAGTGGCCATCATCCAGAGCAACTGGGAACAGCAGCTAGCCGCAGCAACATACTCAGCCTCCGTGGTAGACTGGGCGACACTAGACTGCTTGCGAGAAGACCACGAAACAAGAGAAGAACCAATAAACTGGCAAGTCCCAGAAGTGGACTTGCGCTCAATACGGCAACCAGCAAAATCGGCATCCGAATAACCGCAAAGGGAGAGGGTGGAGGAAGCAGAATACCAAATCCCAAACTCAGGTGTGAAACGAAGGTACCTGAAAATCCGCTTCACCGCCTGACGGTGAGAGGTGCGCGGCGACGCCT
This sequence comes from Coix lacryma-jobi var. lacryma-jobi, assembly GCA_009763385.1. NCBI lineage: Eukaryota > Viridiplantae > Streptophyta > Magnoliopsida > Poales > Poaceae > Coix > Coix lacryma-jobi. The sequence goes on from CM019828.1 coordinate 134,221,149, forward strand.
GAAAGCGCGCGCACAGACACACCGCGAACTAGATGTCCGGGCATGTCGCCGTCAGGTAGAGGAGCGACCCGATCATGCTTCGGTACCCCTTCTGGTCCACTGCTTCTCCATCCACATCCGCATCCAGGGCAGTTGTCATCGACATGGGTGTTGGAAGAGGCTTGGCCTCACCCATATCGAACCGCTTCAGCAAGTCCTTGGTGTACTTGCCTTGGTGTACGAACGTCCCCTCTCGGAATTGCTTAATTTGCAACCCGAGAAAGAATGTCAGCTCGCCCATCATGCTCATCTCGAACTCCCTGCTCATAGTATCTGCAAACTTGGCAACCAAAGCGTGAGAAGAACCACCGAAAATGATATCATCCACGTAAATCTGGACCAAGAGAGTGTCTTTGCCTTGCTTGAGGAGAAAGAGCGTTTTATCTACACATCCCATTTTAAAACCCTTAGCAAGCAAAAAGGTTTTCAGTCTATCATACCAGGCTCTAGGGGCTTGTTTCAAACCATATAACGCTTTGTGAAGTTTAAAAACATGGTTTGGAAACTTGGGATTTTCAAAACCAGGGGGTTGCTCAACATACACTTCCTCTTCTATATAGCCGTTTAAGAAGGCACTCTTGACATCCATTTGAAAGAGTTTGAAACCTTTGGATGCAGCAAAAGCCAAGAGTATCCTAATAGCCTCCAAACGAGCTACAGGAGCAAACGTCTCCTCATAGTCTATCCTCTCCTTCTGACTATAACCCTTCGCTACAAGCCTGGCCTTGTTTCTAACAACATGGCCATCCTCTCCTTGCTTGTTTTTGAAAACCCATTTTGTCCCAATAGGCTTACACTCAGGAGGAGGTGGAACTAGAACCCAAACTCGATTTCGCTCAAAATTTTCTAATTCCTCATGCATGGCATTGACCCAATCCGGGTCCGTCAAAGCGTGTCCAACGTCTCGGGGCTCAAAATTAGCAACAAAAGCAGAATGAGCGAAGTGAGAGATGTGCTGTGATCTGGACCGAGTAACCCGTTCGTCGATGCTGTCGATCATCTGCTGAGGCGGGTGCTGGCGCTGGATGTGTCGTGGCGCCTCCCGAGCTGAAGTAGCCTCCCCCTCAACAGCAGCTGGTGTCTCCCCGGGTACAAAAGGTACCGCACGGGGTGGCGGATCCCACGGCCCCCAGGAGGAAGAGGTGTCGGGGCCATGAGTCGTCGTAGAAGCCGCTCTTTGCGGCACTGCAGGTGGCGGTGATGCTGGGTCATCTATGCCTTCAGCATCCTCGTCCTCATCATCGAAAAGAGGCTCACCCACCTCATGATCACCTGCACGCTCAAAACGAGAAGAAGGACAAACGAGAGTCTCATCGAAGGTGACATCTGATGTCTCCATGACTCGGTTAGTATCAAGGTTAAGTACACGATATGCGCGAGTGTGAGTGCCATAACCCAAAAATACTCCGTCAGAAGAACGAGATTCGAATTTGTCCAGGTTGCCTTTCTTTAATATAAAACAATGGCAACCGAAAACTCTAAAATAACTCACCTTGGGCTGTCTACCAAAACGCAACTCATAAGAAGTCTTTTTCAAGAACGCTCTCAGAAAAATACGATTGGAGATATAGCACGCAGTGTTCATAGCTTCGGCCCAATAATGCCTAGGAGTCCTATGCTCATCGAGCATCGTCCTGGCCATCTCAACAAGGGTCCGATTTTTCCTCTCTACAACACCATTCTGAGGGGGTGTGTAGGGGGAAGAAAACTGATGCTCTAAACCCAAAGAGTTACAAAACTTCTCAAAATCCGAATTCTTGAATTCGGAACCATTATCACTCCGAATTGCCCGCATCGAGTTCAAAGGGAACTCATTCTGAAGACGCAAAATCAGATTGCGAGCAAAGGAGAAAGTCTCGGTCTTCTCAGCTAAAAAGAAGACCCACGAGTATCTCGAAAAGTCATCAACAACAACAAGCACATACCACTTCCCCCCAACCGAGCTCACCCGAGCCGGACCAACAAGGTCCATGTGCAAAAGCTCTCCAGGGCGCTTGGTCATGACCTGAGTCACTGGATGGTGGGGAGCGGCAACCATCTTCCCGTGTCTACAAGAGTGGCAAACAAGATCCTTCTCCATATGCAACTTGGGCAATCCTTGGATTAGGCCAAGTGAACTAAGTCTTGCAAGCAAGTCGAAGCTCAAATGTCCAAGTCTCCTATGCCACTTCCAAAGATCAGAGGAGGAAGGTCCAGCCACAAGACAACGAGAAGTGCCAAAAGACTCTGAGAAATTCGCACGAAAGACTTTTCCAAAGGGCGAAATCAAACACACAAGATTGCCCTGAGGATCCAAAATATGACTGAGATTCGGTTTAAAACGAATCTCATAGTCGTCGTCAAAGAGTTGCGAAACCGAAAGAAGGTAAAAATGCAAGTTAGAGACAAGAGCAACATCGCGCAACACAAAGTGCTCATTAACTCGCACCGACCCGCGAGACAATACCTTACCTTTGCTATTGTCGCCGAAGGTTATGTACTCCTTTCCGGCAACAGGACTAAGGCTGGAGAACCACTTGGCGTTTCCGGTCATGTGCCTCGAGCAACTGGAATCCACCAACCAAATGTCCTCCAACCGTTTTACCTACATCAATAAAAAGACATAGGGTGAGCATACGGTCCAACACTGGGGTTAGTGAAGTAAGGGGAATACCAGTGTTGGGCCGGCTGCTCAAAAGAACAGTTAGCAGAAAAACCATTCCTAGCACGTCTACGAGAGGAGCGATCACCACGTAGAGGAAAACGTGGTCCGCTAAGGGAGGAGCGTCCACCGCGATACTCAAAACGCGGTGGGGGAAAACGCTCAACTACAAAACCTCCGCCACGGGGTCCAAAACCTACAACTGCAGGCTCCCGCCGGGCACGCTCTCTATGGGGCCTAGGCCTAGCAACTTGAGGCACTGTGCCTCTAGGCCTAGCATCTCTCCTTGGAGCACTTCTCTGAACATTCGGCACATGTACATCATGGAAAGGATGGTACATGTCCGGGTTGTTCATCTCCCTTGCACGGCGTGCCTCTCTCTTGCGCCTAAAGCAGTACTCGCTCAAGTGTCCATCTCTCCCACAGAAGTCACAATGATACCTCACCGCACGCAAAGGGGGTTGTTGGTAATCATGACTGTGGGTGTGGATCACTTTGCCCTTCTGTGGCAACTCCTCCTGGATAGGTGGCATTGTATCCAGCTTGTTCTTTAGGTGGTTGGGTTTGGGATGCCACACTTGGTTCTTGGGTGGAGCTCTCGGAGGTTCCTCGAATACCCCATCCTTGGTGTTAGGTTTGAGAGGCTCTTTGGGTGGAAGCTTGGTAAGTTTGGGAGTAGTGGTGGAATTGGGCTTCTCACTCGGGTTCAAACCACTCAACTCTCCAGCCTTCCCAAAAGCAGAAAGATCAACACCCTAAGCAAAACCTACACCAGGACCTCCAGCAGCTCGCTTGAATTGGGAGATCATCATCCCGAGCTGTGGCTCACTACAAGAGACCCATGACAAGATGGTCCGAAGGTATGTGTTTTCCTCCTCGGTTTGCATCTTGCCATGCTTGACATTCGCAATCTCCATCTCCAAACCCTCACACAAGGCACACTTGGACACACAAGTGCTACCTGAGTTGGCCTCCTCAAGATACACAATCTTGGCATTCTTCTCTGCCAACTCAGATTGCAAGACAGGACAAGTCTTGCACGCACCCAACAGCGAGGGTCTAGCCTTTAGCTCATCCACCTCTCCTACCAACGCAGCATACTTACCTCTCAAAGTGAGAAGGTCAGTCATGTGTGTGGTACACATCTCACACTCGGCCTCCTTAGACACGACCACGGTGGACTTGGCAAACTCAAGCTCCCTCACCGTGTCCTCCCACTTCTGCCTAAACTCCTTGCGCTCTCTAGCGGCACGCCTAAGCAACTTATCCTGACTAAGCAAGGCGGCAGTAAGCTTCTCATTCTCAGCAAAGAGCTCATCGTGGGTCATGGATACCTGGGAGGTGTCGTCGTCGTCGTCGCGATGGGTGTGCTCCAGCTTGCCATCGACCTCGTCACCAAGCGCCATGGTGCAGAAACCGTCGTCGTCGGCGAAGAAGCAGAGACCGTTCAGCTTGTCCTCGATCCTCTTCTTCTTCTCGGACTCGTCATCGCTTGAGCAAGCGGAGTCGTCATCCGAGCCGTCGACGTCGCTGAGCGTGGCGAAGAACGCACGCTGCTCAGCCTGGGCCTTCTCCAAGTACTTCTTCTTGATGTACTCCTTGTCGAAGCCGCCCCTCCGCTTGTGCCTCGCGGGGACGTACTTCTCCTTGCGCTTGCCGGAGTCGTACTTGTGCCCATGATCGCCCTTCCCAGATGAATGCTTCTTCTTGGGGCAGTTGGCGATGAAGTGGTCGGGGTCACCGCACTCATAGCATCCTGAGCGTCCTCCACCGCGGCGACGGTTCATGCGGTTGTTGTGGAACCGCGTGAACCGGTTGGCGAGCATTGCCAACTCGTCATCCCCCAATGACTCAAGCTGGTCCTCTGTGACAGAAAAGAGAGACGAAAGAGCAAAGCCAACAGACGGGTTAGCAGAAGAACCAGAAACCAAAGCCATAGTCGGGCCAGAAGGATTTTCATAAGAAGCCCTCGACATGGCGTCAATCTCACTAGACTTGAGCTTACTAAAGAGCTCGTCGCAAGTGAGGGTCTCATAGTTAGACGATTCGATGATCGCCTGGACCTTTGAGTCCCACACCGACCGATCAAGAGTGTGCAAAAGCTTCAAAGCCCTCTCATGATTGTCAAAAGGCAACATCTCCTTGTTCGCTCTCATCTTGTTGACAATAACCTAAAAGCGAGCGAATAAACTCTCTATGCTCTCGCCAGGCATATGTCGAAAGTTCTCGTACTCCTGCTTGTGCGACTCATAGAGGCGAGATTTGACCTGAGTGGTTCCCTCATGGAAACGCATGAGGGTCGCCCAAATCTCGCGAGCCGTGGGGAGGTGAGAAACGCGATCGAACTCGGACATGCTCAAATAGGAGAACAAGGTGTTACGTGCCCGGCTATTTGCCTCGTGCTCATCGATCTGGAGCTGAGTGACACGAGCAGCCAAGACAACGTAATCATCCCTGTTGCAAATCTCCCAAACAGAAGAGCCCATGCTCTGGAGATAGGCCGACATGCGTATCTTCCAATACGCATAGTTCGTCCCATCAAAGAACGACGGTTTGCCCACGCCGCGATCCATGTCGCCTTCTGTGGATCTGGAACCGGCTAAGGTGGAAGATCCTTAACCTGCTCCGATACCAATTGAAGGACCGAGAAGCAACTAGAAAGCGACCAGAGGGGGGGTGAATGGGAGCTTCAAAATTTCCTTATGGAAACTAGTAGCCATTGTCCCAAAAATCAACCCCAGAAGCAAACCCTAGAGCTTGCTAGTGTCCACGACCCTAGATGTAGGGTGGATGCTTCCTAGAAGCACAGCGGGACACTACACAACTCTAGAAAGCCAACGCAAAAGACGGAAACCAAATCCGAGATCGCACGAACGAACAGCGAACGAAACTGCGCAGTCACAGCAGCATCAGCGTTCGATGCTCAACCAACGGACGCGTCTGATGCAAAAAGAGCAAAACTGAAACCTTACTGCATAGCCATCGGACGCTGGCTACAATAAACCCTCAGCGTCCGATGCTTAACCCTCGGACGCGTTCGATGGACGACGGAGCATCCGATGCCCTGCTTCCAATGCCCACTCAAAAACACCAGGCTGACACGTGTCACCGGAGCGTCCGATGCTATGAACAGCAGCGTCCGATGCTCCCATGACGAGCGTCCGATGCCCCCGATCTCAACACAGTTCTTTGGCGATTCAACCCGATCTCCTCCGAATCAAAAGCTCTAGGGCTAGGATTCGATCTGAGAGGTCACAAGGATGTTAGTGAGCTACTCCTAAGAGATCATGGCTCGAAACTAAATCCAAATCGGTGAATCAAAAGATTTTGGGGTAAAAAAGCAAGAACATAATCCAAAACAAAAATCGCTTGATCTCCTAGACCGTGAGGTTAGGGAAGAATTCCTTCGGTGGAAAGAAGTGCCTCACGATCTAGAACAACTTGGTTCAAACGGATTTGCAAAAGATGAACCGAGCAAGGATATCAAGCAACGGGAAGAACGTGGAGAAAAAGGATTCCGCGAAGAACACGAACAAAACGCGAATCACAACCACGATCTCCAGCCGTAGCGCAAACACACGCTACAACCGTGAGGTTACGGCCTCACTTCCTCAAAATCAACAGTACACAGAGGTGAGTCTCTCTGCGGATCTCAGCTAGCTACAGCAGGGAATGGGAGAGCAGGAAACCCTAAGTGCGAAAGAGCAAATGACTGAGATAGATAGGAGGAGGGTGTCTCCCGACTACTTATCCTACTACTAGCCAAAGTCTATTTCCTACTCTACCCCTCTCTATTCTAATTACAGAGCGAACCAGCTAAACCCTAGGGTTATTCTGGACCAACTCGGTGGTAGGTGTATCCGACGGCCACGCCCGCACAATTCGAAGCGTTGCCTCGACGCAACCTCCGGATCGTCGCCACGTGCCGCCCTCGCTCTGCACCCCCGGTTTTGTGGCCCAAACCGGGAAACCAACCTTTTCCAGCCAACCCCCGGTTTTGAGGCCCAAACCGGGAAACCAGCCCACCAGCATCTGAGTTTTGAGGCCAAACTCAGCAAACCCTCAGAGCCCAGGTTTTGAGGCCCAAACCTGGAAACCGTCCTCAGCCCGAGTTTTGTGGCCAAACTTGGAAACCGTCAGCCCGAGTTTTGTGGCCAAACTCGGAAACCGTCAGCTCGAGTTTTGTGGCCAAACTCGGAAACCGTCCACGCCCAGGTTTTGAGGCCCAAACCTGGAAACCGTCCATCTGATGGTTTTTCCCTGGCTCTACCACCAAACCGACGTCGTAGATGGGATGCACCGCCCGTGCACCCCGTCCACCGACACGTGTCCCCGAGTCCACGACTCAGGTAACAAATGGCCGCACTTCTTCACTTGTCGTCGTCACAGGCTACCGGCCACCACAGCTGATCCTCGGGCCTCTGGTCCCTCAGTCCAAGCCTCACGTCCGCCCTTCGCCACTCTCAGTCCATCGGCACGGCACGTCTCTACTTGACCTTCACCTCGCCTTTGATCACTACATCCGTGCTCGACACCTGCACAACACAAGCCAAAGAACATGCTCATCATCCCAGTTGACAATCACTCATCACTCAGAGACCCGGCATACACCCATGTATCCGCAATATCAATCAGAGTATCTCGAACAACAACAACAACAACAGTGATGTGCAAGGATATTTGGATGTGGAGGTGTCTTCTAAAGAAATTTATCATGAGGAAGAAGACGTCGTGTGTTCGCAGCCTGTTGTACCATTTGAGGGGATGGAATTTGACATAGTTGAAGAAGTGAGGACAGTTTACAATGCTTATGCATTCAAGATGGGTTTTAGCATCCGTGTTGCATCATCAAGGACTAGTACTGTTACTAAGCAGCTTATTAGGAAGGAATTTGAATGTACACATGCCAGAAGGCCAGCTAGTGAGCAGGAGGACAACAGTTCAGTTAGCACAGCAACCAATGATGTAGCAAAAGCTAAAGCCTCAAAGAAGAAGAGCTCTTCAGCTGTACTGACCACAGCATCAAGGAAGTGTAGCGCAATGAAGAAATATGATTGCAAGGCACACATGGATGTCAGTCTGCGGGAAGGTAAATGGAAAGTGGTTGTGATGAAAACTGAACACACACATCCATTAGTGAAACAGATTGGAAGAAGAAAGCAGCTAAGGTCCCATCGGCGCATTACGTGGGCAGATTATGAGCTTCTGAAGACTCTCCACCATCGGAACATTACCACCATGCAAATCATGGGTATCCTTTCTGATTTCCATGGTGGGATTGGGAACCTAACATACAACAGTAAGGATGTCTCGAACTTGAGGAGTAACCTAAGGAAGGGTGTTCATTTCAGAGATATGGACGCAACATTGGAGTATTTTCAAAAACAACAGTCCGAGAGTCCAGCCTTTTTTATGCATTGAAGATAGATAGTGACAATGCTGTCAGGGGTCTATTTTGGGTAGATGGAAGAACAAGGGAGATGTACAAGACTTTTCGGGATTGTATCTTCTTTGATACAACTTATTGTGTTAATAGGTACAAATTGCCATTTGCGCCCATAGTTGGTATAAACAACCATATGCAGAGTATATTGCTTGGTTGTGCCTTGCTTCCAGATGAAACAATTGAATCATTTGTCTGGGTATTCAGAGCCTTGAAAGAAGCAATGGGAGGGCTGGAACCAATGAATATAATGACATACCAAGATAAGGCGATGAAGCCTGCAATAGCACAGGTGTTCCCTGATGCAGTACATCGATGTTGCAAATGGCATGTAGTGAGCAAAGCTTGTGAGAAGCTTGGATGGCTGATAAGCTCTAGTGAAGATTTTTCTAATGAGTTTGAATATTGCATCAATCATACTGAAACACCAGAAGAATTTGAGCTCTTATGGCATAACTTGGAGGAAAAGTACAACCTGCATAAGAATGAGGCATTTCAGAACATGTCGATTGCAAGGACAATGTGGGCGCCAGCATACTTCAGAAAATCATTCTTCCCTTTCACAAGCACTTCAGGAAGATCGGAAAGTATGAACTCATTGTTCAAGAAGATAGTGCATCCACAAGATTCGGTGCTGCAGTTTGTAACACAATATGAGTACATCATGGACACAAGGATTGAGAAAGAGAATCTTGAAGACTGCAAGGGTGAGATCTCACAACCACCGCTATGGGGAAGATATGCATTTGAGAAGCAAGCTGCACGCTACTACACTAGGAGTGTTTTCTTCAAATTTCAGGAGTTGTTACATGACTCAACATCATGCAGGAAGGGACAGGTCATTGTAAAGGCTGAAGGTGTTTTCATGGAGATATTAAAACAAGTGTACAGATGTGGTCAGCTAACATGGAAAACCTACAATGTTTCAGTACAAGATAGTGCAACAACATATTCCTGTAGTTGCAACATGTTTGAGCAAGATGGACTCTTATGTCTCCATATTCTGAAAGTATTCACCAGTTGTGATGTAGAACAAATTCCAGAGAAATACTTGCTTAGAAGATGGTCAGAGGAAGCAACCATAAAGATCAGTGAAAACCTCTTGAAATCTGATGTTTGTTTTGGTGTTCCTACCACCAACAAGCTCAGATATAATGCATTGTGCAGAAAAATGAGCGGGCTAGCACTTGATGCTTGTCTGGCTCCTGAGAAGTACAAAATTGCTTCGCAAGGGATAGATAAGATTTGGGAAGATGTTAAGGCTGAAGGAAGTGCAGCAAGTATGCAAGTAGATGAAACAGATCAAGAAAGGACAGTCAACAGAACCATAGTGAAGAACCCACCAACCAAAGATCCGAAAGGAAGGCCAAAGGAGAAAATTGCAAGGATGAAGAGCATTGTGCAGCAAGTGAGGGAGAAAACTATAAAGAAGCAGAGTAGGAAAAAGAAGGGTACTAAGAAACATCCTCCATGCTCTTATTGCCATGAAGACGGCCACAACGTACAGACATGCTCCTACATGGCTCAAGCACAAGAAATAATGAAAGCAATGAAAGAGACAGAATTGAAGCTCTAGTTTATGTTATGTGATTTTGTTCATAATTAGGTTATAGCACCAGACCATTTTTAATTTAAGTTACAATATTTTACACTAAATATAATTGCTGCTCTTGCTAGTGGGGTTTTCAAATGTGATTTATCAAGTTTTGAGTGGACCTACCCTACATCCTACCCGCAACAAAATACATTGTGAGTAGCCTTCTATGCACGCTTCTTTTTTTGCAATGTGTGAATGAAACATATACTTTTGTGCTCATCTAAATCAGTGCTGCCACTATTTTTTTACCTCATTATAATTTTTTTCTTTTGTGGTTCCCTTTTCCAAGGTATGAATGTGGTCTTTATGTGATGTTCTATATGGATTCTTGGGATGGGAAGAGGATGGACATTAACTTTCAACTGGTTTGTGTTCTCCAATACCTATTTCTTTTTTCATTTCACTCACTCACATATGGCCTCATTTTTATTTTGGGCTTGTTTTCTTTTTCAGGGTCAGATGGTTCACTATAGGAAGACTGTGGCTGCCTTCCTCCTCCTTTCGCCATTGAACGAGATCTCAATTGATGACTTCAAGAAGGAAAATTGCTGAATTAGCCTAGGAGATGTCATTACCCTTAGTTGTAGTTAATCTAGTGATACTAGAGTTCCTTATTATACTTGGGTTTGTGATCTCTGGATCTTGTTTTTGGGTACTAGACAGTTGTGTCTGGAGCATGGCAAAAGCACACTGATGTACTGGTTATTCTATTTTGAGACTGTAATTGACCATGTTCAACTGGTACTACTGTTCTGTTCTAAGTACCTAAATCATATGTTGCATTGCTGCAAATCCAAATTTATAAGTTCATACCATCATTTTGTTTCATTGGTTCGAAATAATATGTTTCAAGTACTTCCTTGTGATGTTTGATATGCTTCCAAAGTGATGTGTTGCATCACTCCTTATAACTTGAGAGTGCCTGATGCATCAGTCCTTATAATATGTTCAACTTGTATTATGAATATGTTGCATCACTCCTTATAATATGTTCAACTTGTATTAGTGGCCTGTTGCAATTATGACTTGAATATGTTGCGAAGCTGATCTCTAGAAAATCCTCCATTGGCACCTGCGATGATCTCTAGAACTTTGCACCATCTCAAGCTTGGCATTGTTTGCCGACCACAAACACATATGATGCAACAGTGAATTGAGGACGAGTGGTGTGACGGGCGGATGTGTACAAGGCCCGGTAACGGATTCACCACCGTATGGCTGACCGGCGATTACTAGCGATTCTTACTTCATGCAGGCGAATTGCAGCCTGCAATCCAAACTGAGGACGGGTTTTTGGAATGACCTCACCCTCGCAAGATCGCAACCCTTTGTCCCGCCCATTGTAGCATATGTGTCACCCAGGGCATAAGGGGCATGATGACTTAACATGATGACTTAGCATATGACTTGTCCAAACTGAGGATGGGTTTTCGTTGCGAGACTTAACCCAACATCGTACGACACGAGCTGACGACAGGCATGCACCACCTGTGTCCGTGTTCCCGAGGGCACCCCTCTCTTTCAAGAGGATTTGCGGCATGTCAAGCCCTGGTAAGGTTCTTCGCTTTGCATCGAATTAAACCACATGCTCCACCGCTTGTTTAGGCGCCCGTCATCCAGTTCACTATTGCATCATATGTGTTTGTGGTCGGCAAACAATGCCAAGCTTGAGATGGTGCATAGTTCTAGAGATCATCGCAGGTGCCAATGGAGGATTTTCTAGAGATCAACTTCGCAACATATTCAAGTCATAATTGCAACAGGCCACTAATACAAGTTGAACATATTATAAGGAGTGATGCAACATATTCATAATACAAGTTGAACATATTATAAGGACTCATGCATCAGGCACTCTCAAATTATAAGGAGCGATGCAACATATCACTTTGGAAGCATATCAAACATCACAAGGAAGTACTTGAAACATATTATTTCGAACCAATGAAACAAAAATGATGGTATGAACTTATAAATTTGGATTTGCAGCAATGCAACATATGATTTAGGTACTTAGAACAGAACAGTAGTACCAGTTGAACATGGTCAATTACAGTCTCAGAAAATAGAATAACCAGTACATCAGTGTGCTTTTGTCATGCTTCAGACACAACTGTCTAGTACCCAAAAACAGGATCCAGAGATCACAAACCCAAGTACAATAAGGAACTCTAGTATCACTAGATTAACTACAACTAAGGGTAATGACATCTCCTAGGCTAATTCAGCAATTTTCCTTCTTGAAGTCATCAATTGAGATCTTGTTCAATGGCGAAAGGAGGAGGAAGGCAGCCACAGTCTTCCTATAGTGAACCATCTGACCCTGAAAAAGAAAATAGGCCCAAAATAAAAATGATGCCATATGTGAGTGAGTGAAATAAAAAAAAGAAATAGGTATTGGAGAACATGAACCGGTTGAAAGTTAATGGCCATCCTCTTCCCATCCCAAGAATCCATATAGAACATCACATAAAGACCACAGTCATACCTTGGAAAAGGGAACCACAAAAGAAAAAAATTATAATCAGGTAAAAAAACAGTGGCAGCACTGATTTAGAACCACGGCCTTTTGTCATTCCTGGTTTTCTTTTATGCCCATCAACAATGCCCTTTTAGCCGATGACTCAGTAATAATCGGCCTTTTGTCATTGGTCTTTCCAAAGTATTCATAGAATAACTCCTCTAATCTAGACCATGACCAAACAGTACATTCGGGTAAAGATGTAAACCATGCAAAGGCAATACCGGTGAGAGATAAAGGAAAATTTCGCACTCTCATATAGTCCTCTTTACCGGCAAAACTCAATTGCGAGATATAAATACTAATGTGTTCCACAGTGGTCTTATCATCTTTACTACTAAATTCATAAAAATCAGGTACCCAACAACCATCAGGATCTTCCAAGTAATCATAATGTAACGGGTATGGTCTATGATAAGCGGGAACCTTCCATTTAGAGGAGCCATAAGGATTTTTAGCATGGGCTAAATCATCATCGACTTGGCTTGATTTAAGAGCAACATATGAAGTCGAATCACAATCCTTAGCATACACACCCATTACTGATTTTTTATTGATTCGACTATAATTATTATTATCATGTGGACCCGAATCATAAGTTTTAGCACTCGAATGTCTTGCTGAAATTTCACTAATTCGGCTATGGTCATGGGTGACAAATGAAGCCAAATTGTGAGCATTGATCTTTGCATAAGGTGCTGAATTTTCATTGATTCGGCTATGGTTACTAGTAACACGTGAAACCGAATCATAAGTACTTGCACTTAAATGCTTTGCTGAATTTTCATGCATTCGGCCATAGTTATTACCAACATACGAGGCCGAATTACAAGTAGTAGCACTTGCATTTGATGCTGAATTTTGAGAGCAATTGGCTAAATAATTATTATTATCATAGCCAATTCTCTCATTCATCGGCACGTCTTGTGGTGGTGCCACGTATTGTGAACTTATAGCCGATGAAGAATTTACATGTTGTATGTTGCTAGTATCATCAAAACTCAAAGAATTCATAGTTGACAATGGCTCTTGACCATAATATTCATAATTATGATGTGTATGATGAGGAACATTAACAAAAGTATTAACCGATGCAACATATCTACTATCATTATGACTAGCAACACCAACGTAAGAGTTCATAGAACTTGCAAAATAATTATTATAATCATAACATGTATTTGCAAGTCGTACCTCGGGGTAATTGTAGTAGTTTTGTGACGTGACACCTTGGTACTCCATGTTTTAGAGCTTGACCGTCTTGCTGAATTTTCTAATATGTAGCACGTCGTGTTGCAAAATAGCAAACGAGATCACCAGGGGTCAAAACCAGATGCGATCGACCTTTTGGGCTGAATGCGACGGTAATGGTGAGAACAAGAAGATAGATCAGTGAATAATAGGGCTAGAGCAAGAGGATTCGGCTGCAAAGTAGAGCCGAAGCAAATTCTTCCTCAGCGGAGTCACCAAAAAGTGTGTTGACCCCGAAAGTGTTCCGGATCACACACCAGCTAGGGCTTTGGACGCCCGAGTTGCCACAGACCGAAGAACGCAGCGAGGAGATCACACTTACGTGGTGAAGAATGGCTAGGTTTACAAGCAAACCAGCAAAGGATAGCTATCGCACTTATGTGGCAAATAACGACTAGTTTTCGAGCAAACTAGCAAAGGAACCGTCGAAGCTCTCGCCCGGGAGGGACCCGTCAGGGCATGGACGTCGCCGGGTTGCCCTAGGTCGGCTGACGAGCCTTGGGCGCCATCCTTGGTCGTCGGATCAAGGGATGAACAGCATGAGGTTGGAGAAGATGATAAAAGGGTTGTAGTAGATTGGTTTTGACGATTGGATAGATGGGATCTCAATCGGCTGTCACCATTTATATTTGTAGTGCGGCTGGTCTTTCCGTAACCGAATAGGACTCTTGACCGAATAAAACTCCAAATAGGACTTGTTTATTCGGTCATGGCATGTACATACAATTCCAATCTCGTACGTATATGCAGGATTAATGAAGCTGGTCTCTACTGCTATCTTGCCGCTTCCGACCAGTTTTACCTGGTCGGGAATCTCTCAAGAGACCTGGTCGGAAGTCTCTCAAGAGGTCTCAACCATCTTGACGACATAAACTTAACGGTGGACTCCATTATACGGTTGTGATATTTTTGAGTGTCAACAAAACCAAAGGGCACTTCTATTTTTAATAATCACATATTGCAGCCTTTATATCTTATAACTTGACGATCTTCAAATAACTGTAACTCACCAACAGTATATCTAAAATTTGTAGTTTTTCTAGTCTGTTAGAACAAAATGACAAAAATAGTCCGTTGGGTTGGGTTGCGCGTGCTGCTGCCGCGGAGGAAGCAGAGACGCCGTGTCACAAGTGGTATGGCGACAGCTGACAGCGACGGACACAAACGAGGAACGACCGCCAACCGCTACGAGGCGGCGGGCCGGCCGCGCGTGGACGCCAAAGCCAAACCCAACCAAACAGGAAAACCGATACAGCAATACTTACTTTGAAATCAACAGGAAATCAAATTTCTCTGACCCCCGAACCTAATGATAGTAATATAAAAAGTAATTTCAATGACGGTGGACCGATATATACGAAAAAAAGAGTAACTGGCAGGACTAGCGTAAAATATAGGGAAATAAAATTTGCCCCTTCGATTTATCATCAGAAACAGTTTTGTTCTAGTAGAACACGGAAATATTCTCGCACTGGCAAAATAGGCAAATTCCTAAGGAAGTACCTAGCTACGAAGGGTAGAGGTGCAGCCACTGAAAGATAAGATAGGAGCTAGACTCCTAGGGTGGAAGGGCCGCTTCCTATCCACGGTCGGCAGGGAGACATTAGTCAAAACAGTGTTATCTTCTCAACCGATGTACAATATGATAGTATTTAAAGAAAATAAGTGGCTCAGAACAAAGATCGATAAAATAAGACGAAGCTTTGTTTGGAGAGGAGAAACATCGGACAAGGTCTATGGGGGTCATTCACTGATCAACTGGCAGACCACCTGCTTGCCTAAGGCAAAAGGTGGCTTAGGGATATTAGACCTGGACCGCTTTATAAGGGCGTTGCGTTTACGTTGGCTTTGGTTTCGATGGAAGCAAAAGGAAAGAGCATAGAATAAACTCGAACTACCTTGTGGCAACAAAGATAGGGAGTTGTTTGCGGCATCAACAGTGGTAACTATTGGCAATGGAAAAATTGCTAGCTTCTGGACAAATTCTTCGATAAATGGCCAAACCCCGAAGACCATTGCGCTAACCTTGTTCTAAAAAGCAAAACGAAAGAGCATCATTGTGCAAAAGGCCCTTCAGGAAAATAGATGGATATCCCATATCATTCCGATCATAACACCGCAAGAACTAAACAAGTATGTGACTTTATGGGAAATGGTTAATCAAACTCAGGTGATCAAAAATAGGGATGATAGTATTTATTGGCGCTGGACATCCGATGGGGAATACACGACCAAGAGCGCCTACACTATTCAGTTCGAAGGAACATTTAGTAAGATGAGAATTTTGCCTATTTGGAAAGCGAAGGCGGAACCAAAATGTAGATTTTTTGCATGGACCTTACTACACACAAAAATACTAACAGCCAACAATTTGTTGAAAAGGCATTGGCCAAATGACCCTATATGAAGCTCTGCGGGTTAGAACCGGAAACTCCAACGCACTTATGCAAGGATTGTGGTTTCTCTAAACAAGTTTGGTCCTTCCTCAAACAGTGGCTTGGCTTGTCTTTGCTAGACCCAATTGCAACAAACGGATCAGTACATAACCACTGGAGACGATGCTGCGGTAAGATTGAAAAAAGGCAGAGAAAATAGTTTGACGGTGTGATGATATTTTTTCTGGTGGAACGTTTAGAAAGAACGGAACCGAACGACATTCCAAAATAAGGCGTTGGAACCAAGACAAGTTGCACTTCTTTGCAAGGAGGAAATAGACCAGTATCAGTTGGTGACAAGACTCAATGTTCAACCCGATTAAGCCCAAGAGTTATCTTTTTTGTTTTTTATCTTTTAGGCGGCTCATGAGTCAACTTGTGGTTTGTTGTGTTTTGTTCTTCTCAGGTGGGAGGGGTCGAGCTCCATCCTAGTATGTGTTTCTATTAGAGTTGTCGGCCTACGAGTCGGTCGAGTGGTGTCTTGTATAGTTGGATTTTTATGTTTGTCTTGTATTTCCTTTTGTTTTTTCTCGTCTAATAAAATTCCGGCAAAGCTTTTGCCGCCTTTCGAAAAAAATATTCTCGCACTGTTAGTACATCAATTTTGATGCCGATTAAAGTACTTCTAACTTCTTATGTCATGGTTTGGCAACAGGAATAGCACATATCACGGATGCAAATTCGTAATTTGTCTATTCTAACATGCATTAGCACCAAAATGAACCTAATATTCACTACCCGTGGGTATGGTCGATGCCAAGACGAAAATATACGGCTGCGTTACATTACAAATGCTAGTCTCTTTTGTAAAAGGTTCAAGATGTACTCTACTTATTACAAATTGGTCCTTTCAATCTGTTCCTCATCGTTATAGCATGTACCAAAGCATATATAAGTCATTATAGTCTTGTCGTTAACAATAAACAAAGGTCCTCTCATTTCTAGGTTTTATAGTCTGTCACATTTGAGAAAGCAACAGGAGCAACAAAATGAGTCCAATAATGGCTATGTCTAATGAAGTTTATCAGGATGATGATATACTGTAGTTTACAAGATTTCAGTGGACAATAATGGCATCAAACTCGATCTTGTATATCAATAAAAAAAAGTAAACGTACAGCAATGGTTTAACAGGATGGTAATACTCTTCGCTGACTGGTAGATTTTGACACGACAAATTGGACCAAACCTGACGCCGAGACACAGAACAAGCGAAGCAGAGCAAGCAACGACTCTAGATCCACAAGACAAGACCAGAACCCCTACACAGCGCACATGCCGGATTATTCCCCACAAAAAATCTAAGCGCATTTCGTAATCAGATCATCGAATCACATGACATGACACCCAGATGTTTTGGCTGCTTCAGTGCACTCATCACCGGACAAAGCCTACACACGGAGACGGAGCACGTGCAGGATAACCAGAAACACGCTGCCCAAAAGCAGAACGAAGAAGTGAAAGGCAACAACCGGCGAGCCCGGGCCGGCGGCGGCGAGCCCATTGACAGCCACGGAGGAGGCGCCGATTCCGACGAACGGAAGGAGGCGACGCAGGTGTTCGGCCATCACGCCGCGGTTGTCGTACACTGCGCCGAGGTTGGGGCCGCGGAGCGCGCCAGCGACTCCGTCGGCGCCCGGGAGCAAGCGGACGAACGCCTCGCCATGTCCGGCGGCGTCGGGGAGCAGGTCGTCAAGCACCTCGGGGCCGTGCCCGGCACCCGGACGTAGCTGCGGCGGCGCGTAGTCCCCGCTGTACACCGCGTCGGCGCCGCCGGGGAGCAGGGCCGCAACCGCAAGCACCACGCCACGTCCGGCGCCCGGGCGAGGCTGCAGCGCAGAGTAGAAGGCGCTGCCATGCTCGTGCACCGCCGGGACGACTCGGCCGGGTGGCTGCAGGCCGAAAGGCACCACATCGACCTGCTGCCAGGAAGCGCCGATGCTGGCGTACACCACGCCGGGTCCGGGTGCACGGTGGAACACTGCGACAGGCACCTCGCCGGCTCGCCGCGTCCAGCGGCTGCTCGGACATGGAGCCCGACGAACTCGGCTGAGTTGTGGTACGCCGCCGCCGCGGTTGTTTCGAAGCTGGCGCGGCGCGCGGCGGCGGCGAGCTGGCCGTCGAACGTGGCGGTGCCGACGTCGACGTTGGCCTGGCTTCCCTGGACTGCGCCCGCCATGCCGAGCTCGGTGGACCTCGCCGCCTCGCCTCCGTGGTCCATGTTCCCTGGCTCCGTCTCCGGCAACAAGCGAACGCCCAAGCGTTTGAGTGGAATATCCTGCGGCTGCGCTTGGCGCGCTCGTTATTATATAGCGAAGCCAGTTGATGGCACCGTGGAGAGAAGGAAGGCGAAGACGACCGACCCCGGGCCCGACGGCCCCCCGACCTAGCGGTGGATGGATCTTTGTTCTAGACGCGTGGCGGAGCCTTGGCGTGATGGTGATCGATGGACCCACACCCCGGGGTCCATCGATTATAAATGTCCAAATGGGCTAAGCCCACTGGGCCAGCACGAACACGACACGTTTTTGCACGACACGAAAACGGCCCGACACGACCGGCCCCGTGCTCGTGCCTAGCACGGCACGGCCCCGTGCCCGTGCCTGGGCTGGAATCCCAGCACGCGGACACGATTCGGACACGGCACGCTCCAAGGGCCAGCACGGGGTCGGCACGACAGCCGTTGGATCGGGGGCGCGACTGCCTGATGACCGTTGGATGTAGGGCGAATGAGGAGGGGTATATAAGCCGGACCGCCGCTCGCCCCCGCATGGAACCCTAACTCATTTGCACCCCCTTCGTCTCTCTCCTCTCTCGCGGTGGCTCGCTCCTCTGTCACTGCGCCGCGGCAGATCTCACTGCCTCACCCTCTCAGTCGCCGGCTGCCGGCACGGATTGGCCTTCTACACCACTGTTACTCCTCCCTGACCGCCGATGTAGCCTCGCCCTCCCCATTGTTCCCTCTCTGATTCGTCCTCGTCGCCGTTGTTCTCGCCGGACTCCGGCATCCTTGCGGCTTCGTGAGTATGCGTTGAGGTATCAAGGTGCCGGATCTGAGAGACGAAGACGTCGCCGTTGTTGCTGGCATCTCTGGTGCTCCGGTCATAGAGGTGAGTTGAAACCCTAACCCTAACCCGACTTTGCTAGTTCTTCTTCCACTACAAGAATCCTGTTAATCCATGATGAAAATTTTTCATCACGAATCACCAAAAAATCGTCACAATACAGCATCTGTGATGGTTTCAGATATCATCATGGATTGAGCGTCATGAATTAACCTCCGTGACGATTTTCCAAAAACCATCACAGATTAATAGAATCCGTGACAATCTTAAATCGTCACAATTGAGCCCATGTCCTAGTTAGCCCAAACCCAAGCCCGGTGCCTATGACGAAAAATAACCGTCATAGATAAATCGCCACATCATCATGCTTACTTATGTGAATGTTGACGTGGATGGTGATGTTGACACTTATATCACCGTACCAGCCAATTTATTAAATCAAAGGTGGGCTAAATCGAACATGTAATTTTGTGAACACAAATAGGACAAAACTTAATTAATAAAGCATGTATCACATACTATCTCATATTTTTGTCTAGCATCAAATGAGATACTAAATCTCAAGTTACATACAAGTTTTCATCTAGCGTCACGTACAAGTTTTCATCGAAACACCAAAACACACAAAAGATAGGTTCCAACAAATGATACATGCATCTGCCCTCTTCCGTGCTTCCAGTTCCGCTTCCAGTTTACTGTGCTCTAAGTTTGGTAGCCTGAAAAATCAAAAAACGAACATAGAATTTAGAAGCATGTTTCTGGTGATTTATAGCAGAATTGAGATAGTTTGCAAGAGATGCTGCATGAGGAATACCCTACACAGAAAGCTTCTTTTTGATCTGAACTGGAATTTTGATTATTTACTAAACTGAACTCTAAATGTCTGCTCTCACGAACAACACACTAAATTGCATATTTAACAAGTTTTTGAAAGTGAGTAACCTGACAGCTGAGGGATAGAATAGATAGCAGCTATCACTGTTGAAGATTTACTGAACAAAGAAAACTACAGTTCCTGGAAAACACAAAATGACCTGCAGTCCTAGAGGCAGTATATACCTTTCGATTTTGCAGGCTGCATCTTGGACCTTCCTGTGCAATGTCGCTTCCTTCTTTCTAGAGGGGAGAAATTATCAACATAATAACAAGATTTATATGTGTAGTATACAAACAGATCAAAAAATTAATTCTACTGCTTTAGAAAATAACCACAGTTAGACCAACATCTGTACAGCCATCATAATCTCTAAAAAACTTAAATTATAGCTCCAGCTAGTTTACGCAGCAACCATGAACATATGTTGATTGGTAATAATTTAATAAAACAACACTACACACATTTAGATTTGAATGCCACACATCACAGGTATAAGTAAATCTATCATTACAGAACTCAAGACAACTGAAATTAGTAATATAACCTTAATAACACGGTCATGGCTATGAATTATCTGCTAGTTAGGCAGCAGGTCATACAACTATACAAGGCAGCCGGGATCATCAATTATCCATCTATAGACTCCTGATTTTGGAATCAGCATACGAGACATTTCAGAAATACAGAGGACTGGATGAGAACTGCACCTTTACTAAACGTTCATGTCGACCTGCTTGCTTGCTTACGTGCTGTTGGTGATGCTGGGATGCAGCCAAAGGTTCCACAGAACTGCTGCTGTGCTACAAACTGTCATCAGCACTCAGAAAAAATTGCAGTAAAATTGTCAAATGTCTTGCATTCAAAATAACATTCAGAAAGACCAACAGTCGTAGCACACTAGCATAGTAATGTCACCTCTCCTTTATTTAACATGTAACGATTAATTAGTACTACAAGAATTCTGAAGTAATCCAGGGAAAAGGATCATGTGTTTATACACTTCTAGATATAGCTTGATACATATCTGCAATTCAGCGAGTTGATATCTACAAGAGAACAAATGTGTTGTTATAAAAAAACAGTATGGAAAATTAAATCACCTAGTTCTGCATATAAGAATGCGGCACCACAAACAAATTAGTAATTTGTCTTCCTCAGTTACTGATTAACATGATAATAAGAATACGGCTCCACAAACAAGTTACTAATTTGTCTTCCTCAGTTACTGATTAACATGATTACAGATTCTGATATACATATCCTAAAAGGTTGAAAATGTGTATGAATTCTATTTATAGACCGTAGTCCCTAAGTGTGGGATCCTGAATATTTTCATAGCTTCCTTACTATAGCACTTTAGTTATTTTAATGCAGTTCTTTTGCATCAAGCAATTGTGACTAAAAGGCGAAAGTAAATCTAAATAATGTAGCAGATGGACTAGGTAACTGTATTTAGAGGGCTAAGTTACAACAATAGTCCTGGTTTCAACAATGAATTTTTCTGCATAATAAATTTCGGACATAAATGAAACACAAATAAGTTTCCCCCTTTATAATCTCATTCAAGAAGCTATTTGGCTGAATATAAAAATAACTATATATGGGAAATTTGGCAATAACTAGCTACAATAGGTTCGTTCTTCAAAAGAGACTGATTCCCATAATATTACAGTCCAATCCCAACCAGACGACACTAGCCAATGCCTATAGAACAAATGAAAGCAAATTGTAACACCCACAAATAGCAAGGTGTCCAAGGCTTTAGCTGACATGTGGGCCACCTACCCGTGGGACCCAGGCGAAAGACAAGATGTTGTGTATAAGTTGTAAGAGTCTGAACAAGGAAAGAAAAGAAGGAAAAATAGAACAGAAAGTCGTCTTCTTCCTCAGGAAGGACGGTCTAGGTGAGATTATCATCTTGTCGAGATCCTCACGTCCCGGTCCTCACCGCCGGCGGACACGGGGTGTGACAATTGGTATCAAAGCTAGTCTTTCCTCGGCGAAGGCGGCGGGCTTCCACAGCTCCCTCCGATGCTAGTTATCCGGCTTGGTGCTGCTCGGGTGTTGCGGCGGCGGCGGCGGCGAGTTCAACGCTCTGACGCGGCTACAACACCACTCTGACCCAGATCTACTGCTTCCCTTCGATACGCCATCGTTTCCCGATGCCTTGACCTCGAATCGTAATCCCCGACGGCTGGTCGATCTCTGGCTTCACCCTAGCGGTGGTGACGGAGGTCCCATAGGTCCGTGCCGAGGTTGATTTGGTCGGCTGACGGTACGAGTGGCACTGCCTCCACGTGCTCGGCGTCATCAACACCAAGCACAGCAGTAGAGACAAGCGGCAGCGTGACCTGGTGCAGCGGCGGCGGATCTCTGATCCGGTGCAGCGACTCCATCGATCCGGCGTGGATTGGCTGCAAGAGACGC
Source organism: Coix lacryma-jobi var. lacryma-jobi (assembly GCA_009763385.1). Classification (NCBI taxonomy): domain Eukaryota; kingdom Viridiplantae; phylum Streptophyta; class Magnoliopsida; order Poales; family Poaceae; genus Coix; species Coix lacryma-jobi. The sequence continues at coordinate 134,243,445 of CM019828.1, forward strand.
GACGACTTCTCCAGTTGGCGAGTCCCCTTCTACCCAAGGTATTCGACTACTTGTGGCGGCGGTAGACTTTCAGATCGGCAATTGGCTGGCGGCTGGTGGCGGCGACTCCATCTGTTGCTTGCGAGCTCCGTCGACGTGATTTGGTGCGTGCAGCTGCAAGCGATTCTCGAGTTGGAGTGGCTTTGAATCCTCTTCGTTTCAGCTCTCCACTTCATACCCTATGCTGGTAGGGCTTGGATCTCATGGGGGCAGTCTGTGGGCAATAAGCAGATCGTAATTGGCTGCTCATGTCCTCTACAATCAGCACTTGAGCAGATTTGGTGCAAGCGCGGTGTTAATATATTGCTACAAAGGCAAGTCAGTAACACCGCACACAACATGTTCTATGAAATGTCTACTGGAGTGGTGATCTGGGATGAGGAAAAGCAACATATGTTCGACCATCCGGGTTTGCTGAAGCAGCTAGCTCAAGGTGGTGATTACCTTATTGGTGAAGAGAAGAAGCTGACTCCTGAGCCACCCTCATATGATGTTCTCACTCATGTCAGTGGGTCTTTATGTCTCTTGGAGCTTGGCCTTGAAGCAGTGCATGAGTTTGATGAAATACATCCTGAGGATAACCATGCAAGAATGCCTGATTATGTTCAATTCATGGATCCAGTGACATCAAAGGGAGCTTCACATATGATGTTGGATGAAATGCAAAATACGTCTGTTGTCTGGGATGATGAGTTGTTGCATGGACTTGGCTGCCAAGATGCATTAGTGCAGGTAGAAACTCAATTCGACAAGTGCTTGAACGTGGACAACAATGCAGCGGTTGATCTAGGTACCCGTGATTCGCTCACTCATAGTAATGACATGGATACTGTAGATAACTTGTTCACTGATATGCCTCTTGAGGTTAGATGGGATGAGGAGATGCAATATGATATTGACATGCATGAAAGCTTGTTGCAACAGCTAGCCTTGAGTGTGGATGACGAGAAGACAAAGCACACTGTCGAGTTGCATGCCAGTATAGTGCTTACCCGTGCTGACAACTTTCCCCTCCTCAAGCAATGTATGGGTGCTCCAGACCAAGTATGTGACAGTTTTCCCGGCAAGGTTTTGGTGTGGGATGAGCAATTGTTTCACCAACTTGATTCACATGATGGATTACCGCAGCAACTAGCTCTAGGTGGAGAGTGTTGGGATGGTGAGAAGATGATTTGTATACCTCTGTCACCAGGCAACAAATGGTCTTGTTCTTTTAGTGATGTTGAATCAGTGAAGCTGCACATGACTGCACAAATAGACAAGGTAGAGGCTATTTTAACAGAAGTGAGTCATGTCGAACATGAATTAGGTACAATAGGTTGTCAGGTTCTAGGATGCAAGTTTAGGAAGTCAGTTCTGGACATAAGGCAAGAAACAATTGCTGCTTGTAAGATGCTACCTCGAATGCCATTCCAAGGGCGTACAAACCAATTACTAGCACAAAGTTATCAAATTTTCAGTCCAAGGGAATACAGGCAGCAGCTTGAGCTATGCATGATGCCTGAGAGACAATCAGATCCAGCTTGTCAAATGGTGTTGGCTGCAACAAAGTGGTGGCAGGAACATTTCAGTCCATGGAAATCTAATTTGGACCAGCATCATTCTGAGAAAAGGTTACATTTGAATATACATGTGTTCGGCCTTAGAGATGGTGTACAACAGCACTTCAGAATAGCCAAGAGACTTCTCAGTGTAGATTCAGGCATGCACGTCAGTGCTCAGGTTTGCATGTCTGAGTTAGTCATAGATTCTTATTTGATGGAGCTGAAGTACAACAAAGCATATATTCCTGTAAGTCAATGGGATCCTGGAATTTCAGAGTATGTTACTAGGAGGCCATTTCTTGCTAGAATTCTGCTACGAGACTTGAAGCCTTACGAGCTATACACTAATGAACACATGAATCTTAGTGCTCTCTACAAGTCTGTCAATGAAGAGAACTATCCAAGTAGTTTCAGTCCATGTAGACTACCACTAGAGGACATTCCACCTAGGGGGTATGACTGTTTTAATCCAAGAGAGTGCACACAGCTTGAGATTTACATGATAACCTTGATACAGTGGGATCCTGGTCTAGTATAATGGTACAAATCAAACTATCTGTGCACAGATGACACAAGACTAGTTGAGAGTGGCATTGATTCTATTCTGTTCACACCATCTGCTATGCTAAATGACAGTTTATTCTTTTACATGAAGTATTGCTTGCCTCTACTGTCACAGAGATACATTTCATCATGGTGCATTTCTTATGCTCTTCAAGGTTATGCATGCCATGCCGTTGCTTGGGGACAAGCAACATTTTGTAAGGGTGGAAATGTAACACCCACAAATAGCAAGGTGTCCAAGGCTTTAGCTGACATGTGGGCCACCTACCCGTGGGACCCAGGCAAAAGACAAGATGTTGTGTATAAGTTGTAAGAGTCTAAGCAAGGAAAGAAAAGAAGGAAAAATAGAACAGAAAGTCGTCTTCTTCCTCAGGAAGGACGGTCTAGGTGAGATTATCATCTTGTCGAGATCCTCACGTCCCGGTCCTCACCGCCGGCGGCCACGGGGTGTGACACAAATGCACTGTGAAGCAATTTTTTCTACCGCATCAGAGTCATTATTCACCTGCAGGTGGTGCTCATTCACCTCCGTGCCGATCTCCTCCCCTGCCTGCTGCGTGTCATCTTTGTCACGTTGGTGCTCGTCCAACCGGCCTCCTCGGCGCGCCACCTGCTGTCCTTCGTCTCCTCTGCACGCTACGTGCCGACGTCATTCGTGTTGATGGCCAGCTATACGCCCGTGCTGAGGTGGGGTTGCCGCCCGTCGGCCTTCTCTGCGTACCACCACGAGCAGCATGCCGTCACCTACGCCGAGGGTTAGGGTTAGGGAGGCATCTAGCATGGGGTTTGCTACTCACCGGTCTCCTCCGCGCGCCGTCCTTGGGCTCCTCCGTGCCAAGGACCAAATCTGCAGTCTTGGGTGACGGCGACCATTACTGCAGAGCAGGCCACCAGGAGGACAAGAGGGTGGCAGCTGGTGGGAGAGGCATTTGTTGGGTTAGGTTTTGTGGTTCCATTATATACGTGAACAGATATTGGGCTTTGGGCTGGATATCGAGCACTGCAGCTTGGGTGTTATTAGAGATTGTACGCTTTTAGTGATGTTATGTGAATCCGTCACGAAGAATTCATCACGGATTAAAGGATTTCTTGTAGTGTTCTTTCATGATCCCTAACCCTAGATCTGGTACTAACTGATGTTTTTTTGTAGCCGTTGAGGAACCGGAGGCCGGCGGCAGTGAGATGTCGGACGACGAGGTGGAGGAGATCGGTCATTCCATGACCATGAATGACGAGCTCCGCCTCTGCGGGATCCGCAGGGATGACGAGGATGATCTTCTTGGGGATGCTGAGGCTCTCTTAGGCCGCTCTGCGGTAGAGGAGATCTTGGGCCAGACGGGCACCACCGCTGCTTCCTCCGCCGAGGCCGCTGGTACCGTCGGCGAGGCCGCTGGTACCGCTACTGGTGGTGGCTCCATCAAGCCTCCTCCTAACCGCCCTTCTACCTCTGCTTGTTGGGACGATTTCGATAAGCTCTACAAAACGGTAAACGATAACAAGGTCAGGTATGGTGCTCGGTGTCTTCATTGTGGTAAGGAGTATTCTGCATACTCTAGATGTGGTACTGGAACTCTCCTCCGTCACCAGGAGAGCTGCACCAAAAAGCGTGAGAAATCTCGTTTGTCCCAAGCTCACATTACTTTCACTAAGGATGGTACTGTTCGTAATTGGGAGTACTCTGCTGAGGTAGCTCGTGTTCAGCTTGTTCGTTTGCTTGCTAGGTTAGATTTACCTTTAATTCTTGGTGAAACTGAGGCCTGGGAGGAATACATTAAAACTTCTCATAACCCTAGGTATAAAACTGTTTCTAGGAAAACTACAACTAGAGATATGCTTAAGTACTTCAATGATAAGTGTGAGAAACTGATAGAGTCTTTCAAGAACAATGCAATTACCTCTGTTGTTGTTACTTCTGATATATGGTCTGGAAATGCTAAAGAAGACTACTTGAGTATTGTTGGTCATTACATTAATGCTGATTGGCAACTTGAAAAGTGGGTGCTTGGGTTAAGGCTTATTGATGTGTCACATAATGCTGAGAACATTGCTGAACGTGTTGCTAATATGATTAATGATTATGGAATATTGCATAAGGTTTTTTCTGTAACTTTGGATAATGCTTCTGCTAATAACAAAGCCATGGATGCACTAAAACCTGTACTTAAGCAGTATTTGGGTGCTGATCTGTTTTTGCATCAACTTTGTGTTTGTCATATCATAAACCTAATAGTTAAAGAGGCTCTTGTTGTTGTTCATCCTATGGTTGATGCTTTTAGAACTGCAATATCATTTATTAACTCTTCCAACCAAAGAATTGCTGCATATAAAAGTTATTGCATGGCATCTCGTATTAGACCTAGGAAATTTGGATTGGACATGGATGTTAGGTGGAACTCTACATATCCGATGCTTAAGCATCTGCTGCCCCACAAGGAAAGTTTCCATACTTTTATTGAATCTAATTATCCTAGACCAAGAGGTGCTCCCTTTCTGTTGACTCATGATCATTGGGCTATAGCAACTAAAATTCTTGCATTCCTTGAACTATTTTATGATTCAACTGTTATTTTGTCTGGTGTGTACTACCCTACTGCTAATCTTATGGTTCATCATATTGTTAGGATTGCTATACACATGCATAAGTATCAAAATGATGAGCACATTAGAACTGTTGTCCAACCTATGATTGATAAGTATAACAAATACTGGAGAACAATACCTGAACTTTATTGCATTGCATTTATCTTGGATCCAAGAGCTAAAATTAAAGGTTTTAACAAAGTGATTAGGAAGTTACAAATGATTACTGATGCTGATTATTCTAATAAGTTGTTGGAAACTAGAACTCTTCTTTTCAAGCTGTATCATAAATATGATGATCTGTATGGCTCTGTTAGGGAGCAAAGGGTTGTCCCTCCAAGCCTATCAGGTAAGAAAAGAACAGCTTGGGATGAAATATATGATGATGATGATGATGATGATGATGATGATGATGATGATGATGTCCTTCCTCCTAATCTTGATTTGTCTAGAAATATACCTGCTACTGCCTTGCTACATGCAGCTTCTAACTCTAATAGTGGTTCTGAACTGACTGCCTACCTTGACTGTGACACAGTCAGTCAATTAGATGATGACTTCAACATCTTGAACTGGTGGCATCAGCATAAACTAACTTATCCAGTTCTTTCTACCCTTGCTAAAGATGTTTTTAGTGTGTCTGTTTCAACCATTTCTTCAGAAGCTACTTTCAGTACCACTGGCAGGATCATTGAAGAACGGCGTCGGAGGCTCAACCCTGAGACTGTGGAGGCACTCACATGCATCAAAGACTGGGAAGCTCCAGAGTCAAGGCTACAACACATGGTGGAGGATAAGGAGTTGGTGGAGTCCTTTGAACAGCTCTGGATTGATTAGTCATTTATGTAATGGTTTTGTAATCTTAATTAGACTTGGATGATGATGGACGTTGGATGTTGATGTAATGAACTCATGAACAATTTATTTTATGGAGCTGGTTGTACTCTTTTTCCCTCTCTAGGGTTTCTCACAAGGGTGAGTTTTATCTAGAGAGGGTTTTAATGAGGCAGCCATTGCACAGCTCCTTTATTTTATTATCTTTGTGTTTATTTGATTCTGTGAACCTGGGCACTTGAATCGTGCCTGAGTCAGCATGGCACTGCTGGGCTGCCGTGCCGAGTAACACGACACGGCACGCTCCAGCCGCCTTAGGTAACACGACACGGCACGCTCCAGCCGCCTTAGTGCCGTGCCTAGGCTGCGATGCGGGCACGCCAGCACGTCCAGGCACGGCATGGCAGGCACGCGTGCCAAACGTGTTCGTGCCTAGCCGTGTCGTGTCGAGTCGTGTTCATGCCCGTGTTGTGCCGGCACGCACGTTTGGAAATCTATACCATCGATATTCTTCCCTACATTTGGAGCTCGGCACAAAGTGAATGGTTGACCCGTTCACTGGGAGACACATGCAGACTACTATTCGTCGATCTGTTCCCAATTTCGGAATTTCCCATCAATTCTAGCAAGCTCATCAACAACTGCGAAGTAGTCAACTCCCCATGTGGCGTCGTTGGCACAACAAGATCTCCCACAACGGCGACTGCCTATGGTGGTGGGTGTCGCGCCGTCCTCGTCACAGCAGCACGCCGGCAGACGAGACCGGCTCCGATCGACGCGGCCCGGGCCTCGCCGGTCCCCGTGTTTGCATGGAAATCGTTCTGTGGGGGTGCGTGAGCCATGCATGCACAGGCAGCCACCGCACGCCGGCCGCGGACTCGACACGATCAGTATACTGGAGTACATACGTAGGAGTACACCAGTAGGCAGTCAGTTTATCTATTTGCGCGCCATGCGACTTGCAGCCAACCGCTATGGCAGATGAAACGAGCGTGTCATGTCAACGTGCCCGACTCTCGTGGCCGGTCTTACTTGGCACGTGCTGAGCACACAGCACACGAGTACGCGTCTGCAATATAATTGGCCATGCAGCCCGACTCTGCAATCTGTACTCGCACAGGCGCCTCTATTTTTCTACACTAGTAGTACTCCGTACAAGCAACTAGCCTACTACAAGGTATATATGCCCGTATGTTGCTATATACTACAGAACATTTAATTTTATGGTAAAATTTTTTTTCCCGAAAATGCATACATGTCGCTGGTTCAATTCTTCAAGGTCATAATAATTTTTTTGGGTTTTCAAGGTTTTCTAAGGACCATTAACAGAGGATGGCGTGTCAGGGCATCCATCTCTATTGCTTACTTCTTCATGTGCCGTTGTCCCACGTATTGTGATGTTGTTGCTCCACATGCCTAAGTTCTTTTTTTATATATCAATTGCGTATTTTGTGTAGTATCTTAAAGTGGAATAAAAATAAATAAATAAATAAAGATGATGAATTTCATGTTTTTTTTTGTAGCAATTAGTAAGAGCACAAGAACAAAGTGTATATCCCATTGCAACGTGTCAAAATGTTTGCTAGCAAAAATACGAAGTCGTTTACTAGTAGAACGATTTTGTTTCAGCAGAAAACGACTTTATGTAAAAATGAAATGCGGGAAAAATATTTTTATTTTCACTTCAGCATATGTTGAGAAATTATTACATTTTTTTTACTTTTAACTAAGAATTTAGATTTTTCTTTTTGTATTTTTGGAAAAAAACATTTTATGGTTAAACAACTTAACTGAAAACTGGACCCTTCTACGTTCACCACCCTTTCCTCCGAAAACGTAGACCGATAGCACATTGGGGAGAAAAAATAGGAGAGACAGAGCCTTTGATAGTAGCCATTGCTGGTTCATTAAACGGCTGACATGCTGCTACTTATGTTGCAATACTAAAATAGCTACTGCATCCGATCCTCGTCCTGCATCAAATCGGGCTCGAGTCGGTTCCTTCATTCTTGTCCACCTCCGCGTACCCACGGAGCGGAACGAGATCATCTGACTTCATGGGAAACGACTGCAGCAGCAGTCAGCGAATCTGAGCCCTTCATTGAAAATCCACGTACAGGCTGTTGTGCTCCTATGTTACATGGGCCTTGGCCCAAGAATAACACCGTCACTCCTCGTTTGCCGCCGTATTGCCACGGTATTTTCCTTTTTGGTGCGAATACTGTGTGTTTTCCCGCTAGCGAAGGCCAGTCGTCGGGCGGTCGGCCATCCGCCATCAGGTTTCTTGCAAACCCAGGCGTCGGCGATCGGCGATCGGTTGTTGCTTGTGTTGTGCGCCAGAATATGTTCGCAGGTCTGCATCCTTCTCTCCATGTGTGTTTGATTGCATCAGTATTCTTCTATTTTATTTGCTATCCTCCACTACGGCAGCTTGTGTTGGGATTGATTTATATTTGCTATCCTCCACTACGGCAGCTTGTGTTGGGATTGATTAAAGAAGAAACGTCAACTTTAACTTACTTTCAGAATATATGAGATGGAAGAAAAGAGGTGTGTATGAAACCCATGCCTTGCCTGTTTCTTTGTGCCCACGGGTTCAGACACATTTTAGTTGCTTATTAAATATTTTGTGTGTTGTAGGCATGAGTTTTTTTTCTAATTTCTTACCTCAAGTTGGCATGGAATTCAACAGTACACATGAGGCTTGGTTGTTTTGGTTCAGCTATGGTGATCAAAAAGGTTTTGAGGTTAGAAAAAGGTACTCAAACAAAAGGAAATTAGATGGAAAAATTAGGTCGCGCAGATTTGTTTGTGCGAATGAGGGTCACAGTGAAAGATAAAAGAGACCATTTAATAAAGTGTCCAAGAGCTGAAACAAGGACTGACTGTGAAGTTCGCATGGGTCTCGTACTAGACCAGGAGAAGGGAAATTATAAAGTCACCGAGGTAATTTTGGAACACAATCACACCCTTCAGTTACCACGAACCTCACATTTGTTGGGCCTAAAGCTGCACATGAGTTGGATTGTATCCAAGTTGGTGGCTCGGCACATCTCAGTTTCACTCTATGTTAGTCCAAGCTAACAGGTTATACACACCAATTATTTTTGAAGCTTTCCAATGTGAATATGAGAGGTCCATGGCAGCATTCACCACACCATTGGAAGACAAAAATGAATATCTTGTAGCGGTTGGGAGTCTTGATGAAAATTTTACCCTTGAGAAGGAGTACAAAGTTACCATTGATCCCGCAGACCAAACAATCACATGCAGTTGTGGGCAGTTCAATAGAATTGGAATATTGTGTGCTCATGCTCTAAAAGTTCTTGATCTGATGAATATCAAGTCAATCCCAGAGCAATATGTACTAAACCGATGAACTCGAGAGGCACGCAGTGGGATAGTACAAGACAACCGGGGCAAAAACATAGTAGATGATCCAAAATTAGATGCTAACAATTGCTACAAAGGTATGAGTCGCAAATTCCTCAATTTGGCACACCGAGCTGCGAGTCATCCACAGTGCGTCCAATTAGTCCACGAGGCACTTGACATGGTTAGCAAGCAAGTCGAAAAAGAAATCACTAGTTTTCCTACTGCAGTGAATCCAATCAATGTTCCCACAACTGATCTGCCCCCAATTGATTTGTTGAGTACAGCAAGCCCAAAGAAAAAAGACGTCCAAACTAAAACCTCAAAGCGCAGAAAAGCTTGGTTTGAAAAGATGCGCAGAGTTCCAAAGAAGTGAGGCAAGAAAGAAGAAAATGATTCAAAGGTATGTGGTAACAAAAAAAAATATCATATTTTCTTTCACTGTGTTCAATGGACACATATGTTCAGTTTTATTTCTTTTATTTGAAGGAACAAGACACTGCAAAAAAGAGAGGTAAGAAAAAGGAAAAAGAAGCTGTAGTAGAAGAAACAACATCAGTACAAGACACTAAAGTGCAAAATATTTATCCCAGTACTTCTTTGCCCATGGAAGATATGGCTGAACCATATGGCCATCAATGCCTTCTCTCAGACATTGACGATGATATTTCAATTTAATACACCATTTTTCTAAACCAGTCATGGCCATCAATACATTCCCTTAATTGTCTTTTGAAACTTTTATTTTGCAGGGGACAATCACAGATGATCTTGCTGAGTTCTAGAAGTGTGGACATTTGCTTTAATCTGAATGCCTTCTGAAACATTTTTGCATCTCTGAACATTCTGGAGCTTGCATCTATGAACAAAAATAGCTCATTTTGTGCATTTCTGAACTTGCAAAAATCAGCATTACATTGTCAAATTTCTAGTCACAGTAACACTTTACAATCTCACAGTCCTATCTAACAATTCTGCTCTACAATTGAAGACAGTTCTACTATTTACATACATCGTTGTGTCTGTACATCTGTACATCTGAACTAAATGGCCTGACGAACATGACGTTGGCCTTGCCTTGGAATCCAACAGCACATGAAAATGGATGGACAGCGTGTGTTGTTGCATCGTATACCTCCACACGAAACTGTCGGAGGAGAAGAATGCCGCAAACCACCGAGCAGAGCACCTAGCCATGGCCGGCGATGCGGACCACCGAAGGGAGCACGCACACAACGACCAGCGACGGCGTGCCGCGGCACGGAGAAGGCGGCTAGCAGCTGGCGGCGGAGCGGCGCACGACGGCTGGAGACGACGTGGGCGCACGGCGGCTGGAGCCGGCGTGGCGCACGGTAGGTGGCGACAGCGCGGCGCACGACGGCTGGCGGCGGCGCGGCGCACGGCGGCTGGCGGCGGCGCGGCGCTATCTCTGCGTGAGAGAGACTTGAGTCGACGAAAGGCTCTGCGTGAGCACCATGGGCTGTAGTTGGGCCGGACCAGCAAGCCGTGGGCGCACAGATTTTTGGCCAATGCACGCAGACGTCTGATCTTCAATGAGGGGCTCAGATTCGCTGACTGCTGCTGCAGTCGTTTCCCATGAAGTCAGATGATCTCAGTCAGATGTTGTCTGATGTCCGGAGTCAACATGTTGCCTTGTTGACACATGCGGGCGCGGTTGGGGTGGTTGCTGAGAGGACGCAACTCCTACGCACGCGTCCTCAAGATAGATCGGTGTCTAATTTCTTTTGCGTTTTCTTTGGTTTTATTGTCTGTTTTTATTCGATTTGTAAGTGACAAGAGCCAAGAGGGGAGATTTGGGGTGATATCGAGTTAATGTTCTATCCTTGGCCCCCTATGTTCTGACTTCTAAATCTTATTAGAGACTGTTTGGTATTCTAATTCTCTATGGAAGTTTGAGAGAGGTGATTTTGTGACTAAAAATGATTCTATTGATTTTTTAGCATAAAAAATTATGATGAAGAATCACTTCACAGAGTCATGAGAAACTACTTTTTCTCAGCTCTCAGCCCCTTAGTTTATTTTGGAGAATCAATTTACAGAATTAGCCAAGAATTACTTCTCTCTAAAAAATTATTTGGTAGAACTTCAGTAGAGAATAAACTCTGGACCTCTGCCAAACATGTGTTCTTAAATACTCCTTCCGTCCATAAAAACATACAATTATGAGATCCGTGCCGGTCAAATTGATTCAAATTTGACTAAGATTATAATAAAAAGTATTAGTATTTATGTCGTTAAATAAAATTATTAAGAAAATATATTTTATTACTAATCTAATGGTATATTTGTTGTATCAAGAATATCAGTACTTTTTTATATAATTTTGGTCAAAATTCAAAATGTTTGACTCCTCGATAAGAGAGAATTGCATGTTTTATTGGACGGAGGGAGTGTGATTTTTTTAAAAAAAATAAAAAATACGACACCCATCTTTTTAATGGGACATCTGGACAGCAGGCCTACTCGATCATGCATGTTGGCAAGTATACTCAACTAATCCTCGCAAAGAAGGGGATGCATGAACGAAATCTCAAGGTAGGTCAGATCAGCATCACATGAAAGACGGCTAGAATGTCAGCCTAGCAAGCCTTGTCAATGGCCTAGCAAGCCCGCTTTGGAACTCAAGTGAAGATATCAAGTCGCCAAGAGAAGATGCCTGCCTCGCTTTCGATGGCAAAGTCATTTGAGTCTGAAACTTTGTGAGAGAAAGAGAAGCCTTCTCCTTTTAGGTAATCGCAGCACCACACATTACCCTAGTTCACTTCTTTAGACCTTAAAATAGCCAAATAGGTATATCTCACAATCCATGGATCCAAATTTGGAAATGGTATTTGTCTATTCTACCATGTTGCAGACAACATTAGCACAAAAACGAACCTAATATTCAGTCTGGTTGATGCCAAGACGAAAATATACTGGTACATACGATACGATGCGCCGTCTTCAAGCCTACAAATTGGTCCTTTTTTTATTCTGTTTCTCATGGTCATATACATAACATACTACTGTATATTAGTAGCGTTTTGGACTTTTGGCTGGGTCGCTTTCCACTTCTTTCTCTATTATTTCCCTTCCCACACGCGTGGTTGTAAGACTGTTGAAGCGTTGAACCCTTTACCTCGGGCGGCACCTTTATTATATAGAGCAAGGAAACGCTCCTTGCGTAGCTTACAGAACAAGCATATCAGATTTATCTCTAACGTACTTGTATACAAGAGAAGTCCTAGTTGGTTACATGATGATTCATACGTATCTATTTAGAGTCCAATACTAGATAATCTGGATGCTCAGTACAACTCTAGTATACTAGACACGTACATGATACAAACTAGTATCTTTTAACATCCCCTCTCAATCTCAGCCACTTAAGTTGAGATTGGCCTTGAAATCTTCTAATTGCCGAACAGGAAGTGGTTTAGTAAAACCATCCGCCACCTGATCACCAGTAGATATCAATTGAATATTTAGTAACTTTTGACTGACTCGCTCACGAACAAAATGATAATCCACCTCAATATGCTTAGTCCTGGCATGAAATACTGGATTTGCAGAAAGATAGGTTGCACCTATGTTGTCACACCAAAGTTGCGCAGCTTTGGGAGATGGAATTTTTAATTCTTCAAGTAGCTTCTGAATCCACATTACATCAGCCGTAGCATTAGCTAAAGATTTATACTCTGCCTCAGTTGATGATCTAGATACGGTTGCTTGCTTTCTAGCACTCCAGGAAATCAAATTGGAACCGACATATACCGCAAAGCCACCTGTGGACCTTCTATCATCAGAGCTACCTGCCCAGTCTGCATCAGAAAATGCGCTAACAAGAGTAGACGGTGACCTTGTTATCTTAAGACCAGTGCCAGACGTATACTGTAGATATCTGAGAATCCTTTTTACTGCTATCCAATGAAGAGTAGTAGGAGAATGTAAAAACTGACAAACCTTGTTAACTGAAAAAGCAATGTCTGGTCGAGTAAGAGTCAAATATTGTAGAGCTCCAACAATACTATGATATTTAGTTGAATCTTCAGGACCTAAAGGATCACCCACATGTATAGACAATTTTTCTCCAGTCGACATAGGAGTACTGACCGGTTTGCACCCTGTCATACCTACTTTCTTTAATAAATCAGCCGTATATTTTTCTTGTTTCAACAAAATACCGCCATCAGCATTCACAACTTCAATTCCCAAAAAATAATGGAGATTTCCCAAATCTTTTAGTGCAAATTCAGCATTCAAGTCTTGCAGCAATGCTTGAGTTGCTTTATGAGACGAACTTGCCACAATAATATCATCAACGTAGATAAGTAAGAAAATAGTGACCAAACCTTTATGATAATAAAATAATGAAATATCAGCTTTAGAGGGATGAAATCCAAGGGCTTGTAATTTTTTACTAAGTCTTGAATACCATGCACGAGGTGCCTGCTTCAGACCATATAAAGCTTTATCTAACTTGCAAACGTAATTTGGATTTGACTGATCTTCATACCCAGGAGGTTGTTTCATATAGACATGCTCCTCAAGAACACCATGAAGAAACGCGTTCTGCACATCTAACTGACGAAGACTCCATCCTTTTGACACAGCAATAGAAAGGACTAGTCGAACTGTAGCAGCTTTTACCACTGGACTAAAAGTCTCCTCATAATCAATTCCATAACGTTGTTTAAATCCTTTTGCAACTAGTCTTGCTTTGTATCTATCAATAGTTCCATCAGCCTTGCGTTTAATTTTATAAACCCACTTACAATCTACCACATTTTTCCCTTGACCAGGAGGTACCAAGTGCCATGTTTTATTTTTGAGAAGAGCTAAATATTCAGTATCCATAGCTTGCTTCCAATTAGTATCACGCATAGCTTCATCTAGGCTACGCGGTTCTCCAGTAATAGTTAAAAGATTATAGCGAACAGTTCCATCGGTATATACCTTCGGTTTATGAATTCCACTTTGAGATCTTGTCTTCACCCGTGGTTGCACTTCTGTTATAGCAGACATATCAGTAGATGTAGACGTAGACGTAGAATGTCCAACCTCGTCAAGCGGGTCCAGCGGTGTCACGGACTCCGAGTGAAGAGGTGTCTCCCTTGCCACAGTTGCAGATCCAGCGAGATCCGCGTCAGTCTGCAGCTGGGCATCATCACTTGACATGTTTGCACCATCAGGATAGACAATAGGGCCTGTTTGGTTCGCGGACGAGCTTAGCCTGACTCGCATAGAAGGAGCCTGGTTCTGGGTAGCCAGGCCAAATACATACAAAAACGTGGTGTTTGGTTGTCTGTATGCACGAGACAGGTTGAGCTGAGAAGCTGTTTGGTTGCTCGTATGAGAACGAGTTGCATGAGATAAAAATATATAAATAATCATCATGATGACATTTATTACAGACAACTATTATCGAATAACACTTAGTTTACCTTAATTCTTCTTAATATACTTCAAAATATATTAATATCATTTAATATATGCTAATAATATATTAATAACGTCATTAGATGACTAATTACCTGCACCACGCGAGCCTGGCCCGGCAGAAACGGCCGATTTCTGCGTTCCTCCAGAGCCAGGCTGCGGGAGGAATCTTGCACGAGCAGAGCCTGGCTAGACAGATACGCGAACCAAACAAACGTCTGTTATCGCATCTGTGGAGCCTGGCTAAGGGGTGGTGCAGCCAACCAAACACATGCATGCAGATTCTCCATGCTTGAGCGTGCTGTATCAGGCAATAAAGTGCTCCTAGAAAGGACATGCATGTCCGGATTGGAACCACAGGTGCCTGTATCATCAACAGAAGAATTAGCAGCATCTGTATGAATATTAGACACATGGTCAGGTAGAGCGGTATCCCCAGCCATATTTAAAAGATGAGGTGGCAGTAACAAAATTTCAGAACGAAGCTGAGCACCAGCATTTGAGTGTAGCTCAGAAAAAGGAAAAATTGTTTCATCAAAAGTAACATCTCGAGAGATATAGATACGACCCGTGGAGATATCAAGACACTTGAAGCCCTTATGAAGATTGCTATAGCCAAGGAACGCACAACGTTTAGAACGGAATTCTAGTTTCCTAGAGTTGAAAGGACGTAGATTTGGCCAACATGCACATCCAAAAATACGAAAAGATGAATAAACAGGTTTTTCATGGTATAAAACCTCTAAGGGTGTAGAATATTGTAGAAGTCGAGTTGGTGTGCGATTGATAAGAAAGGTAGCAGCAATAAAGGCTTCATCTCAAAATTTAAGAGGCATGGACGCAAGAGAAAGAAGAGATAAGCCAACCTCCACTATATGACGATGTTTGCGCTCAGCTGCACCGTTTTGTTGGTGCGCATGAGGACAAGAAACAAGGTGTGAGATGCTAATTTGGCGGAAAAAGGAATTAAGTTTCTCATATTCACCACCCCAATCAGATTGCACAACAATGATTTTTCTATCGAATTGTCGTTCAACCATGTTTTGAAACTCACGAAAATACTGAAAAACTTCAGACTTATGTTTGAGCAAATATATCCATGTGAATTTGCTAAAATCATCTATGAAACTCACATAGTATTTCTTCCTTCCAAAAGAATCAGGAGCAGGACCCCATACATCAGAGAAAATAAGTTCCAAAGGAGCACTAGAAACACTAAACGATTTTGGGTAAGGTAATTGACGACTCTTAGCTTGCTGACAAGCATCACAAACTGACTCAACATTACTAGTTTCACTGGAACAAGGCAAATTATTTTGACTAATAACACGATGAACAATCTGAAAAGATGGATGTCCTAGTCGCCTGTGCCACCGTTCTGGAGACGGTTTTATTGCGCCTAGAACCTGCCTGCTGCTGGGAGTGCAAGTAGTGGAAGGAAGAGGATAGAGGCCCCCTCTACATCTGCCTCGAAGAAGAGTTCTCTTCGTTGCCTGATCCTTGATCAAGAAAAAATTAGGGTGAAACTCAAGAAAAACCTTATTATCAGTAGCTAGGCGATGGACAGATACAAGGTTCTTGCAAGTTTCAGGAACATGTAGAACATTATTTAGATGTAAACTACGGTTGGGGGTATGCACAATAGCTTGACCAATGTGTTTAATATTCATACCTGCTCCGTTTGCTGTATTGATTTGGTCATTGCCATGATAAGTATCATGGATCACCAGCTTGCTCAATTCGCTAGTGATATGGTCAGTAGCACCAGTATCCGTGTACCAGTTGCTATCAACACCAAAATTGTTTGTAGCAGTAGCAACACTCCTTTGGTCAGGTACGTAGTCAGAATCATATCTGTACCAGCAATCTGTTGCCATATGACCTTCTTTGAAGCAGACTTGACAGATCACACCATCTAGGCGTCGAGATTTTCCAGCATTAGAAGCACGACCACCACGGCCCCCTTGTCCTCCACGGCCACCTCCAGATGCAGGGCTCCAGCGCCCACGATTAGGAGCACAACCACCACGGGAAGCCCCTCGGCCAGGAGCAAAAACACCCCGCCTTCCACCACGTCCACCGCGGGAGGCAGCATTAGCCGAGGATTGAGGTCCACTTTGCCGAAGATCCATACGAGATTCAAAGGATAGCAGCTGCGTATAGAGATCACTCACGGTGATAGGCTCTACACGAGCAAGTATGGCTGTTGACACTGCGTCATACTCATAGCCAAGGCCAGTAATAATGTAGCTGACTAATTCTTCATCATCAAGCCGCTTGCCTGAAGCAGCCATGTCATCAGCTAGCGTCTTCATCTTGTTGAAATATTCTGCCATAGTCATGCTGCCCTTGGACGCTGTGGCCAGGGCAATACGTGTATTGACTGTACGTGCACGCATCTGTGACGCCATCCTCTCCTCGATGGCTGTCCAGACATCTTTTGCTGTAGTAAACTCAATAACCTGTGTAAGAATCTCCTTCGTAATCGAGGAGAGCAAGAAGCTAACAACTTGCTGATCACGAGCGACCCACTTTGCGTAGTCGTCGTTCGCCGTTTGTACGGCCTTGCCATCAACGCTCATGGTGATGGTCTTTGAAGGCGCGGCTTCATCTCCGGTGAGAAATCCTTCTAACTGGGCACCTCGGATTGCCTGCATAACTTGAGCTTTCCATAGTGACGGGTAAGTTTTTCCGTCACGGGAGCAGAAAGAAGCGACGCAAGTACGGAAGACGACGAACTCGCCATTAGATGTATTTTGTTGAGGAGAGGCTCTGATACCATGTAAGACTGTTGAAGCGTTGAACCCTTTACCTCGGGCCGCACCTTTATTATATAGAGCAAGGAAACGCTCCTTGCGTAGCTTACAGAAGCATATCAGATTTATCTCTAACGTACTTGTATACCAGAGAAGTCCTAGTTGGTTACATGATGATTCATACGTATCTATTTAGAGTCCAATACTAGACAATCTGGATGCTCAGTACAACTCTAGTATACTAGACATGTACATGATACAAACTAGTACTGTATCTTTTAACAGTGGTCTCCGTTTGACTATAGACAAAGGGCCCTTCTATTTTCTGACAATAATATTGCAACATTTTATATCTTATTATGACTTCAAGATCTTCAAATAACTGTATCTCACGAACCACAGATCTAATCTCTGGGTTTTATAGTCTGTGACATTTGAGATGACAGGCCGGAGCAACAAAATGAGTCCAATAATGACTATGTTTACTGAAGTTTTATTAGGATGATACGTACTGTACTTCAGTTAACAAGACTTTAGCGAACAATAATGGCATTATACTCGATCTTGTATCAATTAAAAAGTAAACAAACTGAGTAATAAACTTCAGTGAACAATAATAATGTCCATATTCTTCGCTGGCCGGGTAGATTGTGACACGACAAATTCGACCAAACCTGACACCGACACAGTGAACAAAAGAAGCTGAGCAAGCAAATCCAGAAGAACAGAACCAGCAAATCCAGAAGACCAGAAACCCTACCCAACACACATGCCGGATTGTATCGCCCCCCCCCCCCTCGATCCCCCCCCCCCCCCCCCCCCCCCAAATGTAAGCGCAGCTCGCAATCAGATCATCATGGCGCTTTTGGCTGTTTCAGTGCACTCATAATCGGACAAACCTACACACGGAGCACGTGCAGGATAACCAGAAACAGGCCGCCCAAAAGGAGCCCGAAGAGGTCAAAGGCAACTGCCGGCGAGCCCGGACCGGCGGCGAGCCCATTGACAGCCACGGAGGAGGCGCCGATTCCGACGAACGGAACGAGGCAACGCAGGTGTTGAGCCACCATGCCGAGGTTGTTGTAGGCTGCGCCTTCCAGGGCCCCGCCGTCGTACCCTGCGCGGAGGTCGCGGCCGCGGAGCGCGCCGGCGATTCCTGAAGCGGCGCGCTCGGTGCCCGGGACTGTCTGCTGCGCCAAGTTGCTTGAGTTGTCGAACACCGCGCCGACGCCGCCCGGAAGCGGGCCAATAAACGCCTCGCCGCGTCCGGCGCCGCCGAGGAGGTCGACAAGCACCTCGCCGTAGTCATCGTGCACCGCACCGCCGCCGCCCGGGAGCAGGTCGACAAACACCTCTCCACGCCCGTCATCGTCCGGGAGGATGTCCACAAGCACCTCGCCGTGTCCGGCACCACCTGCACGGGGCTGCAGTGCGTAGTCCCCGCTGTACACCGCGCCGCCTGGGAGCAGGCTGACGAAGACCTGGCCATGTCCGACGCCGTCGGGAACAGGGAGGAGGTCGCCAAACGCGTCGTCGTGTCCGGCACCCGGACGGGGCTGCAGCGCGTAGTAGCCGCAGTAGTTGTCGTGCACGTGCACCGCCACGACTCCGCCGGGCAGCTGCGGGTCGACGAGCAGCTCCACACCGACCGGACCTGGCTGGCGCCTGAACTCGCTGATGTTGGCGTACGCCATGGCGGATCCGGGTCCACGGTGGAACCTGGCGACGACAGGCACCGGGCGGACATGGCTCGCGAACACGGTGGAGTTGCGGTACGCCGCCGCCGCCCTTGGTTCGAAGCCGTTGAAGCTGGTGCGGCGAGCGGCAGCAGCGCCGAGCTGGCCGTGGAAGGTGCCGGCGCTCATGTGTACCTCGCCTCCCTGGACCGCGCCGGCCATGCCGAGGTCGGTGGTGGACTCCACGGTCGTCGGCCTCGCCGCCTCGCCTCCGTGGTCCATGTTCCCCGGCTCCGTCCCCGGCAATGCGCAAACGCCCGAGCGAATGGTGGGCTACCGATCGGGGTTTTGGTTGCTTGGAGGCCTAGAGATTGTTTTGTCCTTCCTCCGCTTGAGGACTGGGGCGATGCCAAGTTGCCAACGCGTGCGGTGGGACCGGCCGTGCGGGTGTCTGGCCAACGCGGTACATCCATGAGATTGGACACGTGGACGGTATCCACTAGAGCACAGTGCATACTGTATCCACTTAAAAAAAATTCCCGGGGAAAGGAAGATGACGGACGTGGGCCGAGATGGGACGGGGATGGGTGGCCCGTGGCCGGTTGGAGCTACTAGAGAGCTATGCGCGCTTTGCCGCGCCGCAATATAAATCGTAACTATATTGGTTAATTGTTGCATGTTGATTTCATCTTCTCACGTCACTGCTCGCTGGTTGTGGGTAACTTTTTCGGAAAAAATAAAAGAATCTTATCAACTCGTGTAGCGCGGCCTCACATTATGCTATCTTTTTTAGTTCCTCGTACAAAAACTTTTCACCTATTACATCGAATGTTTCGATATATGCATGAAATAATATTAAATATAGTCTAAAAATAACTAATTACATAAATTGCGATAACTTTGCGAGACGATTTTTTCAAGTCTAATTAGTCCATGATTTGATAATATTGTGCTACAGTAAATATATGCTAATGATGGATTAATTAGTCTTAATAAATTCGTCTCATGGTTTTCAGACGAAATATGTAATTTGTTTTTATTAGTCTATTTTTCATAGACTAAATTAGTGTCACAACATTCGATGTGACACCAAAAAAAATTTCATCTTCCAACTAAACACCTAGTATCTGATATTTTGGGTAATATCATTAAACAACTTTGGAGTATCTCACCAATAGAAAAGGAAAATTAAAACTATCTCTCATCGTCGGTTGTGAAAAAAATAGACACAGGTAAAAGTGTTAAATAAAATACGTTGGTTAAATGTTTTACTATTAATCCGTGTTAGTCAAACTTTTTAAAATTTGACTAATTTTAAAGAAGAGAGTAATAATATTTATGATATAAAATAGATGTATTATGAAAATATATTCTATGATATATCTAATGATATGTATTTGGTACTATCAAACTTGATAGTTTTTTCTAGAAATTTGATTAATGTTTAAAAAATTTAACTTAACCACTCTAAGAATTAATTCTTTCATGGACAAAGAGAGTAGTATCTAAATAACATCATTACATAATATTGGAGTATGAGACTGAGCAGACAAATAAACCTATCTCATTGCTGGTCGTGAAAAATTGGCAGAGCAGAGATCGTTGGTGTCCGTCACACGTTAAGCTGAAATTAGCAAAACACAACACAACACTCATGTGGCGACCATGGTGGCCAAGAGCTAAGAGCTTTCTCGTTGTGCCAATTGTCCTACGCATATAGATTTATATATATTATTGAACGCGCTACTATCACACTGGTTTTTGAATAGAAAAAGATATCTGCAAAAATCTTAAAAGGAAAAAGTAAAAAAAACATAAAAGAAAAGGAAAAAATAAAGAAAAAAAATAAAAAAAATAAAAAATGCTACAATAACCTGACCCGCGGGAGGGCGCCAATCCTCCCACGGGTATAGTCTAGTATTATACCTGGGCAACGGGCCATGCCGGGCTGAAGGGGTCGGGCTTATAAGGCCCGCCGTGCCCTGCGGGCCATGCCTATCAGGTGAAACTAGAATACATATGTGTATATATTTATTTTTATATTTATAAATATGTATTTATATATATTTACTCTCTCCATATTGGAAATAGAAGTCGTTTTGGAAAAAGATTGGGTCAAATATTGGGAATATAAATCATGAATAACTTTTAAATTATTGTGTTTAAAGATGTAAAAATCATATTTATATATATATATATATTTATATATATTTATGTATATATATCGGGCCGGGCCGTGCTCAGGCCGGGCCAAAATAGCGGGCTTCGGGGCGGCCTCACGGGCTCGGGCTGCATGCCCAGCTATAGTTGGAGCCCGTGCGCGGCCGAATTTCTCCCTCCCTATCGTTGTCAATGGACGTTCACCAATGGATATGCCTCCCTCGTCTCCAACCACGGGGGCTCGACCCCCCTCCCCTTTTGTTCTTATTCTTCCTCTCCCCGCTTCATCGCCTCTGCCCCACCCCTGCCCCCGCGCCGCCTCCCTCGTCTCCAACCACGGGGGCTCGACCCCTCTCCCCTTTTGTTCTTATTCTTCCTCTCCCCGCTTCATCGCCTCTGCCCCACCCCTGCCCCCGCGGCGCAGCTCTGGCGAACCCTAGCGCGGCCGCGGCGGCCTCCTTCCTTCCCTCCGCACCGCCACACCTGCCGTCGTCGCTACCGTCGTGAAGCCCCCGCCCTACCCTGGCCTAGCTGCCGTTGCCGCCGCCAGGGCCCCTAAACCGCCCGACGACCTTCCCCACCACCTGCCCTGCCTGGCCTCCCCCGGTCGGCCCCTTCCTTCTAAGGTCGCCGGAGTTGGAGGAGGAGAGGGTGACGACGATGGCATGGGCGCGGCGTGCGCACGCGAGGCAAGTCTTGTGGTTCGCGTGGGCCGAAATGGCAGCACGCGGGGGAGACAGGAGGGGGGTGGTCGGTGCGCCGACTAATCGGTAGCTAGGATTTCGCTCCAACCACTGTGTAAATTTACTCGTTCCATCATCAATCCATCCGGGACTTATATGAGTATAAACAGTTACACTCAAACAAGCATTAAAGATATGTATATTCCAGGAAGCTAGACGTTGTGGCTAGATGTGCGTTGTGATTTTGTCACGATATCCTGCCACTTTTGGAGCTTGGCACGTTTAAGCAAAAAGCCAAAAAAAAAAAAAATACTGTTGGGACAGTGTTGCTTCATGTCAAACAAAAGCAGATCTGTCTGCCGCCCCCCCCCCCCCCCCCCCCCCCCCCATCATCAACGATGAGATCGGTGCGGGCACAGCCCGAGCGTCGATGGTCCCCATGTCCCATATAGTCCGTGTCTGCATGTAATGGTTGCGGGCGGGCGTGAGCCGTGCACGCACAGGCAGCCACCGCAGCAGTCCGCAGTCCGCACCGCCGGCCACCGGTGGCGCAACCGCAACCGCACGCCGGCCGCGGACTCGACCCGATCAGTATACGTATACCAACCCTACGAGGCATTCGGTTAATCTATCTGCGTGGCAGCGCCACCAAATACGGCGTCCGCCCGGCCGCGGGTAGCCTGGCCCTGGCGGGTGTGTGTTGTGTGTGGTAGCTACAGTATGACGTGTGTCTTGTCACCGACTCCGATGTGCCCGATCTGACTTGGCGCGTGCCGTGTACGGAGTACACACGTACTACGCGTCTGCACGCTGCACTCTGCACTTGCTGGTGTTCCAAGTCCATGTCTCTCTGTTTCGATGCTGCGGCGCACGCAAATCGACTGCAGCAGCGTGCACCGCTCTACATTTATTAATCTAGCTGCCTGGTACTAGTCTCGACCCTCTCCTGCAAGCTGATCGGCCATGTTCTATTTTCAGCGCGTCGTATGTGCCACTCGGTCCAGAAACGTGCATCCGAATGGTGCGTGCAGACTCGATCACTCGCCAAATAATCCCCCGTCCCGCTCTTTTCTGCCACGTAGCCAGCTGGCGCGGCAGGCTCGGCAGGTCGATCACGTCACTTGTTGGTACCTCGCCACCACCAGGTCGTGTCGTGCCTGACGCCCTGACCTCGACCGTCTCCTGAAACTGACCACTGTTCTATTTTCAGCGGTTTTCCGTCCAATCAACTGCATAGATTATAGATTATTGTACGAGGTATTCGGATACTAACAAAACAAATAAATTATAAAATCCGTTAGTAAATCGTGAGAACGATTTTTTTAAGCATAATTAATTTATTATTAGCATATGTGTTACTGTAATGTAATACTTTATTGTTAAATTATAAACTAATTAGATGTAAAAAATTTGTCTTGTGTTTTATATGCAAACTGTGTAATTAGTTATTTCTTAAAATCTATATTTAGTACTTTATGGCCGTATACTGTCTGCAACAGATGCTGCCGTGCACGGCGGCAGAGCATGACGGGTTCGGGTTCTGAGTTCCGACTCAGCAGCAATTCAGCAGGCGTGTCCAGGGCATCAAGTGCGTCGTGCGGTCGACTGGGTGGTTGTTCGCAGCGTCTCACCGCGAGAGCGTGCGCCCGCCGTGTCGCCCGTGCGGCGGGCCCGTTCAGGTCGGTTGGGGGCATCGCCTGCGAACAGAAATGGCGAGGGTGAAAGACCAAACCTGGGCATGCGGGTGGGGCCACCTGGGCATGCCGGACTCCGGGACCCATGGGTCAGGCTGCGGCGGCTGTGGCTCCGCCCGGTGGGCGTACCGCTTCCGCCCTTCGCAGCCACCTTTCCCAGCCCGTTGTCCTTGTGGCAACTGACATCGTCAGAAAGAGCTCGTCGTAATCCGCTTCGGTGACATCTAGATGCTCAGTTCTTCTCACTGCAAACAGGGCCCACGCCATGCCCCATCCTAGACCCACCCCATGCCGTCTTCGTCCCCTTCTTTCCCGGTCCGTCGCACAAGCGCAAACACATTATCCACGCGTTTTGTACAGCTCAGTTTCACTACCGTTTTTTTTAGAAAATAGCTTTGTGAACAACTTAGTATGTGAAGCTGAGCTATTTTGGAAAATTGTTTGGCAAAAACAGCTTCATCAACAACTTCATACATGGATGAAAGAAAGCGATGAAAGTGTAAACCGTAAAAATCTACTTTTTTCAGCATCATCTCAACTTATGGTTTTGTAAGAGGGAGAATAAAACAGCTACATAGTTGAAGCTATTTTAGAAAAAAGTATTTAGCAAAAAAGTAGCTTATGAAATTGTTGTGAGTTATACCAAATAGTCCATATATAAACCTCCTCCCTGCATTCACCTTCGCACCGCCACCGACCCACCGTCCAGATCCAGCCGGAGCGCCTCCGTCCTTTCGTAGGCCGCAGCACCTAGCCAAGCCGGACGTCAAGTTCGTGCCGGTGACCGGAGGCCCCTTGAGCGGAGGAGCCACAACCCACGGGATACGGGGAACCACGAAGGTCCCTACTCTTTCCAAATCAACATCCACCAGCCACGCGCTAGCTTCGCTCACCCCGGATGTTTTGTCATCCGGGTGATTAGAGGGATTAAAACACCCAAATTAGTCATAGATAGATTATTGCAAAAAGTCAGGTCAAGGACGGCTCCTACTCATGGTTAGGGCGTCCGCAATGGTGTTTAAATCGTTAGCTATTTGATCTCTAACAAGAATGCTATTGGTTCTCAATGACAACTTACAAATACCTAGCTAGATGAGACATATAAATATTACTATTTTGATGAGACAACTTACAAAAGTAGTACTTTTATTGGCTATCAAGGAGAGAGATCAAATAGCTAGCTATTGGGAAGTCGCTAGCTATTTGATCTCTCTCCTCGATAGCCAATAAGAATGCTATTTTTTTTAATTATTTTTATACATCATCTCGCTAGCTATTTGTAAAGTGCTATTGAGAGTCAATAGAATTCCTCCTATCTAGCTATTTGTCAACCATTGCGGACGCCCTTGGGCCTGCCTGACACAAGGGAATGGGACGGAAGGCGACGACCGGGCGCGGCGCCGAGCCCCGCACAGATCGGATCTTCTAGACGTGTTTTAAAAAGAAATAGAATAAAATTAATAGTTATGATTATTTACCGTAGATAGATAGGAAAAGTTGAGAATTGTTGTGTTATCAGAGCAACTTCAACCTAGCACGTAAATTAGACTCTTAGGGCCTGTTTGGTTGGTGACCGTAACTTGTCACGCCTGATCTTCGGCAAACTGTGGCTGCCACAGAAAGTGTGGCGAGCAAAATCGAAGCCACACTTGTGGCAAAGTTTGGCACGAAAATGAGTCTATGACGTGTGGGGCATGGTGCTAAGAAAGTGTGGCGTGCCATAGCTGTGGCAGTGAACCAAACGACTGCCAGAAAAACTGTGGCACGACGAATCTGTGGTGTGGCAAGTTCTGGTCACCAACCAAACAGACCCTTATTTTTTTCATTTACATGTTGGCCTGAATAAAATAGAGATCTAAATTTGTTTACTTCACCAGCCCAACAACCTACCCAACCACCCAACACACCCTATCTTTTCCACAAGGTGGCTCATGTCCACGACCACGCCGCCGGGCCCCAGCGCAGCTGGTCCGAGCTCACGCGGTCCAGGACATTGCAAGGCCAAGGCCGAGGACATTGCAAGGCTGCAGGAAATGGCGAGCAGCGTGGAGGAGCCACCCCCGCAGCAGAAGCAAGACCATCGTCAGCGGGCGTTGCGGGTCCAGACGGTGTCCGCGTACTTGTGGAAGCGCCTGACCGCGAAGTCCGCTAGTGCTGCTGCCAGCGCTGCCGACGCCACTACTACCGGACGCGGCCAGCGAGGGGCGCGGACCCGGACGAAGCGCTAACGCAGGCTTCGTGGGGACGCAGGCGGTGCACCCGGACGCGCCGCGGCTGGCGGCGGCGAGGGCGCCAGCCTCGGCGCGTAGCCTGGCGTTGGCGAGGCGAGCGAGCGCGGCGCGGCCCTACACGTCGTGGAGCCGCGTGACCAGCTCGCGGTTCGAGATCCAGCGAGGCCGGAGTTGACGCTCCGCCACCAGCGAGCCGCCATCGCCATCGTCGATGTCGGCGCCGGCGCCTCCTCCTGCTGCTGCTGCGGACAGCGGCCCCGACACCGACGTGTCCTCCTCCGGCGTCGAAGCGGCAGCGCACTCACGTCGTGGCAGCGACATGGACGGGCGGTGTTCTCACCTCGGGGCAGCGGCGAGTGTGGATAGGAGGCTCCTATTCCTGGGGCCTCAAACTAAATTATAGAAGCCCTCCAAAAATAAGAGCGCAAATAGAAACTGCATTGGAGCGATTTTTTCTAAATCAAGTCCCTAAATTTGAAATAGGGGTTTGTTTGGGAGGTGGGCTGGAGTTGCTCTCAGTAGAAGGCACTGAGGAGTGAACACGACCACCAACCACACACACAAAACAAAAGTAGAATATACCACATTTTGGCTCTTTCGTTTGGACCCGGCCACGACGTCTCGACACCAACGTCACATGCGGTGAGCGGCTCGGAACATCCTTGTACTCTCGTGGCTTTTGCTGTGCCCACAGCATGCCGTCGGGGCGACACTTCACAACGGTGTTGTGCTGCGCGCACCCTTGGAGGGTTCTTTCCTCCGATGACTGATGTCATGTGAACCGCGCGTCGTGTGGCCTCGAGTCTCGACCTCTCCTCTCCTGTTGTGGACTTGCGGGTCCTTCGCCTTCGCAACTGCTCCCCCGACAACCTACGAACATCGTGTTAGAGCATCTCCAACAACTCCTCAAATTCACTTGGTATTCTTATTTTTTTGGCAAAAACACAAAAACACATCTCCAACAACTTTGTAAACCGACTTTGTAAATTTCCAAACTTGCTAAACTGAGTCCACCAGCGCCGCGCTCTACGGCACATCCTCCCTCCTGCCGCCGCAGCCGCCCGCGGGGGCCGCCGGGGTGTCACCGTCGCCGCGCCGCGCGCCTTCGGAGGGCGGCGGCCGCCGGAGCCGGTGCTCGTCGACGTCGTCGCGGATACGGATGAGAACACAAGGTTGATATGTGCCCTTGTGGTTCCCTTCCTGAGTGATGAGTGATCGATCAACGGGCAACATGTCTCTTGGCTGTGTTGATGTGCAGGTGCGGAGCTCGGGCAGTGGTCAAAGGTGAGGTGAAGGTCAAGTGGGGACGTGCCGTGCCGACGGACCGGGAGCGGTGTAGGGCGGACGTGGAGCTTGGACCGATGGACCAGGAGACCTGAGGATCAGCTGTGGTAGCTGGCACGTGGCGTTGACAAGCAAGAGTACATGGGGATGTGCGGTGCATCGACCGAGTCGGGAGGATGCCCGGCGTGGAGGCTGGACATGCTCCGACATCGGTGCTGGAACTCGGGGTGTGCGAACCACATCCTGTCTACGGCACGGGTTCGGTAGCTGAGCCTCTAAAAGCTACCCTCGACGGTTTCTGAGTTTGGGCCTCAAAACTCAGGGTGGCCGGTTTTCCGAGTTTGGGCCTCAAAACTTGGCGTGGGCGGTTTCCAGGTTTGGGCCTCAAAACCTGGGCGCGCGGGTTTCTGAGTTTGGGCCACAAAACTCAGCCTGAGGACAGGTTTCCCGGTTTCAGCCTCAAAACCGGGGGGAAGCCCAGGTTTCCCGGTTTTAGCCTCAAAACCGGGGGGAAGTCCGCAAAAAGGACGGTCGACGCGTGGCGGCGTGAAGAGGCTGGCGCGGCGGCGCAGCTATTCGCGAAGTAGGCGCGGCGGTCGACAGGGCGGCACGTGGCGGCATCCTGAGGCTTGCGTCGAGGCGAAGCTAAGGATGAGATGGGCGCGTGGCCGTCGGATCGGCTATCAGCAGAGTTGGACCGGGATACCCCTAGGGTTGGCCGCTTCGCTCTTGTATCTAGGGGTAGAAAGGGGATTATTGTTTTAGGCTATAAATAAGAGAGGCACCCCTCCTCTCTCTCGATCCTTGCAGTCATTTGTTCCTGAGCTCTCTCTCTCTCTAGCCCTCGCTTAGGTTCTAATCATACCTCGCTGCAAGCGATCCGCAGAGACGGAAATCATACCTCTGTGTATTTGGATCTTTTGAGGAAACGAGACCGTATTCTCGTTGTCTCATCATGTGGAGGAATTTTGGCTGAAATCAAATCGTGTTCTGTGTTCTTCACGTTTTGGTTTTTCATCTCTTGTAGATTTGCCTCGTTCTCCCTCTCCACAAGATGATTTTCGATTCCACTTGAATCAGTTTATTCTTGGTCGTGAGGTCCATCTTTTCACCGAAGGATTTCTTCTATAACCTCACGAGTCCATAGATCGGGTTGATTTCGTGTTCGTTCTTCCTCTTTCCCCCTTTCTGGTGTTTCTCGGATTACTCTCGATTGACTTGGATTGGTGCGATGATTTCTTAGGATTAGCACCCCAATACGTTGAGGAACACCTGGGAGAAGTTTGATTGAACCCCCTTTTGATTTGGTGAAGTTCCGATCGATTTGCCTTTTCACCCCGAGCAGAATTGTGCTTTCTGTTCATCCGCGGACAGTCCGCGCCTCCAGCGGTGGACAGTCCGGGGATCGGGGCTGGGTCGATTCAGTCAGGTGCAGACCCCTGACTGTTCACTATCGAGTGAACGACGGACAGTTCGCGGTACAAACCCGCGGATAGTCTGAGACCTGTCCAGCAGACTTGCAGGACTGTTTGGTTTCTGCGTTTTTGCCGGCGGACAGTCCGGCTCCTAGTCGCAGATAGTCCGGGACTTAACGGCGGACAGTCCGGGACTCTGACCGTGGACAGTTCGCGAATCTGCAGTTTGTGCTGTTTTGCTCCGTGGCTTTGGAAGTTGCTTTTGGGGTTTCTCCAGAGGTTCCGCTGTACCACTAGGACATCTCCTAGGGTATCCACCTACTTGTAGGTCGTGAACTCTCCGGTCGTTTCGAGTCCTCGCTTTTGGGGTGATTTTCTGGGAAAAGGGCTATACAATTCACGAGTTGAATTTGAGGCTCCCATTCACCCCCCCCTCGGGTCGCTAATCCGGTCCTTCAATTGGTATCAGAGCCGGTTAAGGATCTCTCCTACCTTAATCGGTTTCGGATCCTAAGGGCGACATGGAATGAGGGAACAGCAAGGCCCCTTGGTTCGATGGAACGAACTATCCCTATTGGAAGATTCGGATGCGTGCTTATCTCAACAGCATCGGATCTTCTGTCTGGGAGATATGTGAGAACGCTGAGTACGTAGTCCTTGCGGCTCGTGTGGGTCAGATTCAGATTGACCAACACGAGGCCAACTCCAAGGCTCATAATACTCTTCTGGCTAGCCTCTCCCTTCCTGAGTTCGAACGTATCTCAGAGCTTGAGACGACACGAGAGATCTGGGTGAAGCTTCAAAGCTATAACGAGGGGACCACTCAGGTCAAGACCAGACTCTTCGAGACCTACAAGCGAGAGTACGAGAACTTTGTTCAGTTGGAGGGAGAGACGATTGACGCTATGTTCGCTCGTTTCCAGACGATCGTGAACAAGATGCGTGCCAATCGGGCTAACCTACCCTATGACGATCATGAGAGGGCTCTCAAGTTGCTATATGCCCTGGATCGGAGGGTATGGGAGGTGAATGTGTCGACCATCATTGAGTCTCCTGCTTACGACACCCTCACCATGGACGAGCTGTTCAGCAAGCTCAAGTCCACCGAGATCGATCACCTGACTCAGGCCAAGCTGAAGAACCCATCTTCACACACCATGGCTTTGGTCTCAGGCACAGGTGGACCGACTTTCACTGCTGACGCTTCACCTCCTCTTGTTGATTTGTCTTCTTTGCATACAGTCACAGAGGAGCAGTTGGAGGCGCTTGGAGACGACGAGCTCGCCCTCGCCATCACCCGGTTCTCGCGGTTTCACAACAACTGCCTGAATCGCCGGCGTGGTGGCGCACGCGAGGGCTGCTACAAGTGTGGTGATCTAGACCACTTCATGGCGAACTGCCCCAAGAACGACAAGAACTTCCCCGGCAAGAACCGCAACTTTAGGCGCAAGGGCAAGCCGGAGAACAAGGCCGGGAAGAAGAAGAAGAATGGCTTCTACCGCCAGGAGGACATGGAGAAGGCTTTCGACGCCGGCAAGCGTGCTTTCCTCACCACTATCGGCGATGGCGAGAAGACCTCCGACGGCGACTCCAGCGACGACGAGTCCGAGCACAAGATGGAGGATCGCTTCAACGAACTCTACTTCCTCGGCAAATCCTCCAAGGGCTTTTGCACCATGGCCTTGGATGAAGAGGACAACAAGCACCAGGTAGAGGACGACGATGACGCCCACAACGATGATGATGACGACGACAGCGCTTCTGAGGTATCAAACTCTTCTGAAGTCGATCGTCTCATTGAGGAGCGGGATAGGTTTGCGGATTTAGTCCTAGTTCTGGAGAAGAGGTTTACGGAAGTTTTCCAAGAGCGTGGTGAGTTTAAGGCTAAGATGAAAGAGGCGCGTAAGGAGCTTGAGTTCGCTAGGTCCGAGGTGAAGGTAGCCGATGTGGAGGAGTGTGAGGAGTGCACGATGCATATGACAAACTTTGCCACCCTGCAAACCAAGTATGCCTCTTTGATTGAGGTGTATGATGAGCTGAAGAGTAGGCTAGACTTGGTGGGTGATTGCAAAGAGTGTCCCTCCCTGAAGGAAGAGCTGGAGGAAGTGAAGGCTAGGTCTTCTTTGCTGGGTGCGTGCAAGCTTTGTCCTAGCTTGCGAACTGAGTTGGCAGGAGTTAATGCCAAGCTTGCTGAAGCCTTGAAGGCCAGCTCAGTTAGCACCTTGTCCGCTCCATGTGAGCGATGCGTGGGGATGGAGCTTGAGATTGCCAACTGTCGGCATGACAGGATGCAAACCGAGGAGGAAAACACATACCTTCGGTCCATCCTGAGTTGGGTGTCATGCAGTGAGCCGCAGTTGGGCATGATGATCAGTCAGTTCAAGAGGGGAACTGATTGCTTGGGAATAGGCTTTACTTCAGGTGGGAAGGGCGCTAGTATCTTTGGTAAGATCGGTGAGTTTAGCGGAGTGAACCCGAGTGAGAAACTGTTGAAGCAAAATTCGTCACCTCGCGTCAAGGCACACAACAAGCCGAACGAGGCTGGCTTCAATCGGGTGCCCGGAGCGTACTGAATCCGGAAGCGTACCAGTCGGTTTGACCTGAAAACCAACAAGGGACAAAAGTGTGAGAATACCTTGGAACATGCTGGGTGAGACCAGACAGTTCCATATGTACAGCTGAAAGGATCAAGATGCCCAAGAGGGGGGGGGGGGTGAATTGGGCTTTTCTAAAACTTCTTGCAATAATAAAACCTATCAAGCCCCAATTAACCCCCTAGTGCCTAGAAGAGTGATTCTATTCATTCTACCGCACAAAAGACCAAGTCTAAGCCACTCCTACTCTAGCAAAGCAATTCAATATAGAATGAACAACAAGTAGTAATGCGAAATTGAATTGCTTGAAAGTAAATGCGTAAGTAAAAGAGTAGAGATGACTCGACGATCTTTTTGCCGAGGTATCGAGGTGTCGGCACACCCCCTAGTCCTCATTGGAGCACCCGCGCAAGGGTATCGCTCCCCCTTGATCCGCGCAAGGATCAAGTGCTCACTACGAGCTGATTCTTCGCCACTCCGGCCCGGTGAATCGCTCACTACCGGTCACAACTTGGCTTGGGTCATCCACAATGCCTCCGGATGATCACCAAGCTCTCCGATCGCCACCAAGCCGTCTAGGTGATGCCGATCACCAAGAGTAACAAGCTAGAACTCTCACTTGACCAAGACAAGGCCAAAGAGATGGATGGATGCACACTTGCTACTCAATTCTCACTAGGAGGTGTCTAATTCTCACAATTAGCAAATCACTCAACCTCACTAGGGCTCTTGTACTCACTCACACTCACAAGGTGTTTCTCAGTTGATGGAAGTGGCAAGAACACCCAAATGGATGGAGGCAAGGAAGTATATATACCCCTCAACCCGGCCATCCAAAATCAGCACAAGACAGGTATTTTGCGGGGGCATCGGACGCGCCGATGCCAGGCATCGGACGCTCCGATGACCCCGTCCAACGGTCTACTGTACCTTCTTGTCAGACATGCTTATGGAGCATCGGACGCTGGGGAGCGTCCGATGCCCCTGCATCGGACGCGTCCGATGCGGAAAAGACCTCTCTGGAACCTCTCTGCATGGCCATCGGACGCTGGCCCTCAGCGTCCGATGCCGGCGTCCGATGCCCTGCACAGTTCACTCCCAAGTGAACAGTGACACCGGACGATCCGATGTGGCACCATCGGAGCCTCCGATGCCACGCACCAGACCAAACCCTAGGTCGGTGTGGGCATCGGAGCCTCCGATGCCCACTGATCCAGCATCCGATGCCCATACCAAGGGCAAGATCAACTCGGATCGCGGCGCGGTCTTAACGACTTTTGTTCCTCTCGACATAAGGCATCTCTCTGAGCTACCTAGGGCTATGAAATAACAAGTGTGCACCACACCTACCTCAATAGACTCATCTAGGTCAAGCTACTGATTCACACCCGTCTTTATAGTACGGCCAAAGGAAAAACAAAGACCTAAGACTGCCTAAGTGTCCTCCAACACCATGCGACACTTAGCCTAGCCTACCACTGTCTTCGTCGTCCGTCCTTTGAAAACCGAAACGATTTCCATCGCCAGGGGACATGAACTCCATATGCCCGTATCGTTGCCATTACCGTGACCTAACTCATCTCTGTTTCCGCAAAACACACGTTAGTCACAGTAATCTTGTGTTTCATCCAATCACCGAAACCACTAGGGGCCAAGATGCGTTCAATCTCCCCCTTTTTGGTGATTGATGACAACACGAGATTGAGTATAGAGAGAAGAGGTTTTTAAATCATGACATGTATGAACTTGCAATAAATAAGAGAAAATGATTAGGGGCAAGTTCAAACATGTCATGCCATCATCCTGCACTCAACAAGTTAGAGTGAATAGCAAGTGCAAGAGTAAAGAGCTCATATACATAAACAAGTGAGAATTGAGCACAAGTAAAGAGCGAAGCGAAATGACATGTCATATATAAAATCATAGTGAGCACAAACATGTCATGAGATCCATAGCATAAGTATATAACATAAATATGCACAAAAGATGCGATAAGTAAAGAGCGTATGTGAATATAACACATCAAAAGACACAAAGCCCTCTCACAACACTCCCCCTATCGCTATACTCGGCCACTCTCCCCCTTTGGCATCAAGCGCCAAACTAAGCGTCAGAGGGCGGAGGTGGTGCAGACGAGTCAGGTGCCGTCTCCGGAGTCCTCTGCGTGAACTCAAACTGCTAAAGTAGGGCCTCGGAGTCGGAGGACGAGTCGCCGGGAGCCTGCTGACCCTCTGTAGCTGGACGCTGTGGAGAAGCGGTCTGGGACGGGTCCGGCACTGACTGCTCTGCCTGCTCGATCTGCTCTGACGCTGTCTCTGTCGCAGTCTCAGTCTGTGTAGTCGTGTCAGCCTGAGGCTCGGAGTGCGGAAGCTCTGGGATAGCTGACAACTCAGGCTGCACGGACGTGGTCGTCTCGGACTGGACTGGCTCTGTCTACTCTGAAGACGCGACTGAGCTCGGAAGAGTCTCTGTGGTGGAGGTCACAGGAGCCGTCGACGTCTGAACCGGATCCAGAAGATCTGGAGTGGGAAATCCGGTGAGCTTGCTGAACATGGCCGACAGGTCTTGAGTGACAGAGGTCGTCGTAGCGAAGAGCGACTCTGTCGGCCTGGGAGTGAACCCTGTGCGGAGCGGACTGAAGAGCGGGGCCCCGCCTGGAGTAGTGAAACTCGTGAACTGCGAGGAGCTGGGGCCCGAAAGCTGCTGTTGTTGAGCAAACTGAGGCGGCGGACCGAACAACTGCGGCTGAGGAAGGACAGGTGGCTGCCACTGAAGCTGCTGCTGTGGGGGAGGCTGCTGCCACTGCCACTGGGGAGGTCCACTCGCCAGCCTCTCCATGAAGCTCAAGGTCTGCTGCTGTAGAGCCATCATCTGGCGCTGAAGAGCATCAGACCGCTCCTGTGCCTGCTGCTGAGCGAGGGCCTGCTGCTGGGCTAACCGCTGCTGCTCCTGGGCAAGCCTCTAGACGTCCTGGGTGACAGTCCTCTGCTGCTCCTCCATCCGGGCCAGAATAGCGAGTAGAGCTGGGTCGGAGGAAGCAGTGCCGCTGGACCCTGCCTGGTGGTCGTGAGCTCTGGGCTGGTAGTGGGGCGGGAGCTGGTAGTCCTCATCTGAGCTGTCCGTGGGATCCGAGGCCACGTGTGGGTCACCACCCTCGAGATCAGCAAGCTCCTGCTCCACGAGCGCCTGATCGGCCTCGTCCTGCTGCTGAGCTGACTCTGGCACCTCAGGTCTCTGACGTGTGCTAGTCTGTGCCTGCTGCTCTGGCTGTCTGCGGTCCTGACCGTATCCCAACAACTGGCTCATGTTATACTCGGGGAATACGGTCGCTGACTCTGTGAGGGACTAACTAAGGCGAGTACCTGTAGTGGCAGCTACCTTCCAAAGAATGTAGGAGATCCAGTGCGCGTACGGTAGCTGCCTGCGGGCCTTAATGCCCTCTGCCACTGTGTCCTCTATCTCACACAAGATGACGTCCCAGACGTCGAACTCCTGCTGCCTGACCATATATGCAAGAAGCCATAGCTGCAGCCGTGAAAGTCCCTCTCCGAAGCCGACCCGAGGAAGTAAAGTCCGCCGTAGGATCGCGTTGAGGATCCGAGCCGTAGGGGTGAGATCCCTCGGAGTGCGGCTCGAACCCTCACCGAACGGCTCTATGAAGCATGGACGGACCAAATCTGTCGAAGGCTGGGCGCCACCGTGAGGGCAACGGGGTGGCTCTGTCCGGTCGTAACACAAGTCGTGGATCCGGGTCTATGATCGTGTCAATCCAAACCAATCCCGGATCTCGGACAAGAACAGTCTGTAGTGGTCCCCCTCAAGTGCAAACTCAATAGTCTCTCAGTCGGGGTGCACCCACAGCGAAGCGTAAAACTGAAAGACCTAGTCCTCAATATAGGAGCCAGACCGCCCCAGTAGGTCTGCCAGACCAGGTAGGTAGGTGAGTATGGGGCGAATCTGCTCTCCGGCTGCGCCTACAACTGCCTCAAGTGAGCAAACACGCTGGGGCCGCAAAGAGATCCCAGCGTTCCTGTATCCCTGGTAGAAGTCCTCCTGCAGCACTGTATAGAAGGACGGACCAGCCTGCTCCTGTCGCTCCCTGGGAAACAACTGCTCCACTGGCACAAGTCGAAGGGTCTGGATCTATGAGCAAGTGGCGCCCCGGAGGTCCAGTTGCGGTATCGGCGGAGGTGCACGCCGCGACGGAGGACGGGCTCCCCGCAGAGGGACGTCGGGCCGGGGTGGCACCGCAGTCCTGCGACGGGTCGACCGGCGTCGTGGAACCTCCTCAGGAACCTCCTCCTCTGCCTCTGCCTCTGGAGCCTCTGCCTCAGGTGCCGCTGCTGCCTCGGCCTCTGCCTGGCCCTGCCCTAAGCTCTCGGGCTCAACTCCGGGCGAGGCGAACGTCGTCCGACGACCGGCAGCCATGAGCGTGCCAGTCGGCGAACCGTGTCGACGCTCGACCTCCTCGATCGTTCTGCGCTGCTCGGGGGACAGCTGATCCTCAATCCTAAGTCCGCCCGCACTGCCACTTCGCTCTGCACGCTCTGCGGCGTCTGCCACTGCCTGAGCCTGGGCTGCCTCTCGCTCTTCCCTGGAGCGCTTCCTATGTGTGATAAGCTTCGCCTTCCAGGGTCGCTGACCGGAAGGGGGACGACGGGGAGGAGAGTCGTCGGGGCCACCACCAACGTTCTTGCAGCGCATGGCTGACAAGAACGAGAAACTGAAGCTCTGGACTGGCGCTGACAGACAAACTGCCACTGAACAGAAACAACTGACGCTGAAAGCCCCTGACAATCAACTGACAAGAAAACCACTGGCACAAACTCCCCCTGTCACTCACAAATGCTGCCGCTGTCACTTGCGAGGCTTGGCCTCGAACCTTACCCGCGGGCTTGGCCCCGGGTTAACTGACACTGCCCACTGACCAAGCTGACAACTGCACACTGACTCGCTGTGAGAATAGAAAGGATATATAAGCATACATACGCTAGAGATGAGAAATCCTATCAGAAGCAAAGCAAGGAGATAAGGAAGAGAAAAGGCTTTGCTACCTCGCGATTCGATGAAACGACCCAAGAAGGAGGAGAGCACTGACGTTCCTGGATCCACACGTCACACGAAAGGTGTCTGCAGAGAGTTCGGGTGAAAACGGGTGTCAAAACTGGAGAAACGGCCTTTGAGATATATTGTCGAGCACCTCGGGGGCATTGAATTATGACAAGAGGAGGTGGAGGTGCTCACTGTGGTGGGAGCCGGCCGAGAGGGTCGTCGGAAATGGAGGGAGGAGCTCGGGGACGACGGGACCTCCGGCGAGGGAGCTCAGATGCCGGCGATGCTCCGGCGAGGGCGCCGGCAAGCGCGCACGCGCGGGCGCGACAGAGAACCCGGCGGAACAGCGGTCGTCGGGGATGAGTGGGCGCGGCGGTGCAGGGGCCGGCGGCGAGAGGCTCGGCGGCCGGCGGTGAGAACAGGCGAGGGCGCGCGCGGCGGTTAGGGTTTAGAGCTCTGGCTCGGCGGAGAGAGCGGGCGAGGGAGATTGGGCGCGACGAAGATGACAACGAAGGATATGACATGTGGGACCGACTCGTCAGAAGAAGAACTAACTGCGCCGCGTAAAGGAGCATCAGACGCTCCGATGAAAGCACATCGGACGCACCGATGCCCGTCTAGAGAGCTCCAGAAACGCCGAAAACGCATCGGATGCGTCCGGTGCCTGACCATCGGATGCTGAGCAGCTTCCGATGGGGCATCGGAGGCTCCGTTGAGGGCACATCGGACGCGGGCAATTCACTGTTTCAGCTGGGGCTGCCTACAGTGCAGGCATCGGATGCTGAACCAGCGTCCGATGCAGCGTCCGGTGCTGCATCCGATGCTCTCTGTGAGCAGTTTCGAAGATCTCTTGTTGCGGCTCCCTTTCCCAACCAAGTTCCAACTCAAAGAAGAGGCAAATAAACACCAGTTGGAACCTAGTATGAGCATCCTCGCATAAACCCTCTATTTTATAAATATTTTGTCATAGGCTACATATCATTTTTAGGTAAAATAGGCGATAAAAAACTCGAGGAGACAACATGTGGCCACCAAAACTAGGGGTCTCAACCATCAGGAGCCTCAAATGCTCCCCCTAGGGGTGGACGAACACAGCGGTTGCTCAAGACATAACCGAAAAGAAACGATAAAGCAACAACCATGCATATGCAATGCATTACGGAATTTGAATCTAGGTTGCTTGTCAAGTTTGCTCATGGGTAAGCTTCTTCACACGCTTTTTAGGGCGGTTATCTTAACCACGTCTGACAAGCCTATGTGCATAGCATAAATTGAACATGACATATGATACAATGTAATGCAAAAACACCCCCTTTCACCTTTTGACAAAGTTACTTAGATCAAGCACATTAAGCTCACTTCGCAATCTACAAAGAGTGTTTTCA
The DNA here is from genome assembly GCA_009763385.1 of Coix lacryma-jobi var. lacryma-jobi. Classification (NCBI taxonomy): domain Eukaryota; kingdom Viridiplantae; phylum Streptophyta; class Magnoliopsida; order Poales; family Poaceae; genus Coix; species Coix lacryma-jobi. The sequence goes on from CM019828.1 coordinate 134,280,747, forward strand.
TCTAGGGGTTTTGTGAAGATATCCGCCAATTGATCTTCGGTTCTAACTCCCTCTAAGGATATGTCTTTCTTGGAAACATGGTCTCTAAGAAAGTGATGGCGAATATCTATGTGCTTTGTGCGAGAGTGTTGAACCGGGTTGTTAGCAAGCTTAACTGCGCTCTCATTGTCACACAACAAAGGTACCCTTTCTAGAACTACACCATAGTCTAAAAGGGTTTGTTTCATGTAAAGGATTTGTGCACAACAAGCACCCGCGGCTATGTATTCCGCCTCGGCGGTAGACAAGGCCACACTATTTTGCTTCTTTGAACTCCATGACACTAGTGATCTCCCAAGCAAATGGCACCCTCCAGATGTGCTTTTTCTATCAATTTTGCAACCCGCGTAATCCGAATCGGAATACCCAACAAGTTGGAAGTTAGCTCCTTTGGGATACCAAAGGCCAATGCTTGGGGTGTGCTTTAGGTACCTAAGGATTCTCTTCACCGCTATGAGATGTGATTCCCTAGGATCGGCTTGAAAACGAGCACACATGCACACACTAAACATGATGTCGGGCCTAGATGCGGTCAAATATAACAAACTAACAATCATAGAACGGTAGAGAGTTTGATCAACTGGGTTACCTCCCACATCTAGGTCGAGGTGTCCGTTGGTTGGCATTGGAGTCTTGATAGGCTTGCAATCATCCATGTTGAAGCGCTTGAGGAGGTCTTTTGTGTACTTCTCTTGAGATATAAAAGTCCCCTCCTTCAATTGCTTGACTTGAAAGCCTAGGAAGAATGTGAGCTCGCCAATCATAGACATCTCGAACTCCTTCGACATCAAGTCACCAAATTCCTTGCAATAGGCTTCATTTGTTGACCCGAAGATGATATCATCGACGTAGACTTGACAAATGAAGATCTCTCCATCAAGCTTCTTGGTGAATAGTGTGGTGTCAACCTTCCCAATGGTGAACCCTTCTCAACGAGGAAGTCCCGAAGGCGCTCGTACCACGCTCTGGGGGCTTGCTTGAGTCCATATAGCGCCTTGGACAACCTATAAACATGATTAGGATATCTAGGGTCTTCAAACCCGGGAGGTTGATCAACATAGACTAGTTCATTTATAAAGCCATTTAAGAATGCACTTTTCACATCCATTTGATATAGTTTAATGTCATGATGTGATGCATATGCAAGGAGGATACGGATGGCTTCAAGCCTTGCAACTGGTGCAAAGGTCTCTCCAAAATCCAAACCTTCAACTTGAGAGAACCCCTTTGCCACTAGCCTTGCCTTGTTTCTAACAACCTTGCCTTGATCATCTTGCTTGTTCCTAAACACCCATTTTATTCCAATGACTCTTGCGCCTTTTGGTCGCTCTTCAAGTGTCCAAACTTGGTTGCGGGTGAAGTTGTTTAATTCTTCATGCATGGCATTCACCCAATCCGGATCACCTAGAGCTTCATCTACAATGGTAGGCTCAACAAGAGAAACAAAGGAGTGATGTTCTTTAAATAAAGCAAGTTTTTGAGAGCGAGTCATTACACCCCTTGTCGGACTCCCTATGATGAGATCTTGAGGATGAGCTTGTAGTAGAGGAGTAGTCCTTCGATCAACCACTTGAGGGGCCACTTGTGGAGCACCAACATCTTGAGCTTGTACCACCATTTGATCATGGGAGACATGAGTATCTTCATTTGGATCCCTTCCATATTTGTCATCATCAAGTGGTACATTGGATGAGGATGGCTTGTCAATGACTTGCACATCATCATCATCATCTTTTGGCTTGATGGCTCCAACCGGCATGTTCTTCATTGCTTCCCTCAATGGTTCATCACCTACATCATCAAGATTCTCATGCTCTCCTTGAGAGCCATTAGATTCATCGAATTCCACATCATATGTTTCTTCTACCATCCCGGTGGCATGGTTGAATACTCGATATGCTTTGGACTTCAATGAGTAACCAACAAGAAAACCAATATCACATTGGCGTTGAAACTTCCCTAGGTGTTGGCACTTCTTGTAGATGTAGCATTTGCACCCAAACACTCTAAAGAAGGATACATCCGGCTTCTTGCCAAGTAGATGATGGGGGAACAATCGGTTTGATGCATAGCAAGCGGTGTTGATTGCTTCCGCCCAAAAACTCTCCGGTGTAGAGTACTCGTCTAGCATTGTCCTTGCTAGGGTGATTAGAGTCCGGTTCTTCCTCTCAACTACCCCATTTTGTTGTGGTGTGTAGGTTGCGGACACTTCATGCTTTATCCCAACTTCATCACAATATCCCTCAATATGGGTGTTGTCAAACTCCTTTCCGTTGTCACTTCTAATCTTTTTGATCTTCACATCAAATTCATTTTGAGCTCTCTTGGCAAACTTCTTGAAGGAAGGGGTTGCTTCGGATTTATCATGAAGAAAGAATACCCAAGTGTATCTAGAGTAGTCATCAACAATCACTAGGCAATAGAGATTTCCTCCCAAGCTTGCATATGTTGTTGGTCCAAATAGATCCATATGAAGAAGCTCCAACTCTCTTGATGTTGATACAAAGGCTTTGATTGGATGAGTGTTTGCAACTTGCTTGCCGGCTTGACATGCACTACACAACTTGTCCTTCTCAAATTTGACATCTTTCAAGCCCCTAACCAAATCCTTCTTCAATAGCTTGTTGAGAGTGTTCATTCCCACATGTGCCAATCTTCTATGCCATAGCCAACCAAGAGATTGCTTAGTGAACAAACATGTCTTCAAGTTGGCTTCTTTGGAGGAGAAATCCACTAGGTAGAGATTGTTGTATCTAAATCCTTTGAAGATCACTTGTGCATCATCTTTCTTGGTCACAACCACTTCTTTGTCAGTGAACAAACATTGAAAGCCAAGATCACAAAGTTGTCCAACGGATAGCAAGTTGAAGCTCAAAGATGCAACAAGAAGCACATTGGAGATGGTATGGTCATTTGATATAGCCACTTTGCCCAATCCTTTGACATTGCCCTTTGAATTGTCACCAAATGTTATCTTTTCTTGGCCATCGACATTCTCTTCTAGTGAGGTGAACATCCGGGGATCACCGGTCATATGTTGAGTGCAACCACTATCAATTACCCAATGTGATCCACCGGTCTTGTAGTTCACCTACACACACAAGAAATCAAGCTTGAGCTTTCGGGACCCAAACTTGTTGCGGTCCCTTAACTTTCTCAACTAGTGACTTAGCAACCCAAATTTGCCTTGGTCTATTCTTGTTAGGTGGCCCCATAAACATTACTTTCACTTTTCCACTAGAATCTTGTCTAAGCATGTAGTGAGCATTGAAAGCAAAGGGTCTAGCATGCTTGGGCAAAGGTGTGGGCTTTGGCTCCTCACAAGCATGAGCAAAGTGTCCTTCCTTTCCACACTCATAGCATCTCCCAATCTTCTTCTTCTTTGGCTTTGTGATGCTCTTGCGTTGCTTCATCTTCTCTTCAAGAAAGCCAATGCCATTTCTATTGGTCTTCACGACGGTGTTCATGAGAAGCTCACTTTGAAGGCATTGACCCTTGGTGAAGTTCCTCAAACCGGTGGTAAGGTGCTCTTTCTCCTTCTTGAGCTTGTCATTCTCTTGTTGGAGTTCCAATTGCGATGGTGTCATTTTGTAGTCCCTCTCCATCTTCAATCTCTTGTTCTCTTCTTTTAGCATGTCTAGCTCAAGTGTCATGCTATAGTCATCATCATGAGTTTGAATGACAACTTGCTTGGTGGTTGTAAGCTTCTCTAGATCAACCTTGAGCTTTGCATTCTCATTCTTGATCTTCACATAGTCATCATAGTGATCGGCCTCAACCACTTTCTTGCCCTTGCCACTAGCACTTTGCTCAACATGCTCACTAACCAAGTCCTCACAAGATGTTGCTATATCACACTTAACAACAAGGTTAGGAGCATCATGTGTCTCATGTGAAAGCATATCATAAGCAATGGTGAGTGTATCATAATCTACTTTCACTTGAGTATATTGTTCCTTAAGCAAAGTATGACTAGTGGAAAGGTCACTATGCATCTTATCAAGCTTTTCATTTTTAGCTTTGAGCTCTTTGTTAGAAGACTTGAGCTCCTTGATGGAAGATGACATAGTAGCAAGTTCATTTTTCAACTTATCACTAGCATGCATAGTATTGTCATATTTTTCAACAAGAGCATCATTATCACGAGCAAGCCTATCATTCTTAGCTCTAGTCTTTCTTATGATTTTAGTGTAGTCATTTAGCAATTCAACAAGTTCATCATAAGAAAGAGCTTTGAAGCCTTCATCACTATCATCATCACTAGAGTCATCATCACTTTGTACCTTCCGGTCACCATTTGCCATGAGGCATAGGTGTGAAGAGGATGATGGCGGTGGCGGCGGTGGTGGTGGTGTAGAGGTCCCAATGACTAGAGCGGCCACCTTCTCCTTCTCATCATCACTATGTTCATTTGATGAGCCACCGGAGGAGTCAATGTCGGTGAGCCAATCACCAACAATGTAAGCCTTGCCACCTTTCTTGTGGTATTGCTTCTTCTTCTTGCCATCTTTCTTGTAGGGCTTCTCATTCTTCTTCTCATCTTCGCTTGATGAGTCATCTTTCTTGCCCTTGTTCTTGTTCTTGTAGCTCTCTTTCTTGGGCTTGGGGCATTTAACATCAACCGCTTCTAGATACGACTCCATGCGGATTTTCCAATATGGGAAGTCGTCTCCCTTGAACATGGGAGGTGGTCCATCACCTCCGGACATCTTAACTCTAGGCGGTTAAGCCTAAATCGAGAGCACGAGGCTCCGATACCAATTGAAAGGATCAAGATGCCCAAGAGGGGGGGTGAATTGGGCTTTTCTAAAACTTCTTGCAATAATAAAACCTATCAAGCCCCAATTAACCCCCTAGTGCCTAGAAGAGTGATTCTATTTATTCTACCACACAAAAGACCAAGTCTAAGCCACTCCTACTCTAGCAAAGCAATTCAATATAGAATGAACAACAAGTAGTAATGCGAAATTGAATTGCTTGAAAGTAAATGCGTAAGTAAAAGAGTAGAGATGACTCGACGATCTTTTTGCCGAGGTATCGAGGTGTCGGCACACCCCCTAGTCCTCGTTGGAGCACCCGCGCAAGGGTATCGCTCCCCCTTGATCCGCGCAAGGATCAAGTGCTCACTACGAGCTGATTCTTCGCCACTCCGGCCCGGTGAATCGCTCACTACCGGTCACAACTTGGCTTGGGTCATCCACAATGCCTCCGGATGATCACCAAGCTCTCCGATCGCCACCAAGCCGTCTAGGTGATGCCGATCACCAAGAGTAACAAGCTAGAACTCTCACTTGACCAAGACAAGGCCAAAGAGATGGATGGATGCACACTTGCTACTCAATTCTCACTAGGAGGTGTCTAATTCTCACAATTAGCAAATCACTCAACCTCACTAGGGCTCTTGTACTCACTCACACTCACAAGGTGTTTCTCAGCTGATGGAAGTGGCAAGAACACCCAAATGGATGGAGGCAAGGAAGTATATATACCCCTCAACCCGGCCATCCAAAATCAGCACAAGACAGGTATTTTGCGGGGGCATCGGACGCTCCGATGACCCCATCCAACGGTCTACTGTACCTTCTTGTCAGACATGCTTATGGAGCATCGGACGCTGGGGAGCGTCCGATGCCCCTGCATCGGACGCGTCCGATGCGGAAAAGACCTCTCTGGAACCTCTCTGCATGGCCATCGGACGCTGGCCCTCAGCGTCCGATGCCCTGCACAGTTCACTCCCAAGTGAACAGTGACACCGGACGATCCGATGTGGCACCATTGGAGCCTCCGATGCCACGCACCAGACCAAACCCTAGGTCGGTGTGGGCATCGGAGCCTCCGATGCCCACTGATCCAGCATCCGATGCCCATACCAAGGGCAAGATCAACTCGGATCGCGACGCGGTCTTAACGACTTTTGTTCCTCTCGACATAAGGCATCTCTCTGAGCTACCTAGGGCTATGAAATAACAAGTGTGCACCACACCTACCTCAATAGACTCATCTAGGTCAAGCTACTGATTCACACCCCTCTTTATAGTACGGCCAAAGGAAAAAACAAAGACCTAAGACTACCTAAGTGTCCTTCAACACCATGCAACACTTAGCCTAGCCTACCACCGTCTTCGTCGTCCATCCTTTGAAAACCGAAACGATTTTCATCGCCAGGGGACATGAACTCCATATGCCCGTATCGTCGCCGTTACCGTGACCTAACTCATCTCTGTTTCTGCAAAACACACGTTAGTCACAGTAATCTTGTGTTTCATCCAATCACCGAAACCACTAGGGGCCATGATGCGTTCAACGGCTTTGAAAGCCAATCACGATGGCACACAGCTATAGAAGCTATTTGCCGAAACAGGTTTATAATGTCATTCGACAAGTATAAAAGATAAATCTCATAAACATGTTGAATGTCGAACGCATATGTAACAAAAGTATAAAGAGGGTAACTTGTAAATATAAATCTATACAGATGACATATGCATAGGCTAATCCAGCTAGTCTGCCGCACGTCTAGCCCTCATAAAACCCGTCAGGTGCAAACTCAAGCAAAGCTAATCCACCGCATGATACCACTTGCTATAAATCTACACCACTCCTTATAATTAGATTAATCCACCGCATGATACGATCTAATTATAAGAAGCTAAAAGCACACGTACATCTGGACAGACCTATATGTACTCATTACTCGTGTAAGCTTAACCAGAATCGGCAAACTAGCCGAACTGGGGTCCATGAAGAAGAAACATACAAGCCAAACATGGTTAAACTAATCTAAAACCTGTACCTGCCGCACGGCACCCAACTCTATCAAAGCCTAAACATGATCGACATGCACGAACCCACAACACGTAACAATCTAGATTGAAAGTCAATTCAGCCATCGTGATCTTATAACCAGCAAAGCACAAATAAAATTCGTGCGACAAGGCCGAACGAAGATCAATCTAGATCGAGCAAAAGGTGTTGTACGAATTAAATGAATAAAACATATAACACATGATAACTTGATGAATCTATTAGATCTGCCAAATCTAACGGAGCCGATAACTATTTTTACTCATGACTTAATCCGCCGCACGATAGAAGGCATAAGCAAAAACTTCCTGTCATAAGCTTAAATCCGCCGCACGATACTAAGCTTAACATATGAGACTACTTGCATCATATCTAAATCCACCGCATGATACTAGACATGATAGCAAGGTTGCCGGTACTTACGGAGGTCGACGGATCGATGATTCCTCTCGAAGAACTCAACGACACGACTTAGGGACTCGAAGATGGCACGGGGCCGGTTTGTATTGATGTGGTTGTGAACAATTTTACAATGGTCGAGGGTTTATATTTATACCCTGGACGAAGCATGAATCCTAGACGATTACGACTCACAATAAAATACGGAAAGATAAATCTACATTATTTGGTGCCTTCCATTGTCACGTGTCTTCTCGTGCAAGCCAGCTTTACTCGCAACATGCGTTTCCCGAATGGAGCCTACTGCCTTGTGAAATAGCCGACCGCGTAGATAGTTACCAAAACTTCCGAGGACCAAACAGCTGCCGATTGCTTGCCGAATCTTTCCTTTCTGCTAGTCGGGCCCATCTGTCATACCCTTACGCGTACGAAAATCTGGTGTTAACACATGCCCCCTAATTTTGGGATAAATGTTTTATTCCAAAATTCTTTTCCTTTTCGCATTGACACGGAAACTCCAGAAGCATCCGTCTTCTCATGTCATCATTACCGTACCTGCTGATTCATCTCCCGATGCACCTGGGGTCTTTTAAACTTCCCCTCTTACTTCATCTCGGCCTGTGCTTTCCGGACTCCCCCACTTCAGCCTCAAGACCAGAAAACCCTCTTTTCCCTTGCTACTTTGAATCAGCCAGAAGATGTCTTCTCAAGCGAGCCGCCATAGTCTCGAGCCCGGTGCTTCCAGTACTTCCAAGAGAAGGTTACTTCTTTCTTCTCCTCCCTCATTTCTAAAATGAAGTATTTGGCCTCATTTTATAACTTTTGCTTCAGGAAGACTAGCGACGTTTTCACCGAGGACTTGACCCAAAAAATTACAAACCTTCAGCTTGATCTGGAAAGGAAGAATCAAGAAATCTCCCGAATTTCCCAAGAACGTGATATTGCTCGAAAAAGAGCCACCGGTAAATGTTTTCTCATCATTTCTTTCTTTATTCTCTCTTTTTGCTTTTACCGATTTCTTCTTTTCTCAGCCCTGGCGGCCAAACTCCATGCTCTCGAGGCTGCCGTCACTAAGCTCGCCGTCACGGCCGATATAATGGGCACAACACCCTTGAAGCGGGTAAACGAAGTCAACCGCGTCCTCCCCATCGTCTCCAGAGCCGGCATGGGATATGGTGCGGCACTCGCTTTCTCCGCCGTGAAGATTCATTCCGGTGCCGATTACCACAGATTTGATGTCTGTGAACAAGATCTAGAGGATAGAGTAGAACGCTCCGCAGAAGACATGAAGGTAGCCGGATTAGATCTGGCTGATACCTTCGACCATTTCCTCCCGATTAGGCGTAGGATGAAGTGGACAAACTAACTCACTGTAATCTCGTTCCTTCTTTTGTAAATATGAAGTTCCCTCGTTTGTCCTTTTGAAATCAACCTATGACTGATCCTCCAAGATCAATGTGTGTTCTGTTTTTTGCATACTGATTTCGGTTTTCCTCTTCAATCGACGATGCATATAATGTGATAACCGTACCAGAAAACTTTGCCCCCGCAGACAACCATTGCAACTGGTTATTTTAGATCTGAAGTTTCAACCTTTTTTCCTCAAATTTCCAATGACGTCAGAACAACCCTCTTCAAAGAACTCTTTCGTTTCTGCTTTCAGTGCTAATTGGTAATATGAGTCCCCAATCAACCAGTTGAAACTGAAAAAATTTTAGCCGAATCCCATCGACTTCCCGATTCTGAAGCTACAACTTCCTCTAATCATTAAAAGATCCGGCCTGGCCCAATAACAGCCCATAAGCTGTGCACATCCTACTCCGACGCTTGGTCCTCCAATGTGCACGTCATAGTCCTATAAAGATGACCATATACAAGCTATGACTCCAGTCGAACAGCTCGTCTTTGCAAAATCTCTACCTCTCAGCTTCCAACTCAAGTCAGAGAGAAAACAATGGCAGGGAATGGCGACCACAGCAAATATCCTGTCAGAAGCAAAGCAGGAGGAAGTCTAGCACTAACTCACCGGCGCCACAAGTAATAAACCAACTCTCTGCCTCCTTGTGATAGTTCGTCTTCTTGATCTGCTGTTCATCTTCTTCCTAGGGCGGAGTCCTCCTCCAGCCATGCTTGGGCTCCTTCTCTAGAAACGGTAGATCTAAAAAAACTCTTCCCAACCTTTCTTCAACCCATCAGATTTTTGAGTCTAATGATTCTTCAACAGACCCGTTCGGATGCTCTTCGTTACCGCGAGGAAAGGGATAAAGCTCAAAAGGAACTGAAAGATGCATCCAAGAAACATGACACTGAGGAAGCTGAGTGGGCAGAGCAACGGAAGCAACTCTGTAGTATCATTACGGGTTAGCAGAGTCCTGGTCCTTCTCCTTCTTCTAACTGAGCCTGCTTTTGCCTAATATTCTTTCCTCTTGCCAGCTCTTTCTGCAGAGAATGACCGTTTGAAAGTAGCGGCAAACAGAGTCGCTCTTCATGTAAATGCCCGTGAGGATTCAGTCAAAGCTCGTCTTGATGCCATGAGTGGTCGCATAGATCAGGCCGTCATCCAAGGTGTACGCGCCGGAGTTTCCTTCGGGTTAGCAGCAATGAGTTCCTGGACCAAAGAAGACTACTCCTCCTTACCAGTTGGATTCGCATGCGACCCGGACGAATTTGAAGATCTTGAAATTTATGATGGTCACGCTGCCGCTATTGCCGAGATTACTGACCCGCAATCTATTGTGAACAAATTATTCCTGGGGTAATCTTGCATTAAGATAGATCTGTGAATGAAGCTTGTAACCCGTAGAATCTGTTCTTCTCTGAATAATATCTATACGTATGATTTTCCTCGTTCCCAACATTTCTCCAGAAGAACGCTTGCCGAATGTATGACGTCATCTTAGCCGAATAAATCCTATTCTCAACATGTCATGTCACCCGACATTGCACTTACTGCATTCCACCTTTCTCTTTCCCCGATGAATCTGCTAACTTGAAAAACGCTAGGGTCACCAAGGTTATGAACATCTGTACTGAAGGCGATATGAATAAGATATTGGCTATAACTTGACATATGTTAAACATTTTTTCTGCTAAAGGCGATGCTTTACATCGGCTGTATAAAATATCCCTTGAGTTACATAACTTTCATGCGTTCGGCTTTTAACAAGTAGTGTCGAAGCTTCAACCGACGAGCAACACATACGAATCAAAAATTTTTCTACAGCCGAACACCCTTTGTTGGGTTCAACATTTTTGGCTAAGGCAATCTGCTACTCATCTCTCCTTTAAAACTTAAAATAATGAGGGCCGATCCTATTATAAGGCTTATCGGCCGTCACGTACAACTCGAAACAATCGTCAAGTCGTGGAAGTGTCTTTCATAAATTTTCAATTTCACCAAAGGCTTTCGTTGTACGTCACTTTGCATAAATTCTTCTGATCCCTTTTCTAGTAATGGAGAAGCAAAAATCCTTCAGAAATTCGTCAATTTCAAAATATACTCAAAACCCAAACTTGTGTACGCTGATCCAACTTTAGCTTTATTATCAACACTTTATTGCTTGTCAGCCGATACGAAACTTTGGTCTCAATCCCTATCTTCATTATCATTAGTTGGATTCTAAAAATTACTCTGAGAGCCGATCGTTTGAATCGGCTGTTGATCCTCGTCGAAGACATTCACAGGACCTGCCTCCCAAGCTCTTCCAGAGAAACACTCGACACCTTCATACTCCCAGTAGATGGGCTTTGTATTAGCAATACTCACAGAATCATCAGCATGGACGATCTCAATATCATCTCCAATCCACTGGATGAGGAACTGGTGCATAGTCGATGGCACACAACAGTTTGCATGTATCCAATCTCTTCCTAATAGCAAACTGTATGCCCCCTTGCCATCAATGACGAAGAAGGTGGTGATCAAGGTTTTAGACCCAATCATTAACTCAACATGGACTGCTCCTCGTGTATCAGAGGAATTGCCCGCAAAGTCCCTCAACACCATGTCGGTTTTCAACAGATCTTCACTTGACATGCCGAGCTTTCTGAAGGTGGTATACGACATGACGTTTATAGCAGCTCCTCCATCAATGAACATCTTGGTCAGTGGCTTGCCATTGACATACCCTCTCATATAAAGTGGCTTCAAGTGTCGATGCCTAATTGGTTTATCAAATACCGCCCTCTGAGACAAAACGAGATGAGCCAACAAGTCTTGAAACTCACTTTCATCGAAGTCCGGATATACCTCCTCCTGGATATCTTGGTTCTCAGGGGCTATGAACTCTGATGGTAAAAAGAATGCCATGCACGTTTCAGCCGAATGATTACCCCCACTCGGCCCTTCTTTAGGACGCCAGACTTGTTTTACTCTAGTGCCCACTTGTGCCAATTCTTTGTTCCTTAAGCGCTGCACTCTCCTCTTCTGGCTTCTCCTTAAGCCTGGTGGACACCACTGTCCTTTTTGCCAGACATATTCACGGTATTCTTCTTCTTCAGTATGAGCCCAACTTTGATCGGCAAATCTTCCCTGCCGATTCTCAGAATTATTTATTTTTAAGCGCCGATCGTCCTCAGGGATTCGTGCCCCAAGCCTTTCATGGACAGAACGGCGGTTGACTCGAGATTGCCTGTACTCGGAGTATTGATTACTGCATTCAGGACAGTTGTTCTTAACAGGCAGCTTCAAGCCTTCGTTCCAACAATACTGGAAGAACGAGCATTCCCAATGAGATTGTTCCTGCTCCCCCATATCTTCTCGTTCTTTTCGGTACATCTCTTCTTCGTACCTTCGCTGCTCCTCCAGGAACTTCCGTTCTTCATAAAGCCTCTGCTTCTGGTACCGTTCCTGTTCCCGACGCCACTTATTCAACAAAATGTGCGTCGTGACCCTGGGTCTGGAGGTATTACCCGTCTCGATTCGGCTATCTTGGAACCGAACTCTCCGTTGAAGTTCTCCTTTCGTAATCTGCCGATCGAGATCAATAGTGCCAGCTTCCCTCGCTTTATTAGAGGTTAAAACTTTCATCTTACCATTACCCCTAGGATCGGCTACATTGATCATGTTAACAGAGAAAGACACAGTATTCTGCTCAAAAGGGCTACCATCAATCTTCATCTTTCCATCAAACCTCAGATGTCCACCTTGAATAGCCTTCTGGATCCGATCTCTGAACACTCGACAATCATTTATGGAATGAGACTTAGTGTTGTGGAAACCACAATACTTCTTGTCTTTGACGCCCTCATGAAGCAGCATAGGATGACCTTCCGGCAACTTGATGCGTCCCTCCTTCAACAAGTACTCAAATAATTTGTCCGACTTGGACACATCAAAGTCATAAGTACCTTTGTGTTGCCTTAGCCACCGTTGATTGACTTGAGTCAGTTCTTTAGACCAGGTTATCTCAGCTGCAGCCACCTCATCTTTATCATCATATTCATCAGCTTCCTCAAGGAAAGCCTGATACATCTCAACAGCTATGTCCCCTTTCTGGAACTGATTGTTCCTCTTGAATCCCTGAGCTTGATTGCTCATTGCCGCCAATCTTTGTGATAATTGCCCGAGATCCTCAAACTCCATGCCGAACAGCTTTTCCTTGATACTCGGCAACATGCCAGCTATAGCTATTCCTGGCAATTGGTCATCCGGCAAGTTCAAAGAATAGCAAAGATTTTTGGTTTCCCTGAATCGGCGCAGATACTCTTGTGGCGTTTCGCCAAGTTTCATCCTTAAGCTCATGAGATCGACCAACTTCTTTTCACTGGTTCCCGTAAAGAAATATGAGTGGAACTTCTGCTCCAGCTCTGCCCATGTATTGATAGAATTTGCCGGCAGAGAGGCGAACCAGGAAAAGGCTGGTCCTGTCAACGACAACGGGAAGTATCGAATTGTCCAAGCTTCATCTGCTGACGCTTCACCAAGCTGCATCAGGTAACGGCTGATATGCTCTCTCGTACTGGTGTCATCTTGGCCCGAGAACTTGGTGAGGTCAGTAGGAGGCTTGACTCTCGGAGGGAGAGCCACCCGATTGTACCACTCTGGGTAAAGAGACTTATATGTGTACGTTTGATTCTTTGGCTTTAGGCCGAACTGATTCTGCATCATATCAGCCATTTTATGCATGATGAGGTCAACGTTTGAATCAGGAGCTGTTTGTACTTGCCCCCCAGTATGTAATCCTGCTGAACTCCCGTAGCCTGGATTCGGAAGAGCACTAATCGAGTTATAGTCCATGAATTCCCGATATCCGTCTTCAAACATATCTTTCTGTATCCTGTTTGCCATGGGAGACACTCTAGAAGCAGATGGTGGGACGTTCCCTGTTGTGCCGAACGTGAGCTGGCCATAGGTCTGGGGAAGTTATTGTGTTTCCTGAGACACCATTCCACCCGTGCTTGGGCCAGCTCCACTGTTTTCGGTAACTCTCCGGCGTTGAGGTACTTGGAACAACAATGGCCCCCGTATTGGACCAGCAGCTTCTTCAAAATACTTATCTGCGTTTGGACCGAAAGTATCGACCATGACAGCACGAAAGGTGTTCAGGAAAGCCGACTGATGACTGGTCACTGCTCCTGATACGATCCTATGCATCATCTCCGCCATCTTCTGGAGAGCCGCTTCTTCGCTACCGTCAGGCAGCTCAAGTTGGTGATGAGGAACAACCTTCGGGAACGTCTGCTTCTGATAGACTTTGCCGCTTTTATTCTTGGAGAAGGTCTCCAAGCACTTGCGCTGGAATTCATCACAAGCTCGCTGCAACAGATCTTTTGATTCTAGCGGCAAATCGTCCATGGTCACCTCGAAGACTTGATCTTCGTTAATCTCAGGCATCGTGAAATGAAGGGTCCCACCGGGCGTGCCAAAAAGTGTGTTGACGCAAAATTCGTCACCTCGCGTCAAGGCACACAACAAGCCGAACGAGGATGACTTCAATCGGGTGCCCGGAGCGTACTGAATCCGGAAGCGTACCAGTCGGTTTGACCTGAAAACCAACAAGGGACAAAAGTGTGAGAATACCTTGGAACTTGCTGGGTGAGACCAGACAGTTCCATATGTACGGCTTTGAAAGCCAATCACGATGGCACACAGCTATAGAAGCTGTTTGCCGAAACAGGTTTATAATGTCATTCGGCAAGTATAAAAGATAAATCTCATAAACATGTTGAATGCCGAACGCATATGTAACAAAAGTATAAAGAGGGTAACTTGTAAATATAAATCTATACAAATGACATATGCATAGGCTAATCCAGCTAGTCTGTCGCACGTCTAGCCCTCATAAAACCCATCAGGTGCAAACTCAAGCAAAGCTAATCCACCGCATGATACCACTTGCTATAAATCTACACCACTCCTTATAATTAGATTAATCCACCGCATGATATGATCTAATTATAAGAAGCTAAAAGCACACGTACATCTGGACAGACCTATATGTACTCATTACTCGTGTAAGCTTAACCAGAATCGGCAAACTAGCCGAACTGGGGTCCATGAAGAAGAAACATACAAGCCAAACATGGTTAAACTAATCTAAAACCTGTACCTGCCGCACGGCACCCAGCTCTATCAAAGCCTAAACATGATCGACATGCACGAACCCACAACACGTAACAATCTAGATTGAAAGTCAATTCGGCCATCGTGATCTTATAACCAGCAAAGCACAAACAAAATTCGTGCGACAAGGCCGAACGAAGATCAATCTAGATCGGGCAAAAGGTGTTGTACGAATTAAATGAATAAAACATATAACACATGATAACTTGATGAATCTATTAGATCTGCCAAATCTAACGGAGCCGATAACTATTTTTACTCATGACTTAATCCGCCGCACGATACAAGACATAAGCAAAAACTTCCCGTCATAAGCTTAAATCCGCCGCACGATACTAAGACTACTTGCATCATATCTAAATCCACCGCATGATACTAGACATGATAGCAAGGTTGCCGGTACTTACGG
Source organism: Coix lacryma-jobi var. lacryma-jobi (assembly GCA_009763385.1). NCBI lineage: Eukaryota > Viridiplantae > Streptophyta > Magnoliopsida > Poales > Poaceae > Coix > Coix lacryma-jobi. Next base: position 134,295,962 of record CM019828.1, read on the forward strand.
AGGTCGACGGATCGATGATTCCTCTCGAAGAACTCGACGACACGACTTAGGGACTCGAAGATGGCACGGGGCCGGTTTGTATTGATGTGGTTGTGAACAATTTTACAATGGTCGATGGTTTATATTTATACCCTAGACGAAGCATGAATCCTAGACGATTACGACTCACAATAAAATACGGAAAGATAAATCTACATTATTTGGTGCCTTCCATTGTCACTTGTCTTCTCGTGCAAGCCAGCTTTACTCGCAACATGCGTTTCCCAAATGGAGCCTACTGCCTTGTGAAATAGCCGACCGCGTAGATAGTTACCAAAACTTCTGAGGACCAAACAGCTGCCGATTGCTTGCCGAATCTTTTCTTTCTGCTAGTCGGGCCCATCTGTCATACCCTTACGCGTACGAAAATCTGGTGTTAACAGAAACCATCCGCTATCCCTAAGCTTACCAAGATCACCTCACCTGAGCCTCCTAAGCCTATCACCAAGGATGGCATCCTTGATGAACCTCCCAAGGCTCCACCTCACAAGCAAGTGTGGGTTCCAAAACCTAACCATCTTAGGAACACACTTGACACCCTTCCTGACGTCTCTAGTGATCCCCTTCCGAGAGGTAAGCAGCCAGCCAGAGTGAACAACCCTCGCAACAATAGGAACCAACAACCAAAGAGAGTGGTGAGGTTCGAGTGCGAGTACTGTCACCGCGAGGGTCACCTAGCTGAGTTTTGCTTTCGGAGGAAGAGAGACGCTAGGAAGGAGTTGGAGCTGAACAACCAGGCCAGGCACCACCGTTTCCATGGTGTGCAAGGTCGGGGAGTTCAGAGGCAGGGCGCTAGACCTAGAGGAGCACCCCCTCAGGTTGCTAGGCCCCAGGCAGCTAGACCACAGGGTGGTGGTCGTGCCCGTCGCGGTTCCGGTCGTCCTCAATACGATCGAGAGCCGAGTGTAAGAGGCTTTGCTGCTCAGTCCCATAGCGGACCACCTTTTCAGTATGATGGTGATCGCTTTGCTCAAATGGGACAAGTAGGTCAGTTTGGAGGTTTTCCGTTCCATAGCGGACCACCTTTTCTGGTTGGTGGTGATCGCTATCCACCCATGGGACGAGGACAGTTTGGTGTTGCTGCTAACACTTTTTCTGGGCCTATGACACAGCACTGGTATCCTTCTCAGTATACTAACCCTAGTGTTGTGCCATATGCTCACTTTCTGCCTTTCTATTGATGCAGGAACTTCAGCTGGAGAACATGTGGCTCATGGATTCCGGGTGTTCGCGCCACATGACCGGAAAGAAGGAATGGTTCTCCAGCCTGAGCCCCGTGATGCACAAGGAGTACATCACTTTCGGGGATAATAGTAGAGGTAAGGTTGTCTCTCAGGGAGCTATTCGGCTCAATGAGAACTTTGTCCTGAAGAATGTTGCCTTGGTTTCTAATTTGCATTTCAACTTGCTTTCTGTTTCGCAATTTCTTGAGGATGATTGTGAAGTGCGCTTTAAGAAGGGTTTGAGTCGTGTTTTAGACCCTCGGGGAGATCTTGTTTGTCGGATCGTCCCTTTTGGCCGTGTTTTCAGAGCCAACTTTTCTCAGTCTTTCGGCTCTGCTAGGTGTTTGATGGCTGGTCCTTCTTCTGATTTGTGGAAGTGGCATAGGAGGCTCGGTCTTTGACTTGCTTGCAAGGCTTAGCTCACTTGGCCTAATCCAAGGATTGCCCATGCTTAAGTTTCAGAAGGACCTCGTTTGTCATCCTTGTCGTCACGGGAAGATGGTTGCTGCTTCTCACCCACCTGTTAATCAGGTGATGACAAAGCGACCCGACGAGCTTTTTCACATGGACACAGTTGGTCCAGCTCGGGTTTGCTCAGCGGGTGGGAAGTGGTACGTTCTAGTGATCGTTGACGATTTTTTGAGGTACTCTTGGGTATTTTT